>CM060592.1:37306485-38506485 GCA_030578255.1 Tiaroga cobitis | reverse complement strand
ATGGGTTAGTTCACCCAAAAATTAAAATTAGCCCATGATTTACTCACCCTCAAGCAATCCTAGGTGTATATGACTTTCTTCTTTCATACTAGAGGTCGACCGATTCATCGGTTTTGCCTATTAATCGGCACCGATAGTTGATTGGTGGAACTATCGTTATCGGCAAAAATCCACACCGATAGTTTTTCCGGGTTGCGTCCGTTGCTGGAGCGGCTGAGAAGTGCGCACGGTCATTACACAGCACGAGAGCGCTGGGAAGAGACTGCTGGCATTATACAGAGCGAGAGCGGCCTCTAGAGGACAAATAACAAACTATCACTGGCTGAGTTGTTTACGTTAACACGCGAGGCAGCGCGCAGCACGCAGCACGGAGAGAACACGCAGCACAGAGAGCGCTGACACTTCAGACGCACATTTAAAACACCGACAGCGAAACGGTATGAATACAGAACACTAAAGTACATATTGCCATATCATTATAAAGTAATTCATTTGTTGACTAGATGCTGCATCAGCAGAGAAAGAACAGTAGTTTGCCGTCGAGGCTGTGAGGACTCTAAAATTACCTCAGTCAAGCGGTTTATAACAATTGTGACAAAACACACGCAGACCTGACCCAAATGTTTTATGGCGCAATTGTTACCATCTATTTGCATTATTTTATATCCGGCTGGTCACTTTTATGCATTCATTAGCCGACGAAATTGCATACCGTATTTAAAATTAGTGACGTGATTTTGCTTTCTCAACATTGATATTCATGCAGCCGACAGAAACAAACAAATCAGAAACGCGTTCGATTTCAGATTTTTTTAATTACAATACATCTTGTTATTTTGATTAGATAATCATCAGGTGTTCTAAAATAGAAGCAAATAAAGTGAGAGGCTATATTAGCTACATATATGTAATACAGGTCTTTATTACATTTTAATGGCCATCTTTAAGCACGACTCTTTGGAATTATATGAAATGGTAACACTTTACAATAAGATTCCATTTTTAGCATTAACTAAGGTTAATACAAGTTGTAGAAGTATTATTCATTGTTAGTTTGTTAATTTCAACATTTACTAATGCATTTGAAATGGATTTTTCATTCTTATTTGATCTGTTATTACCTTAGTTAATGTACTATGAACTAACATGAATGATAAAGGTACAATTGTATTGCTCATATTAATACATGCAGTAAAAACGCATATTGCATAATGCATATAGTTCATGAAAGCTAGCTAATACATCCTTGTTTACAAATGGGACTTGCAAAGTGTTATCTGTGAAATGTATGTATGTTTCTAGGTTATAGCTAACGAAACCTGTAATATTTTAATGTTTAAATTATTTTCTGTATAGAGTTTTAATATATTCATATTTATATATTTATTTAATTTAGCACATTTCAGTTTAGCACTGTTTTATTGTGAGTGTTATGTTTGTTTTTAATCCAGTATCCATTTAAAAAAATATCGGTTGAATTATCGGTTATCGGCATGTACGGTCAAACCTAAATATCGGTATCGGTAAAATCCACTATCGACCTCTATTTCATACGAATATAATCGGAGTTATATTAAAAAAATGTCCTGGCTCTTCCAAGCTTTATAATGGCAGTGAATGGTTGTTTCTTTTTTGAAGTCCATCAAAGCGCATCCATCCATTATAAAAGTGCTCTACACAACACAGGGGGGTTATAAAGCCCTTCTGAAGTGAAGCGATGCGTTCATGTAAGAAAAATATCCATATTTAAAACTTTATCGACTAAAATAATTAGCTTCCGGCAGATGACCCCCTGGGACCGTCCGGCTCCGAGATACCGCTATTTCCTGTCCAGCTTTGACCAGGCAAAACTCGGGAGCCAAGCCGACCTAAGGCAGCATACTCCCGGTGTGGGGGGCCCACTAGGAGACCCCGCGAAACCCCAGAGTCTGGAGCCCCAAATCGGCTTCCTTCCCGAGATACATCCGGTTAAACTTCCACCTTTGACCAGGCATAACTCGGGAGCCAAGCCGACTTAAGGCTCCAGAATCCCGGTGTAGGGGGCCCACTAGGAGACCCCGTGAAACCCCAGAGTATGGAGCCCCAAATAGGCTTCGTTCCCTAGATTCACCCGGTTAAACTTCCAACTTTGACCAGGCATAACTCGGGACCCAAGCCGACTTAAGGCTCCAGAATCCCGGTGTGGGGTGCCCACTAGGAGGCCCCCCTAAGCCCAGAGTATGGAGCCCCAACTCGGCTTGGCTCCCGAGATACACCCGGTCAAACTTCCAGCTTGACTCCAGCTACAACTCTGCAGACCCCCGGCCACTAACACCTATGCATCCCACCCAGGGCTCTAATCAAACATTAGCAAAAGGATTTTTTTTTAATACTTCCCTGTCACTGAATAAATATATTGATCTTGCATTTTAACAAATGATTTTTCTTATAAACTATGTCAATATCTATGAAAAAACATAGACTTAGACTTTGGTGGGCTTAATAGGTACACTTACCCTATGTTGCAGAGTGATTTTTATTTATTCTGTCTTAATAGTTCCACTCTTTAATTTTAATAAGCTCATTAATTTTGAATAGCTCAGCATTTGTAATGATCCTAATTTCTAAATAACATTAATATTTCATTAATCTATTTGTGGGATGTGTTTGATACCCATCTTCACATTGTACATTGTTATTTTTCTTTTTCAAACAACAAATACCAAATACAAAGTAACAACCTAGATCAACAAGAAAACACAAATTATATTATTTTATTATAATTTTTTTAAAATAGAGTAAACTGAACTTTAAATGTTTGTATGATACTTACCATTTTAAATATAATTGATGAGAGAATGATGTGTGTGTAGTATATATATATATATATATATATATATATATATATATATATATATATATATATATATATATATATATATATATATATACACATATATATACATATATATATACAGTGGGGATAACAAGTATTTGATACACTGCTGATTTTGCAGGTTTTCCCACTTACAAAGCAGGTAGAAGTCTGTAATTTTTTATCATAGGTACTCTTCAACTGTGAGTTGTGAGTCTAAAACAAAAATCCAGAAAATCACATTGTATGATTTTTTAAAGTAATTCGTTTGCATTTTATTGCATGACATAAGTATTTGATCACCTATCAACCAGTAAGAATTCCGGCTCTCACAGACCTGTTAGTTTCTCTTTAAGAAGCGCTCCTGTTCTCCACTCATTGCCTGTATTAACTGCACTACTTAACTGTATTACCTGTATAAAAGACACCTGTCCACACACTCAATCAAATAGATTCCAACCTCTCCACAATGGCCAAGACCAGAGAGCTGTATAAGCTGTATCAGATAAAATTGTAGACCTGCACAAGGCTACAATAGGCAAGCAGCTTGGTGAGAAGGCAACAACAGTTGGCGCAATCGTTAGAAAATGGAAGAAGTTCAAGATGACGGTCAGTCTCCCTCGGTCTGGGGCTCCATGCAAGATCTCACCTCGTGGGGCATCAATGATCATGAGGAAGGTGAGGGATCAGCCCAGAACTACACGGCAGGACCTGGTCAATGACCTGAAGAGAGCTGGGGCCACAGTCTCAAAGAAAACCATTAGTAACACACATGGATTAAAATCCTGCAGCGCACGCAAGGTCCCCCTGCTCAAGCCAGCGCATGTCCAGGCCCGTCTGAAGTTTGCCTATGTCCATCTAGATGATCCAGAGGAGGAATGGGAGAGGGCCATGTGGTTTGATGAGGCAAAAATAGAGCTTTTTGGTCTAAACTCCACTCGCCTGGAGGAAGAAGGATGAGTACAACCCCAAGAACACCATCCCAACCATGAAGCATGGAGGTGGAAACATCACTCTTTGGGGATGCTTTTCTGCAAAGGGGACAGGACGACTGCACCGTATTGAGGGGAGGACTCTCTTGTCATTATTTGCCTTGCTATCGCTTGCTACAAGCGACAGGTAACTCCTACTTTGGTTGTAAACAACAACCGACGTCCAGTTTAAGTGGCAGGTACTATCGGCTGCCAGTGGCAGCAACTTCCTGCTGCCAATTTTCAGCTGAACCCCCTCTTACGATTCGCTTGAAAAATAGATTGTGGACATCTTCAAGATCAATCATGAAATAAAATCGTCAGAACGCCCACCCCTAGTTCCTGATGGATTTTCTTGCTTGAGAAGACATTTCATTTGGATAAATATCATAGAGAAGAAAAGACCACGGCAACTTTCATTGCATGCCAACTTTAACAAATAAACAAACTGGCCAATCTCAACAGATTTCTCCACGTATCAGGAAGCTTCCAATTCCTCTTTCTTTGGGTTCCAATAATGATGTGGTTTAACTAGGAGTACTGGAGACTCACTAAACCTCCAAAGTCCACATCAAAGCAACCTGATGAGAGCCCCAAGACCTTGGGTCCTCACGGAGAGTCCACAAAATAAAATAAAAACTTGCAAGAGAATAACACAAGACTATGTTAAAAGGGAGAGTTTAAAAAGCACCCATGTACCAGTATTATGACCAAATGTAGGTTATATAACATTAATGCACTTTACTATGACTGATGTACTGCAATATTTTTGTCCAAGGTGGGTTTTTTTTATCATCACTTTATCAGTACTGATCTGGTAGCTGAGCTACAGGCAATTGACCGTTCGCAGGCCCCTCCCACAAAACGGCCATTGTCCAATCACACATCACAGTAACCGTTACTATGTGAGCAGGTCCGTCAAACATTGACCCCAAGCAAGATGGTGAAACGGTGCGCCCGCGGCGTTTGTAGATCGGACACTATAGGTACCCCGAGAGATTGTCTGGAGGAGTTGTGTTCTTTCCGTTTCCAAAGCCGAAAACACAACGCGAGCGGTGCCTAGTGCCTACAGTGGATAAAACAGTGTGGACGGCCCCACTCCCAGTTAAATGTGTCGAACATGGTTAACTCGCGTGCAGCGTGCGTGAGACTGATACACTGAGATTAGTCAAAGAAACATGGAGAAAGCAGATCAAGAGGATCCACAAAGGAATTACGTTTTATAAAGGGTTGTTGTTAACATGATATCCTCGGGGAAAATGAGCAGCAGTCAACTAGCAGTGCAGCACCCGTAGCTACAGTTTAGAGGAGTGCACGTTCGCAACGGGGAAAGCATCAAGCTTACTTGACAACATCAGTTCATATATCAATATCATAACGAATAGAAATAACCTTAAATAATGTATGGTTATCTGCATCTTTCCGTCTCTTATGTATAGTTATTTTTAAACACGAAAATCGCATTCAGCATAACACGCAAGCGGTTGCTGAACAACCTTGTTAAACCGAACGTGTTAATCCTGTATCTGAGGCAAAATTACTAAATATGCAGCGCGAGTTATATATTTCTAACTCCAAATATTAGCCACTGACCCAGCTTATAAAATCTTCTTCAAGGCTGTGCTGGTTGCATTTGAGGTAGCTACCGGTCATAGGGTTTCTCAGATTTAGCTTGAGAGCATTAAGCATTCGCTCGATAGTAGTCGTGTCTCCTTCATTGCGTATTTTTATATTTTGAATATATCCCTCCACTGCATACTGTAACCCCTTGTGCCTCGGTCTGGAGGATATCGCTGAGGTATTGCTCCAAAAAAGGACACTGACACCCACGGGTATACCTCTTCCCGTCATGGCAATCTGTCGCCCTGGTCGTGTTTGACCATTTGTTTGACGGGCGTAGTGACAATAACTAGGGGGCGTGGCTTTTGCGAACGGTCAATTAACATACTGTAACTGGGGGCAAAACTGTACATACTCTAAACCAGCGATTCCCAAACTGTGGTCCGCGGACCACTGGTGGTCCTTGAGGGTACTGCAGGTGGTTCGTGGAAAGGCAAAATAAAATATCAAAAAAAAAAAAAAATGTACCTTCATTTTACCAGGAAATTCCCATTAAAAAAAAAAGTAAAAAGATTATGTAGGCCTATATTGATATAAAACTTAAATTAAATTGTCAAGTCATTGTGTGATTACTAAAATAGACTAGTGGCACTCGGCAGTGACGTTCAAGTTCAGTGCCGTTAAACCCACAACATGCGTCGGTGGATAGCAACAGGTTCTCTGAAGAGAAAAGAGGCAGACTCAGAGGCAAATATGTCCTTATTATCACATCACACGCACAGCCTTTATTGGCAGTTTATATGAAACTAAATGTTTATAAATGGAATGAATAAGGCCTGTTATTATTTTAATTTCAAGTTAGTTTATTGATCTCGCGTTTCTGAAATGTTTTGCAGATGTGCTGGAAGTGGGCAAACTCAAGCCTACTTTTTGAGGACTTGTAAAACTCTGAAGATTAATAATCCCCTGAAATCGCCAAAGGTTTTGAAATGTTGACTATGTCCAAGTGTTCTTATTACCGTATAGATTTCATACCCCATTGCTATGGAAATAAGCCTGTTGTTTAAATTAACCTGATTAGGCCCTCGGGCACTTGAGTAAATAAATATGTGGCAGCCGCTGTGTGCAGTAAACTTTCTTTTAACAAGCCTGTTGTACTGATGCGATGACCAGTTATAGTTTTAGTGCTAGTAAGTCTATCTAGAGGTGCGGATTAATTCAGGTAGGACTGTGTAGGCATATTTTATTATGTGTATTATGAGGTGGTCCGCAAAAATTCTTGATTACAAATAGTGGTCCACACACACAAAAAGTTTGAAAACCCCGGCTCTAAACTGATCGATATCTTATTAGACTTGACCTTTACATAGCTGGTTAGACATTCAGTAACTTACCCTTACAAAGTATTTACCCCCCTTAATTATTTTTGTCTTTTGTTCCTGGTAAAACTTCTTTGTAAGCTTGTTTATGCCTCCGAGTAAAGAAATAAAGTAATTGTGATTTCTCAAAATCCATTAATCTGATATTATATTTAAAATTGAGACTTTATAACCTGACTTTATATCTCAAGATGTGACGGTCTTCAAATGTGACTTTAATCATCAAACAGGGACTTTAAATGTCACAATGTGACCTTATGTCTCACAATCAGACTGTATCTCTTAAAATTATACTTTATACCTTAAACTGTTACTTTGTATGTCAAAAATGTACTTAAAGGGACTATTCATTTAGGCTAATAATAGCTTTTTATTGCCAATGTGTGAAAAGATTGCACCTAAAGTTAAAAAAGCGATTCATAGATTGTCTTTGAAAGTCTGTAGACAGATATTAAGGACTCGGGGACGTTTTTGCCAGGAAAATCAAAAGGATGTGAAGTTTACAGAGCCATCTTTTTTAAAATAGCAACACTAGCTAACGTTAGCTTAAAGATTGAGTCCACTAACAAACGCACAGCACAACACGAACTACAATACAAACTAAAATAAATAGTTTTCTGTAGGCCTATAGCAGTGACATAAAACAATGCTAATCTGTAAGGTCAACAACAATTCACACTTTTGAAATGAATGCTTCAGGATAATACCACAATTCTATAATATCAAAGTCTGTAACGTATAACGTTAGTTTGATTAATTCAATTTCAAACTATATTCTCACATAGCCAGTTCTATAGTCTACACAGTCTCACATAGAGCTATAAATGAAACTATCATAACAGCTAATTACCTCATCTGTCGACGACATGATGTCGGTGAATGGCAGAGCTGGTGCAAACATCCACATCGCTTTGATCAGATGCTTTCTTAACTGCTGTTTTTCTCACAGCTGTCAGTTTTGTTGTGCGTTCAATTTGTTATTTGAGAAAAGCCCGCAGCACAAACATGTTCATCTCAATGTCGCTCTCAGCAGCGTGGACGGCGTCTGGATGTTATATCGCTACTATTTCCAACTTCTTTTTGTACTTCTAAGCGAAGAATGAAAAATTATTTCTCCGTAAGTGGCCTTCAATCACGTTCAGTCTCTTGTATGTTACAGAATGTCTGTGGACGAGCAATTTTGTTGCTGGCTGCAATTCACTTCACGGCCACCTGTGTCACTAATAAGGGTTTCTGAGGGAAAGGGACTTTAATCATATGACTTCTTGTCTCAAAATGTGACTTTTTTGGTCATAATGTGACTAAATGTGTCACAATGTGACCCTTTATCTCATAACTTTATATTGACTTTATATCTTAGTGACTTAATAGCCTGTCACAATATTTCATAATCTGACTTCATATCTCAAAATATGACTTAATAACCTGACCATCTCTCACAATTTGACTTTATGATTCATAATGTGACTTCATATCCCACAATCAGACTTGATATCTTGGTTTAAGGTTTCTCGAAATTACATGTTTGTTTGTTTGTTCTTCTAAGTCTGGGTTAGAAACAGGCTTCTATACCAGTTTTGAACACAATTAAATGGTTTATTCTCCCTTTAACATCTCAAAACACATTTATAAATATTAATTTTCGAAGAATTAATTCTCATTAATAAAATAAGTTTCTACTTGATCATAGTCATTAGTAATAATTAAAGCCAGTAGTCTTCTAGGGTTCATTTCAGACTGAGGAAATCACAGCACATTCATCAGAGCAAATTTGCTTCAACTGCCAAATTAGATAGAGAGTGGCAGCACAGGGTAATTTTCAGGTAATACCTATTTTCAATTGGACTCAAGTCTGGGCTTTGGGCCACAACTGGATACTAATTTCCTTTTCTTGTCTTTTTTTCCCTCTCCTTTGTGTTTTGGGTCATTGACCAACTAGAAAATAAATCTGCCTTTTGCAGGTGACTTAAAATGTTTTTTGTCATGGGTTTCTCTATATTTTGGTCTTTAATGGTAGAAAGCCTTTTTTCTTTTCAATTCTTTCAAGCAGCCTGACGCTGCTGCCTCCATGCCTGACAGTAGGGGTGCCGTTATCAGGGTGCCAGGCTAAATTTGTTTGCACCACATAGTGTTTTATCCCTTGTTTTATCACATGGCTTCTAGCAAGTTTAGTTAATAATTTCCTTCTAGCCACTTTCTCAGAATAGAAGAAATTGGTTATTCCTGTTATGCAATATCTCTTTAACTTCACTTAGAATTAATATCCATATTTTGTAATTTGAGGCAGTATTTCTATCAAATGGAATACCATACTCAAATTAAGGTCAAGTTCAGGCTCAATTAACAATTAAATAAATAAATAAACATGACAAAATAAAAAAGGACGGGGGATTGAGTTCGCTTCCATGAGGGCATCAACTAAATGTAAGTATTGATATTTTTTTAACCACCTTTTAATATTTTGATATTGTCATGCTGATTTCTGTAATTTTATCCGACAGGATGGATGTTTTAAAGTGAGACAAACCAGCTAAGACCACCAGCATAACATCATTTCTAACCTAGTTTGCTAACACTTCCGTTAGTGCTGTTGCTTTGCCACCAAAATGATGTCCTAGAGGATGAATAAGGATCTGTCGTTTCTTAAAAGAATCTTATATAATCCTTAGAGGATGGGAAGTGATATAACATAAGAAAACCAAATAAAAAATTATATACTCCCAAGACATATTTACTTTGAAACATTTCACTTAAAGAGAAAAAAACTATCTTGAATATTTTGAGTTCTTTTTTTTTTCAATATTAGAATAAATGGCACAAAAACAAATGTCTATGTATACTTACTTCATTGTGATATTGTGATGAAAGAAAAACTAGTATGATTTAATCTTTACAGATTTTTGAGTTTAAGACATTAAGACATGACTGGGATATAAAACGTACTGCATAGCAAGAACGACCCAAACCCATAACTGCAAATGCAGTTATCTTCTAATCATGTCACTGCTTGACTTCTACATAGCCAGGAAACTACTTTAAAATATAATACAGTGGAGAGAGTAGGCAGTAAATTTACCCTGATGAAAATCTGTCTGCAATAGAAAGTGTTTGAAACTCATGTTCTCTAATATTACAGTCTAAACACATTCTAACGCATAAATGTAAAGATAAACACAGGATGTAACCAAAGGGGAGAAAATCATTTATTCATTCAAATGAATGTTAAAATGAGTAAATAAACAAACAGAATTACTGAGATGCAACAGAGGACTTACGAATAAAGCTTGAAACCTAAAGGCTATTATTGGTCCAATGTTCACACAATTTCTATAAATTATTCAAATAAATAACACTTGTACAAGAAGATGAAAGAGCAGCAATGTTATGGGTGATGTTAAATAATCCCAATGAAGTATACATAGTGTCATTAAGCCTTGACGAGTTATAATTTAGTCCATGTTTGATCAGTTGTGACCATGTGGAAGAGCCCTGCGCATCATAGTGAATAAAGACAGTCAAATATTAGATCTTGAAAACTTGGAAAAAACTGAGAAGAACCTCATGCAAAGGTTGTCTTCCTGGGACTTTATGATAATTAAATAATTTCAAAATGTGGTAAATACCAAATTAAGAGTATATTATGAATACCTAAAAAATACCCCTGATATAGACATCCACTTAACCAACAGAAAAGCTAAAGAAAGTCCTGTAATTTAATTTGGGGAGACCATCGGAATATGCCAAAGCTTACACATATTTTATGGATAAACAGACACAGTTTATCAAAAAACAAAACAAACAAGTAAATGGATACAACAGGCTCGAAATAATCAAAGACAGCTAATTTATAGAACAAAAAGTATTTCATTGTGTTATGGTCTTGTGCTTTGGCCTTAAAACGCCTCATAGCTCTTGTTCTGGCTAGAATTACCTCTAGTAAAGGTTTAAAACCAGTTTCGCTTGAGAAGGTTTCTTCCCCTCCACATTTAAAGATGTTCAGTTATTCAACAATAACTTGTTAATACATTTATTCAACAATTTATTCAAAAAGGCATTCACGCTTGTCTCCCTGTCAGCACAAACAGGTCCTCACCTCAACATTTCACATACAGCGATAGTTTGACGATGCAGAATGATCGAGTCTTTTACAAATATAATGCTGATAAAAAACAGTTCTGCAGGTTGTTTCCTTGGAAATGTTTGCTTCAGTTTTGTCCAGCTTTACCATCCTTCAATCAACCCGCCAGTGAAGCAACAGTTCTTTAGTAGGCTCCGACGACTGATTCGACTGGACCTTCAGACCAGCTCAAGTACCTTCAGAAATGAGGGGAGGGGGGGGGGGGGGCATTTATAGGGCACAATTCACGCTTTGTATCAATTTAGAGTTTTGAGAAATGGATGCAATATTCCAAAACTGAGCGAATGTAACTACAGATCCTCCTGCTTTTAGTAATAGAGCTCTCAGCAGTAAATATCGACCTGTATGTAGCTATTTAGCTTGTTTTGCAGTACAACTCACCTTGATTGTTCCTTGACTGTTGGCTGCAATCAACACATTTGACTCCTGAGAATAAAAACAGAGAAAGTACATTGATAGAATGTGGCAAACATTATTTGATTGAATCTCGGGTGGGAAGGTGGTCTGACAGTGTATTTGGCTGTCTGGGATATTTGGCATAAACCATCCTGGTCATTCCAGACTGAATCTCAGTTTGAGCTTCATTATTGTTATACCTTCACAAAAAGGCCTTGACATTTTTACTTCTACATAATTTATGTACGGATGAGAAAGGCAATTAATTAAGACCAAGACACTAAGCAGAAATTCAGTCTGGTCAGCACATTGGTTTTGCACACAATTATTGTGTGGGTGTGTGTGTGGGGGGGGGGGGGGGGGGGGGGGGGGGGTTCTCTGGGAAAATGTCAAGTATAAAAGGTACAGAATACACAACGGATCTGGAAGTAGACGTAAATGTTTACATGGGGGTTTCAGCTGATAAATCAGGCACAGCATGAATCCACATTTTGTATTTTCTAAGATTTCTGAGCTGATTAGACTTGACCAAAATTACTTTCATGTTAATTCTTTGGGAAACCACAATTACTGTGTATTTTCAATTTTAATGGCATAGTGGCATTCAAATAAGAAAATATAATAAATTATAAGTGAAAATAGAAATTGCACATTTTTGCGAGCACACCAAATCAACTGGGAATGTGTCAGCGAATTTTGCCTTGGCAACTAACTGAAACAAGTTTAAGATGAAGTACTAGAATTGCTAAAACGAAAACAAAAATTCGAAACATTTAAAACAAAAACTAAAAAACTAAAAATAATTCCAAAAGCACAAAAAAATACTACAACTTGACCTAAAATGAAAATGAATACTGAAAATATAAAAGCTAATTCAAAATAGTTATACATACTATAAGGCTATATAAATAATACCAACATAACACCGGATCGCAGAGTAGTTTGGTTTCACTTAACTTTAACATTTGCATGAAGGCACATTTTTGGGCCGTTACAGACACGGCATACAAAGTTAACAGATACGCACACAAAAAAAAGATGACCCACTTACTCTTGATGAAAGAATAAAGAATATATGAAATAACGAAGAAAGAAAAAAAAACACAGAAACTGAAAGGTCTTCCATCATCCGAAATGAAGGTTCACCAATTTAATAGGGCTGCCTTGAAATTACGCAAGTAAGATTATAGGATAGAAATCTATCACTGTTCCATAATAACATTCTCATGTTCTATAATCATAATAATAATAATAATAATCAATATTATATTGCTATAATACATCATTCAGTTTGGCCGTGTTCGGAAAACTGAAAACTAAAGCATCCTAAAGAGATATATTTTAAACATTAGTAAATATTTCATATCATATTGTTTTTCATATCATTGTGACCCCGTGAAATTTGCCTACAAATTCTTAAAGAAAGCTAAGACAATTAATTCATTAAATTACAAAATGTTGTGATCGTGACATCCCTGTTTGGTCCTCCTCCTAAAGAGGAGAGCAAACATTATAAATCTTCTCGGTTAATAAATACAGCACTTCACATGGTAAATTAGCCATGGGCTAAAAGATGACTTTATAGCAATGCTTTTTACAGCAAACCACACTATTTAGACAGTGAAGCAGAGGGGTGTGGGTTTAATAAGCAGGGATTTCTGAAAGCGGATGCACACCAACCTTCTTCCTACCCACTGGTCTATTCTACCCTGCCATTACTTGTCCTTGATGTACCTACAAGTTCAGTTCTACTGTCCCCATGTGTCCCCATGTGCCCCCATGGCCCTATCAGGTCATGTTCTACTGTTGGTTCTAGAGGAGTGATTTATCATGTAAATGTAAGTGAGATAAGACCGAATCATACCCCATCAGGTAGAGCTCGCCAGCACACTGCACTGACAAATTCATTGGTGTCGTCCTCCTTCTTGTCCTTGTCCAACACACTCTTCACAGTGTCAAACTTGAAAGTCAGCAGCGTCTTAGAGAGCCCCTTGTAGTACAAATACAGTGAGTTGTTTTCACTTCCTGTGGGTGGGGTATGAAGTGAGAGCATTATTGAGGGTTTTTACACCACATAAACATTTATTAGTGTAAAAGTTTGTTTTATTCTGCATTTTATTTAATAATAAACCGATTTGAATGATCAGAGGAAGTTTAAATCAAACAGCATTGTCACAGCTTTGATTATAAACCAACTCAACTTGTTTTGTGCCAAAAGTAAACCTTTTTAACCAATTTTTCATAGTGCCACTCACCACATGCTACATAGTCTCCATTAGATGCCAGACCCACAAAGTTCTTCTCGTTGATGTGGCCTTTGAAGGAGCGCAAACAATGAGGCTTGTTCACATTCCAGAGTTTCAGCTGGCTGTCCGTTGAGCTGGGGATGTCAAAATGTAACTTTAAAATGTTAAATTGACTCAAAAGTTGTTTGTAATTAGTGGTGCAACAGATCAGATTTCTCATGGTACGGGTTGGATCATGGTTCTAGTTGATTTAAAGATTAAGAAATGTATAACCAATATTTTTGTAACACTGTAATCCGCTACTGTTCCAATAGCTGATGTTTTGTTTAAGTATCGTGATACAATGTACAATATAGGTAGTTAGTTACCATGACATGCATTTTCCACTGATAAAAGAAAAAGTACAAGAGTTTTCAGTGTATACATACGCAGACACAATTTCTTCTCCATTGACAAACTTGGCGTAGGACACTGCTTTCCTGTGGCCTTTGAAAACCATGATGGGCTGCTTAGTGTTTCTCAGGTCATAGTAGTGCACACAGTGGTCTGGAAAGGAATAAGAATGAGCTGAAAAGTTTTACGATTATTGCGGGAAGTAAAACTTTTAATGGATCGATTCAAATGAATTATGTACCTGCACAACCAAAGGCAAGGTGATATCGAGAGGATGGACTGAACTTGACACAGCATACATTGGCCTTCGCTTCAATGCAGGCTACTGAATTGTCCAGGTTGGTGGACCACAACTTGACTAGGATAAAGAGTGTATTCATACGTATTTATAGAAGAATATCTCTGTAAGAATCCAAATCAAATAACAATTTCGGAACAGTTCAGTTGCAAACATACCTTTTGCGTCATCTGATCCCGATGCTAAGAGCTTGGGATCCATGAGGTTGAAATCGACACTCCAACACCGCTTTTCATGCTCCTGTGAAAATCAAAATCTAACTCAGATTAAGTCTAAAGGAATTGCAAATTACACAAGTCATGTGTTATATTGCATTTTAAATTTAAAATTAACCCACAGCAACAGCTAATCCAATTGATGATAAAAATAGTTTGTGCTTCTGTTTTAATCAATTTTTTTAGCACAATCTACAGTACATTCATATGTATATTTATTATTATTATATCCTTTAATTTGCACATTGTTTAGAATACGTTTATGTATACATGTTTTCATAGTATATACAGAAAATGATTTTTTTTTCACCTCGTTAATTGAAGAAAATAATCCAATTAATCATTAATCATAAACATACAAAACAAACGTTTGGGGGGGGGGGGGGGGAATTCTTCTTGAAAGAAATTAATACTTTTCTTGAGCAAGGACAAATTAAATTGAATAAAGATCACAATAAAAGCATTTATACTGTTACAAAATATTTATATTTTAAATAAATAGGCTACTGTTCTTTTGAACTTTCTATTCATCAAAAAACCTGCATGTTTTTTTACCATGGTTTCCACAAAAAATATTAAGCACAACTGTTTTTAATTTTGATGATAATAAGAAATGTTTCTTGAGCACCAAATCAGTATATTAAAATCATTTCTGAAGGATCATAAGACTAAAGATTTTGTTAAAAATGTTTTGCTATCATAGGAATTACATATTATATTAAAATAGAAAGTGCAATTTTAATATTTCACAATATTACTGTTTATTTCTGTATATTTAAATCAAACAAATGCATCCTTGGTGAGCATAAGAGACTTCTTTTGAAAACATTATAAAAAATAATAATAGTATATTAATAGTACTATTATTTTTGCAATACATGTATGTTTCTTACAACTAAATATGACACATAGATCTGTAATAGTTTGAAAGTTAATAAGGAACATTTAATAAATTGCTCTCCTACTGAAAGGGGTACAAGAATAATGAATGTCATCTGGTGAAGCCCTACACATAGGGTACCTGGTAGACCTTTGACCTCTGACCCGTGAACCCATCCCAAAGAATGACAGTCCCCTCATAGTCACTGCTCGCCAACAGATTTTTGTGGTAGCTACTCCAGCTGATACAGCTTGAAAGAGACGAGACAGAAGAAAATGTGACACACTGTTATACCACTGCATAATCCACCAAGAACATTCGGGCCAACCCCTGAATTCAGATACTCTTTATACCTAATTTTGGAGTTACATGTCATCTCGTTGACAGGATAATGAATGTCCACAGCATCCTGGATCACAGTGCCGTATTCAAACACTTTAATTTTCTTAGTGACACCGGCAATGGCAAAGTAATCACAGTCGCGGTCAAACTCAATGCTGCAAAATAGGGGAAAAGAGAGGAGACAGAACAAGTGTTAACACAGCGAGTTCTCCTGACTGTGGCATGCTCATTATCTGCTCTACTTCCACTCAAACACGGACACTGAAAGAGACCAGAGCTGTAATGCATCCAAACAGCCTCTCGGCCGCTTAGGTGATCAGATACAAGGATGTCTGAAAAATGTGTGTGTGATGAAAGCCGAACAAGGTTCTATTGCTAGTTGAGGATTGGTGAAATATTACTGAACATTACATACAATACGGAAATTACAGTTGGTTTGAGCCAATGATTATATTTATAAACCCAATTCTATGGTTGGGAATTGAGAACTGAACCAAATGATTTATATGACGTTCAGATTCGTTAACAGTTCCTGAACGTCTGCCATCTTTCACTGATGCGGAAGAAACAATTCTGAAACACTCAGATAGTGTTTCCTGCACTGTTAAATCTGAACAAGAAAGTACCCCATGAAATATACACTATTGTTTAAAAGTTTAGGGTCTGAATAAAAAAATGTAAAAAAAGTTTTTGAAAGTCTCTTATGCTCATTAATTATTTGAACAAAAATACAGTAAAAAAAAAAATATATATATATATATTGAGAAATATTATTACATATTAAAGTAACTTCCTATCTTATTATATTTTTAAATGTAATTAATTCCTTTTAATTTTGTATTACTATTTGAATTCCTATTTATTCCTTTTGCAGTTACTCTAGTCTTTATCACATTCAGAAATCATTCTAATATGACGCTTAACATTAACATGTGCAAGTAACACTTTCTATTATCAATGATGAAAACAGTTGTGCAGCTCAATATTTTAGTGGAATCAGTGATACCTTTTTTTCAGGATTTTTTGATGAAAAGAACTGATCAAAAGTGCAGTATTTAGTCAAAATCTTTTATAGTATTAATTTCTTTCCCATAAATAGCCTGCATTTTGTTCGCTGACAATGTCCTAGCTGGTAGCTCAAAACAACAAGCATACAGCGAGATCTGTAGTCCAATTTGTTTTTTTGTCTTTTAATGAATCTGTCAAAGCAATTTATAAATAAGCCGAAAAAATCAGCCTACCTGGCTCACTCACTCACTCAATTTATCAGCCGTAGTAGTTTTGAATTAACATCTAATTCACCATTAAACCACAAGCTATTAATTTCAATCAACTATAAATAAGCTGAGAAGTGTCAAGGTGTTATGTTGTACTTAAGAAATAGAAGACTGTAATTAATGACTGATTAATGAGAAGTATTAGGATGGAGATCACGAGAAATTATATATAAGAAAAACAAATGAGA
The DNA here is from genome assembly GCA_030578255.1 of Tiaroga cobitis. Taxonomy (NCBI): domain Eukaryota; kingdom Metazoa; phylum Chordata; class Actinopteri; order Cypriniformes; family Leuciscidae; genus Tiaroga; species Tiaroga cobitis. The sequence goes on along the minus strand of CM060592.1, from coordinate 38,489,348 downwards.
AAAAACAAAGGAAAAAATAGATATACATTAAAGCACACCTTGAAACAGCCCACAATTCCAACTTTTCGTCTTCAAAATGCTCAGTCAGATGTTATTCAGTAATACAATACTACCCTCTGCTGGTTACTTCAGAAAAGGAACCGAACAAAAATTTAAGGTCCAACAACATGTGGTCTTAACCCACTTCAATGAAGTTTGGCAACCTTACCTGGACACAATACTGGAGCCATTATAGAGGTCACTAGCGTAGGAGAGGGTGGCCAGAGGCCTCACAGAGTTGTAACGGGTAAATTTTGATAGACACTCCATGAAATCATCCAGCTGGTTAACAGTCCTGCTGTCATCTATTACCAAGAAAAGAGATTGTGTTATAACAGTATTACATTTTTTTTTTAATAAACAATATTGGTTTGAATCAACCAACCCGTTATGCGAGACATCCTATTGGAGAAATAACACTGCTCTAGATCCTCAAAGTGTGCCGTCAGTCTCTTCCGCCGCGACGCCAGAGTGCTGTTGTACCATGTTTGTCTTTTACCCTAAAAGTAATAACAATAAACAGTGAATATCAGCATTACTCCAAGGGATATTAACCAGCTATAACAGCAAACGGGAATAATTCATCAAAAACAACAACAAAAACAAGTTACCTGTGAGCTTCCACCAAAAGGGGGCTGAATGTATTCTGGGGGGTCTATTATGCTACTGCTGTAGACAGAAACAAGATTAGAATTTTTTAATGCAAAAATACTGCGTACATGTCAATAATTAGGTTAGTTAATAATTATCTCATGTGTGCAGAAATGACATTAATTTCTTTGTGTGAAATACTTTTTAATGAGGAAAAAAATACTGCGTGCACCTGCAGTATAAAACGCAGTCTTACCTGGGTGCAGGTGAGGGGGCTTCAAACTGAGGTACAGTACTATCTAAATTGGGGTCCATGTCACTCACTGGTGAGTACATACCGCTCATTTCCTTAAAAAATAAATCATACGCATCAGATGTACACTACTGTTCAAAAGTTGAAGGTCAGTGACACTTTCATTCAGCAAAGACACAAACTGATCATAAGTGACCGTATACAATTATATTACAAAATATTTTGTATTTAAAATAAATGCTGTTGCTTTGGACTTTCTATTCATCGAAGAAATCTTAAAAACATATAGAAATTTCCACAAAATTATTCAGCAGTACAACTTTTTTTCAACATTGATAATAACAAATGTTTCCCGAACAGCGAATCAGGATATTAGAATGATTTCTGAAGATCATGTGACACTGAAGACTGGAGTAATGACTGCTGAAAATTCAGCTTTGCCATCATAGTAATAATTTACACTTTAAAATACTCAAATAGAAAAAAGTTATTTTAAATTGTAATGGCATTTCACTCTATTCTTCTTTATACTGTATTTTTGATCAAATAGTAAATATATAAGACTTCCTTCAAAAGCATTAAAAAAAATTAATTACCCGCTCTAAACTTTTGAACAGTGGTGTATAATCATATATGTAAATATATTACTTTTCACACCCATAGATCGTTTTCTTTGTTCCGAAAAAGAGACTTGCATTTTCTCCTTGGTTCGGTTCGTTTTCTCAAGGCAACATTTCAAAGCGTACCAAAATGTGTTTATGCAAATCAAATGCGAGTAAAATTCTCCCCTTATTGGTCAGTTCACCTGTTCCTCTGCGTCAACAAGTAACAAGTTCGCTTTGCGAGCTTATTGTGGCTCTATCTGTAGCTGTCGTGACACACGCAAACACTTATATGAATGTAGCCTTGATTCCCGATCTGACTGATAAATTATATACATTTAATTATATTGAAATTATCTATATATATATATATATATATATATATATATATATATATATATATATATATATATATATATATATATAATTTAGAATGCAGTTAGAGCGGGAATCAAGGCTTCGTCGGGGCAGCATTCTTGCAATGCACGGAGAAGAGAAATTACATAAATGAAGAGGCTTTGGTTTTCAACCACAAAAACAGAATCAGATACTGCTGCATTTATATAACATTTCCCGTTATGAATTATGACACTGCTTGGTGATACTGCTTTCTCACCTCAACCAAACCACCCCAGAGTTAATTTTCAATCAGACTTGACCACCTCGTTCAGGCGGTCTCGGATCGATTGTTTTGGTACGGATCCAAGCAAAATTGCCGTGTTCATGTATGCCCAAATTAACCGAACTAAGGGAGAAAAACGCACCAGGTTCCAAAACAAATGCTCCAAACGACCAAGGTGTGAAAATGTCCTTAGAAAAATACAAAACATCTCTATGCTAGACCATAATTTTTTTTTTTCCTGTCTCTGATAATTCTGGGTCACCATACTAAACTGACCTCAACTCGTTTGATATCCTCTTCCAAAAAGTTCAGTTCTTTTTGTAACTGCTCCAGTTGCTGTTGAAGTAAAGACAGGGAGACTTTATGAGTTAATGACCTCATAGCTGTCAACTCTGCATTATTCAACATTTTAAAAATAGATGTGGAGGCTAAACCTCTCTTTTATTTCTTCTGGCTTCTTTCAGGAATTCCATTAAGATCTGGCGCTGAGCAGCTTGTGATTCCTGTGAATAGAGATCAGTAAAAGATCAGCAAAAGATGGGGGGGGGGGGGGGGGGGTGGGGGATGTGTGCCTTTATATAAGACAAATTATTATGGCCTATCATGATAATCAGCAACGCTTCCAGGCTCTTCACACAAGCAGCTTTAAGCGAGAAATCCTTTAAGCATTATGATGCTTGTTAATGCTGATTAAGTTTTAATAAAAAGTTTATATAAATAGATCACATTTAACATCGATCAGACTTACTAACTGCAGGTTTTGACCAATGTATATTCCTTCACAAGAACTCAGTACGTGCCATGCTGCGGTGGTAAAATAGCAGTTTGTGGTTTATTTGGCCTTATATTTGTCACAGCAGTTACACTTTGGAATTTAAAAACAGTGGTTTGTCACATTAGGGCTTGATTGAACATAATTTCTGTCAAATTTGGGTTTATTTTTATCCACCAAAAACAAAATCTACAGAATACCAATCTCCAACAATCCTAGGTATTTCAGCACCATAGGCAGCACTTTACAGTCAGTTTCAGCTGAATGTGAATGAAACGCTAATATAAAACGGCTATTCCCAGGGTGTCTGAAGAACCCAGAAGTGTTGCATCAAGCAACAGTAATATTAAGTATACCAACCGCCTCCAGTTGTTTCTTTTTTTGCAACAGGTACTCTAATATGTAGTTGACATTGGCTAAATCCATATTCTCTTGATCTGCACCAAGGACGTCTTGGAAAACCTGCCATTTGGTTCCATTCTATAAACAGAATATGAAACAAACAATAAGACATTTTTTGTGCTATAAATTATCTGCAAAAGTCAATAAAATGTGTTTAAGAAGTTTCCGCTCATTATACAAATGGTGAGCTTGGTGCACGTACAGGATGATCTCGTTTCAGACGCTTCTCTTCAGATCTCTGTTTTTGTTTCAGGATCAGTTCATTCACTGTAAAAGAATTAGAGAATCAGATCATCTTCTAGCAATTCTCAGACCGAATAAAAAAATCAACCAAATGTCTTATTTGATATAAAAATATATACTTTATGTGGTAACAATAAGGTTTGAGGACAGTAGTATGCAAAAAACAACTGACATGCATTAGCATACACATACCTAAGAAGTTGGGGTAAAGCTGATCCACATTGTCAATGATATAATTGCATTTTGGGCATCTGTTGCTGTCCTCCAAACTCTGTCGTATACATTTATAACTGAATATAAATGAAGACATGATTATTTGACAAAATCTATAAATGGTCTGGAAAATACAATAAATTATCAGTTTATAGAACAAGTGCTTCTCACCAGAAACTGTGGCCACACTTTGTCATGTGAGCTTCCTCTATCATCTCAAAACATATTGGGCTGTTGAGAAAAAAACAAACAAAAAATCATGACACATCCAAGGCTTGCTTCCCTTTTCTAACACATCAACAAAAAGCTGAGACTTGACTGTTGTTTTGAATTATACAGTAGAATTTAAAAGTCTTGAGAGTGAGACCACTATTAAAAATGATTTTCAATTTCAATAAACACATCACAAATTATATTCTCAGCATAATTTTGACTGAAATGGTAAAGCATAAAAATAATTTGAACACACACCCACACCGTCAAATCAAAATTATTTTGAGTTTGTCAGATATATAAGTTAATCATTAAACTTGTATGACTTTCTGGGATTGTTGACAAAAAAAAAACTTTTTGACAACAAATTGTCAGTTTGTACATTACAAATTGTAATGTTGTTCTAACATTATGGCCTGGTTTCACAGACAGGGCTTAGATTAAGCCAGGATTAGGCCTTAGTAGCTATTAATTATAACTAAGACATTAAGTATTGAAACAAAACAATGGCAATGACATATTTTAAGATATGCCAGTGCAATTTGCTTTCAGTTAAAACAGCTCAAACATGCACTTTAGTCTGAGACTAGGCTTAAGTTAAACCTTGTCTGTGAAACCGGGGGGGTGTAAAATCTGATTTTGTACTCAACAAACACAAAAAATCATACAGGTCCAAAGCAACATGATGGTACGTAGTAGACGATTACAGATGTTCCTTCATGGGCGAACTAACGTTAACGTTATCCCCTTTAACACCATGTTGAAAATGATCAATTAGCATCATCCATGGAACTAAATCACAGGATTTGACAGATGCAGGGAGTGCAGGGACTTACCATACAAAATCGTTACTCTTGTCCTCATAGGGATTAATCAGACCGTTGTACAGGGGTCTTTTCCTGCTTGACGAGGCCAGTCGAGAACTCTGTCCCTCGGCTACCGAGCCCAGAGTCCGCGAGGACACCCCGTTACCCGAGCTGTTACCGTTCTGAGCGCCGCTGCCCCCGCTGTTCGCTCCACCGGCTCCGCTGCCACTGCTGCTGCTCATTCCCCCAGAGCTCGTTCCGGGGACGGACCCCGCTGGACCGCCGGACTGCTGCTGCTGCCGAGTGCTTGACATGATTTAAGCCGCTCGTGCACGTCGGAAGGCCAGAGCTGAAGCTAAAGCTGCGGGGCTTCACCGCATCCGGGCGGCTGTGGGAGGTACGCTAACAGGCTAAAGGGTCACAGATGAGAGAAAATAGCCAGAAACTTCCAGCAAGCGAACTGCTTGCACTGAACGGCGCTTATTTGAGCACAGATGAGACGGTTCTTCAGCATGCAAGTTTGTATTGGGTCAACTCGATGCTAATGTGGATATGCAGCTCCGCAAAGATTTGTTGACAACTCTGAGAGCTTTAGAAATTTCAATCCACTGTTTGTTTGCAGGATGTTCACGCGAGAACTTCCCCAAATGAAACGTTCGTGTGATTCGGAGTTCAGCGGCACTTACTGGCTTGGAGAAAAACTGCAGGTATCAATCAAAACAATCTACCCAAACCTCAAAAATGGTTCTCAAATTCTTATTGTCAACAAACTTACCTAACCGTCAAATCAAATAATTCAAAAACAGTCATCACCATCGTTCTTATGCAGCAACTTATGTTTTTAAAAACAGATGGACTATTAATGTTTAAAGTAGGCCGACTACATGTAGCTAATTTATATTGTGGCCTAGAACAAAACGTAAAAGCCTCTATGTAATGCTGACCACTGGCCTAGTTTTACTCATGAATAAATAAATTAGGATTATCAACTAAATTGTTTATGTATAGCCTATCCATGGTTTAAGCAACTTTATAAAACAGGCAAACCGTTACATTGGCTTTGTTTTGGTTTTCCTTAAAACAAAAAGAAAGAAACCATGAGATTAATCATTAGTTGTTTCATTTTTTTCCCTATTGTAAAGGTTTAACAAACCAGAGTTTAAATCTTCTCAAAGACACATGTTAAAATGTAAAGCTGCTTTGAAACAATCGGTATTGTAAAATAGATAGATAGATAGATAGATAAATAGATAGATAGATAGATAGATAGATAGATAGATAGTCTATAGACTGTTCAGAGTTTTTTTTTGTCTATGAAAGCAGTGCAGCGAAGGGTTCAGCTGAATCCCTTTTGCATTCCTCATCAACTTTCTTTTTACCTCTTTACTTGCAGTGTAGTCAGGATGTTGTTCAGTAGCTTTATTTGTTTGTGTAAGCTGTGCAGTGAAGGTTTCAGCCGAAGCCCTTTTTTTACCTCTTTACCTGAGCAGTGTAGCCAGGATGTTGCTTCCCCCCCCCCCCCCCCCAAAAAAAAATCTTCATCTACTTCAAAAACAAAGTGGTCAACATCAGTAGCCCACAGTCGAATACACAACCCACTCTGATCCAGACTTTTTTGAGACCATGCCAGAGTAGAAGCTGCTAAGCTTTCTACCACCCACCATGTGACCACCTGCCCTCTTGATCTAAAATATCTTCTCTGATCTTGTACCATACTTTCTCTCTGTCATCGGTACACCTTTGACCAGAGGCTCCGTCATATCAGACTTCATAAAGGGATATTTCATCCACAAATAAAAATTATGTCATCATGTACTCACACTCATGTTGTTCCAAACTCACATGGCTTTTATTCTTCTTTTACCTGCTTTGATGATGACCAGCTACAGGATCTTTCAAGATTCAATAAGGACATAAAAGCACTGAAAGTATCATAAAAGTATAGCCCATATTATTTGTGCACTGTATTACAAGTCTCCTGAAGCTATTACAGCACTGTATGAAAAACAGACCAAAACTTCAGTTTATCATTGCCATGTGAAGCCTACACTCTAAACAATGCTGGTTTGGGTCAAATATGAACAAACCCAACTGTTGGTTAACATTTTTACATACATTTTTAAACCCAAAAGTTGAGTTTGTCCATATTTGACCCAAACATGGGGTGAAACAACCCAGCATTTTTAGAGTGATACTTACTGTCAACTTTATTCACTAAAAATGTTTAGATCTGCCTTAACTCACCTTAGTACAAACCCTTTCAAAAGTTTTTATTTAAAATAAATTAATACTTTTATTCAGCAATCACACATTATATTGATCAAAAGTGGCAGTAAAGACATAATGTTACAAAAGATTTGTTTTTTAAATAAAAGTGTTCACCATTAATAAATGCATAAAGTAATTTAATGTTGTACAAGTACACTTAATATTTAACACTATTATTGATCTGCTTGCATTGACACCATTATATAAAAACTAACTGAACTGAGCTGGACGATGACATCACTAGAGCGGCTGTATAGATTATATTCCTGCTTTCACTGTAAAGCTGCTTTGAAACAATCTGTATTGTAAAAAGCGCTATATAAATAAAGGCGACTTGACTTGACAAGTATTTGACTGGTCTAGTTATCAAATTAAAGTCAGTGACTCAATGTTTAGTTGCAGTTGTTAACAACACACTGTGGAAGATCATCAGTGAATTACTAAATCAGTTTGATTAAACCATTTTAGTCTGTACTAGGCCTATCTCACGCAAAACGTCAGAAGACTTGAAATAAAGTGCACAAGGTGTATGAACTACTTTTTATAGTGCATTCATGTTGATTTTGTGTCCTTTTTTGATGCATGAGAGCTTTTGTCTCAATTCAGCTGTATTAGGCTATATTCAAATAGAGCACAGAAGGTCAAGGTCAAGGTCAAATTTATTTCTATAGCACTTTAAAACAACACGAATGTTGACCAAAGTGCTTCACAATCTCAGCACAGCCGCACATACAGGTAAAACCATAACATATCAAAGAATTTAAACCAAAAAACACAGAAAATCATAAATAAAATAACTTCATATCAGAAGTGCTGAAATGAAGAAAGCAAATGCAACAACGCAATGAATATGCTAATTTGCGCATGAACTCATCTAGCGATATTCAGCGACTTTTTAAGCACGTGTTAGCTACATTCCATTGAAAATAGTTTGCAACTGCATACATTTAAAGAATATTTTTCCTCAAAGTAGGCTAATGTTAACCAGTCAATCACTGAAGAGCTTGAGGATATTAGTGAGATTAACTAGTGTCAGTCTACATGTTAGGTCATTGTATACAATTTGCATTAAGTTCACACAGAGACTGGATGGCAGTGTAACAGCTACGATTAATCAGCTTTAATTCCTACAGACACTCATGACTGAAGTTTTCATTTTACACAGCAGGGGGAGTTATTATTGTATCTTTAGAAACATTACAGATTCAAACAAGGACACTTACATAGCCTAACTGTGTATATATTTGACTGTCAAATATTATTTTCCAATGCTCAATTACACAAATTAAAATCAGCTTGACACTTGCCACATAATTGGATTAAAATGCTTACCCATTTAATAATTCTAACTTGTGGGGTTTGGGTATAAAACATTACCAGTTTTCAATGATTGTAATTCTAAGAAATTGATTTTTTTATATATTTAAATGTATGTAAACAGATTTTTTGTTAAATTGTTATTCATAACGGAAACATAATTCAAAACATAATTTTCACTGTCCATGATATTGTACACTGTAAAAAACAAAAACGGAAAATATACTGGTAATTTTCTGCTAGGACATTATCCAGTAATTTCATAAAAATTTCCGTTAACCCTAAACACAATGTGTCTGTAATTCAAAATACAGAAAAACCGAACCACCTGTAAAATAAATTAATAAAAATGAAAAATATGGGGAATTCAAAGCCCTCCAACACTTAACTTTTGTTGATTCTCATCGGAAATTAAGCTCTAATAGCTGCATTGTTAGTAACAATGCCAGCTATTAGAGCTTAATTTTCAATGAGATATACTGTATAATATAATTTTTCACTGTCTGATTGGCTCATCCATTTAGAATTTAAGTTGACTTTAAACGCTTCTGTTAACTGTGTTAACTGAGTTAACAGAAGCTTTTAAAGCCAACTTAAATTCCAAATGGATAAACCATCATGGGAGGGGATCGGGCAAAATGTCTGGATGAGTTGTGTCTGCTCACATTGGCCAGCGCTGTGTCTCAATTACAAATGGACTAACTGTGGTTGCCATTTCAAACATTTATATATCTCTAGTGCTTCTGTTATGGGAGAAATAAACTCCTTTTAACTGATAGTAATATACTTCAAATATATTGGAGATACTTTACTGATCTGCCACTGTTGAGTACAATGTCTTTTGGAAGGAAAGTGGTAAATTGCACCAGACACACACACACACACACACACACACAGTTAATATCATGCTGAATTCATGTATTTGTTCTTATAAAGGAACATATGAATTATGTTGTTAGTCTCTGGGTAAAAGAATAGCCTGTATTTTAAGACTTGTTATGTGAGTGTCTTTCTTACTGTAGTTAAAAGTGTATCATTTAATTTTTGAGACACACCGATTATTTGCTTGGAGTGAAGATCCAGTGATCCTAAAAACAATAACAAAACAAAATCTGTTAAAACATTAGGCACTTTAATTGGATCAGATGTCTGCCTTCGATATTAATGGGCAACACAGGAAAATGAGTAACAATTTCCAGCTGTCCGCCTCCCGCCTGCCAACACACACATATGCAAACACACTTTCATATGGATACAAGCATATGAAACCGATATGATGCACTTACCTATATTATGCCATCAAAGTGCTTTTATGAGGCGATACTAAAGGCAATATATGAGACAATACCATTTTATTTAAAGAGTCACCTCAAAACATATTTTTTTAAATGTTAACATTGTTGAAACACACAAACCTTTAAATATTAAGGTAAACCTTTTTTTAGCCTTATTTTCTTTTTATTTATTTTCACAGCATCAAGTGGTTGGAAATCATTATAGAGTCCATGGCTTGTTGAAGATGAACAGGACAACTTCCTCTGCAAAGCAGTCGAATCCACTGAGACATGTTTTTGATATATATCAAGAACATAAGGAAGGGAAATAAAGAAAAAAGAACATGCCGTCAGATGCTCGCTCAGAATAATCCAGTCTTAAAGCCAAGCCAGCCATGACTAACTAGGAAATGACGTTATAGTTCACACAGTGCACACCTGCTTCCCTCACTGTATCTTTTCAAATATCTATTCGGTGGAATTATTTGCTCCCTGTGGAAGTTAGTTGTGTCTCCTAAGTGATAGAATAACAGTTTTGTCACTGGTTGAAAATGTAGTAAATATCTGCAACAGATTTACTTTTGATTTTCTACCTCTGATAAGTGAATGGGGGTTGCCTTTGGACTTTGCTAGGCTCCTTGTTATTTGTCCAGCACATCAGGTTGGATTTTCCCATTGCGTTTCTGGTCATTGGGGTAGGGCAGCCTCAAATGAAGGATAATCTCTTAGAGGTCCTTTGCGGTGGGGGGTGAGGCCCGGGAGCGACCATTCACTTTTTTTCCTCTTTTTTTTTTTTTACACAGTTGCAGCTGTGTCTCAAAGCACTTTGATACAAAAAAAGCTGAATGTTTTGCAGGCAGATCATTGGGCTGGTTGCTGAATTCTTACCTCCCACTGTTAGGGCCCTTTCTACCCCTGAAGGGGCCCCTGTCGTAACTGCCAGTTACCCCAAGTCGGGGCCTTTTGCAAATTGAGCCTGACAAAAAACTAGTACGTTTCGGAAATTAAACAGCGGCATGTCTAACTTTTTGACCATTGCGATGAGATGTTGTACGTGGTTGCTGAGTTGTTGTGCGGTCACAAATCTACTCATTTGCAAGTCATCACTCCATATGTGCACCTGCAGTGCTGAATGCCATTCAGGGCTATTATTCACTGTACAAAACAGTAAAGACACTCTGACCACATATTTCACAAGTGGCAGGCGAACATTGACATGTTTGAACTCTCAGCTGAAAGTGTGAATTCCTGGATATTTTTGGAAAGAAAAATGGCACACTAGCATTAATGTAAGATCAAAGTGCTTATACAATGGCACTTCATGATTCTGAAAAGAACGGGATGGCTATATAAGCTTGTCTCTATCATTTTAGATTCTTTAGATGAGAGGAAATAGGACATTACACAAGCTGTAGAATTGCCTTTGAAATGCTCAGAAATGAATTGGCACATTAATTGCAATGTGCAGTTTATTCACAAACATGATCAAAAATAAATCATTCATAATTTCTGGGTCTTTCGGTCAAGATTTTTCACACATGACAAGATAAAGTCAAGATAAATAAGTCGTTATAACGATAACCACTACGCCTTGCGCCATATGCCTTAAAAATCAAATGTAAAAATGAAATATATATATATACACACAATTAACTACACAATACACAAGCCAAAAATGGAAAAATATTTTGTGGTCTTTTAATGGTCTTAACAGTTTTAATCACAAATCACTGGTCAGGGAATTAGCAAGAATTGCACAAATACTGTACAAAGTCACATAGCAGGAGCCTTCCTCAACTTGAGACAGCTTTTTAACAGTACGGAGAGTCAGTGTTCCACTCAATGTTAATGGCTTTGAACAGTTAGTTGAAAAAAGTCTCCCAGTTCGTTTGAGTTTAATTTAGTTTAATATTCTCCTGTACTCCAAAGCATGTCTTTTCACAGTGAAGTATAGCTCCCCAATATTAAAAGGCTCCCCACACATAATCATAGCTCTTCCTCCATGCTTCACTGTGGTAGCAGACTGTGGTAGAGATGCATTTGTTATTATATTTATCTCCAGATTCTCGAACACACTGGAGCATCACTATGAAACTTGTGTTTCATTATGATTCATCTCCCCACACACAACTTCCCAGTAAGTAAATATTGCTAATTTCCTGATCAGTATTTTGCAGTTAAGACAATTAAAACTTGGCCCTTTTTTGCCCAAGTGTACTTCAAAATAAATCAATTTTAATAAAATAATTGTTCTATTGAAGAGAGAGAGAGAGAGAGAGAGAGAGAGAGAGAGAGAGAGAGAGAGAGAGAGAGAGAGAGAGAGAGAGAGAGAGAGAGAGAGAGAGAGAGAGAGCAGAACTCATATCCACCTGACTATTTGCTTTTTTTTCCCTCAGCATCTTTTAGCCTTTCCTGTTAACTTCTCCATAAGAGAGTGTTCTGGAATTGGTTAAAGGTCAATCCCTATTTCTCAGTGTTTACACATCCCTCACTTGTCTTTTCCTATTTCCTACATGTGCAGCGTTTCAGCCCTGCTTCACATGCCAGGCAGATGTGCTGCCTCTTGCATTACTGTACAGAAGTAGGTGTAGCAGCTAGATGTCAATGGCACTGGGGGAGAAAGTGAGAGTAGCATGCATGCGGGGCTGGGTTGGACCTGGATGAAGTTTTCTTTCCTAATGGTTGGGTAAGGGGCTGGGTTTGTGATGTCAGGCTGCAGGAAACAGATAAAACGTTTAGCGCGTTAGTTTGATCTGATGTGGAGATGTGGAGAGCGCATGCAGTGGGACTCAGCCTGGGAATATAAACACACGGAGCGCAAGAGGAGTCTCCGCACAATCTCAAGGTGATCCAAAGAGCCGTTTTCACTTGGAACAGCATGACAAAAAGACCAATCTCCTTTCAGTACCTTCACATTATTGGATTTTGATCCATATTTGTGAGAAAAAAAAATACGCTGACTTTCACAGCTCCCTGATATCTGAAACACTCCACTGTTAGATAAACCTCGACTTTTTTATTTTATTTTAACATTTTGGCGGTTTATTCGGGTGAAGAAGTGTGACCGCGAGCATTTGGACGCGACCAATTGCGCGCCGGTGAAAGGTGGCAACCTCACATAACCTTTTTCCAGCGTGACATCTCTTCAAACAACCTTACACTGTGCAGACAGCAAGCTATGTAAGTCTCTGCAATCAAACGCGACCACAATGAGGATACATTATTCCGCGTGTAAATGAACTAAGTGAATGACAACTAGACCTTTGCGCGGTCAGAGCGCGCTACAGAGACAGGTTTGAGGAGATCCACTAGACACGAGATGTTATTTGTTTGGAGCTAAGTACTAAAAAGGGAGGGAGAAAAGACTTAAAGTAGACAGTCTGCTGTCAGTTAGACTACTCGTTATTAGCGACATCCAGTTGCCGACTGAGGACCAGACTATCTACCTTACTGCACTGACAATTTCGACTTTCCCTTGTTAACATTTATTTTCAAACAGTAAAAAAGATTTTCATTAACACACCTGTTTTAACTTAAACACAGTATATGCTATCGTTGATGAGAAAAAAGGCACACAAAACAAATAAAGCGAATTAAATATCAGGCTATCTCCCTTCCCAAGTGCAATTCAAAACAATCAAACAGATGTCCACGCTATCTCCTCAATAAAATGACGTTTTTTAGACTACTGGCTATTATTCTCGCAGTATTTTACACATGGCTGCTGAACAGCGCTCAGTCAGATCATATCCAGAAGTATAAGCGGACACTGGCACAGAGAGCGGACCGAGCGCTGGCTGGAGAGCAGTGCGGCTCTATCAGCCGCAAGCGGCCGCCGCGCTCCACCGCACAACAGTTCCCCCTTGTGGGCGTAGTCGGAAAGTACGCTCGCCTGATAGACTTGCACTTAAGGAAAACTAAAACGGCGAGGTCGTGTTCAGGTGAGTGCGGCTCTAGTGACACGAATGCGATTGAATTAACTAACTGGGATAGTAATGAGAAGGGAAAATATTATGAACTACAAGACGAGACTTTCATATTAAAGAAAGAAGGCAAACAATCACAGGAGGACACTGCGCCTGGATCTACTAAGTCACACAGACCCTTTAAATCCATATCAAAAGGACACCCTTTACAGACAGAGCAGGGTGGTGGTTTGATAGACAGCTTGTCCTTACCAAGTAGGGTTGCACGGAGCCTTCCAGAGTTTAACAAAGAAGAAGATGCCCCAAATAATACGCAGGACACCAATATCCACCATATCGACTACTCTAAAGATAGTGATGAGTACTCTGGGGAGCAAGAAGGGCTGCAGAGCCCTACTGGGGAGCTATGGAGGGCCGATGTACGAGATGTGCCTGCAAAGTGGATGACAGCTGTGTATTTCAGAGGTCAGGCGGAGCAACTAAAGGTGAACCCTGCATTTGGCATAGAACTTCCTCGTTCCCGCTTCACTTTAGAGCTGTGGGTCAAGCCGGAAGGGGGCCAGAATAATCCTGCCATCATCGCAGGTGGGTGTTCATTCATACATCATTCTCATATTCTCAAATCACTCTTTTTATGTTGGAAGCAGGTATGCAGCTTTTCTTCTTTTTTGGTTCTCAAATTTGTTTTTCTAGGAATTGGAATTGTCATAGGCTATTACTTAAAAGCAGTAGTTATTACTTGAAGGATACATAATTCACAATTAGCAACTGTCTAATCAAAATAAATTCTGCTGTAAGGCATACAGTCATGCAGTCCAAATTGATTATGGGAAGTCAGATTCATTCCTCGAACTCCCCTCAGTTCATCAAGTGCACCAAATGTGCAAATGTGTGCGGTAGAATCTGTGTTGTGTCACAGCTTTGACAGTTGTTGTTTCATTTAAGAGGCCTTTGTTTGAGGATATCAGCTGACAAGCATGAAAGGAGAATGGGGAAATGAGGTGCAAACGATGAGTAGTGCTATAGGGCGGAGTGTAAGAGGGACAAGTGGCCACCACCTGCTCAGCGTGTCCTGTCTGCTTAATCACTTGTTTAGTGCATGTGGCACATTGCTAAGATTTGATTCATAAGCAGCATGTTCTGGAGACCACTAACACTGACAGCTACCTTCCATCCAGCTCAATAGTTTGGTATATTTAAAACATTTAATTTGCTGCAGAAAGTAGGTGGTTTTTCATTTGCAAAGCTGATTGCCTGTTAATGCTTTGTGGTTTAGGTATATAATTTATTTATCATTTATACTATGGGGCTGCTGAATGCTTGAATCTGATTGGTTGATCAACATAATGTGTGCAATTATTTTCAGGAAAACGCAGCTAAAGTAGGCTAGTTCCAGGCAGGTCTTGAACGCATTACATGTCCATATCACTTTGCCAAATGATTTCAGTTATTTCAAAGGTCCTTACAGCCAGCAAAAGAACCAACACCAATACAGTAAACAATAGGATAAAGACAACATATTATTTCCATATTTTTTTTTGCCACAAAATTAAATTTTATTGTGTACGACAGCACATACTCTCTTTCTCTCTCTCTCTCTCCCACTCAAACGCACACACATACGGACACACACTCGAACAGTAACGTATTGTCACTGACAGCTTTGTCAGCTCTGATCTGACGATTTTATCTGTAAAATAGTTTAGCAACTTAAAAGCTACATGACATTTCTCACTAGCGAGGGTATAACGGCGCTGTTCTTGAAGCAGATAAACGTACAGTTTTGCTATTAGTTAAAACGCTGCTGCCGAACTCTGTTAAGAGCCTAGGCCCCCTCATTTACATGTCCGGCCCCCTCAGATTTCTGATTGCTTAAAAAAAAAAAAATTAGGAGGCAAAACATTTTTTTTGTTATTGTGAATTACACTGCGCAAACCAAAGTAATACCCACCAGATGAAGAAGGGTTTCCTCTCAGTCTCCACAGTACACAAAATATTTATTTTATTTTATTTTATTTTATTTTTCTTGTTCGCATTTATGAGGAAAAAACAATGTTATGAGTGTTTTAGTGGAAAACAAAAAAAATCTCTGAAAGCGGCACTAAAAGACTTTCACAGACACATCAAACAGAAAGCACAACCTTTCTTTAACCTGAATTTCGTTTTGTATTAATTGTATCTTAATTTTAATCAATGTCTCATCAACCAATTGCTTGGATTTAATAAATAAGAAGTAAATATAGCAGACAATAAGAAACGGAGGCGCCGGCGCGTGAACTGGAGCGCGTATGAACAGAAACTCAGCATATAAGGTAAGGTAGCCCAGTAGCGGAGTGGCAATCGGGAGAGTCGGGAGTTTTCCCGGTGGGCAGGTAGTGTTTCGAGGCCGCGAGGGCCGGTCTGATAAAATGTATTTATTGGAAGCTCGCCATGCGCACTTGGGGCCCAAGTGAGGGGAAGAAAACTTTTTTTTTATGAATATTATCAAAAACGAAACGTAGTTTTGTACTGAGTTTTAGTGGCGTAGGTCGTAGGGCGTGAGCCTGAGATACTCAAATGTAGCTTTTCATGCGCTCGACGCGAGTTCGAATCCGCCTTTTGCCGAACTCTTTCTTCTCCCTTTTCCCAACACATATGTTAAGATGTAAAATTTATAACCTAACATTAAGGTCTCTAGCGTTATATTTTGCCAACGAACTAAAATTGAAACCATGATATGGCTTTGTGCATTTATAAAACAGCACAAGACGTTTAGAATAGGCTAGCATCCTGTTTGGGCTGCGTGATTACTTGCTCACGCGATCAGCATGGTGTTTTCTCCTAAATAAAAGCTCAAGGGTTTATAGTGAAGAAATTAGGACAAAAGTATTTTAATTTTCCTATATTATAGTGTAATGTAGGCTAAAATATACTTTTGAAATATTCATTTTCATTTACATATAGTAGCCTACATTTATAGGCTAAATGGATTTTACGTCATAGGAATAATTATATAAATCATTATTACATTATTATAATAATTGTTTGGCATCCTAAAACACCATTGATAATGTAATGCAGACTGAGACTCTCATAACTAAAAAGATGTTTGAGCCCACTTTAAATCAATGCTTTTTCTTTGTTCAACGAGCAGTTCATGGGTTGAAGCTCTTAATTTTGATCTCTCAGAGAGCACGAGATTGATGCATTTAACCTTAAAATGTACAAAATTGTCTTGCGGGGGAGCATGCCCCCGAACCCCCCTAGAGGCACAGAGTCCACCCAACATAGTTTCACAAATTTCTATGGGAAAGAACGACCATTTATAAACTTTACTCCAGCATAGTACAACAAAGTTCCTTTTAAATCAGTAAAACGGTAAATGCTAGCCTATATTAAAATCCTGCCGGCGACGAGGGCCGGTGGTGTATGAAATTTCCCGGTAGATTTTTTGGTCCCACTCCGCCCCTGAGGTAGCCTAGCCTATATACTTGCCTCACATGTCTACTTTTAAACAGAACAATTCAAAACGAAATAAAACAGACAGACTGCTCTCTGCTTATGTAATCCTTATGAAATGTGCATTTCTCTCTGTCGCGTTCACTAGGCCTACTGAAGATCGCGAGTCAGCATCGTCAACTTTAGCCGACAAAGAAAACACTTGTTTATAAATAAACAATTAAAATACCCCATTGCTATATTTTACATATTCATAATCATTACTTTTGCTGGTTCTTTGTGGCAGCTTTTAAGTGCTTTATTGGCAGCGCCACCCTTACATGTTAGAGTCGCCACCGCATCACCTGGGCCGGGTTTCCCAAAAGCATCGTAAGCCTAAATTGATCGTAAAAACGATCGTACGACTGATCTTAATATTATGTTCTGTTTCCCAAAAGCATCGTGACTTAAGTAGCACTTGAAAATCTTCGTAGAACTACGAGTGCTCTGGAGTAGCCCTAATCGTAAATCCCCAAGTGCATCGTAAGAAGACAGATTTATGAGGTCACCTGCAGGACAACCGGCAGATTACACTTTTATCTAGATTTAACAGATTACACTGCAACGTAAGTATAATATATAGGTTTTGATTGTACTTTATTGTACAATTTGTTGTACTCGTGTTTTGTTTAAATGAATGAATGAAATAATTAAAAAGGGATGAAAAAAATAGAAATAGCCTACACATCTAAATTAAACGAATGAACAAAAAACTAAAAATCGTAAAATAAGTAATCTGGGAAATATGCTTTAAAGACCGGGCAAAATAGGGATGAATTAAAAAAAAAATCTGTCAATGACTTGCTGACGTGCACGAAAACCAGACATGTATTGGGCATTTCTTGCGGACCTCCTTCCCTGAACTTTGAACACGGTTGCAGTTAGTTTGCAATGTGACAATGTCCTTCCAGATGTTTTGTTTTTCCTTATTTGTATGGTGTCCTTTAAATCTGTTAAAAATACAATCTTTGTTTCCCTCTATCTCCTCTAAAAGGACATTAATTTTATCTTTTTGAAAGGTCTCTTCTCTTGTTTTTATTTTTGTTTTTTTTTTGTTTTTCAGCCATTTTGTCAGCCAGTATAGGTGTTTCATATCCATATAGACTTGTCTTGATTTCGAATCCACAACAAATGACGATTATTAGGTTAAACGTTCAGAATACGATTCCATATAAGGTTATATTTCAGCACTTTACGAATGGACAGCGACGCGTAAGTAGCACGTAGAACGCGTTCCCCTTCGAGGGAACTCGAACTGCGTCATCGTTATGACACTTTGGGGAACGCCCTCAGCGTAACATATCTGAAGCATGAATGAAATCTGTCCAATCCTGATTGGTGCTGCGTCATGACGTAGTAGATGACGGCATAACCGGAAGATACAAAGGTACGCTGGCATATACAAACACTAGCTTTTTCGCTCTTCAGCTAAAGCGCTCTGTGTGAATTGTCAGTCCTATTTGGTGTTGTTTGTCCCATAAGAATTGTCCTAATTAAGCTGCATAGCAATATAGAATCTCTAGTGGCTCGGATCTCTATGGAAAGCCTTTAGGGCCAAAAACACGCGAATTTTAACGCGTATTTCACGCGTAAAATACGCGTATTTTACACGTGAAATAAGTTACGCGTTGATTATGTCACTCGTATTTCACGCGTATTTTACACGTGAAATGCGCGTGAAAAATACGCGTGCCATAATCAACGCGTGTTTCACGTGTAAAATACGCGTATTTCACGTGTATTTTACACGTAAAATACGCGTGAAATACGCGTTAAAAATCAGTATGAACGGGTCCGTGTCATTGGCTGCTGAAGACTTGGGTCTAACCATTTGTGTGAGCTTAGAGGGGTGTACCTTTCATAGACTAGGCTACCACCAGTTTACACTCTATAGATAAGCTTATTCAGGTTTTTTGTATAACCTATATGAATAATATATTTAAATAGCAGTTTTATGACAACTTAGATAAAAATAAAATTAACTTGTTTTTCTCCACTCATGCCTTTTTGTAAATAAACACATTAGTGGACATTCTAGCTTTAACATCAACGCATTAACCTGTGTGGGGAAATCAGTTACAGTGGAGGTAACCAATGCAGGTTTATGATCACTGCAGGTTTAAGATACAGACCACTGTAATCAATATCTGTCTTTGGAAAACAACGTGAGCTTTTTTGTTGTGCTTACATTTACAGCTATAGCAAGCAGGGGGCGCTTTTTCAAACCTTTTTGTTCTGAAATTGGGCACTCAGACAAACTGTAATTAAGTATACAGGTGATATTATCAATTTAAAGGAATTTAATGACTTAAAGTATTTAAATATGTTATTTAAGGCTTTCAGGATTAGAATGGGAGCTTGTGCTCAGGTCAGGACAGGTATAAGAACTTGATTTGGCTTTCCTGACAGCAGAAGTATTTTACAGGTCACCTTGGTAATTGGTATTAAAGCAATTTATCTGTAAAAATTATTAGACACTTTGGTAAAACACCATATAACATTTAAGTAAACATATAAACATAAAAATCAGTGACGTAACTTTGTTTTAAAAAGTGGGTGGAACAGGTGGGGTGGGGGTTGCTAATAAAATGCTAAATCAGATTTATGCTACAATAACATTACGACGTCCAGCAATCGATTTAAATAGTAGGCTACATGGGGTTTAATTTGTTGTTTAATGAGATGAAGTATAATGTATAATGTATGTTGTCAGTGCCGTGTTGTCTCTAATATTTAATGTTAGAATATTTACTCTGCATTTTCTGTTTCTATAGAAAACCACACACTAATACACCCACAACTAAGTACCATTCAATCCTTGTTAATAACTGAGTTGTTGTGGTGACAAATGAGTCATTTTGCACCCACCACTTTTAACTCCCGTCCATATTAATTTGACTTTTGGTTCGATTTTTTGGACCGTTTTCAGTGGTTATGAGGAGCAATGTGAGAGAGAAATTTGGCAATCATTGTCTGACCCAGCAAAAAAAACCCCACTATAATTCATTTTTTATTTATTTTTCTGTTCGCATTTATGAGGGAAAAAACAACGTGTCAGTTCTCGTTTACGGACGTGCGTTCTGAAAGCGGCACTAAACGACTTCTTTAAAACTTTCACAGAGACCTCAAACAGAACAGCTGCCTTTCTTTACATTTATTTTCGTTTTATATTAATTATATCTTAATTTTAATCAATGTTTCATGAACCAATTGTCTGGATTTATTTAATAAATAAGAAGTAAATAATATAGCAGAATCACGACATGGAGGCGCCGGCGAGTGAATTGGAGTTCGTCTCATAAATTAACCGAAACTCGGCGTATAATGCACATTCACATTCACAGCGTATTTAGACGCATTTATAATCATTACTTTTACCGGTTCTTTGTGGCAAGCTTTATGCGTGCGGTCGTGCGCTTGAGCACAAATTATGAGCTTTTGGCAATTTTTTTTTATAATTATTGACAAAATTAGAATATAGTAAAAGGTTTTTTTTTGTGTGTGTGAAAGTTTTGGGTGGGCCTGTTGAAAAGTGGGACCGTGCCTGAGCTACAGGACATCGTCTTTGAAAACATAAACTGCGCGAAAGAGAAAAAAAAAAATTAATACGTCATTGTACCCAGCACTTCTGAAAATGCACTTCCGAATGCGTCTCTGTCCCCAGCACATTTCAAACCAAACTGACGCCCATGATAACAAAGATAGATTGACAGGTGACACTGCAATGACTACCCTTTTAAATGGCTAATTTAACCCTTTACACTTTTTTTTTTTTTTTTTTTTACATCAGCAGGGTTCACTTGGAATGCTCCGAATGCAATGGGCAAACACGGTCCTCAAGGGTCAATGCCCTCTGCCCTGCAGAGTTCAGCTTCATTTTATTTTTTCTAAATGTAATACATTTTCAGTGAAATCAATTCTGATTTTAAATAGTAATGCATATGTTAACAAACTGACCCACTGTACCTTTTATCATGCAGATGATTTGTATGAATTTATGATCACAAGCTTGGATGTGTTCTGTCAGTGCTTGAGGAAGGTAAAGTAAGTGGGGAACTGAAAAAAAAAAAAAACGAGTTGGCTTTATAGCAGTCTCATTTCAGTAAACTGTTGGTTAGGTATGAAATATGCCACATGGTGTCCGTAAGAGACTTGGTGAAAATATGTTGGAAAATGCACTGACAACATACATTATACATTATACTTCATCTCATTAAACAACAAATCAAACCCCATGTAGCCTACTATTTAAATCGATTGCTGGACGTCGTAATGTTATTGTAGCATAAATCTGATTTAGCATTTTATTAGCAACCCCCACCCCACCTGTTCCACCCACTTTTTAAAACAAAGTTACGTCACTGATTTTTATGTTTATATGTTTACTTAAATATTATATGGTGTTTTACCAAAGTGTCTAATAATTTTTACAGATAAATTGCTTTAATACCAATTACCATGGTGACCTGTAAAATACTTCTGCTGTCAGGAAAGCCAAATCAAGTTCTTATACCTGTCCTGACCTGAGCACAAGCTCCCATTCTAATCCTGAAAGCCTTAAATAACATATTTAAATACTTTAAGTCATTAAATTCCTTTAAATTGATAATATCACCTGTATACCTAATTACAGTTTGTCTGAGTGCCCAATTTCAGAACAAAAAGGTTTGAAAAAGCGCCCCTTGCTTGCTATAGCTGTAAATGTAAGCACAACAAAAGCTCATGTTGTTCCCTTTCGTCCTGGGAACTCCGACGTGTCGTCGGGGGAGTTCCCTGACGAATTGGGATCACGCTAGGGAGCCAATTGCCTTCGAGAGAATTAAAACGAGCCAATGGAATTGGCATGCAAAATTTGCATTCCGCAGCCCGCCTACCAGCGCGGGTATAAAGGGCGGAAGTAAATATTGCGCAATGCTTTTAGCTTCGGAGCCTCCAGTGTGTCTCTTTGAGCTGCTGTGTCCTTCGAGAAAGCTACATTTAAATAGGAGAAGAACGAGTCATCTTTGGAAGGAGAGAGAAGATCCTCTGTTGCTGGTGTTACGGCACTTCGAGGCACCATCGCTTCCCGCGGCCAGCTGGCTTTAAAAACAAAAGCTGTTTTAACGGCTGGTATTGGGTGGTGAGTGCAGCACTCGGGCTTGCAGTTTCCCCGTCTGTCTGCCGCGGTGGTTCCTCTGTGCCTCGGCACGTAAAAGAGTATTTTTTCTTCCCTTCTGAAAGAGCAACACGAGTGAAGATCGCGTCCTTTTCAGGATGACGTTTCACTTGTGTGTTTCTGGATGCGATCGTTTCCTGTCCTTATTTGACGGCCACGTTCATTGTTTCACATGCCTAATCAGTGTGTGAGACTATGTTCGTGGGTGGTTCGTGTTCTCTTAGGAGTGCATGACCACGTCGGCACGTTGTTCGCCTCCCCTTTCTCGTAAAGGTTGGAGCAGTTCAGCGTGCCGTGTGCCGTCGAGCGCCGGCTGACGGCGCGGGTTGTCACGGCAACCCAGCGCGCGTCATTCGGCGCTCAAGATGCGTGGTCAAGATCAAGACTCGCGTGCCTCTATGAGGTGAGTCCCTTTGCTTGTTTTCCGATCCAGTTTCTCTTCTGGTGCACCAGAAGGGGGCTGCTTTGGTTAATAACATTGGTGATCTGAGGGTTTCAGTGAGCACGACCCACTCACTCCTCTAGCGCATCACAAACATGCTGAGATTGTGTTCGTGGGTGGTTTATGCTTTCTTGTGAGAGCATGACCACGTCGGCGCGTTGTTCGCCTCCCCTTTCACGTAAAGGTTGGAGCAGTTCAGCGTGCCGTGTGTCATCGAAGCGATGGCCACGTTCACTATCTTGCATGCCTGGTTGACGGCCACGATCACGGTTTCACATGCCTAATCAGTGTGTTGAGACTGCGTTCGTGGGTGGTTCATGTTCTCTTAGGAGTGCATGACCACGTCGGCGCGTTGTTCGCCTCCCCTTTCTCGTAAAGGTTGAAGCAGTTCAGCGTGCCGTGTGCCGTCGAGGCTTTCGAATGGGTTTCTGGTCCTTCTCATGAGGGACCGGGAATTTCATTCGGGGCCCCAGGGAGGACAGATGTCGATCGCTACATCGGAGAGAGGGCGGTTATACTCTGAATATGATGCTGAGTTCCTACTATAATGGTGTGTTCTCATGCTGAAGATTCAGACTTAACGGCCACACTTTCCTGGGCTGTTCTAAAGTGCCTGGATGTGTGTGAAGAATTTTGGCAGTATGGAAGCATTTTTGGTGCCAATGTGGCAAGCCAAACATGCCTAAATCTGCAGAAGTTTTTCCTCTCTCACTACCACTGCACGTGCGTAGTTCTAACTCGGGGTTGAGCTGTGCTTAGTGACTGACCGTGATTAGTCACAGCGCTGGCCCTCGGTTAGACGATGTCCACACTGGTGGTCCAGAAACCAGCCCGCTCGGAGTTTGTTTTCCCCCGGCAAAGGTAAGGGAAACAACCCTGAGAGGAGCGACCCAGAGTATGTGACGTTCTGCTCTTTGGGAGTGCGTGTCATTACCACTCCTTCCCCCGGGGGAGGGCCGGGTGGAGAATTTAGTTTCTGTTCCGCCGCTGGTTATCCTGTAATCAGCGGTACCCAAAGTTTGAGCAGTCCACTTCCTCTGGGTCGTTCACGGGCCCCCAGTGCTCAGACGGCAGTGAGGGCTACGGCCTGCTCGCTCTCGTCTCCCACTGGGTGAGGGGAAACCAGGACTCGATGCCCCCGGGCATCGTTCCTCGTTTCCCCTCACGGGCGAGACTGGCAGTATAATAAGACCAGTTTCCTCCGTTCGAGAGGGTCAGAATGGCAGTGCGTGCCGCCCCCGAGCTGCACCACTCCCGTTTCCCTCTCCCCAGCTTGCAGATAGCAGTGACGCAGCCCCGGCTGCGTCGCTCCGGTCTGCAGCTGGGCCCGGAGGCGCAGAGACCAGGACACGAGGAGTCAGGGCCTCGTTCTTCGTCTCTCCCCCTCCCTTCGCCACCGGGCAGCCCGCAGCAGAAAGCCTACGAGCTCTCTCTGCCGTCTGCCCCACGGTGGACCGCCCAGACCCCGCTTCCAGTGGCTACATTGCCACTGGAGCCGGGTCCCGGCCTTCCACCTCGCTGCCCCTCCGCGGGTACGCCGGTGGTTCGGGTGGGCTTATTGGGTCGGTACCTGGAAGCCTGGCTAGCGCTTCCGGGTCCGTCTCGATGGCTCATCCGCACCATCCGGTTCGGCTATGCAATTCAGTTTGCACGCCGGCCTCCCAGGTTCAGGGGCATCCACTTCACCCGTGTGCGGTCAGTGGATGCCCCTGTCCTGCGGAAAGAGATCGATGTCCTGCTGGCGAAGGACGCGATCGAGCCGGTCCCTCCTGCCGAGATGAGGTCCGGGTTTTACAGCCCCTACTTCATTGTACCCAAGAAAGGCGGTGGGTTACGGCCAATCCTGGACCTGCGAGTTTTGAATAGGGCCCTGCACAAAACTCCCATTCAAGATGCTCACGCAGAAGCGCATTTTCGAGTGCATCCGTCCCCAGGATTGGTTTGCAGCGATCGACCTGAAGGACGCGTACTTTCACGTCTCGATTCTTCCTCGACTCAGACCATTTCTATGGTTTGCTTTCGAGGGTCGAGCGTATCAGTACAAACTCCTACCCTTCGGGCTGGCCCTGTCGCCCCGCGTCTTCACGAAAGTCGTGGGAGAACCCATGAGAGAACAAGGCGTTCGCATTCTCAACTATCTCGACGACTGGCTCATTCTGGCTCTCTCGCGAGATGTGTTGTGCGATCACAGGGACATGGTGCTACGGCACCACAGCCGGTTGGGGCTTCAGGTCAACTGGGACAAGAGTAAACTCTGTGCAGAGGATCTCTTATCTCGGTATGTTGGACTCGGTCGCCCAGACAGCGCGCCTCACGGAGGAGCGCGTCCAGTCAGTGCTCACCTGCCTCAGGTCTTTTCGAGGCAGGACAGCGGTCCCACTGAAACAATTTCAGAGGCTCCTGGGGCATATGGCAGCCGCAGCCGCAGTAACGCCGCTCGGCCTGTTACATATGAGACCGCTCCAGCACTGGCTTCACGATCGAGTCCCGAGGTGGGCGTGGTAGAGCGGCACGTTCCGGGTCAAAGTAACCCCGCACTGTCGCCAAACCTTCTCCCCGTGGTCGGATCCTGCGTTTCTACGGGCCGGAGTAGCCCCTAGTCCAGGTTTCCAGGCATGCTGTGGTTTTCACAGATGTCTCTGCCATGGGGTGGGGGGCCACGTACAAAGGGCATGCAGTCTCGGGTCTGTGGACGGGGCCCCAGCTGCATTGGCATATCAACTGCCTAGAGTTGCAAGCAGTACGCTTGCCTTTGTGCCGCCTCAAGGGGCTCCTCAAAGACAAGCACGTACTGGTCCGTACGGACAGCACTGCGACCGTTGCGTACATCAACCGACAAGGTGGTCTACGCTTCCGCCGCATGTCGCGACTCGCCTCCCACCTCCTCCTGTGGAGTCAGAAGCATCTGAGGTCGCTTCGCGCCACTCATGTTCCAGGGGAGCTCAACCGTGTGGCAGACGAGCTTTCACGGTTGCCTCCCCTGCCAGGAGAATGGCGACTCCATCCCCAGGCGGTTCAGCTGATCTGGAGTGTTTTCGGACTCGCACAGGTAGACCTGTTTGCCTCTCCGGACACGACCCATTGCCAGTGGTTTTACTCCCTGTCCGAGGGGACCCTCGGCACGGACGCCCTGGCTCACAGCTGGCCCCGGGACCTGCGCAAGTATGCGTTTCCCCCAGTGAGCCTTCTTGCACAGACTCTGTGCAAGATCAGGGAGGACGAGGAGCAGGTCTTGTTAGTGGCGCCCACCAGGACTTGGTTCACGGAACTCATGCTCCTCACGACAGCCCCTCCTTGGCCGATTCCTCTGAGGAAGGACCTCCTTTCTCAGAGACGGGGCACTCTATGGCACCCGCGTCCAGACCTCTGGAAACTCCATGTCTGGTCCCTGGACGGGACGCGGAGGTTCTAGGTGATCTACCACAGGCAGTGGTAAACACCATCACTTCTGCTAGAGCCCCCTCTACGAGGCGCCTCTATGCGTTGAAATGGAACCTATTCGTCGAATGGTGTTCCTCCCACCAGGAGGACCCCCGAACTTGCCCGATCAGAGTCGTGCTTTCCTTCCTACAAGATGGGTTGGAGCGAAGGCTGTCTCCCTCCACCCTCAAAGTGTATGTTGCCGCAATAGCCGCACATCACGATGTAGTAGAAGGTAAGTCCGTGGGGAAGCACGATATGATCATCAGATTCCTCAATGGTGCTAGGAGGTTAAATCCACCTCGTGTTTTGCACTCTGTACCCTCTTGGGACCTAGCTCTGGTACTGAGAGCTCTTCAAAGTCCTCCCTTTGAGCCTTTGCTGACAGTCGAGCTGAATATCCTGTCCATTAAGACAGTGCTCCTGTTGGCATTGGCCTCTTTTAAGAGGGTCGAGGATCTGCAAGCTTTTTCGGTCGACGAATTGTGCCTAGAGTTCGGGCCGGGCCTTTCTCGCGTGATATTGAGACCCCGGCCCGGATATGTGCCCAAGGTTCCTACCACTCCCTTCGTGGATCAGGTAGTGAACCTGCAAGCGCTGCCCCAGGAGGAGGCAGACCCAGCCCTAGCTTTTCTCTGTCCAGTCCGCGCCCTGCGGGTTTACACTGACAGAACGCAAAGCTTCAGGACCTCAGATCAGCTCTTTGTCTGTTACGGAGGCCAGCAGAAGGGGAAGGCCGTCTCCAAGCAGAGGTTAGCTCACTGGTTAGTGGATGCTATCACCCAAGCGTATGAAGCTTCGGGTGAGCCTTGTCCTCCCAGGTTGCGTGCTCACTCTACAAGAGGTGTTGCCGCCTCCTGGGCGTTGGCTCAAGGCGCCTCGCTGACAGACATTTGTAGAGCTGCGGGCTGGGCGACACCGAACACGTTCGCTAGATTCTATAGCCTACGTGTGGAACCTATTTCCTCCCGAGTACTCGCTACGGCCAGTGGTGCAAGGGATTAGGTTGTGTCGGCTTGCTACGCCACTCCGTGCCTCAGCCGGATACGTGCGTCTTTCGCTCCGTTGGCGCCCTACGTTGGTTAGCCTCGTGAGTTCCTCCATCACCCCTTCGGTGCCAGGCGTGGCGGACCGCCGGCGCCAGGTCTACTACCTCTAGGGGAGTTGTTGTGTAGACTGGGTGTTATGTCCAGTGGTCTCTTCGGTGACCCATTATGCCACGTGCAGTCCAGCCGTGTCTTCCCCTTGACAGACTCGTTCTGTCGTCCCTGTTGAGTACGCTCCCACTCCCCTTGGAGGGGACTACCTCAGGGACTGCCATATGTTTCACTATCCCCCTGGGCTAGTACATATGTGTATTCCAGGCCTTCTTCAGGCATCTGGCTTCCGCAGCGTTCCCTTCCCCTGTTTACGGGTTGGGCACGCTTTCCCAGTGTTATCCAATCCACTGTGTGGGTCTTGCGGAACAGCAGTGTGATTCCCTTGCTAGCTCCCGTAATTTGTGAAACTGCTTGGGTAGCTTAGCTGGGCGCTGGAAGGGGCCAGCACCATGGCGTTTTGTTAGGGATCCCAATTCGTCAGGGAACTCCCCCGACGACACGTCGGAGTTCCCAGGACGAAAGGGAACGTCTCGGTTACGTATGTAACCCTCGTTCCCTGAGTACAGGGAACGGAGACGTGTCGTCCCTTCGCCATGTTGCTGTACCTTCGCGGAGGACTGGACACTGTTCGGCTCCTCAGCGAAAAGCATTGCGCAATATTTACTTCCGCCCTTTATACCCGCCCTGGTAGGCGGGCTGCGGAATGCAAATTTTGCATGCCAATTCCATTGGCTCGTTTTAATTCTCTCGAAGGCAATTGGCTCCCTAGCGTGATCCCAATTCGTCAGGGAACTCCCCCGACGACACGTCTCCGTTCCCTGTACATACGTAACCGAGACGTTTTCCAAAGACAGATATTGATTACAGTGGTCTGTATCTTAAACCTGCAGTGATCATAAACCTGCATTGGTTACCTCCACTGTAACTGATTTCCCCACACACGTTAATGCTTTGATGTTAAAGCTAGAATGTCCACTAATGTGTTAATTTACAAAAAGGCATGAGTGGAGAAAAACAAGTTAATTTTATTTTTATCTAAGTTGTCATAAAACTGCTATTTAAATATATTATTCATATAGGTTATACAAAAAACCTGAATAAGCTGATCTATAGAATGTAAACTGGTGGTAGCCTAGTCTATGAAAGGTACACCCCTCTAAGCTCACACAAATGGTTAGACCCAAGCCTTCAGCAGCCAATGACACGGACCCGTTCATACTGATTTTTAACGCGTATTTCACGCGTATTTTACGTGTAAAATACACGTGAAATACGCGTATTTTACACGTGAAATACGCGTTGATTATGGCACGCGTATTTTTCACGCGTATTTCACGTGTAAAATACGCGTGAAATACGAGTGACATAATCAACGCGTATTTCACGTGTAAAATACGCGTATTTTACACGTGAAATACGCGTGAAATACGCGTTAAAATTCGCGTGTTTTTGGCCCTAAAGGCTTTCCATAGATCTCGCGTTTGCCGAGGCAGCACGTTGATTACGGGTCTACTCTGCAATAAGATTCTGTGACTAGGATCTCGCGTTGTCGAGGCAGCGCGTAGATTAGAGGTCTGCATTACAATACAGAATCTAGTGGCTCGGATCTCGCGCTTGCCGAGGCAGCGCGTAGATTACAGGTCTGCTTTGCAATAAAGATTCTGTGTGTGTACGAGGCACGAACAGTCAGCTCCTGAGGGTGCTGGCTGTGTTCATTGAGAAACTTCTCGACGCGCACAGCCGTGCGTTTTCGGGTGTTTCAGCCTCGCGCTCGTTGATTTTCTTCTCGAGAGATGAAAACCAAATATATTGTGAACGACTCGAATCTCGCGTTTGCCGAGGCAGCGCGTAGAGTACGGGTCTGCAATGAAAGGGACACACGCGATCTGTGAAATAATACTGTTTGGGTGCGAGGCATTCACAGTCAGCTCCTGAGGGTGCTGGCAGCTGTTCATTGAGAAATATCTCGACGCGTATATCCGTGCGCTGTCGGATATTTCAGCCTCGCACCTGTTGACTTTCTTCTTGAGGGATGAAAGCCAAATATATTGTGACGACTCGAATCTCACGTCTGCCGAGGCAGCGTGTAGATCAGAGACCGTATAACACAAACAGTATTGTCTGGTATTATGGCTGCATTTAATAAATGATGGAATATTATCTGATAATATTATAAATGAATATTATATTAAGTTAGATATTTTAATTCAGCCTACCATTCAGACCGTGTTTCACTTATACAGTGTTTATGACTGCATTTAATTCTGAGGAATTAAAATGATGAGCAGCGAACGCACGCTGCTCTGTCTGCCGCCCCAAGGGCTTGCGGCCAGGCAGTGCGCGTGTTTGCCCATCGGGAACGGTTTTCGATTATTCCCTGCCGGTCCTCCGCTTCAGGGTGTTGAGAGCGAAACCAAAAGAGCCTCCCCTCAGGGAAGCCCTCAGGAAGTCGATGTCTGTATCCCGCCGTTAAGTGCGCTTCGGGACACATCGGTTTCCAGCGAACACACGCTGCTCTGTCTGCCCCACAGGCTTGCGGCCAGGCAGCAATCGCGTCCGCCCGTCGAGAATCGTTTTCGGTCGAACCCTGCCGGAGATCCGCTTCAGGGGGTCGAGAACGAATCCCGACTGATACCCGAAGCCAGGCTCGAGCAGCCGGACCGTTGAGAGCTGTCCCCCCCGGGGCAGAGCGATCGAGGTCGCTTCCCCCCCGGAGCTCTCGGGAAATCAGTGTTGTGTTCCCGCCGGCCAGTACGCTTCGGGCCACGCTGATTTCCCGCGTACGCACGCCGCTCCAGCCGCCTCTACTAAGACCTGCGGCTGGGCAGCGAACGTGTCCGCCCACCGAGAACCGTTGTCGACCGCTCCCTGCCGGCCAGCCGCTTCAGGGGGTCGGGAACGAGTCTCGAATAACACCCGAGGCCAGCCTCGAGAGTCTGGTTCCCTTAGTAGATTATCTCGGCGCATGGTGATGCCTTCCGAATATTTCTACGTGGGCCCTGCGTACTGTAGAGCTGGGTTACAGGCTGCAGTTCAGCTCCCCTCCCCCGAAGTTCAACGGGGTGGTCTGGACTGTGGTCGGCCCAGAGCAGGTTCGGGTTATGGAACAGGAAGTTCAATCCCTGTTGGTCAAGGAGGCCATAGAACGTGTTCCTCTGCCAGACAGGGAGTCCGGGTTCTACAGCCGGTACTTCATAGTTCCCAAGAATGATGGGGGGTTGCGTCCAATAATAGATCTCAGGCACTTGAATCGGTCTCTGAGGAGATTCAGGTTCAAAATGCTCACAATTCCAGCCATCGTGAGTCAGATCCAGTTCGAGGACTGGTTCGTCACGATAGATCTGAAGGACGCATACTTCCATATTTCCATCCTTCCATGTCACAGGAGGTTCCTGAGGTTCGCTTTCGGGGGCGAAGCGTACCAATATCGGGTTCTTCCCTTCGGCCTAGCTCTCTCCCCTCGCACTTTTACAAAATGCATGGATGCAGCTCTAGCACCCCTGAGGCTCGAGGGCGTCAGGGTGCTCAATTACATCGACGACTGGCTGATTCTGGCCCAGTCGCGAGAGCTGGCGATTCGGCATCGAGATGTCGTCCTCGCCCACATCCAGAGTCTGGGGTTGAGACTCAACACAAAAAAGAGTGTGTTGACGCCCTCCCAGAGGACTACGTTCCTGGGAGTTGTGTGGGATTTCATGACGATGCGGGCACAGATGTCTCCTGCGCGCATGGAGTCCATACTGGCAATGGTCTCCAGAGTGAAGCTAGGCCACAACCTCACTGTGAAGCAGTTTCAGAGACTGCTGGGGCTCAGGGCAGCAGCGTCCAACATCATACCTTTTGGCCTGCTACACATGAGACCCCTACAGTGGTGGTTGAGAACCAAGGGATTTTCCCTGCGGGGAAATCCGTTCCATATGATCAGGGTAACGTGCAGATGCCTTCATTCCCTCGTCATATGGAGGAAGCCTTGGTTCCTGTCCCAAGGACCGGTGCTGGGAGCATCATGTTGCCGGAAGACCGTTTCAACAGATGCCTCCCTCACTGGTAGGGGCACGGTCATGGACGGCCGCTTTGCGAGAGGTCTGTGGGAGACCCGGCATTTTTCCTGGCACATCAATTGCCTGGAAATGCTGGCGGTCTACAAAGCTCTGAGGAGTTTTTTCCCGGACCTCCGCGGCCACCATGTCCTAATACGCTCGGACTACATGTCCGTAGTCGCGTGTCTGAATCACCAGGGGGGTCTGAGGTCGCGCCCTCTAAGCAGACTGGCACACCAGATCCTTCTGTGGTCCCAGGGGAAACTGTCGTCTCTCAGAGCGATGTATGTCGCCGGGGACCAAAATCAGGGAGCAGACGTCCTGTCGAGGCAGGGGCTGAGGCCCGGGGAGTGGCGACTCCACCCCGAGGTGGTGGAGGCCATGTGCGTGAGATTCGGCCCAGTGGAAGTGGATCTGTTCGCGTCTCGAGAGACGTCCCACTGTCCACTGTGGTTCTCTCTCAGGTATCCAGCTCCGTTGGGGCTGGATGCTATGACACAGACGTGGCTGAGGCTGCGTCTGTACGCATTTCCCCCGATCGCTCTGCTCCCGGGAGTCTTGGAGCAGGTCCGCCGCGAAGGGATCAGCCTACTTTTAGTAGCACCCCGCTGGCCGACCTGGATATGGTTCTCGGACATTGTAGCACTGCTAGACGGCCTCCCGTGGCAGATCCCTCTGAGGAGGGATCTGCTGTCTCAGGTAGGGGGCACAATATTTCACCCCCGGCCAGAGCTGTGGAACCTCTGGGTCTGGCCCCTGAGGGGGCTCGGTACTTAGAGGCTGGCCTGTCAGCAGGTGTTGTCGAGACCCTACTTAGCTCCAGGGCTCCTTCCACTAGGAGACTGTACAGCCTAAAGTGGAATGTGTTTTCCACTTGGTGTAGAGAGCGTGAGGTGGACCCAGTTAACTGCCCAGTGGCTTCAGTACTGGAGTTCCTCCAAGATCGTTTCTCCGCCGGTCTTTCCCCATCCACACTTAAGGTGTATGTGGCTGCCATTGCGGCTTTCCGCTCACCTATAGGTGCTGGGCCTTTGGGAAGGCACCATATGGTTGTACGTTTCCTCCATGGGGCTCGGAGGATTAGGCCTGCGGCTCGCCTGCGGCTCGCTCCAGAGTCCCAACTTGGGCGGTGGTTCTTGAAGGGTTGGCTGAGGCCCCCTTTGAACCACTGGAGTCGGCTGAGGCAAAGAACCTGACCTTCAAGGTGGCCTTTCTCCTTGCCATCACTTCTCTGAGGAGAGTGGGGGATCTCCAGGCCTTGGCGATATCGCCAACTTGCCTGGAGTTTGCCCCTGGCGGAGTTAAGGCCATCTTACATCCTAGACCGGGCTATGTGCCCAAGGTGCCATCTAGTGCGGCACGGTCAGTGGTTCTTCAGGCCTTCCATCCTCCACCTCATGGGACGGCGGAAGAGGGGAGACTTCACCTGCTCTGCTCAGTCAGAGCCCTAAGGGTTTACTTGGAGAAGTCTTCTCAGTGGAGGAAGTCAGACCAGTTGTTGGTGTGCTTTGGTTCACCCAAGAAAGGGCTGCCTGCATCTAAACAGACAATCAGCAATTGGATTGTCCAGGCTATAGCCACGGCTTATCAGGTGCGCAATTTGCCTTCACCTATGGCCGTGAGGGCACATTCCACCAGGAGCATGGCCTCCTCGGTGGCCCTCCTTTCTGGCGTCTCGCTTCAGGAGATCTGCGAGGCGGCCGGGTGGGCCACCCCGCACACCTTCATACGCTTTTACAGTCTGCAACTCCCTGTGACGCCTGGCGGCAGAGTGCTCGCGTCCTAAGTGTGCCTGGTCTCCAGCTTCACACTAGGGCGGGCATGTTTACGGTGCGGCATAGTGGGTATTTCGTTCCCCAAAGTGTCATAACGATGACGCAGTTCGAGTTCCCTCGAAGGGGAATGTCTCGGGTTACGACTGTAACCCTTGTTCCCCGAGAAGGGAACGAGACACTGCGTCTCGTCGCCACACCTATCACGTTCAGAGCGCTAGCTTCATCGCGAAAGAGCTAGTGTTTGTATATGCCAGCGTACCTTTGTATCTTCCGGTTATGCCGTCATCTACTACGTCATGACGCAGCACCAATCAGGATTGGACAGATTTCATTCATGCTTCAGATGTGTTACGCTGAGGGCGTTCCCCAAAGTGTCATAACGATGACGCAGTGTCTCGTTCCCTTCTCGGGGAACAAGGGTTACAGTCGTAACCCGAGACGTTCTCGCGCGTTCATGTTAAGTGCATTTTTGGGAAACACGCGTGGAATTGCGGCGAGCGTTCGTAACCTTGCACGTAGAGAGCACTCTTAAGAGCTAAGATACATCGTTATCGGAAACCCGGCCCTGGGCCGGTGTCTTTTGGCACGGTTCCGTTTTTTCCTCATCTGGACCAGAACTGGGCCAGCTCCGGATTCCTTTTATGGCGATTTGGCCCAAATGTGGGCCAGATCTGGTCCAGCTCTGTTTTGGATCTGGTCCAGAATCATGCCGGATCAGGGCAAGCTCATTTTGTAGACCGTACACACACACTCGCTCTCTCTCTAAGAAGTATACATATCTAGAATTTCAAGAATCTTCTCACATGATCTTATGCCACTGATATTTTTTTCTGTTTGGTTTTAACATGAAATGCTTAGGCAATAAAAAGTTGAAAGTACTGCTTTAGAAGTTTACACTAAAATTTACACTTTACACTAAAACACCACATGTGTTGGCACTAATTCACAGCCACTACTTCACAATAATCATGCATTCAAACAAAAATTTGCACAGTAAATGACATATTCAAGGGCTTTCTTTTGACCCATCTTCAATTTATTTGAATACACAAAATGCAGAAACAGTGTAGTAACATAAGCCTTGTGAATTTATTTGTCCCAAAAAACAAGGTCTTCTTGAGTAGCAAAGAGGCAGCAAAAAACAGCATCCCAAAAATGTTCATATCATTAACTGCAAATACATCAACCAAACAGAACGGGTAGGAAAGTATATATTTTTGATTAAAGCTGCAGTCCTCTAGTGGTTAATAAAAAGAACTGCATGCATCTTGCGGAAGAACATTGTATCCGGAGCTACTTCTCTCTATGATGAGACCACGCAGGCCCCAAGCCCCTTTTGTCTCAAAATATATTGTGCCCTTTTCTGATAATTGTAAATAATAACAATTATTATAAACATTATAATAAATAACAATACACTTACACACCCTTGCCACTAACAATAATAATACAAACAAATAGTATATAAAAAAAATGTTTTGGCGGAGAAGTGGTAGGCGGAGTTGCCTTTGCAGCGCCTCGTGCGCATTTAACGGTTCTGGTACGCACTACGCAGCGCAGCAGTTCGCGCGAGTCTTCAGACGAGCAGCAGGTAACGTTAAAGATAATACGGAAAATTACATTTATCCTACCATCACCATGCTACTCTAAAAGTTGCGGCAGCATGCGAGTTATTCTTAACTATAATAAAAGTATAACTCGATTTCAGACGCATTCTGAGTGACAATGTCATTCCTTTTTATCCAAGGAATAAAAGTGCAAGGGGAAATACATCTAGTTAAATGAAATCTTAAGTCCATGTCCAACTCTAAATTGTAAGGAACTTATATCTTTGATTTTATAGTAATGCTTTACAATAAGGTTAATTTGTTCATTACTCATGTATGAACTAACATGAACCACGAGCAACACATTTGTTACTGTATATCTCAATAATACAACTGTTAATTGTTTATTCATGTTATGTCACAGTCAGTGCATTAACTAATGATAACAAATACAACTTTTGATTTTAATGTTTTAGTAAATGCTGAAATTAATATTAACTAAGATTAATAAATGCTGTAGAAGTGCAGTTCATTATTAGCTAATGTTAACTAATTTAACTAATGAAACCTTATTGTAAAGTGTTACTGATTCATGATAGCTAACACTGTTTTTCATACATACATACATTACATTTACAACAGCAACAAAACTAAAAAATAAATTTTCCATAATTACCTTCTTGATTCTCACTGTTTTGTTTGGTAAAGTAAATAATATTTAGTAATATTATCATAATTTCCCTATTTTCATTTGTGTTATGCATTCTAATAATTGTATCAACATATTTGCTTAGAATGCCAAGCAAAGAAAGAATAAAAAAAAAAAAATCGAGGAAATCTCTGATGCAGCCAAAGGAAGCATCCCTCTCACAAGTTGGCTGAAAAGAGAGAATAAAAATGCAGGTACTGTTAAATTAAATAAATAAAAAAATTTGTGCCCTTTTGGTCCCTCCGCCCCTGCCCCTGAGGAGGTCTGTGCACGCCACTGTATATATATATATATATATATATATATATATATATATATATATATATATGTTGCCCCTTCATTTAAAGACGGGACCCCACAAAAATAAAACTGGTTGAGAGACGCAGAACATGCTTAATCTCTCTCTCTCTCTCTCTCTCTCTCTCTCTCTCTCTCTCTCTCTCTCTCTCTCTCTCTCTCTCTCTCTCTCTCTCTCTAATAACGGTGTAATGTTGGTTCATCCTACCTTGTCAGATTTTGTTACCTTCAATTAAAACAGTAGGTAGCACAATTCGACAGCAAAAAATCAGACTGTGCTACCAGCATCATGTTCATGTGGGTTGAGGCGTTATTAACATCCATGCCTACCCCTACCCTAAACCTACCCTTAAAACAATGCAAATATGTATTCATTTAATGGCGAAATATTGATGTGTGCATGCACAGCAAGCCCTGGTAGGACAATCTGGCGGGTAGGATGAAATGTCAGGACAACGGCATTAATAACTTCGATCATAATAGCCTTCTATCAATGGCTCAATCCTCCAGTATACTGTAGCTCTTAAATGGCGTTTTGGAATTAGCAACGGAGGCGTGGGATGAGATGTGTAAGAAATTTGTCCTACACACAAGAATGATTTAAGGACAAAAACCTGACAAATGTCTTGAAATACATAATCTAAACAATGTTGTGAGGTGTGGTCACCATAGCATAAGAGGAATAATTGACTCCGGTCTGTTAATTTATTAGAAAAAATAATTATTATCTAATATTATCTAATAATTCGTTGTGTCAGGGTCAATTATTCCTAACTTGATAATATAATAAGGAAAATATATTATTGCTTTATTTATATTTATTTTTTGTTATTGCAAACCTATCACTAAAATGTATGAAATGATTATTATTTAATTTCTATAGAGGACCGTATTGTGCCTTCTCCTTGTTATAAGGCTTAGGGCAGCGTTCCAGGTTTTCCTTAACTGTAATTTGATAGATGGTTTTGACAGGCAACTGAGTTGACGTTTGATGCACATATTATGATTACCCAAAAAAAAAAAAGAAAAAAAAAAAGGTGTGGAACATCACAGAAGGTGCTTTTATAATCAGGTAAATGGGCGTTTTTGTATGGCTGCTGAGGAGGGTCAATGTGGAAATGATTATATCTGGACGTGCTTCTGAGACTAGTTCCCAGTAAGAAAAGCCCTGAGTTCTCTGGTTGTAACCTGCACAAGGCTTTTCCTCTACCATGGATGCCAAAAAACATGCTTTTAGGCAAAAAAGGGTGCAAATATTATTCATCTGTTTCTAACACTGATGAGTCATCTATCAGACCTCAAAGAGAGCATTAGATATTCCATTTTAAAATTATCTACCACTTGGATAAAATCAGAATTCCCCAAAGACGTCAAATCTCACAAACCTCTTAAATAAATGAGGGTTTCTACCATCTTGCTATTGTTAAGATTGCATTATTTCACTTTGACATATTCGTCATCACTAAAATCATGTGAACATTCACTCCAGCTCCTTCTGAGGTCAATAGCTTTCTTTTAACAATCAGTGGACGAATCTATTGTTATAAAGCCAGTAAAAAAAAAATCACTCGCTCTGCCAAATGAGCGTTCAAAGGCTTTACTGGAAGTGGTCTGAAGGGTTGGTCAAAATCCCTTGCCTCTTCAAATACATCTATGATCATAAATCCTTTTGAATGCTTATATACTTCCTTTATAAAAATCAATAATCAAATATATTCATTATCACATACTCATTTTTATATTCTTTGTGCTTGTGAAATTATATTTTCTTAAATGCATGTGATGGAAGTAACCAGTTTCTTTTAGGTGCATTCCAATCTTACTTTGAGATTGCACGTAGTACACGCAGGATCTTACTTTGAGATTGCATGTAGTACACGCAGGACACGAAGGCCATGTAACCCACAAGGCCGTTTGTCTCTTTCTCTGGTATCAGAAGAAAGGTTAGAGGGTCCTAAAGGCAGCATGGACACATATGATCCTTCGCTGGACAGATGGTCAAGCTATATTGAGCGTTACTATCGAACTTTAATTGTTGTATTAAAATGTATTCTTTCCAGTATATTTCCTTCCTTGGGAGTAAATGCCAGTTATCTGTTTTTCTCCCAAACGAGTGAATGTTTTAGCATTATGTTTTGGTATACTTAACTGATAATAAGGAGCTCAGACTCTCTTCAGCCTTGATGGGAGCTGTTATTTGCTAGTGTCTGTTATTTGTGTGTGTGCGTATGACATTCTATGTAGGTTCTGGACGTTCGGACCAGACAACCCGGCACCCTTCTCTAACCTGCGAGGCCACCACAGACCTAAATCTATTGAGTGGACGACAACTATCTTTAGTAATGGCGATAGGCACCCCTATCTCCTCACATGTGTTAAATTGTTTAGGCTCTTGATGTTTCTTAGCCAATGAGAATCATTCAACCTGTAAGCAATGACCTAGCTTAGACCTTGGAAATGGTATAACTGCTGTGATCTTTGTAACTGTAAGCGAGGCGGCCTACGAACTACTGTGTGAGTCTTGAAGCTGACTTCTGCTGATGAAACTGCAAACTATCTTCAGTAAAACTTTTCTTAATTTTTTTATAATCCTGACTCCGGGTCTTCATTCTTCATATCTGGTTCTGGGTCTTTGACTGTATACCCCTTACAGGTCGTTTCAGTGCTAACTTTTCTTTCGCTAATAAGTGATGCTATTCAAAAACATTCACTTTTTCTCTCTCTCTCTCATAAACACTTATCATATCGAAGCCATCACTCATACAAGATTACAAAAAAAGTATTTCTTTAGCACACTTTGTCTCAAGCCAAACTCAGCACTCCGGGCCAGTCTGAGGTACTACTACTCTATTTAGTGGGAGACAAACACTATAAAAACAGTAAGATAAGAATGTGGGCTTTGAAAGTGTAGTAGCAAGTGGATAGTACTCTGGAAAGTTTTTTTTCAAATTCACGACTTCAGGGCTGATACACACAGAAATTACGAGATGTTGTCACACGCAGGAGCTCCGCACACACATCGGCAGGCTTTTCCAATGAATGAAATTTCAGTGTGGTCCACGTCCCTCAGGATATTTTGTTTAAAGCTGCCCATCTCTCGTTCCCCTGTTTGCAGGGAATAATACACTCGAGTGTGTATGTGCTCGCATATGCGTGTGTTGTTGGGAGGGTGAAGGGTTTCCCTGACCTCTCTCTCTCCTTCGATGGCAACATCTGTCTGCCAGATGTGACTGCTCCTTATGAAAGGCAGCTGGGAATATCAGTGGATTTGTTGAATGGAAATGACTTAAACTCTTAAACTCTTCAGATAATTAAATGACAATTACTCTGTGCTTGATGAAGCTAATGTACATTTCTGTTCATTGACTTTTTTTTCTAGGCGTGTTTGACAACTGCTCGTATCCGTTGAGCGAAAAAGGCTGGTCTGTCGGTATTCGAGCGGCAGATCCTACAGGAAGAAAAGATGGCAGGTTTTTCTTCTCCCTTCGCACGGATCGCGCGCTCAAATCCTCCACTATTGTCGGACACCAACGCTACCAGCCCAACAGCTGGACTCATGTGGTGGTCAGTTATGACGGCCACAAGATGGCGCTGTACGTAGACAACTCCAAGGTCAGCGAGAGCAGCGAACAGTCAGGTGACCTGTACAGCCCCTACATCAAGGCCTGTCGGTTGTTTTTGCTCGGCGGGGACCAGTCTGATCATGAGCACAGTTTCCGCGGGCATTTGGGAGGTGTCACGCTATGGGGTTATGCGCGCACTCACCAAGCACTTAAAGGTCACCAACCCCATGCAGAGAGACAATCTCCCCTCCTGTCCCAGTGGGCAGATTTCTCAGAGGTCGAGAATCAGTGGGTGCCCTACAAAGACCGTCACAACCCGGTCATCGTGGCTCTTCCCATCCCAGAAAGACAGCTTGTGTCTCCATTTCTGCCGCCTCCATGCGGCGTGACTGTGTGTGACAATGCCGACGTCGCCCTCAGTTATAACCAGCGTTGGCAGCTGCGCGCCGAGAAGCGCCTACGTTACCGCATCGTGAATATCTGTAAGGATGACGGCGCTGACCCAACAGTCTCTCTGCAGCAGATCCAGCTCCAACATCAAGCCTTGGAAGACGCCTTCCGTCCTTATAATATCACACTGGAACTCAGCATTCACAGCGTCTACAACTCTTCTCTCCAACGGCGCTTCGTCCTCAGCAACTGCCACATTGCAAATGTGGGAAACCGCCAATGTGATCCCGAGTGCGACCATCCTCTCACGGGCCACGATGGGGGTGACTGCTTGCACATGGGGCCTTGCTACAACTGGAAGCGGAGAGATGGAGTCTGCAACCCAGAGTGCAACAGTATTCACTATGATTACGATGATGGTGATTGCTGTGACCCTGAGGTCACAGATGTCGCAAAGACCTGCTTTGATCCAGAGTCTCCTCAGAGGTAAGCTTGTGCTTCAATATGGTTCCACTTTGGCAACTTGAACCCAGGCACAATTTTAGTGGTATGTGCAAGATGGTTCATGTTTTGATCCTAATTCAAGGATTGCAAAATCTTTCTAGCATAAAACCCCCAGGATGATATTTGACAGAATGATTGCCTCTATCGATTGCCTGAAATCGATTCAGGTACCATAGTCAACCACCATATCATTACATCAACTATGTACATTTATTTATCCTTACCTTATATTCCTACCAAACTGCTTGAATTTAAGTTCTAGGCCTTAGAGCCCAAGACAAAATGATTGAAAGCATTCCCCATCCCTCGCTGAGTTTTTTTAGTTCAAGAAATTGAAAAAAAGTTATGTGCTTGTTAAATGTTCTCATAGCAGCATCAGGAAAAAGGAAACTAAAGTGTCTTATTGTGAAATAGCGTTCGCTTTTTTTCTTTTTCAAGATTGTCAGAGCATTTTGTATTACTCAACATGCAAAGCACACAAATCAGCCTTCTGGAATAGCTTTAAAAAGTATGCAAAACTTGGATGTAGAACTGAGCCAAAGTATACGCTTAATGTGGCTAAACAACAAAACCAGAGGTCTCGGCTCTATTCATTGTGAAAGGCAGGACAGTTTTGCTCCCGTACAGACTGTTTGATGGCTTGTCATAGAGTCTTTCATTTTTCTAATGCTACAGATATAAAATGTTCACCAAGTCAGCGTAATCCTAAAAATGTGATCTTTTAAGATCTTCTATCTATTCTATGCAAGCAGAAAATACCTTTTTTATACGTGTTTTTAACTTTTTAATACTAAAAAATACGATTTTGAGCGTACCATTTAAGGGATTAGATTATTCAATTGGATATTATATATAATGTAAGATACATGGTAATAAATGCATCATTTTAACTTCCTACCTTTAATAAGGTATTGTTTTGTATTGTATATATAAATGATCACATAAATGTTTAATCATATTCAGTCTGAATCTTGTAGCAGGACAAAGTTGCATCAAAATTCCATATGTAGTCTGGGAAGTGTTGTTCCAGGCTCAGTGTGCATAGACCTAGTGTCTCAGCCTCCAGCTGTTGTAATTTTGTGGTTGCTTGAGAACAAGCTTTCTTCAAGGTATGCCTTAATGTTCCTGAAGGGTTCCTATAGAGATAAATAGGGCCCCAATGATACCATTTGATGGTGGTCTGAGATACACTCATTTGGTAGATTAGCCCTGGGACACTTTTATAGAGGACATCAAGATTATAGCCAAAATCCACAGGCAAAGAA
Source organism: Tiaroga cobitis (assembly GCA_030578255.1). Taxonomy (NCBI): domain Eukaryota; kingdom Metazoa; phylum Chordata; class Actinopteri; order Cypriniformes; family Leuciscidae; genus Tiaroga; species Tiaroga cobitis. Next base: position 38,448,123 of record CM060592.1, on the reverse strand, counting down.
TCTTTGGATAATAAATCAGTTGAACGCCATCTCAACGCTGTTTCTACAAGGCTTAACTGGTTAGCATGACCTGTTAGATGGTGGTAGATGATGCAACTACACTCTGCAGGCAAAAAACCATCTATCTTTCAGTCATTCAAAAGTAGTTGAGTATTTTGACTAAATAATATTATAAGTTATTATTATTATAAAATGAAAGCTTGTTTCCACCACAGAATAAAAAAATAAAAAAGGTAATTGCGACTTTTTATCTCGCAATTCTGACTTTTTATAATATATAAATATATAAAGTCAGAACTGCGAGATATAAACTCACAATTGTATTATAAAGTCAGAATTGCAAGATATAAACTCGCAATTGCAAGATTTTGTTTCTCACAATTGCAAGTTTATATCTCGCAATTCTGACTTTATAACATGCAATTGCGACTTTATATCCCACAATTCTGCCTTTATATCTCTCAATTCTGAGAAATATGTAAACTCACATATGTAAAATATGTAAAAAGTCGCAATTATCTTTTAAAATGTTTTATTCTGTGGCGGAAACAAGCTTCCATATTCTAATAATAAGCAACATACCATTTCAAAGTTTGGAGTCAGTTAGGTTTTTTTATTTTATTTTTAAAGAAATGAATACATTTATTCAGCAAGGAAAAGACTGGAGTAATGGCTGATTACTCCAGTCTTTAGATTGGCCATTACAGGAATTATAGCATTTAAAATTGTAATAATATTTGACAATATTATTATTTTCCTTGTATTTTTGATTAAATAAATGTAACCTTGGTGGGCATACGATTTTTCTTTTAAATATATATAAAAAAATCTTACCGACCCCAAACTTTTGAACTGTATTGATTTATCGCTAATATATCATTGTTTTACCATTTCACAGTTTTGTTTTGAAAGGCTCTTACAAGTGTGAAATAGATAGTTTTTCCTTTCTCACAGATCAGGATAGTCACTAGTGAAGGGCTTGGGACATTAGCATGATGTAATTTTCCTTCGTTCCTGTGCCAGCCGAGCAACTGCTATTAAGATGAATATGAATGCTAAAAGATTTCTTGAGGGAATTTAAGACCTCCTTAATACTATCTAGGCCAACATTTTGTAATAGTGGTGACCTGAAGTAGCATGCTGTCCTTGGCACTCCATATTCAAAAAGCAAAGGTTCATTCACTGGACTGATTTTCCTCTAAATATGATGTGTCAATAAGTAGAAATGCTAATAGCCAATGGGACCGGATTAGCCTTGGACTCATAGACTAAGCCCTTAGATAGGTCTTTCCTTACCATGCTGGAAGCGCGTATCGCTAAGGCATCGGTCCAGAGTTTGCAGAGAATTAATGCAGGGATGACATTTTGATGGCAATTGTATAGCGTGCTTTTTATGTGGAGGTCTGGGATTTTAATGCTTAGGTGTGTGAGTTATAGCCCTGCTGCTGGGCAGTAAAGCTCGAGTACCTGCCAATGGCTGTCACTACTCAAATTTGTTGTTGAGGCAGAGAGAAACAGCACAGGGGAACCACCAGGTGTCTTTGGCAAGCTCTAGAAATGGAACGAGAAGAAAGCAAAGACATTTTAGTTCAGACATTTAAGCCAATAGAACTGGACTACCTGATATCTCTTCTCTTTAGTAATTATTTGATAGATGCTTAGCAATTTTAGCGATTTATGATGTATGTATTTCTTTATTCATTCTGCTGCAAGATATGTGGATTGGTGGTTTTGAAACTACCTGTTTCAAATATAAGTTTTATTTGTCTTTTTTTGTTATTCAAAAGGATTCGCCACCTATAAGGTGAAGTGTGTAGTTTTTTTTCTTTCCTTAAAATACATTATTCTATCCAAGTTTCGTGCACAGTAAACCCACTTCTCTGAAGTGTTAACCTCCGGAAACACTCAGAAAGTGTAAACAACTGCTTTTAAAACTTTGCTTTGGGTCTGACACGTTGGAGGACATGAAAAATGGAGGACGGGGCAAGGCGAAAGGGGCAGTATTTTTATTCTTTTTTTTTTGTTCCATTAGTTCTGCTAATAGCACAGAAATTAGGGGAGACTGGGGTTTGTCAGCAGTCTCAGCACAAGTCTCTGGTGAAATGAACATTAACCCAATGTCTTAAGTATTTTTAATGTCAAAATATTTCATAAATCATGTTAAAGTAGGCTATATGTTTTGTAAAATTATACAATATAAAATGATTATAAAAGTACAATTATGTATATAGTACCATTCATAAAAGTTTGGGGTCAGTGAGATTTAAAAGTAAATAGATAAAAAAGATTATTCAGCAAGTAATTAAATTCATTAGTGACAATAAAGACTTGTATTATGTTACAAAAATATACCTTTTAAATAAATGCTGTTCTTTTGGTTTCCTCCAACTTTTCCCACAACTTTTCAACATTGATCATGAGAAATTAATTTTTTCTCCAAATCTTCATATTAGAATGATTTCTGAAGGATCACATGACACTGAAGACTGGAGTAATTATGCTGAAAATACAGCTTTACCATCACAGGAATAAACTATATTTTATTTATTTATGTTTATTATAGAAAATTTTGTATATACAATATATAACATTCAATCCTTTAAAATTTAGATTTGACCAGAAAAAAAATGGACAGTTGTCCTCACCTCACGGCTTTGACCTTGTAATGTCTCAACAGAATCAATGAGTGAAGGTAAAGAGGCCAAATGAGTTTATATTCAATATAATTTTTGTGGCAGAACCCAAATAAACCCTGTGCCAGTCAATCCGTGGAGCCGACCAACTCTAGTCTCCCTGACAAATATGATTGCTCTGATTAGAAGACTGTGCTGACATTTTCATTTGCTGTTGTTTTTGTCATATTGTGTTTGTTCCCTGAATAAGCATTTTTGTGGCATCAGTTGCTTTTGTGGTTAGTATTAGATTCCCCTGTGCGAAAGCTTAGGGAAAAACGGACAACATGTTTTCTTTGGGGCTTTTTTTTGGTAAAAAAATTCATCAAAATTGATTCGATTATGTTTTTCCTTAAACATATTGAAAGGCTGGACTGGTAAATACCGTCAGCACTCACAGCTTACAGTTATTAGTTAACCACTAATGTCCGGGCATGGAGGAAGTATTTGTTTATGTGAGGCTTGAGTCTGAGTGTTGTTTGAAAAAACAACAACAACAACTGATTATTGAAGCCAGTAGAAATAATATTTGCTTTAGCCTCTCACACTGTAAAATGTGATTTGTTGCTTAAAACTACAAAAGTGATGTTTTGACTTGATTTAAAATGTTTGGTAATTGATTAAACCAATATTATTTGTTGATAAATTACACACTTAACTTGACTCATTGTGACTTTGGATAACTGCAGTGAATTCTATGTGCATTTTTTTTCCTCTTCTACGCAATTCGCCATCTTTCCACGAGGAATGTCAATTTAACGCATCTAGTCAATGACATCTAGGTTACAAATGTTTGTACTTTTTTAATAGCATTTTTGTCTTTACATCTGATAAGACAGTGTAGGAAGTATAGGACGCAGGCCGGACTTAAATCTGTGTCCTTGTGAGTACACAGCTTATATTTGCAGTCCATTTGATATGAGCTATTGTGGCATGTCTCTTATACATATACTTTATTATTTACCCTCTCATCTCATAATCTTCTACCAACTTCCTCCTACTTTTGCTTCTTACTTATGTTTACTGTAGATTTGTTTAAACCCCACATTGATTCAGTTCAATGACTTAAGCGTCAGCTAGACGGCTAGAGAGATAGGAAAGTCGTTGTCATTTTGGGAAGGGAGGAAAAAGAATTGGAAATTCTGCCCATGCTCATGTCTATCCCCCTCTACTTTCTTTCTCACCTCTTTCACGTGATGTGAATGTTTCACTTTGCGTGTCGGAATGTTTGAACCCAGACCATATTCTTCGGGTTTAGAAGTTCAAGTCCATTTACTAACATTTTTTATATATAGCCTATCACATTATCAAAGATTCTGCCATATAAACAGTATAAAAACCATAAAATATTTAAAGCACCATTTTTTTGCCACAAGATGCCACTGTTTTCGACACTCTTGATGCTTCGAATCTTTTCCCGAAACAATCAGAGAAAGGTTCAAAGATTTGGAAAAAGCTTCAAAGATTTGGAAAAATGTAAATATTTCCATCCCTATACTCAATATTGTATGCCTTTGTGCAAATGTTTCAATCATGTTTAGCTGTTTTAGAAATTGTTTACTCATTTTGAGCCTGGTTTTTTTTAACATTAACTATCTGTAATGTCATTGTTCGTGTGTGGAAAAAGCGCCAATTAAACAAAACTAAAGTAGCCAATCAGATTTCTTTTCTCCCATCCCCCACAACTTTACAACACACAAACACACACCTTTATTTCTTCTCATTCTCTCTTGCTTTCTCAATATGTCATAAGTGTACACAGATAGATTAATAATCAATTTAAAAAAATATGTAAAAAATAAAAACGGCATTTACACAGTCCAGCTGCAAGCGCCACTGATGTCCATGATGTTGAATTTTTGTCTAAGCATTCAAATGTAAGTCAGGAAGGTTTTAGGAAAACACTGAAATACATAGAAATTATAAATCACAGAATTGTAACTGCAAAAAATTGTTTTTCTTCATCTTCTCCCAATCAGTATTTTTGTGCTTTCTAATGAATAAACAAGATAACATTTCTCGAGAAGATGAATTGCTAATAAAACCAATAACGTAATAATAAAACATAACACAACTTTTGAGAGAATGTATTTCAAATTACATTTATTTTTCTTACCCCTTTGGCAACTATTTTATTTCAGTATAAATCGAACAAGTTTTTGATTCAAAAAGAAACAAAATACTGATTAAGAACATGATTTTTTGCAAAGTGATTGACCAAGAATAAAAAAAAGAATAAATCACCTGTCATAATGTGCAACCTTCACTTTTCCTATACCTGTTTTATTTCCAATATTCTGCATCTGATTGACTTTTCTATCAACAATGATTCACTGTACAAAAAATTGTGGTCCATAGCACATATTTGTAGCACTTATTTTCCAGATCACATCTGGAAAAGATCGTTCACCTTTAAATGTGAATATAAATCTTTAAATCATTGTAATTATTTTGCTGAATTAGCCATATAGGCAACTGGAGCACTCAAAAAGATTGGCTCTGCCTTTTCTTGTTTAATAAAAAAACGACGTCAGAAGTACGATGCTTGGTTTATTCTCGCATGGAACGGGTCCAAGAAACAGTAGGTGGTTCAGCTAATAGCCTGGACCCTTTAGAATGATCCAAAGGGCATTAAGAAACCGGACCTCTTCAAACCAACGGGCCAATGATATGAGGTGGAAAGGCTTAAGCAGCTATGAAAGCAAAAGAGAAAAATTACATGTGACATATTCCAAAGTAAAATGAGTTCACATCACACATCACACATCAAAGCCCCTCTATGGCGATTCATCACAGCTGGAAGTAGAATGAAAAAGAGGGTAGTCGTTTCGTTTCATGCGCCATAGCCAGTTCGAACAATTATAATCTCTAATCATTGTGACATAAAGTGATTTTTTAACGACTGTTGTTTTTAAAACTGCTAATAAAAGTCAAGAGGCAAATTAAAAAACACGTACCGTGTATCACATCGTACCGCAGTAAATTTTATGTTAGTTCTCTTTCAAATTCCAGTTGATTATACTTCTGATGGCCTGTACCATATAAGTAAATGTGTCGTTAAAAAAACGTACAATTTTTAACTGTCAGTTCCTTTTAAATCTCGATTTGACAGTCTCAATCTTTCAAAGAAAAAGTGAATAACTTAGATTTTTTAATAACCTTAAACAATAATCAATGTTTCAAAAAGAATTTAATTCTGCTGTAAAGCAGCTCTAAAAAAGACAGTGTCATTATTCAGCAGAAGTCAGTTCAGTGTTGACAATGTAGAGTTCAATAACTGTGTATCAATAATCAATCATAAGATGAGTTTTTGAGCTGCCCTGCAGAAAATGGTTGTGACATCATCTTGCTCAATTGAGATTATGTTTGGTTCTCATCCAATAACGCCAGTGCAATCAAATAATATTACTGAATATTAAGCGCCCCCATTAGCAAGCCATAGTTGCGAGAAAAAAAAACAAAAAAACAAAAAACCTTGGGAGAAGCCAGACTCAGTTGGGGTCCGGTTCTCCTTTGGCCAATGTCTTTCATGCTGTTCATTCATGTTTTTGACACTTCTCTTAAAAATAACTTATTTTCTATGCGACGTGGTTTGACTGTGTGTCAATATCTCTGTTACAGGGCTTATCTGAGCATAAAGGAACTGAAGGAGCTGCTTCATCTGAGCAGTTCAGACATGCTCAACGTGTTCTTTGCTAATAATTCAGCACGCGAGGAGCTTGCTGGAGTCGCCACCTGGCCATGGGCAAAAGAAGCCCTTACTCATCAAGGTAAGATGTCCACTCAAATTTAACGCAAGAGCTCATGAACATGACAAAATCCAGTTTTATTAGAAATAAGGTTGAACTTTTTTTCTTTTTTTTTAAAGCCCAAAACCCAAATAATGATGTGAACGTGAAGATTTAATGATGAAAACATGACTTAACTATAAGCATAGACGTGATTCAGCTAGACTAGAATGAACTAGACTACACCATAGGTGTAGTCGATTGTACATCTAGACCAGGGGTTCTCAACTTTGGCCCTCGAGGTCCACTTTCCTGCACAACCCTTATCCAACACACCTGAACAAGCTAATCAAGGTCTTCAGGATTACTAGAATGTTACAGGCCGGTGAGTTTTAACCCAGGTTGGAGCCAAACTCTACAGGAAAAAGTTGAGAATCCCTGATCTAGATTAGACTAGACTAAAAAATACCAAACCAACGGCCTGACATGAAGACTATGAAAACACAATTATAAACATAACGTGATTTGACTAGACTATAGACTGAAATACTGGACTTGAGTCCAGAAATCACCGGTTGGCTGGTTAGCATTGCTCAGTTAGCCCCTGCCGGTAGATACACCATCTGGTTTTAAAAAGCATATTTTTCTATTGATGGCCTTTTAAAAGGCAGAAAAACTTTTTTTTTTGCAAATAACTTATAAATCACAAATATTTCACCACATAATAGCAGATGTTTTATTTCTTGTTGTTTTAAATGCTCTTAAAAGCGTGAAATGGATTTATATTTTCCCCCACATTTGGCGTCATAGCTCAGTATAGTCGCCAGTGAAGAGGTTGGTACTATGCATGTTTTTAGATATAACATGAGAACAAAACTTTAAAATAAAAGACAAACTAATATTTTAAAATAAAAGACCAGGGACTTAACACAACAGATCTACCTCTTGGCCTCCATACCCAACTGGGTTCATTCTACCATGGACAATGTCAAGTTAAGATCTCAGATGTTTCCTATCGCTACATTCCCCAAAGCACATGTGTTTTTTTGTACCTAATGCCATACATCTTCTTGTTCATGACTTTCTTTTTTTCGATTGCCTTAAATCTTTTCTTTAAAGAAACACATTCTTGTCTCTTCCTCCTTGTTGTCTGGGTTTTACGAGATTAATGGGCCGTAATCTCAAGCATAAAAGAAAACACTTGCAGCACGCATAGATTTCCCTGTAGATTGCCCCTTAATCATTAAAGATGCTCAAAGCGATGCTGGGTGACGTCACTTCTTGTTGACGTTCAAAGTATTGTCAAACAAAACGGAGGCTAGCTAGACCTTCCCTCCTCCTCATCCCGTCCCCTCCCCCTGTAGTTTTACTGATACTTCTTTCAAGGTGTAATGTCGCCAAGTTAGATAAATTCTTTCATATAATGCAAAAAAAAAAAAAAAATAGAAACATTACCAGAAAAACACAATAAAACGTTTCGCCACCTGAGGTTATAACGTCTCGGTTACGGATGTAACCCTCGTTCCCTGAGTAGGGAACGGAGACGTTCCGTCGGATGACGACGAATGGGGTTTCGCTTAGAAAGCCAATCGACTTCGAGTACTACAAAACGAGCCAATGGCAAAGAAATGCCATGGGTCTGCGGAATTTGCATAGCGTAACTCCGCCTCACCTCGTGAGTATTTAAGGAGCACGCTCATAGCAAATAGGCATGTTTTTCTCGCTGAGGAGCCAAGACTGAGCTCAGGCGATCCCCGCGGCACAGCGGAAGTGGCAGGAAGACGGAACGTCTCCGTTCCCTACTCAGGGAACGAGGGTTACATCCGTAACCGAGACGTTCCCTTTCGTTGTCACTCCGAGTTCCGTCGGATGACGACGAATGGGGATACCAGTCTAATCACGCCACCTTCTCAGCTGTCTTCCAGTGCCCTGCGTAATCTGAGATCCCTGTCGTGAGATAGCACGGACGAAGGACTCCTATTAGCACAGGAATACCAAGGTACACTGGGGAGCATATCCCAAGGTCTTTAAGGGAAATATGCAATTACTGCCAACCCAGAGGGGGGGACTTAGAGAATACACATATGACCCGAGGGATGCATATGGGGAATCACTGGGGTGTCCAGCCGCAGGTGGAATATTTCAACCCCAGGGGTGGCAAGGTGGCTTGCCAAGGGAAAGACACATGCTCAAAGAGGCTTACAGTGGAAATACACATGTGGGGGTAGCTCAGAGGAGGTACCATGCACACGGGAGGCACCTAGCCGACGCGCAGGCAAAAGACACTGGCGCCAGCATCAGGAGTGCTGGAGGAACTCAGGGCTTTCGGGGACGCTCACCTGAGGAGAATATCGCACGTATCCAGTCCGTGGAGTGGAATGGCGAGCAAGCGAAGACACCTAACGGGTCCCATGTTAGCTTGAAAAAGACAGTACATGGGAGGAGACTGGCTCCACTCGGAGATTGTAAAATCTGGCGAATGTGTTAGGTGTCGCCCAGCCTGCAGCTCTGCAGATGTCTGTTAGCGAGGCGCCATGCGCTAGAGCCCAAGAGGATGCCACACTCCGGGTGGAGTGGGCGGTCACACCAAGGGGGCACGGTCGACCTTGCTGCTGGTATGCCAAAGCAATGGCGTCCACTATCCAGTGAGACAACCTTTGTTTGGAGAGAGCCTTTCCCTTCAGCTTCCCACCATAACAGACAAAGAGCTGGTCTGAGGTCCTGAAACACTGCGTTCTGTCTACATGGATGCGAAGAGCACGTACTGGACAGAGCAGTGCCAAGGCTGGGTCTGCCTCCTCCGGGGGCAGCGCTTGCAGGTTCACCACCTGGTCCCGAAAGGGAGTGGTGGGAACCTTGGGCACATATCCAGGCCGGGGTCTCAGGATCACGTGAGAGTCACCCGGCCGAATTCCAAGCACGCTTCGTCAACGGAGAATGCGTGCAGGTCCCCTACCCTCTTGATGGAGGCCAATGCAGTCAGGAGCGCTGTCTTCATTGACAGGAAGTTAAGCTCGACTGACTGCAAAGGCTCAAAGGGAGCGCTGCGCAGGGCAGTTAAGACCACTGCGAGGTCCCAAGAGGGTACGAGAGGAGGGCGAGGAGGATTCAGTCTCCTCGCTCCCCTCAGGAACCTGATGATCAGGTCATGCTTCCCCACGGACTTACCTTCTATCGAGTCATGATGTGCGGCAATAGCGGCGACATAGACCTTGAGGGTGGAGGGAGACAGCCTTCGCTCCAACGCCTCTTGAAGAAAGGAAAGCAGGACACTGACCGGACATCTCCGGGGGTCTTCTCGGTGAGAAGAGCACCAGTTGACGAAGAGGTTCCACTTCAACGCATAGACGTGTCTCGTGGACGACGCTCTAGCGGAAGTGATGGTAGCCACCACCGCTCGTGGTAGGGTACTCAAACCTGCCTCGTCCCGTCCAGGAGCCACACGTGGAGGTTCCAAAGATCGGGACGAGGGTGCCATAGGGTGCCCCGTCCCTGAGAAAGGAGGTCCTTCCTCAGAGGAATCGGCCAAGGAGGTGCTGTCGCGAGGAGTACAAGTTCGGGGAACCAGGTCCTGGCGGGCCAGTACGGCGCGACCAAAATGACCTGCTCCTCGTCCTCCCTGACCTTGCGCAGGGTCTGCGCGAGAAGGCTCACTGGGGGAAACGCATATTTGCGGCCCCGCGGCCAGCTGTGCGCCAGAGCATCCGTGCCGAGCGTGCCCTCGGTCAGGGAATAATACTGGGCGCAATGGGTCGAGTCGTGAGAGGCAAACAGATCTATCTGTGCGTCCCCGAACTGATCCCAAATCAGCTGGACCGACTGGGGATGGAGTCGCCATTCTCCAGGGAGGGGCTGAAACCGTGAGAGCTCGTCGGCTGCACAGTTCAGGGCTCCGGGAATATAAATGGTACGAAGCGACCTCAGATGCTTCTGACTCCATAAGAGGAGGTGGCGGGCGAGTTGCGACATACGGCGGGAGCGCAGACCACCTTGACGGTTGATGTACGCTACGGTCGCGGTATTGTCTGAACGGACTAGTACATGCTGACCCCTGAGCACGGCTCGGAAGCGGCACAAGGCGAGCTGTACAGCCAGCAACTCGAGGCAATTGATGTGCCATAAGCGGTGGGGTCCTGTCCAGGAGCCCGCGGCAGCACGTCCATTGCACATGGCACCCCAGCCCATGGTAGAGGCATCTGTCGTTACAACAACATGCCGCGAAGCTCGTTCCAGGGGCACTCCGGCCCGTAGAAAACTGAGGTTCGACCACGGGGTGAAGGTCTGACGGCAGGTCGGAGTAACTGGTACTCGGAGAGTGCCGTGTTGCCATGCCCACCTCGGGACTCGGTCGCGAAGCCAAAGCTGAAGCGGTCTCATATGGAGTAATCCGAGCGGCGTTGCCACGGCTGCGGATGCCATATGCCCCAGGAGCCTCTGAAAAAGTTTCAGTGGAACCGCACTCTTGCCCTCGAACTGTGACAGGCAAGTCAGCAGTGACTGCGCGCGCTCGCTCGTAAGCTGCGCGGACATGGCGACCGAGTCGATCTCCATACCGAGAAAAGAGATCCTCTGCACGGGGAAAAGTTTGCTCTTTTCCCAGTTGACCCGAAGGCCCAGACGGGCTACATGGCGGAGCACCAAATCCCTGTGTTCGCAAAGCTGATCTCGAGAGTGAGCTAGGATTAGCCAGTCGTCGAGGTAGTTCAGAATGCGAACCCCGTGTTCCCGGAGGGGAACAAGGGCTGCCTCAACGACCTTCGTAAAGACGCGAGGAGACAGGGCTAGCCCGAATGGGAGAACTGCGTACTGATATGCCTGCCCCCCGAAAGCAAACCGTAGGAACGGTCTGTGTCGAGGGAAAATAGAGACATGAAAGTAGGCGTCCTTTAGGTCGATCGCTGCAAACCAATCCTGGTGCCGCACACATTCGAAAACGCGTTTGGCGGTGAGCATCTTGAACGGCAGCCTGTGAAGGGAGCGGTTCAGAACGCGCAGGTCCAGGATTGGCCGTAACCCACCGGTTTTCTTCGGGACAATGAAATACGGGCTGTAGAAGCCGGTCTTCATTTCGGCTGGAGGGACAGTCTCGATCGCACCCTTCGCCAGCAAGGTTGCAACCTCCGCTCGCATGATAGGGGCATTGCCACCGACCATAGTGGAGCGGACTCCCCTGAAGCGGGGAGGAGACCGCGCGAACTGAATCGCGTAGCCGAGCCTGATCGTTCGTGCGACCCAGCGGGACAGGTTGGGAAGCTCTAGCCAGGCTCCCAACGACTGAACCAGCGGGGTCATGCGAACCACAGACTTCCCGTCCGTGGGGCAGCGAGGCGGTATGGCTGACCCAGACGTGGACGGCATAGCGGCCGGTGTGGGGGTGCAGCCATGGACCGCGTCCTGACAGAGCAGACCAGGGAAGGACGAACGTTCCACGGGGGTCTGCTCTGCCAGGGGTCTGGCGTCAGAGGAGGATGAGAGTGGTACGGTCCGGGGACGGCGCGCACTGTCATCCAGCTCTGGGACAGAGGAGGACGAGGGGTGCACGGCCCGGGGGCGGCGCACCGTGTCGTCCGAGAACTCTGTGCGCTCAGAAACGGGAGAGTCAGTTCTTTCTGAATAAGGATTCTTCCCCAGCCCTCCACCAGGGAAAGGAGTGGCCCTGCTACCAGCTCCTGGAAAGAACTGAGTCCCATCTCTGAGGAGCCCATCTCAAGAGTGCCGCTTAACCCGGCGTATAGCGGGGGGCGGGGCTGGAGAGGGCTGTGGCGTCCCCCTGCGGCTTCCAGAGCCAGCCCGGGTGAACGGGCGGGGTGGGAGCCGCAGGAGGGCGCCTTCGGCGGCGGGCAGACTGAGGGATCAGCTCGGACGGCGGGGCCGTCGGGGCAGAATAAGCCTCAGTCTGCTCGTGGGCGGTTGAGAACTGTTGGGCAAAGCCCTCAACCGCACCGCCGAAGAGGCCGACCTGGGATATGGGGGTGTCAAGCAGATGGGTCCGCCCGACATCCTGCACATCGAACAGGTTCAGCCACAGAATGGTGTACATCACCTGACCCAGGGAACGTACGGCCACTTTCGTCGCTCGGAGAGCAAGGTCAGTGGCGGCGCGCAGCTCATTGAAGAGCCCTGGGTCAGTCCCGCCCTCGTGCATGTCCGTGAGCATCTGGGTCTGGTAGACCAGCAGAATGGCCATGGCATGCAGTGAGGCGGCTGCCTGTCCTGTAGCGCTATAGGAATTCGCCACAAGTGTAGACGAAAAACTACAGGCTTAGGACGGGTAATTAGGATCGCGCCGAGAGGAAGCACTCTGAGGACACAGTAGCATCGCAACAGAGCGTTCAACCGGGGGACCCCAGTGTACCCGTGGGCAGCGGCCCCGTCGAGGGAAGGAAGGGCGAAGGAGATCAACGAGGGATCGCTGGAAGACATGGGGGTCTTCGAGGATTTCGAGATCTCCTAATGCACATCCGGGAAAAAAGGTATTGGAGTGGACGCTGACAGGAGTCAGCGGCCACGCCCAAAACCCAATCGCCCGGTAAAGCATGGCCGTCATCTCAGGATCTGACTCGACAAATGCCATATGCACACCCGAAAGTGGCAGCACTGTCAAATCTTCACTTCCTGAAAATTCTAGCCCACCCTGTGATGCTGCGATGGACAACAGATCCGATTCTGGAGCGTCAAGGGAAACCCGCGGGGCATCCGAAAATAGACCCGGGGAATCCCCTGAACACTCGCGGGTTGCGTCACTGAAGAGGGGGGCGTGGTCCACGGACAAAGAGTCGGCGGATTTGTTCCACACACACACCCTCAGGTCACCCTGGCCACCAGCCGAAGTAGCACCTCACGTGGAGAGTGTTAGATCGGGGTGTGGATGAGGGGACTCTCTCTCTAACGAGATCATTGAGTCTCGACCGTAATGACGCGATGATCACGTTCCCGCGGGGAGAACGTGAGTCATCCACAAACGCTGCTCTAGCGTGATGAAGCCCAAGCACGCAGAGCAGAGAATGTGCCCATCAAAATCGGAAATGAGTCGACCGCAACCAGAAATGCACGGGCGAGCCGTCTTTAAAAAGACGTGCCGCGTGCGAGCTCTTTTGTGAGAGGAGGAAGAAACTCCGCGATGTTGAAGCGAGCAGGGAGAAACACACTCATTGGCAGATCACTGCACAGATCAGCAGGCAATGTGAACTCGCTGCAGATCGCCGTCACACCAACACCGGAGAGAGTGGCTCGTCTCGTAGAGTGAAGTCAGAAATGGCTGTGGAGCGAAGAGATACTCTTGGCTCCGAAGCGAAAACATGCCTATTTGCTATGAGCGTGCTCCTTAAATACTCACGAGGTGAGGCGGAGTTACGCTATGCAAATTCCGCAGACCCATGGCATTTCTTTGCCATTGGCTCGTTTTGTAGTACTCGAAGTCGATTGGCTTTCTAAGCGAAACCCCATTCGTCGTCATCCGACGGAACTCGGAGTGACAACGAAAGGGAACTTTAGCTCCCATACCAGGACGCAATAATAGCAAGATAACGTTAGCTTCAAATTTAGTCAAAGTTGTCAATAGGCTATGAATGAACATTCAATTTCATAATAAATAGTTGGTGAAAACAATCATTCACACAAACTGTCGCCCTACTGTGAGTTTGCTTGATTATTTACATTAGAGATCGATAGCTAGCTGCTAGAAACCTTTATGTTGTATTCACCAAAGTTAGCGCTGACTGCATTGTTCTAGCTAATTATATCCTTGTGTTTGTTAGGCGAACATGAAAGTCCATTAAGAAAAACCAAACTTGATTTACCCACCTGTCCAGCAAAAACAGAGCTAACGTTATCTGAATGTCGGATTGGAAGCCCTTCTGCCTGTGGAGTTCTCACCACCTTTCGGCTTTTCCAGTGTAAATTCGGGCATGCGTTCTTTCTCCTTTTCCCTCTTCTTTGTATTTTTGCAATCTGTTCATCAGAACGTCGTCTCTTTGGTCGTGTTTCGGCCATATCAAACTTAAAGAGTTAAAATTATAACTTTCCTCTTCATGCGTCTCTCCTCCACACCCCCATGTACGCTCACTAACCCCACCCCCAGGCTGGAACACAGTTTGTTTTGTTTCGTGGAGCGGGTTGCCGCAGTTTGTTTTTGTTGCTGTTTGTGGAGCCTGGGCTGTCTACAGAGACCGCATTTTTTTACAGTGTGTTCAGGGGACAGGCAGCTAGCGGATAGTGAGGAGATGTTTGCTGTATGTGACAAAAAATGTTTTGGCCTAAAAAACGTGTGACATCGCTTAGAGCACCTTTAAGGCTGTCCACCGGGAGAGAAGAAAAGGAACTCGACAACAACCTAACAAAAACAAAAGGATATTACCCTGTTGCCATATCCATCCAACTGCCAGCTGATTTTATAGTACCCATCGTTGTTGTGTTTTAGAGCTCATTAAAATGGTCTCGGTGAAGTCCAGCTCCTTTAAAAAAAGGAGATTTCTCTCAAGCAGGAAGGTTTCTTATATAAGTCCCCCTCCCATTGGTTCAGGATCTATGATCAGACATTTTGGTCTTGGCTTTTTGGGTTATAGCTTTTGTTAATGAGATGATTTTGGCCTATGTGTAGAATGTGAACTTTTAAACCGACATTAGCATGAGTAATTAGCACCAACCTGTTTTATGAGCTTGAATTTGGCTACAGTCTGTTTCTAAAGTATATATGATAACCCTTTACATTTATTTAATTTATTAGTTATCAAACAAACATTTTCACAGCATTTATTAATTCAGAGTAATGCCCCTTTGTTAATATATTATTGTTAATTTTTAATTATTTTTCATTCATATTTCATTAAGTGATTTTAATTCATAGAACTTGTAAATGTAAAAATAAAAATGTATAAGAACATGTAAAAATGACAATTAACCAAGATTAATAAATGCTGTAAAAGTATTGTTTGTTGGTATTTCATGTTGCATTAACTATGTTACGTTATATAACCTTATAGTAAAGTGTATGACAGGTGATTTTATATTTTGCATATTAATACAATTAATTTGATTTATTTATTTTATATACCTTGAATATTTATTTTAATCCCTCAAATGTTATATTGGTATTCTATACTTATTCCATAATTATCTTGATTACTTGACTGGATACTTACTTGTCAAAAACTTGTGACCGCTAAATTGTATAATTGCACTATTATTTCTTATTTGGTATACAGCCACGTAATAAACAGAATAATCCAGACATCCTGTTGTAATTACAAAATAAACCTCTTCAGGAAGGGGTCATTGGGGTCCTGATCACCCTGTCATGCTTTAAACAGAGCCAAGAAGAATTGTATCCCAATAACCATGGCAAGTCAAGTTAAGAAGGAAAAATGAATTATGAAATGTTAATAAAAAACGATTGACCAGAGTGTTTAGTTTTAAAATGAAAAAGCTAGTTTTGTTTTTTATTCATCTTGGATGAATAAAACAGATTCCAGAGGTGGTCTGAGACATGAAAGGTAAGATTCATGAAGGACTGACCACGTTGCTTTTAATCACTCAGAGATATGGCTCCATTCTTATTATTCCCATAATCCACCTCTGCTTTTGATTTACTGTCTTTGGTGCAAGTCAATCTTTTTCCACAAATGTTTCGGTGGACTTGCATGGAGGTTAAATGCGAGATTAGTTTCTCATAAATTAGGGGGCTCGGGTTAATGGTATGGGTTTGGGCAGCAGCCTGCCCTGGTTTAATTCCACATAAATCATGAGCTTATTTGCGAGAGTACCTTGATGTCTATTGAGGAACAAGGTCAAACTACTGCTCTGAATGCTTTAAGTGAAATAAGACCATAGCATGAACTGCTGATCTTGTGGTATAACTGTAAATGATCTGTGTCTGTCAGACGTGTCTAGCCAAGCTCTGAACGTTTGGCTGAACTCCCATAAAACATGGATATTTCCTAAATAAAAAGGTCGTTCTCTCTGATCTTGTATATCCGCTGTAAATGGCCTGTCTGTGGTGGAGCCCAAATCTAGAAGAGAAAGCTGTCCTCAGGGCCACATAAACCAACTTCTGTTTTTATCTAGTTAACAAATTCCTTTTTTTGCATTAAAACCTAATAAAATGTATACACTATAAGTGCTATATAACAAAAAATATTCTCACAATGTCATTTCATTATTGCTCTTAATCAGCTGGACAGCTGCATGGATTTCAAGGAGTTATAAATGTCACATTGTTTTAAGATATATATTACATTATTTGGATATAAAAACAGATGCCAATGTGGTACCATTCAGCAGGTGTGGGATCTTAAATACATTGTAATGTTCTGAAAGTGGTTAGAACATCGTACTGTTCTGTAATCCTAGCTGCGGTGGTCCTGTAAACAGGTTAGATTACATAATGTTTTATGCAGCAGTATTTCAGAACAAATCAGTTTGATATACTCAGACTTCTGGGTTTGAGATTAAAGTTAAACTTTAGAATTTACACATCAGTGTTCTTTCAGGTTAAAGTTTATATTGTTTCATCAACTGCAGAGATGTCCATTTGTGTAATTTTTCAGGTGGAATGATTCTTAACCCCTCCTACTTTGGCACCAAAGGACACAACAACACCATGATCCATGAGATGGGTCATATTTTTGGACTGTACCATGTGTTTAAGGGTGTGAGTGAACGCGAGTCATGTGATGACCCCTGTCAAGAGACCACCGCATCCATGGAGACTGGAGATCTGTGTGCCGATACAGCACCAACGCCAAAATCGAAAGCTTGTCACGACCCTGATCCAGTCAATGACACTTGTGGCCTTACCCAGTACAAAAACACACCGTACAACAACTACATGAGTTACACAGGTAGTCACAATCAGTTTTCTGCTTCTGTTTGCCCAACAAGTAAAACCAGTTTCACTTTAAAAATATTGATGTTAGTGTTTAACTTAAGTTATACATGCATGTAGTGTATATACACATTCAAAAGTTTGGTATCAGTACGATAAAAAAAAAAAGGTTCCAACAGGGCTGCATTTATTTGATCAAAAATGCAGTCAAAAACAATAATATTGTGAAATGTTATTAGCCTATAATTTAATATTTTTTTTTTTATTTAATTATAATTTGTAATGTAAATCATTCAGGTGATGGCAAAAGCTGAATTTCCAGCATCATTACTCCAGTCTTCAGTGTCACATTATTCTTCAGAAATAATTCTAATATGCTGATTTGCTGATCAAGAAACATTTCTTAGTAGTATCAGTTGAAAATGGTTGTGCTGAATAATGAAATGTTTTATTTTTTTTCAGGATTCTTTGATTAATAGAAAGTTTGGAGACAATTAGAAGTAGAAGTAAAAAATCTTTCACACTATAAATGTCTTTCCTGTAACTTTTAAACAATTGCATCTTTGCTGAATAAAAGAAGCAATTTCTTTAAAAAAAAAGTTATCCCAAACATTTGAACAGCAGTGTATACATGAGGACCTCAGTATTAACAACATAATTTGATTTGATTAAATTAAGGATCAAATTAACGTGAATAAAACAATGGACATTTTCAAATGTGAAAGATTTCAACTTTTTTTTTTTTTTTTTTTTACAGATGATGACTGTACAAACCATTTTACACCCAATCAAGTAGCTCGGATGCACTGCTATATTGATTTGGTCTACAAAGCCTGGGTCCAAGGGAGAAAGCCCACCCCTGTTCCTCTTGCACCAGTGGTTATTGGTCAAGAATCAGATTCCATCTCAATTCATTGGCCGTATCCAATCAGTGGGCCACTTGCCCACAGGTAAAGTAAGGCGTGTATATATAGCAAACAACGAGGAAATAAACATTTCTCAATACAAATGTTTACGCATTCATGTTACATTATTTTTTGGATTCTCAAAGCTTTTTTGTTTACTAACGGCCAGCAATGCAGTTTAACCAGATGTTAAATATGCTGCAATTCCGCGGCTACATATTCAACTTCAACTTTCATTCTATTAAATGAAAACACATGGAAATAGATGGATGTACACTTTCTTTTGTAATGTTTTGTTTGTGATTGCAGTGCTATCCAAATGTGTTTTGGAGGCCTTTTAAACTTTTTTTTTCCACCATCAGACAGCTCACTATCAATAAAAGTGTATAAAGTGATCCAGTATATATGACACTACAAAGCAGGGAAAAATAAATATTTTGAGCACCCCATTTTTTTTTTTAGATATCACTTACTTTATATTTCATCCACTGTTTAAAAGCTATTCTCTATGGCTGTGTAGGGAGGGTGGCATAAACTGCCATCTCTGTGATGAGAACGGAGCGCTCCATCAGTACGCCCATGAGGCCACTTCTCCTCACGCCTGTGATTCCACTGGATACTGGACACCAGAGGAAGCAGTGGGTTAGTACTCTGTCATTCCTTATTACAATACTTTAGTGCTTTGGTGCTTGTGCAAAATACAAGCATGCTAAATGATACAAACAGTAGAAAAAAAGTCCCATCGCTTTTGGACTGTATATCAGCACCCTTGAAATGCTGTTCAGGCAATCAAATTAGAAGACTGGAACTAACTGCTGTATTATAGCATTATATCAGGATCCTACAAAGTTCTTCCACAAGCATATGTCATGAATTGTAAGATGGTGAGCGCATGACTGAATGCTGTCTCTGACATAAATGCTGTTGGACGTGTGCTTGATCCTCAACACACCACTGAATATGTCACGAATGATCGTCAATGTTAAAAGCAATACCTGCACTTTGATTAATGAGGATAGAGAGAATTTAGCCCTGGCTTCTTTCTCCGAGCTTGTGCATTCACATTCAGGTGGATCGTTCAGTCTCATGCAGGCCAGGTGCGTGCGAGTCTGGAAAAATTTAGGGAATAAATCATTAAATCATAATTGCCAGGATAAAGAACACTCGTTTTGCCATCAATGAATAAAAAAAGACCCTTGGCACATCCTATGCAGCTTTTCAACTTTATTCCTCACCTAACAGATGTTACTGATTATTCTAATCAGAAATCCCTTAGCATCTGGTCTACCCACTCACTGACGTGTCACGGATAAGATTGTGCTTTGAAAAGTCCACCCAAAATGTGGAAATCCTCCCCTGGTATGCAGTCGTTTTCATAAAGCACAGTATCATGAGAGAGGCCAAACTTAAAATCATCCCATTAGGTGGTAGTGGAGAGGGATTTGGCCCAGAGACTTGTTTTGAGAAACAGATTGATGAGAAATGAAGCCTTAAATTTGAAAATAAAAATATATATCTCTAAGAAAACAATATCTTTGTGATATTAATGATGAATGATATTTACATCAGTTCAGGTCTGTGATAAATTACGGTAACCTATTGTTTTTGGTTTATTTTTAAAAACATGATGAAGTGCATGATGACTACCTAATGTGAATTATTTTGACGGTCAGTTAATCACGTCAGAAAGACTTTAAGAGCAAGATGACACTGTTTGTGTAGTATGAAATAATGCTTATGGTAATACCACGGTCAATCATTTGATATCCACATTAGCGCAGGCCAATTCAACACCAACAAATCATACTTGGATCTCAGATCTCTTGTGACACTCGCCCCTGCTTACCTGTACCGTAGCCTCTGTATGTACCACAAGGCAGCTTTTTAAGAAATAAGGGTTGAGTCTGAGCAAACAGAGACCTGGTTAAGGTTGCTGAAAGCATGCAGGAAGGATGACACGGTCACAGATCTTGCCGCATTGCTTCTCCCTGCGGTACCATTCCACCACATCTGATACAGTCATTAATTCTACTGTGTGTGGAGGCCCTCACTCTGTTTATCTGACCAATTGAGTTTTATGGTTTGCCTTGGCCTGCTGCTGTTTACCCTGTACACATCCACACATGTGAGGCCACGCTGGGTGCAAAGGAGCGCTCTGTGACTCAAAGCTTCTGCCTGTCTATCTGTCTCTCTCTTGACCGGGAGTGCAGTTTAATCGATCATTGTAAAACCTTTTGGAGGCAGGGAGTTCATATGGCCTGATAGTAACGTTTGTGCTCTTTCATACAAGCATATAACCTGACATGTAATGTAGTCAAGCATGCTTTAACCTTTCAGTCATTTTTTAAACCTATGATTTTACTAATTTTGAACCTATTTTACTATGTTTTCTGGTGTGGACTTTTGGTTTTACCTAATAAAGTTTAACATTTATTTATTTATTTATTTATAAATAGCTGATTATACTACCATTCAAATGTCTAGGTTCAGTAGGCCTACGTTTTTTTTTAAATAAATTATTCAGCAAGGATTCATTAAATTGATCAAAAGTGACAATACATCTATAATGTTACTAAATATTTCTATTTCAAATAAATGCTGTTCTTTTGAACGTTGTATTCATCAAATAATACAGAAATATGATGTATATATATATCCACAATATGTCGTTTTTTTTTTTCGCCACAAGAGGGCACAGTTTCCAACAATAACAAAGGTGTAGGTTTATGATGCAGTGATGACCTGAATGATGGGACTTGCTGTCAAGCTGATGGATCTAATAATGTTGATGGATGAGTTCAAACATTCATGTTTTTTAACATTACAGTGGTATGAAGCAGGTCGCGATTGCTAAAGAGACAGATATCACACGCTAGTCCCGCGGATATAAAGGAATAAGGACATTTAATTCTACCAAACTACCCGCAAGTGCTGGATTACTCACACAGGTCAGTTTATTAGACGAATTAAACTTGTGAGGTAACGCAGCGCTGCTTCACTGGGTCTAACATTACACTATCACACTAAACGCAAAAAACACTTACGTAGCGTTTGGCGCCTCATTGCGCCGGGTGTATGATAGTGCCCTATATGCGTTAAACTTATTTTTTGCCTCTAACTCTCTAAAATTGTGAAATTTACTAGCCATTGGCTAATTAAATAAATGTTTTAGTCGCCTAGTGTGAAATATGGTTGCATATGCGAATGATTTACTCTGCATTGTAGAAGGTTGGTGAGCGGACATTAACAAATCTTTGAAAAACATACAAAAATCTTGCTGACCCCAAACTTTTGAATGATAGGGTATTGGATAACAGTTGTGGAGCGATGCTGCACACTCCCAGAAAACTGTGCCAGATTGCAGTAGTCTGCTGCATTCACCATATCTGAACACTGACATACAGTATGAACCACGTGGTTGTGATCGTGTGTGCAATAAATGTCGCTATCAGTGGGCACAGTAAAGTCCCCAAATGTGTTTTTGTGAGTGCTGCCCCAGGGCTCCTGGGATTACTTTCCTCTGTCTTGCTTCTGTTCTTCATGCCACCGAGGACATTAACTCTTATTTTGTGAGTCCTGTCTGTCCCAATTAAGGCACCAATCTGTCTCCTTTGCCAAGTTGCACCTGGGTCTTATGGTCGATTGAGGTCTGGGGAAATGTGCTTCACATCCATTGCCAATACATGTGGTTTTTCCTAGACACTCTCTCTCGGTTTTCCCTTTCACTTGGTTTCTTCCTCTTTGCCCCCCATCCTGTCTTTTTGTGAAAATTGTCATAACAAGATGGAAGATTCAAGAGATTAAATGGTTGTTCATAATAAGCAAGCACACATAATTGTTAGGTTCCAAAACCGAGTGAACTGCCTGTGGGAGGTAGCATTTTAAGGTGAGATCCCCAAGCAAATTTTGTTCTAAAAAGGTTTGCAAATTAAATATGCTGCCTCCCCGGTTTTAATTCAGGCAGCATTGCATACTTCACAAAGAAGGCAATCCCAGAATATGTTTTGATGAGCACAGTTTATACATTTAAAATGAAAAAATACATTCAAGAGGATGAAAAAAGCAAGATAAATTGATTTAACAATGTAATATATTTAAAATTAAATACATTTAATTCACTACCAAAAATTATCAATAAAAACGAATGACTTTTACTCTTTTTGTATACTACCCCATTGTTAGCTTAGCAACATGCTAACATCCATATTTTCTGGAATCGTTTGTGGGAGCACAATTTGTGAGCGAATTTGCTGCATACTGTATGTAGAGTATTCCAAATCCGTCATGAATGAGTTTCCATGACAGAATGCTGCTTTAGAAGAAAGTAGCTATGTAGGCAGTATGGCAGCTCACTAGGTTTTTAAACAGAGATAGTGAGCATGTAAGTGCACCGTGCAAAGCAGTTCACTATTTTGCTAAGTTTTTGAATGCACTGCTATGGAAATGCTGTTTTAGGGCGAATATGCCAGTTTTATTGCAATGCGTTATCTTCCAGGTGTACTGCATGTCCCATTTGCCAAAAAGATCCTTAACTTTTGATGACAAGTTAGCATTTTCTTTTTTTGCTTTGAATGAGGTTTGCATATGTGTTTTTTCCAGGGGCACCTGATGTGTACCAGCCATGTGAGCCCAGCATGCAAGCCTGGAGTCCTGAAGTCAACCTGTATGAGCCCAACATGACCACGCCGTGCCCCCAGACTGAGGGCTGCGTGTTGGAATTGCACTTCCTTCATCCAGTTGTCCCTGGCAGCTTGACCATCTGGATCACCTACACCTCAGCCAGTTAGTACTGTCTGAACATATAAAACACCTGACATTATGGAAATATACAGTAGGGTACAACGGGGCTAAAGGCGCAAAAGGCACCACTTTTGTTTTCACTTTCCAAAACGTCCACTTTTCAAGATGCACATGGATTTTTGGCTAATTCTTGAGGCAATCGCGGGCAAAAGCACGAAGTTGATTCTGTGCTATACTTTGATCTAATATTTGATGTGTTTTTTTTATTTAGATTTAAGTAGCAAATTATAATCGCAAAAATGATTGAATATATTTTGAGACCAAGGTCTTCTTAATGTTTTGTTCAAGCTAATTAAAGCAACAGTTTTTCAATAACAGAAGAATATGTAAAAGTATGGTATTTTTGGGGTAAAAGCCCTGTTTTGGGGCTAAAGGCACAATTATTAAAGGTGCTCAAAGCGATGCTGGGTGACGTCACTTCTTGTTGACATTCAAAGTACTGTCAAACAAAACGGAGGCTAGCTAGACCTTCCCTCCGCCTCATCCCGTCCCCTCCCCTAAAGACGCTCTCTTATTTGCTCGAGCTAATGTCGTTCCCCCCTGTGGCTCAGTGGCGGAACCCATACCCTATGCGCGAGAGACCCGTGTTCGATTCTGGCTCTCACTGCAGATAAAAATGTAGTCTCGCCGCAGCCAGGCTTCCACCGAAACTTTTCGCTCGTTCAGTTCCAGAAAATGCGACTGTTCCAGTGTATTTAGCAGTAAACAAGCCGGTACCACGGCCCGCTTGCCTGCTCACAAATGCCGTTTCCACGGCGACCCAGAAAAATCATACAAGCATTGTATTTTCTGGTACTCCGGCCACAGCCGATGGTGTTATGAGTATAATAAAATGCCCACAGCCCAGTGTTCATTTCTACACACAAACACAGCCCGCCACGGTACGGGGCTCGCACAAATAAAATCAACGCATGTCAATTGTGCATTAAATGTAGTGAATGTGCCCCACAACCCAGTGCCCACAAACACTACACACTGCATGTACCACGGTGTCTGTAAAATGAAACCAACACAAGTCTTCCTAGCCTCCTAGGAAAACGACGGTGTTTCAGTCTTGCCACAGCCAGACTTCCACCGAAACTTTTTGCTCGTTCAGTTCCAGAAAATGCAACTGTTCCAGTGTATTTTGCAGTAAGCAAGCCGGTACCATGGCCCGCTTGCCTGCACACAAATGCCGTTTCCATGGTGACCCAGATAAATCACATAAGCAGTGTATTTTCTGGTATTCCGGCCACAGCCGATGGTGTTATGAGTGTAATAAAAATGCCCACAAC
Source organism: Tiaroga cobitis (assembly GCA_030578255.1). Classification (NCBI taxonomy): domain Eukaryota; kingdom Metazoa; phylum Chordata; class Actinopteri; order Cypriniformes; family Leuciscidae; genus Tiaroga; species Tiaroga cobitis. The sequence continues at coordinate 38,423,922 of CM060592.1, read as the reverse complement.
CCAGTGCTCATTTCTACACACAAACACTGCCCGCAAAAATGCAGGGCTCGCACAAATAAAATCGGCCTCATGTCGATTGTGCACTAAATGTAGTGAACGTGCCCACGTCTCAGTGCCCACAAACACTACACACCACATGTCCCACAGTTTCTGTAAAAACTAAACTAACACACATTCAGTCAGCTCAGGCCGACGGTGTTTACAGTGCAGGAAATGTGCCCGCTGTCCTACGCCCACATTCACTCACAGACATGTTGAGCCCCACGGGGCTCGCCCCACTCTCTCTCCTTCAGCAAACTGCTATAAGGGATTTGAGTGCGGCCAGGCTGCCTGCCGCGATCGGAGCGCCCCCCGCCTCACACACTGTAAAAACAGTGTCTGCGTTACAGCACGCCGGAGCTCCCTTGCCGTCACTATGTCACGGCCAGAGCCCAGATCTCATTCTACCTCTAGCTATTCACGCGAAAGCGTGGGCACAGCTTCCTGGGGTATCAGAATGGGTGCTGAACACTGTAAAAAGAGGCGATTCGCTACAGTTCGCTCGACGACCCCGCCATTACACGGCGTGCCTCGAATCCACGGTGAAAACAGAAGTAGCACATCTACTTTGAGCCGAAATAGCGACACTATTGAGCAAAGGGGCGATAGAGCCCGTATCTCAAGCTCAGAGCGAAGGGGGTCTGTACAGCAGATATTTCCTGGTACCAAAGAAAGACGGGGGTCTCAGACCCATTTTAGATCTAAGACAACTGAACAGAGCGCTTATGAAACGCCGGTTCAGAATGCTCACAACCAGCAAAATCCTTGCGCAGATTTGCCAAGGGGACTGGTTTATGTCAATAGATCTGAAGGACACTTATTTCCAGATACAAATAGCGTCACGTCACAGGCGATTTTTGAGATTCGCCTTCGAGGGCCAGGCATATCAATACACAGTCCTACCGTTCGGCCTGTCCCTGGCACCCCGTATATTTACGATGTCCATGGACGCGGCTCTCGCGAACAGGACACAGGACCATATTACTCAAACAGCTCGAGAATCTTGGTCTCACAGTCAATTTGGCGAAGAGCTCGCTGTTACCCAGCCAGGAAATATCCTTTCTGGGCACAGAGCTGAACTCGCTGTCACTGACAGCACGATTATCGCCAGAGCGCATACTGAACATTCAGCGCTTCACAAAATCCTTTCGCTGCGGCACTATAGTCCCGCCCAAGCGATTTCAGAAAATGCTGGGCCTCATGGCCTCATCACCATCAGTACTCCAGCTGGGTCTGCTTCGCATGCGCCCACTGCAGTGGTGGCTGAAAGCACGAGTGCCGTCTCGAGCTTGGGCCTCCGGTCTGTTTCGCCTCAGGGTCAATCAGAAATGCGTCGCAGCTCTGAAACCTTGGAAGGCGCCCGACTGGTACCAGTCAGGTGTAAACCTGGGGACTTCCTTGAGTGTGCAGGTGGTGTCCACGGACGCCTCCACCTCGGGATGGGGAGCACTGCACGAAGGCAGATAGTTCTTCGGCCTACGGTCAGAACGAGAGAAGCTCCTACACATCAACTGTCTAGAAATGATGGCAGTCGATCATGCGCTGAGGCGCTTCTGTCTCCGAATAAGAGGTCACCACGTCTTGGTCTGCTCGGACAACATGTCAGTGGTAGCCTACATAAATCACCAGGGCGGCGTCAGATCCCGAAACCTTTACAGGCTGACGGAACGCCTCCTGGTCTGGGCTCAGCACAATCTGCGCTCTCTGAGAGCAGCACATGTGCCTGGTCACCTGAATTTGGGGCTAGACAGACTGTCCGGGAACAATGTTCCAGCAGGAGAATGGTCTCTGCACCCGCTGACGATCCTTCTGCTGTGGGAGACATTCGGCAGAGCGCAGGTAGACCTGTTTGCGTCCCAAGAGAACGCTCACTGCCCGAAGTTTTTCTCCAAGAGCAGGGATGTTCTGGCCCCGCTTCCCCCTCTATGCTTTTCCCCCGTCTCGCTCCTGCCTCAGGTATTGGAACGGATAAGGGAAAATGGATGCTCAGTGCTTCTTGTGGCCCCGCTCTGGACAAACCAAGTGTGGTTTCCAGTCCTGATGCAGCTGGAGAGCACTGCCCCATGGCCAATACCGATGAGGAAAGACCTCCTCTCTCAGGCCGGGGGGTCAATTTGGCATCCTCACCCGGAACGGTGGGCCCTGCACGCATGGGCCATCAACGGGTACCCGCAAACCTCCCCGAGGGAGTGCTAAACACCATCACGCAGGCCAGAGCACCGTCTACCAGACGCCTCTATGCCTCCATGTGGCCAGTGTTTGTTAACAGCGTTTACGAAACCTGTGTCTGGTCTGTCACTGTGGAAAGATGATGTGGTCATTAGTTTCCTAAGAGGAGCTAAGAGGATGAATCCTCCCAGAACCCCATCTATCCCCATGTGGGAGCTTTCCATGGTGCTAGAAGCCCTGAAAGGAGCCCCATTCGAGCCGATTCGGACATCGGATATGAAACACTTGTCTTTCAAGACAGTGACTACGTTTACAAAGTTAACTTTAGCTGGAAATAACATTATTCAAGAACCGCTATAATGCCAAAACAATCTGTTACCTTAAATTATTTGTTTATCTCTGTAAAGCTGCTTTGAAACAATCCATTGTTAAAAGCGCTATATAAATGAAGATGACTTGACTACATGCAGCCAATTTTCAGGTTATGGTCGGGTTAAGGTCACTATTCGGGTTTCTGAAATATTAGGAATAACCCGTTTACATGCGTGAGCAGAGAGAGTTTCTCCTGTATACATGGAATTGCAATATCCCGATGTAAACGGCGACGCGCGGTTAGGTCTAGACGTACGGACAACCTGAAGACGCAATATGCATCATTTCCGATTCTTCTTCCTGTATCCAAACACGACAACAAGAGCAGCATGCGGATAATGAATAGACGGACTTTGGTTCAGGGCAGATAGCGATCACCTTTATTTGCGCTTTGATGCTGGTAACGTTACTGACCTCGCTCCAAAAGTATGCTGTGCTGCGTCTCGCCATGTTTACTTCCGGTATACAACACGCGGGTTTTTGTATGCGCCGAGAAGTTTCTCTACTCAAAAGACCAAGATTCCTTGAGAATAGAACATGCGCAGAACACAAATCACTATGGGGATATGCCGATGCGCGTTTACATGACCAAAACTTCGGGTTAGAAAAGGGGTACCCCAGGTATAATATCCCGGTTTTTAAAATCCGGGATATGAGGATATTCGGGTTTTTACCGGTGTTTACATGACCGTGCGCGACCGGGTTATTGCTAATATCCCGGTTTTGAACGGGTTATTGGCTGCATGTAAACGTAGTCATTGTTTCTCTTGGCTGTTGCGTCAGTAAAACGCATAGGGGATCTAAAAGCGCTATCAATAAGCGCAACGTGTCTGGAATTTGGGCCTAACGACTCAAAAGTCATACTCAAACCAAGACAGGGATACGTGCCTAAATCCCTCAACACGCCGTTTAGGGCCCAGGTTATCTCCCTGTCTGCCCTACCGGTTCATAATGAGGAGGAGAGCACAGGCCTCCTTTGCCCAGTTAGGGCGTTAAAGGCCTACGTATCTCGCTCATCTGTTTTCAGACAGACTGAGCAGCTTTTCGTTTCATTCGGCGGCCGCACTAAGGGACTGGAGCGCCCCTTGGGTGTTAGAGCACATTCCACCAGAGGCATGGCCTCATCGTGGGCGTGGTCTAGTGGGATCTCCTTACAAGATATCTGTATGGCGCCAGGCTGGGCCTCCCGGTCTACATTTATAAGGTTTTATAACCTAGAAGTTCCCGCCTTATAAGCTAAATTGCTGTCGGTTTAAAGTCAAGCACCACCTGCCCCGTCGTTCGGCGCAGAGTACTGCACTCGCTTGAGCACTGCTCAACGGGCTGTGAGTTTTTTCCCGAGGAAAAATAATGCCCATACTATCACTCAGTACAGGCTGAAGTTCTCTTCACCCTAACTGTGTGTAGCACTATTATAATAAATAGCCCTTCTTATGGCTAAATTATTTAGAATGATGCTTCTAGCCTCTCTTCTCGGACTCTCTGAGTTCATGGTGATTATGCACTATATGAGCCCAGGGCACCTGCCCTTGGGACCTTGGTGTTGGATCCCCGCATGCACGGCATTTTTGCATAGTGTTCCCCTAGCGTAAGATATTACGCAGTACGAAAGAACCTCTCGTAAGAGAACGTACTCGGTTACTAACATAACCTCAGTTCTCTCTAGAAGAGGGAACGAGTACTGCGTATTTTGCCGTGCCTGCTATGCGCTGGTTCGCTTCGGCGATGAAAAACCAGTGAAATCAGCCCATCGAGCTATCTTTATTGGGCTAGACCACGCCCCTTTGGGCGCGAGCGTGACACGATGGGTGCGAAGTGCCCCCATTGGACCATCACCAAAGGGCCGCTCTCGATAGGCTGCTGCAGTTGCAGCAGGACAGCCAATAGGCACGCTGAGCCCCCTGCCTATGTCTGTATGCTGCTGCAACGCGTTTTGCAATAATTCAAAATTAAGGATAATTTTTTGGCTTCAATATCTCGAGGAAAAGAGGTTTTCCCCTAGCGTAAGATATTACGCAGTACTCGTTCCCTCTTCTAGAGAGAACTGAGGTTACGTTAGTAACCGAGTACGTTTTGTTTCGTGGAGCGGGTCGCCGCAGTTTGTTTTTGTTGCTGTTTGTGGAGCCTGGGCTGTCTACAGAGACCGCATTTTTTTACAGTGTGTTCAGGGGACAGGCAGCTAGCGGATAGTGAGGAGATGTTTGCTGTAAGTGATAAAAAATGTTTTGGCCTAAAAAAACGCGTTGTCACGAACACACACACAGACAACGTAGATCCAATTGCTGGTATTTATTAAAAGGGGTAATCCGTACTCACATCCAGTCCAGGCAAGGGTCAAATTCCAACAAAGACAGTCCAAGAACATAAACGACTAAACACTAAGGATGGCTGGGGCGAAACAGACGTTCCGAAGCTTTGCGAGATCCCGAAGCAAAGATGATTCGAAACACTGATCCGAAGCGTGATTCAAAACACCCACGTCACGTGACAACGGCTAAATGAAGCGTCTAAGTCAGGGGTCTCCAACACGTCGCTCGCGAGCTACCAGTAGCTTGTGGCCTGATTGGAGGTAGCTCGCCAAGGGTCCGTTCACATTAACTGTTCGTTATTTCAAATGTAGGCGCGTGGGCAAGCGGGCTCATAATTGAAGCGACACGCTCATTTTTTCCAGGCGCAGCGAGATGAGAAAATCTCAACTTTTCAGAATGCCGCAAGCACACCGCAGGTCATGTGACAAGAACCAACCAATCAGCTTCACCCTTTCCGTAACAACATTGAAAGCTCAGTCAACATGAAGGATGGGGGTGCACCCAAACACTACGGGTGTTTTTCTCTTCTCCGTAAATAAATCTTACAGCAAGCGTTTTTCGGTCGTGGAAATCCATTAGCTACTAAAACTTCTTTGTCTTTGTGGAGAGCGCGGTGCAACGACAGACGCCACGGGAAAATCGGACCGAATTTTACTATTAATAATAAAAGATAAGCTAATGTGCATTGTAAATGTCAGTAATTTATCTTTTTTGACTCATTCTTTGTATAAAACTGATTTAAAGGCTAAAATATGTGAGGTTTATATTTTTATAAAACCTTTTTTGTCAAAACTTTATTTGAACTTGTACATGTTAGTAGATAACATGTTGCAAGACACTCCTTTAAAATCTGGCCATCATTTTTAATGTTATTATTTTAATATTTATGCAAACAAAAAGTGCATATTGATACTATTTTTTTGTTATTTGCTGGTTTTCGACATAAAACTTGGTGAATTGATTTTATTTAGTAGTATTAGTACTTTTTGAACAGGATTCTGTGATAACCGTGATCATTTTGGTCACTATAATCATGAAATGAAATTTTCATGCCATTTCATCTCTAGTTATGATCCACTATAAAATCAACTATAATTATGTGTTTACAGTATAATATGCAAAGTGCAATTTTCTGTAAAAAAATAATCTCTGATTCTGTTCTTTTCTCTGACATTTAAGGGTGACATATATAGGCCTACAAAAACTCTTTTAGGTCTAAAACAGTTTGGATAGCTGTTAATATGAGAGTTATGAGACATTATTTAAGAGATTTAAGTATTGTATTACATGAGTAGCTCTCGGCCACTTTCATTTTTAAAAAGTAGCTCTCAATTGAAAAAAGGTTGGAGACCCCTGGTCTAAGTGTTTCATCAGGTGGAGTGCTCCGCCGAATCAGGGTTTCATTGATTGGTCGGTTCGGGAACAAATCACACAATCACACAGTATAAAAGTTTTGTCAACGCATTTTCATATCGTGGGTTTTTGTGAGAGGAGTTTGGTTTTGAGATAGCGGATTTTTGGTGATATAGTGACATTTATAGTGCGATTTGTTTAGTTATATTTAGGATTTAATTTACATTTACACATTGACTTAGAGACACACAGAGTACATATAGTGACACATTAATAGATGCATTGATAGAAATATATATATATATATATATATATATATATATATATATATATATATATAGATTAATAGATAGATACATATATTACAGATACATATAGATTATTAGATAGATAGGCTACATATAAGATAGATAGATAGATAGATAGATAGATAGATAGATAGATAGATAGATAGATAGATAGATAGATAGATAGATAGATAGATAGATAGATAGATAGATAGATAGATAGATAGAAATGGAGGCTCCACAGAAGAGATGCTGTACATCTGTGGTGTGGGAGCATTTCCATTTGGAAACCCCAAATAAAGTGAGATGTGTGTATTGTGATCGGCAGCTAGCCTACTGCAACAATACATCATCCATGATGCGCCATTTGAGGAGCATTCATCCTGCCATTCTGCAGGGTGCAGAGACTACAGGTTACAAGCTTCATATATTACAAAAATACAATAATAAAAAAATAAAAAAAACACATTTTTTTATTAGCTCTTTGTAAAGGTTGTTTCAGATCAACACCTGCAAGTGACCACTAGGTGTCACCGTGGAGACGGGTTTCGGATTGATTCGAAGCCTCGAAACAAAATGGCACATTTGCTTCGACTGTTTCATTGCTTCACGAAGCCTCGATCTGCCCATCACTACTAAACACGAGCAAGAAGCAACAACAGGAACGGAAGCGTGGGGACATTAAACAAGGACTCCGTAACAAACACTGACACAGACAGGGAATATATAGGCCTACACACAGAACTAACAAGGTGACGGGATACAGCTGAGTGCGATAATTAGATGAGTGACAGACTAGAATGCTGGGAAATGTAGTAAATGTGAATGACACCGTGAGAATGAGGACCTCTAGTGACAACCCAGGGAAACACAACTAGACACTGTGACACGGGTGACATCGCTTAGAGGACCTTTAATAAAAAGCTGCCTGACTTTTCCATTTGTTGACATAACATGGTTAGATTCAGATGGTAAATATCATATATTAAGTTGGGTGTCCACCTTAGAGATAATCACCATATTTATAATGAAACCATCATATTTAAAAACACGATATTAGTCATATCATAATAAAAGATAATTTATTGTTACTACTGTATATCTATATTAAATTATTTTGGGATCTCCTTCAATGCTTTCAGAATCATTAATTTAAAATATTTGTAAAATATGTTTTTATATTAACATTCTAATGACAATATATTTATTGAACAAAAATAAATTATTTTATTCTCAAAATAAACAGAAAACAGTTGCTAAAGTGGTTGTTTCGAACAAGTATTAACTTTGACATTATTAAAAACATATTTTTTTAGCTTAAGTATTTATATTACTAATTCTTGTCTATTTTGCCCCATGCTTGTGAGCCTTTTATCGCGTATGTGTGCTAAAAAGCCCACCTTGCCACCTCATATATTTAAGATTAAGATTAACAAAAAATAAACCACTTTTATGATTTATTTTCACACAAAATCTCCATCAATGCGCCATCAATGTTCAATAAAAACATTATATATATATATTTCTGCAATCATACACTATGGGGAAAAAAAGCAGTGAAAAGCACAATTTTCTTAATGTGTGGCTTTAGCCCCATTGTACCCTATTGTTAAAAAGTTTGGGTTCAGTAAGATTTTTATTTTTTGGAAAGAAATTAATACTTTAATTCCGATCAATTGATCACCAATTCTACTCTAAAGTGTCAGTTCTATGTTTACATTGGTACAAAACATTTTCTAAAAAACAATTAAATCTATTTCAAGTAAAATTTCTATTTCAAGTAAATGTTCTTTTGAAATTTCTATTCATCACCCTGAATCCTATTTTTTATTTAAATCACATTTCCACTAAAATAGCAACACAACTGTTTTTCAACATTAATAGTACTAAGAAATGTTTCTTCTGATTTCTGAAGGATCAGATGACAGTGAAGACTGGAGTAATGGCTACTGAAAATTCAGCTTTGCCATCACAGGAATAAATTGCGAATTTAAAATGTATTAATAATTTCACTGTATTTTTGATCAAATGAATGCACCCTTGGTGAGCATAGTAAACTTCTTTTAAAAAAAAATCTTACTGACCCCAAACTTCTGACCAGCTGTGTATTAATGGTTTATTTGAATCCAATCTTCTGTTTTTCCACAGATCAAAAAGCAATTGCTAATATTATGTTCATAATGGAGAACGACGAGTCGGTCAACACAGGTCCCCAGCATGCTTTCTGTGATATTCCTTTGACGCTCCATTTACACACTAGTAAGAAGGTCAAGGCCATTAAAATCTCCACCTTTGACAAGAAGCTTGAGATTGATGCTGTCTTGCTGACATCGCGACCCCAAAATCCCCTGTGCTCTGGATGCCACCCCCTTCTCTACAGAGTGCTCAGAGAGCCACCAATCCGGGAGGACCGGAGTCCCGTCACCGTCAAACAGCCCACGTACACTGACAGGTAGGTACGTGTGTCTGTGTGATTAATGATAGCACTTTATTTTGTATGTAGACACTATTTTAAAGTAAAGACTATATTTTTAAATATTTATTCGAAATTGGTGAGCCATTAGTAATAGTGTCAAGCTTTTTCAAATGATGTCTTTGTCATGTTTTATTGTGTTTCTGGTTGATTTACAGTATTTCTGGGAGTATTATTTTTAAGTGTGGCTTAAGTATAAATGCTGAACATGTTGCCTTTCTAAAACTGTCATCGAATTTTATCTTCAGTGTATCACCGTTCAAGTTGTTCAACCATTTTCGAAGCGACTCAAAAACGTCATTAGCCATTTCATTAGCCAGTCAAGTATCAATGCATAGCCAATTTCTGTTCTGTTCCTGTCACATTTTATTATGCTTGTTCCAATAGAAATTCATCAACGGGGGAACTGGATTGTTGTTCAAGTACTAGCAATAGGTCAAAATGTCTAGAGATTAATAGTGTGGATCAGATAATGTAACATATCCAGAAAAGTTCCCTCCACAAGTCCTGTAAGCTCCGAAAGATGGAAACTCTATTGGGAATTGAGCTATGTGGATAGGGAAAGGAAAGAAAGACAGATTGTATCAGAGAGAGAGAGAGAGAGAGAGAGAGAGAGAGGGGGGGGGGGGGGGGGGGGGAGAGAGAGAGAGAGAGAGAGAGGGGGGGGGGGAGAGAGAGAGAGAGGTGAGAGAGAGAGAGAGAGAGAGAGAGAGAGAGAGAGAGAGAGAGAGAGAGAGAGAGAGAGAGAGAGAGAGAGAGAGAGAGAGAGAGAGAGGGAGAATGGTACAAAGAAACCCTAGAATATAAACCAAATGAACCGCTTTACCTGGAGAAACAGTAACACTTTGTAGCTGCTCTAAAATTGTTTCCAATCTCTGGCTGAAGGGAGTAGCGCACGCAGTGTGGAGTTATGTGCTGTAAGTGAGAGACCTGTCATTTGCATAGGTCATTTAGCATGGGAAACAAAAAGAGTGACAAGGAGAAGAGGGGAAAAGGGGAGTGGGATTAAATATGGTGTTGTGGGAAAGTGGGCTACAGTGCCACCGTGAGGTCTGCAGCAAAAACAAAGCACTTCCCACGAATTGGGTAGGGTAATGAAGACGTTCCATCCTTTTTTCACAATGCCAGTGAAGGGGGAGGGGGGAGGGGATGAATGAGCTTAATGTTGATCATTAACCTCAGGAGGACCCATATGAGCTATCTATCTATCTATCTATCTATCTGAAGCTCACAAAGAAAAGCTTTCATTTGAAATATTTTGAATTGTGAAATATATATATTTTTTGGAACATTGGCATATATGTTACTTTTTTAACATTTGATCTTATATATATATATATATATATATATTACAGGTTTACACATTTTTAACACAAACACTCAAAGTTAGTTCAAATAGTGGTTTATTTTATTTTCCATGAACTAAAAAAAATCTATATTTCTTACAATAACTTTGGTAACAGGGTTGAATCATGGAGGAATCCAACAGCACAATATTTGTACTTTTTTGACAAATTTAAGAATGGCTTAGTAGGGATGCACCGATTTACCGATACCATTACCATTATCGGCCCAATACTGTACCAACAACCGATACCAGGCAGCGTTTGTACACTTGTATCCTGACAAAGAAACACTGACAACAGAGAGTATAATGGTGATAAAAAAGAAGGCTGTCTATGAAGTAAATGTACGGTATCTTATTAGTGGAATATTAAACGAAATATAGTAACACCTATATAGCTGTGGTCAGTGGTGGCCTTAAGCATCTGGTGGCCCGTTTTAATAACTAATATGGGCCCCTACCCACATAAAACATACACATAATAGAGCATAAAAAGCAAGGATTCCTGTTGGTTTGTATCAATGGTATATTATTTTTTTACGTGCACTTTCAGCTTCATGAACAGGCAGCTCAACATAGAAATAATCCATCCTTATTTGAGTAAAACTATATACAATTATACAGCGTTTTACGTTGGAATAAGCCTCGCCCTTTCACGCAGGGTAACTTCACTTTTGGTAGACTGAAGCTTTTCTTTTGTTGTCCGATATCTGTCGTTTTTCAGCACCACTGGCATTTGTACGTTTCATTTCCTCTTAAAATTCTTTTCCTGCTCAAAATAAGATTTTACCCTAACGGCAAAAAAGTCAAAGCTATGAAAACTACCGATGTTATACTTCAGATCCAAGCCGTTCGCAGGGGTGGTAAATGTCGCCATGGTAACCGCGAGTTCGACCAATCAGAGACATCAGTGTTTTGCAGTGGTGGAATGTAACGAAGTATAAATACTTCGTTACTTTACTTAAGTACATTTTTCACGTATCTGTACTTTACTTAAGTAGAATCAATAGTGCATACTTTTTACTTTTACTTCGTTACATTTTGCAGCAATTATTATACTTTCTACTCCAGTACATTTCTACTATATTCTGTGACATTTTCGTTACATTTTCTGAACAGTTTTTCCTGCCAAAACGTCATCCTGACCGTCCGTTCGTCGCACGTTTGTCTCACCACTCACCAGTGAAGTTTGGTTGCCATAGATATATGAACCCGGTCACACTAAATGCGTCTCTATAGCACGCAGTGTTTATCGTGCAATTTATACGTGAAAATTATTTTTTTACGTGCATATGGTACGCATGGGTAGGTTTAGTAGTGGTGTGGGGTGCGTGTGAATTATACGTTTGGTTAGGATTAGTATGGCAAGGCAAGAGGTTCAGAATTACGCCATATATTAATCGCGTTTACAGCCAAACGCCGTCAAATACTAGTATATAGTAAGGATATAGTAAGCTTGATGTGTGTATTGCCTAATTGCAAGCTTGTTCAGAAATGGTGACAAAAACTTAAAAAATAAATCCATCATTATTGAACATCATTATAGGAGTAGGCTATTAGGTTGAATGAGTTAGAATTAACTGTTTTATTAATCATTAGAATATACATTAAGAGAAAAAAAAATTATGCAAGTACTTTTACTTTTAATACTTAAAGTACATTTAAAATCAGGTACTTTTTACTTTTTACTTAAGTAGGATTGTCATTGTGGTACTTCTACTTTTACTAAAGTAAATATGTCTCTGGTTATTTGTACTTTTACTTAAGTACTGAGACTCAGTACTTCCTCCACCACTGGTGTTTTGCTTAGAATTGTGGGTAGTGTAGTATTTCTCCAGAAGATCGCAAATAACAAGGTTGATTTCATACCTTGTGGCTTTTATAGGAGCAGAAACTTTCGTTTCACAACCTCGTAGTCAATCTATCTTGAATGGTTTAGACATTATGGCTGAAAATCAATATCCTACGGAGAAAATGAATGGGATATTTTGCTGGTCTGTGGAGATGTGGGGGCCCCCTTGGAGGGCCGGGCCTGTTTCAATTGAAACGGGTGAAACATAGGTAAGGCCGCCCCTGGCTGTGGTGCGCGAGCTGATAAGAGAAACACGTGCAGTGGATTGAGCGCGCAACGGCACAGACGCGTGAGCTGGTCGAGCGCATCCCTTTTTCACAGACGCAAAACATGAACTGTTACCTGATTTATGTATAACGAGTGATTCCATACATTATTACAGGACGTGTCCAAGTCAAGAAATTCCATGAAGAACGCAAACATCCAAAGCGCGCGCCCCGAAAACCAGCGTCTCAGCGCGCAAATACTGAATTGAATTGTCTTTCACATCTCTTGCTTGTCTTGCTTGACTAAATAGGCTACCTTTTGTAACTTTACAAAAATATCCATCTATATTTAATTTATATGCATATGTAATGAATATGTAGTGTTTTTTTTTCACATTTGATTGATTACTGTAGTTTTTGTTGTAGTATCAACATTGGAATAAAGAATTAATATTTCACTGGTGTCTAAACATTTGTACCACTGACCCAATCCTCAGCACTGAGCCCTTCTGGAGCTTTTTTAAAAAAAAATATGTGCTGTGCTATTAAATAAAAGATAAAATATGATAGAGCAATAGAATGAAGAATGAATAGTGAAAGTAACAGAAGCTCATACAATGCATTTTAGCAGTCTTAATTAAGCATGAAAATAACTGAAGGAAATATTTATTTGATGAACAAATTAAGCCAACTAATATTATGTACAGTATATTATTTTGGTTTCTCTACCAATACATTTAAAAATGACAAAATGCAGTGAAAATACAGGTATCGGTTATACGGTATCGGTATCGGTGAGTACCAAAAATTAAAGTATCGGTATCGGACTCGTTCTGGAAAAAGTGGTATTGGTGCATCCCTTCTTCTTAGGTTATGTTATTGATTAGTTATGCTGTAAAAAGGGTCTGAATGTTATTTATTGAGTGTCTTAATTACGTTTTAAGAAAGATTATGTTTTTCATTGAATGATTTAAATAGTTGTATACAGTCAAGAAGGTCAAATATCTGAAGTTAGACAAGCCCAAATGTGTACAGACATTTGATGCGTTTAAGCTCAAGTGTGCTAAGTTCTCCTCTCCTTAGTCACAGAGATAAAGGTTTTAAGAGATTAATGGCTATTCTACTGTACAATTGACAAATAAAATGTTATACCTCACCAGCACCATCTTGTGCTGTAGGTAACTGCCTCTCTCTATAACTGTCTGTGCTACTAAGAGAGAAATATGACTTTATCTTATCACTTCACATCCTTCATTGGATCTCCCTTTGCGACCTCAGAAGAATAGCTGTCTAGTAGTCTCTCTCCCCTTCCCTGTCCCTGGAAGTGATCCATAATTAATAAGGGCAATTTGTTGAGTAATAAGACCCTCTGGAGAAAGTAGATGATGCTCAGTTAGCTAGGCATCCTCTTACCACCAGCCGGAAAATGAATGAAATCAAACAAGCCTTGGCAATCATGGCGAGACTCTTTTTATAGGGTCATTGTATCAGATCAGATCGATACCCTGAGGTCACAGTGGGGCATGCAGTGAAACCCTCAACATTAAAAGGTCGTTTCCATTTTTAACAAGGTTAGATTTGAGATCACCCTGAGAATAAATATAGCTTAGATCAAGTATTACTGCTGCATGTTTTAAATTCATACTGTGCGTTCGTTCGAGCAATAGAGCAATAGCAATATAAACACACACACACACACACACACACACACACACACACACACACACACACACACACACACACACACACACACACACACACACACACACACGCACACACGCACACACACACACACACTAATTCATTCAACTTTTTAATGTTCTTACTACTTGCTCATTACTTTACTAACTATGTATCCGTTTCTGTATGTGTTTGTATTTGTTTGCTTATAGTGATGTGCAGAGGGATGTTCAGTACCTGTACAGGATCCAGGTGGAGTCGGACGGTTTTTTCAGTGAACTTTCCCCAGGCTTGGTTTATACTCATGGAGAACATTTCTGTGGTGATGGCACACTACAGGGGTCAGTATAAACTTATTAGGTCTGTCAGAGGCTTTGCATGTTATGTGCTTGAGTCATTTTCAAAGAATGTTTCATATTTTTGAGTATTTGTTTGAGTCTTTCATGTTTTGAAGCATAGCCAAAGAACTTCCACATATTTCATAACTGTAACCCTTGGCTTCAATATGTTTCCCTCACAGGACTGAGGATTGTGATGACGGGAATCTCTTAGATGGAGACGGCTGCTCAAAAAAATGCCATATCGAACCAGGTTTCAAGTGTCATGGTGAGTCACTCTCGCAAAAACAAATACTCTCACTGTCCACTGAGAACTCTGGCCCTCAGACTGTAAACACCACAACAGAAGCACCAGAAAAGTCCACACAATAATCATAACCAGCTCGTAAAACAAAACAAACAAAGCCAAAACAATATGTCTCCTGTAGATTCGGATTCTTCTGCTACTGTTTTTTCTCTCTCAGACTGAATTAAGGAGAAAATGTGGAGGTCTTCAAATGTGCCTGTCTTTATTTTTGCTGCTATTCCAAAAAATCTAAATGTCAAATTCCTGAATCCATTCTTATAACACTAGACTATCTGTCATCAGATGCACAGAATCGTTAATCTTTTAATATTGCCAAAATCTTGATCTATAATCTGTACATGTATAATCTGTAGATCAGAAACTGTACAAGCAAACGATATTTAGTTTATTGTTGGATATTATATAGCAAAATACAGAAATCCTTAATGATTTTGTTGATGTTGTTATCATATAATATTCAATATCCTGTATACAGTATATGTATATGAATATGTGAATTAAAATCTAGGATCAATTAAAAAAAAAACTTTCCTCTCATGTTATTGAGGTGTGGATTATCGAGAAATCACTGTTGTTTTTATTTCAAGGCTGACTGAAAAAGAAAAAGTAGAAAAAAACACTTTCCCAATGTGAATTATGAGTAATTTCCTTGACAGCAGAATCTGTGATGTCTGATTCGGTATGTATCTTTACGCAATATACAGTATTTGGCGAGATATTCAAAGATTAAATCCAGACTTCAAAGTATCCAGTCCAAACTGTGGATTTTAGGACATTTACTGCAACACAACTGGTGCTATTTCTTATAATGAAGATGTTCTTAGTCAAGATTTTCATAGTTTTATGTCATCACACTATTGGAAATGTTCAAAAGTGGTGCAAGTTCATGTTGTAAGCTGCAATTGATCTTCACAACAATTATATCATCTAACTGTATGCGATTTTTACAGTGAGACAATCCAGGAAGACTCAGGGAAAAAAAAAAAATTGTTCACCAATTTAGTCAATGTTGTTTTCGTGACTGAAAGTGCATTTTCTGTGAGCGTGAAGCATGAGAAGTGTCTAATTCAAACATGACCATAGACACAGCAGCGACTGACTCACATGCCTCAAACATCCCAATGTTTTCATAGTAGCTTGTAACCACATTTTTGTGGATTTAGGGCATTCAGGAATGGCTTTTTTGCGATATTTACTCTAATGCCACATTAGGAGCTGTCATATATTATCTCCACGAGCGTATTTGGGGAGCAAAGATCAACAAAGCTTAGGAGTAAATCCTTTGGCATTGGGATGTGGGTTAGGTCAGCTGTTCTGCAGCAGTGGCGGCCAATCAAATGCTTGTGTTTTTAATTTGTTGTTAGAACCCTTTTGAGCCCCTTGCCTTTGTTAAGCTGTTCCCACCAATGAGTCATCTTCCTCTTACCTTGCAGCATTCTCAGACAAGAGCTCATGCAAGACTCTGATGTCATTCACACGTGCCCCTCTAACGAATTCACTTTAATGACATGCTAATTCTCCTTTTACCTCCACGTGCACTTCTGTCATAACTCATTTATATGTAATGACATCATCCACACATTTCAATGCGACGTCTTGATTGTTTATTTAATCGTCTGAGTGGAATCACGTTCCTTTTATTTTCAATTCGCACACAAGTGAAGCCTATTCTCACTGACTTGCTATGAAAACACAATTACAACTTGGCAGTGGAGTCATTACTTGTTACTTATGATGAGTTTGTGTTCACTCTCTCTTACTTTTTCTGTCTCTGTCAGGTCAGCCGAGCTTGTGCTACGTGTTTGAAGGGGATGGAGTGTGCGAGGAGTTTGAAAGAGGTTCCAGCATCCAAGACTGTGGCTTTTTCACTCCCCAGGGGTTCACTGATCAGTGGGCGTCCACCGCCTCAGGCTCACATCAGGACCAGAGATGCCCTGCCTCTAGGGTCACCGGGGAGCCTGTGCTCACTCAGGTACACAAATATTGTCCTTCAAGCTAAGTCCTTTGTGTACCCCTATTGACCCTATTGAACATCATCTCAAATGAACCACTTGTTACAAATTAACCTTATGATTGTTCTGAATGAAATCATATATATTTTACATTTCTTTTTTTGCTTTCCTTGTCAGATGTGCAAGTCGCAGTATTTTGACATAAATGAAGTAGTGGCTCATGATGCATGGAGGCCCTGTACTGCCCATCTGAACAGCTATTATACTCAGGATCAGTCTGTCTGGCTAAAGGTACACACACATGCTCAGTGTACGGATGCTGAGGGTACAGACTTTTTACTGATTATTCTATCAAAATAATCAGGTCTATATCAGGCCTTTTTTTACCTTGTCCATAAATAATGGACATTTAGTGTTTCCAGAAAATTTTGAATAATGTTTTGTAAAATAAAGGAAATCAAATGTTCTTTTAATTTAAGTAGTTTTATGTATGCTACCATTCAAAAGTTTGGGCTCATTAAGAATATACACTCACCTAAAGGATTATTAGGAACACCTGTTCAATTTCTCATTAATGCAATTATCTAATCAACCAATCACATGGCAGTTGCTTCAATGCATTTAGGGGTGTGGTCCTGGTCAAGACAATCTCCTGAACTCCAAACTAAATGTCAGAATGGGAAAGAAAGGTGATTTAAGCCATTTTGAGCGTGGCATGGTTGTTGGTGCCAGACGGTCCGGTATTTCACAATCTGCTCAGTTACTGGGATTTTCACGCACAACCATTTCTAGGGTTTACAAAGAATGGTGTGAAAAGGGAAAAACATCCAGTATGCGGCAGTCCTATGGGCGAAAATGCCTTGTTGATGCTAGAGGTCAGAGGAGAATGGGCCGACTGATTCAAGCTGATAGAAGAGCAACTTTGACTGAAATAACCACTCGTTACAACCGAGGTATCCAGCAAAGCATTTGTGAAGCCATAACACGCACAGCCTTGAGACGGATGGGCTACAACAGCAGAAGACCCCACCGGGTACCACTCATCTCCACTACAAATAGGAAAAAGAGGCTACAATTTGCAAGAGCTCACCAAATTTGGACAGTTGAAGACTGGAAAAATGTTGCCTGGTCTGATGAGTCTCGATTTCTGTTGAGACATTCAGATGGTACAGTCAGAATTTGGCGTAAACAGAATGAGAACATGGATCCATCATGCCTTATTACCACTGTGCAGGCTGGTGGTGGTGGTGTAATGGTGTGGGGGATGTTTTCTTGGCACACTTTAGGCTCCTTAGTGCCAATTGGGTATCGTTTAAATGCCACGGCCTACCTGAGCATTGTTTCTGACCATGTCCATCCCTTTATGGCCACCATGTACCCATCCTCTGATGGCTACTTCCAGCAGGATAATGCACCATGTCACAAAGCTCGAATCATTTCAAATTGGTTTCTTGAACATGCCAATGAGTTCACTGTACTAAAATGGCCCCCACAGTCACCAGATCTCAACCCAATAGAGCATCTTTGGGATGTGGTGGAACGGGAGCTTCGTGCCCTGGATGTGCATCCCACAAATCTCCATCAACTGCAAGATGCTATCCTATCAATATGGGCCAACATTTCTAAAGAATGCTTTCAGCATCTTGTTGAATCAGTGCCACGTAGAATTAAGGCAGTTCTGAAGGCGAAAGTGGGTCAAACACAGTATTAGTATGGTGTTCCTAATAATCCTTTAGGTGAGTATATATATATATATATATATATATATATATATATATATATATATATATTTTTTTTTTTATTTTTTTTTATTTTTTTATTTATTTATTTATTTATTTTTTTATTTTTTTATTTATTTTTTTTTTTTTTCAAATAAATTAGTACTTTTACTCTGCAATGATGCATTAACACTAGAACAACAGGGTACATTTTCCCATGGCTGTTTTTCAAATGTACATAGATTTTCAACAGAGGTGTAAAGTCCAGGGGTCAGAAAGTAAAAGTCCTGCCATACACTCACCTAAAGGATTATTAGGAACACCTGTTCAATTTCTCAATGCAATTATCTAATCAACCAATCACATGGCAGTTGCTTCAATGCATTTAGGGGTGTAGTCCTGGTCAAGACAATCTCCTGAACTCCAAACTGAATGTCAGAATGGGAAAGAAAGGTGATTTAAGCCATTTTGAGCGTGGCATGGTTGTTGGTGCCAGATGGGCTGGTCTGAGTATTTCACAATCTGCTCAGTTACTGGGATTTTCACGCACAACCATTTCTAGGGTTTACAAAGAATGGTGTGAAAAGGGAAAAACATCCAGTATGCGGCAGTCCTGTGGGCGAAAATGCCTTGTTGATGCTAGAGGTCAGAGGAGAATGGGCCGACTGATTCAAGCTGATAGAAGAGCAACTTTGACTGAAATAACCACTCGTTACAACCGAGGTATGCAGCAAAGCATTTGTGAAGCCACAACACGGACAACCTTGAGGCGGATGTGCTACAACAGCAGAAGACCCCACCGGGTACCACTCATCTCCACTACAAATAGGAAAAAGAGGCTACAATTTGCAAGACCTCACCAAAATTGGACAGTTGAAGACTGGAAAAATGTTGCCTGGTCTGATGAGTCTCGATTTCTGTTGAGACATTCAGATGGTAGAGTCAGAATTTGGCGTAAAAAGAATGAGAACATGGATCCATCATGCCTTTTTACCACTGTGCAGGCTGGTGCTGGTGGTGTAATGGTGTGGGGGATGTTTTCTTGGCACACTTTAGTTCCCTTAGTGCCAATTGGGCATCGTTTAAATGCCACGGCCTACCTGAGCATTGTTTCTGACCATGTCCATCCCTTTATGGCCATCATGTACCCATCGTCTGATGGCTACTTCCAGCAGGCTAATGTACCATGTCACAAAGCTCGAATCATTTCAAATTGGTTTCTTGAACATGACAATGAGTTCACTGTACTAAAATGGCCCCCACAGTCACCAGATCTCAACCCAATAGAGCATCTTTGTGATGTGGTGGAACGGGAGCTTCGTGCCCTGGATGTGCATCCCACAAATCTCCATCAACTACCAGATGCTATTCTATCAATATGGGCCAACATTTCTAAAGAATGCTTTCAGCACCTTGTTGAATCAATGCCACGTAGAATTAAGGCTGTTCTGAAGATGAAAGGGGGTCAAACACAGTATTAGTATGGTGTTCCTAATAATCCTTTAGGTGAGTGTATGTTTACTCCACCCATTAACTCAGCCAGCTGATTTCACTTATTAGTTCTATCTCCTTGCTGAAAAACTGTGTTAATTAACAAATCCAGGTGATTGGAACAAAATACTGAGGAGGACTTTTACTTTCTGAACCTGGACTTTACACCTCTGATTTTCAATAAAATATCCAAGTCTCCCAGTCATTGACTTTTACTGAAATTGTGTTTTTTACAATCCCCTGTTGTCAAAAATTGTTTTGATATAACCAGATTAAAACGGGGCATTTATACCTATAAGTGCCAGCAGGTCAAATTGACCTATATAATGCCTTTATTTTTGCATTGTCATTTTCGCGCCGCTTATGTTTTAACATTCTATGTTACTAGGTAACACCTTTCACCCACTAAGATAGCGCTAATCAGTTTTAGTCACAATGGATCATTTTACACCACCCAAATATGTATTTATTTCCTTCTAATTCTTGTCGTCATTGCAGGCCGGTTTAGCCTATATTCGGTGATTAATGTAGCCTGCTTAAAATAGCCTTGAACATAAAACAACAGGACACGGTTTTTTAAACCATACCAAAACTGTTGTCGTGTGCATGAGTAAATCTTACCCGCTGGCGGCTTTTGTGTTAAAATGATTAAAAGTGACAGTAAAGACTTTTATAATGTTACAACAGATTTCTGTTACAAATAAATGCTTTTCTTTCTATTTATAAAAGAATCCTAAAAAAAATTACAAGGGTTTCGACAAAATCATTAAAGTCCCCATGAAATGAAAATGGACAATTCTTATTTTTAATAATAATAATTAATAATAATAATAATAATAATTCATTACATTTATATTGCACTTTTCTAGGCACTCAAAGCGCTTCACATGGAAGGGGGAATCTCCTCCACCACCACCAATTTTGATGGAGTATCGCATTGTTTATTATAAATGATTTATCCATGGACTTATACAGTATATATAACTTTTAATCCATGTGCCCTTGTAATCTTTAATCAAAATAACGTCCCCTCCTCCTTGCAGCAACATCTCTTCTCTTGACACGTGTGTGGGACAACCTGTCACTCACATGAGAAGGCAGCAATATCAAGCAACAACAATCAAATGATCCAATCAATTCCCAATGTCCTGCCCTACATTTTATCCTGTTCACTCGGATATACATCACAATAGGGAAGAAAAGACAATCACAACTCTGTTTCATGCAGACTTTAAGCAGCACAACTGTTTTAAACTCTGATAAAAAGAAAAATAATATAATAAGCACCAAAACCAGCATATTAGAATGATTTCTGAAGGACCATGTGACATTGAAATTCACCTTTACCATCATAAGAATACATTACAATTTAAAATATAGTAAAACAGAAAACAGTTTTAAATTGTAATAAAATTTCACTATATTACTGTTTTTACTGTATTTTGATCAAATAAATGCAGGCTTAGTAACCATAAGAGACTTCTTTCCAAAACATTAAAAAATCTTACCAACGCAAACTTTGAAACGGTAGTGCATGTTCAGAATTATTCTGTATTTTATATTAATATTTTAATATTTCTGTGTGCCATCCATGCCCAGTCACACTGGTAATAAATGATGTTAGCCAATGAGGCATATATCCACTGAATATATAAGCATGACTGAAACTGATACATTGTTTTTGCAGCTAGGATTTGAGCGACCTGGTGTGGCAGCCTCTGTTATTATCTACCTCGCCTATGATGGAAGTTGGCATGGGGAAAATTGCAGGAAAACAGTGACCATTGAACTGTGTGACACCACCGGAAAAAAACACATGCTTGGTAACACTCATAATATCTATAATTTGTTTGGGAAAGTTTGTAATATTTGCATTATAGTTTTTGTGTGACTTTTACATGTTGTCTGTGCTTGTCCACAGGTTCGTACGAGCTGTCATGTCAGCGTAACCCCCTAGTGGTGAATGTGACTCATAACCTGAATGTGCCCTTCTACCAGACTTCAGCAGTGCAGCTGAACTTCTCCTCCTCTCAAGTGGCGGTGCTGGCGGTTGCATTGCGTACATCTTGTCACTTCAGCGCCTTTGCCCTGACCGGGTGCGCTGAGGGTGGGGTCTCCCACGACTTACAAGCACAAATACATACTTACACGTTTACACAATATATTCACTACTGTTCAAATGTTTGGGGTCGGCAAGATTTTTTTTTTTATATTTTTGAAAGAAGTCTCTTATGCTTACCAAAGTTGCAGGTGTTTGATCAAAAATATTAAATAGCTTTTTTCTATTTTAATATTTTGTTTTACATGTTATTTATTCTTGTGATGGCAAAGCTAAATTTTCAGCAGCCATTACTCTAGTCACACGATTCTTCAGAAATCATTCGATTTTTTTGATTTTGTGCTCAAGTAGCATTTCTTATTATTGTCAATGTTGGAAACAGTTGTGCTGCTCCATATTTCTTGTTGAAACCAGGATACATTTTTTGAAAGATTATTTTATGAACAGAAAGTTAAAAAAAAAACAGCAATTATTTGAAATAGAAATCTTTTGTAACTTTATAAATGTTTTTACTGTCAGTTTTGATCAGTGCAGTTGCTTAATAAAAGTACTACTTTATTTAAAAAAAAAAAAAAACTTACTCGTCCCAAAAGTTTGAATTGTAGGGTACAAAGTAGAAGATATAATACATCACAGAGACATATAGACAAATACATCATACACAAATAAAAATAGAAAAAATCCTTCATGTTTGACAATGGAAATGATTTCCGTCTATGTCTGCCAATAATAATCAAGCTTAATATGTGTTTTTCTCACTCAGATGTGTGCGTAGGCTGTGCAGTACCGAGTCATGCAGCCCTCTGAGCATCGAACATGCTTCAATCCGCTGTACTCCAGTGTTAGACTCTAAACACTGCTCTGTTTCTTGTCATCGTGGCTATACGCTCACTGTTCTCCATGGCCAGGGCCTTCCTTCTCATCAAGTGTGTACAAGAATTGTTAACTGCCTATTTCTCTCTCTCTCAACAAATGAGGTCTTTTTGATGTCTAGTTTCTCCTAAATTGCAGTAAGATTATGTGAGAACAAATTGAGACGTTTTCTGCAGAGAAGAGATGCACAAGACATGACATGCACAAGAATATTCTTATATTAATTGGATTAGTAATTTTCCAGTTTCCAGCTTCAGGTAAACCTTCCACTGCTAAACCACTGTTCCCTTTCGTAGTCACTTCGAGTTACGTCGAAATCACGACGAAATGTGGGTTTCGCTTAGAAGCCTATCACCTTCGAGTGTTAAAAAACGAGCCAATGGCAAAGAAATGCCATTTGTCTGCGGAATTTGCATAGCGTAACTCCGCCCCACCTCGTGGGTATATAAGGAATAGCGCTGGCAGAATGCAGACATGTTTCTGCTTCGGAGCCAAGAGGTCCTCTTCACTCCTACAGCCTGAATTCTCTTTGAGTGTCATCGAGTATCCTTTGAGACGAGCAGCTCTCCAGTCTGTGTTGGTGTAAAGGCGATTTTCAGCGAGTTTCATATTCCTGCCCGCTGATCTGTACAGTGGTCTGCATACAGCGTGTGTGTTTCTCCCTGGCCGCTTCAGCACAGGCTGCTGAGCGTCCTTTCACAAAAGAGCTTGCACGGGCACGTCTTTTTCAAGATGTTTCGCCCGTGTATTTCTGGGTGCGGTCGTTCCGTCTAATTATCTGATGGGCTTGATCGTTGTCTTGCGTGTTTGGGCTTAGAAGACGCAAAGGCAGCTTTCATGGATGAGTCATGTTCTCACTGCGGGAACATGACCATCGCTGCGCTAAGATCGAGACTCCCTCTGCCACACCCCGTTCTACCCCCTCCTCGAGAGCTGGTACTTCGGCTGGTGGGCAGGGTGATCTGAGGGTTATGGTGTGGAACTCTGCCCCGACAATGCTTCCTCGGGCCACACCCCCCTCACCAGCGCAGCAACCCGCGAGCACCTCGAGTGCAGCCGCGGGGCCGTCTTTGGATGTGCCTCGTGTCTCATTCGGTGCTCCAGATGATGAGGCGATGTCGATCGCCGATGTCGATGGCTAATTCTAGCTCACTCTCGAGACCAGGTTTGCAATCACAGGGACCTAGTGCTTCGGCACCTAGCTCGTCTAGGCCTTCGGGTCAACTGGGAGAAGAGCAAACTTTGCTCCGTGCAGAGGATCTCTTTTCTCGGTATGGAAATCGACTCGGTCGCCATGTCCGTGCAGCTTACGAACGAGTGCGTGCAGTCACTGCTGACTTTCCTGCGTCAAATCCAGAGCAAGAGTGCGGTTCCACTGAAACTATTTCAGAGGCTCCTGGGGCATATGGCATCCACAGCGGCAGCCACACCGCTCGGGTGGCTTCATATGAGACCGCTTCAGCACTGGCTTCGCAATCGAGTCCCGAGGTGGCCATGGCAACAAGGCGCGCTCCGAGTACCAGTTACTCCGACCTGCCGTCGAACCTTCACCCCGTGGTCGAACCTCAGCTTCCTACGGGGCGGTGTGCCCCTAGATCAAGTTTCCAGGCATGTTGTGGTCTCAACAGATGCCTCCACCACGGGTTGGGGTGCCATGTGCAATGGACAGGACAGGACCCCAGCGCCTTCTGCATGTCAATTGCCTCGAGTTGCTGGCAGTACGATTGGCTCTGCACCACTTCCATTCGTTGCTCAAGGACCAGCACGTACTAGTCCGTTCAGACAATACCGCGACAGTAGTGTACATCAACCGTCAGGGTGGTCTAAGCTCCCGCCGTATGTCGCAACTCGCTCGCCACCTCCTCTTATGGAGTCTTATGCATCTGAGGTCGCTTTATGAAGGTAAAAGAGTAGCAATAGCGTTAGCAATAGCAATAGAGTAGCGTTTCAGAATATCCACGAGGAGGCGGGTTTCGTGACATCATCGCGTATAATAGAAGTCCCATTTCATTGGCTAGGCGCCAACCAAATAACACGGCTAGTTTGAACACCCCCGCTTCCGTCCCCCTCTCTCTCTCGCCGCCACTGAGCTGCAAGGGCACAAATCAGTTTTGCACCTCATATATCGCGAAAAGAGTAGCAAAAGTCAAGGTGCGAAATTTGAACTTGCAGTGACAGATTTGAGAAGTTGCAAGTGCCAATTTGAGATTGTACTCCGAATTTGAATGTTAGAAGAAGTGCAAATATATTTTACATGTTTGTGACTGTCATTGTATTTCTGTGAATGGCATTTTACACATTTGTGACTGCTTGTCTGCAGCTTCAGATTCAGAATACAGGTTTGTGACTATTGTCTGTGAGTGCAAATCTCAGCGTTCAACTTCAGATTTTTATTTTACAGGTTTTCACATTGGAGCTGTGAGTGTAAATGTTCACATACAAGTACAAATATTTATTGTACAAGTTCTCAAATTCACATCTACGTGCTCTCGAGTTTTGCTACTAATTTACCTTCATATCGCTTCGTGCTATTTACATTCCAGGAGACCTGAACTGTGCAGCCGACGAGCTCTCACGGATTTAGCCTCTCTCTGGTGAATGGCCTCTTTCCCATTGCAGCCTGTTTTATTCCCTGACTGAGGGCACGCTCGGCACAGATGCACTGGCGCACCGCTGGCACTGACAGGACGAGGTAGGTTTGAGTACCCTACCACCAGCGGTGGTGGCTACCAACACTTCCGCTAGTGCATCGTCCACTCGACATGCCTATGCGTTGAAGTGGAACCTCTTCGTCAACTGGTGCTCTTCTCGCCGAGAAGACCCCACGATATGCCCGATCAGTGTCGTGCTTTCCTTCCTTCAAGAAGGGTTGGAGCGAAGGCTGTCTTCCTCCACCCTGAAAGTTAATGTTGCCGCTATCGCCGCACATCATGTTGCAGTTGAGGGTAAGTCCATTGGGAAGCACGACCTGGTCATCAGGTTCCTGAGAGGAGAGAGGAGACTGAATCCTCCTCGTGCTCCTCTCGTACCCTCTTGGGACCTCTCAGTGGTTTTAACTGCCCTGCGGAGTGCTCCCTTTGAGCCCTTGCAATCAGTGGAGCTTAAGTTCCTGTCGATGAAGACAGCACTCCTGGTTGCATTGGCCTCCATCAAGAGGGTATGGGACCTGCAGGCATTTTCCGTTGACGAAGCGTGCCTGGAATTCGGGCGGGCTAACTCTCACGTGATCCTGAGACCCCGGCCTGGATATGTGCCCAAGGTTCCTACCACTCCCTTTCGGGACCAAGTGGTAAACCTGCAAGCGCTGCCCTCGGAGGAGGCAGACCCAGCCCTGGCACTGCTCTGTCCAGTATGCGCTCTCTGTGCCTACGTAGACAGGACACAGTGTTTCAGGACCTCAGACCAGCTCTTTGTCTGTCATGGTGGGAAGCTGAAGGGAAAGGCTCTCCCCAAGCAAAGGTTGTCTCACTGGATAGTGGACGCCATTGCTTTGGCATACCAGCAGCAAGGTTGACCGTGCCCCCTTGGTGTGAAAGTCCACTCCACCCGGAGTGTGGCTTCCTCTTGGGCTCTAGCGCATGGCACCTCGCTAACAGACATCTGCAGAGCTGCTGGCTGGGCGACACCTAACGCATTTGCGAGATTCTATAATCTCCGAGTGGAGCCAGTGTCCTCTCGTGTACTCGCTTCAACTAGCCAGTAACTAGGATCCGCTCAGGTGTCTTCGCTTGCTCGCCATTCCACTCCATGGACTGGATACGTACGATATTTCCTCAGGTGAGTTTCCCGAGAAGCCCTGGGTTCCTCCAGCACTGTTGACGTCAACGCCAAGGTTATGCCCCCGGCAGCTTTTGCAGTTGACTAGGTGCCTCCATGTGCGTGGTTCCCCCGTTGGCCAACCCCCACGTGTGTATTTCCACTGTAAGCCTCCTTGAGCATGTGTCTTTCCCTCGGCAAGGCACCTTGCCATTCCTGGAGTTGAAAGATTCCACACTACGGGCTGGATACTCCAGTGTTCTTCCGTATGCTACCCTCTCTCGGGCCATACGTGTATTCCTAAGACCTCCCTTCGGGCGGGCATGGTTTGCATATTTCCACTGAGATATGCTCCCCAGTGTACCTTGGGACTTGGAGTCCTTCGTCCGTGCCAGTCTCACGACAGGGAGCTCACACTTACGCAAGGCACTGGAAGACAGCCGAGAGGTGGCGTGATTAGACTGGTACCCCCATTTCGTCGTCATTTCGACGTAACTCGAAGTGACTACGAAAGGGAACGTCTCGGTTATGTATGTAACCCTCGTTCCCTGACTACGTCTTCTTGCCACCTCCGCTGTTCCACTGGAACGCCGAGCTCAGTCTTGACTCCTCAGCAGGGAAACATGTCTGCATTCTGCCAGCGTTCTTCCTTATATACCCACGAGGTGGGGCGGAGTTACGCTATGCAAATTCCACAGACCCATGGCATTTCTTTGCCATTTGCTCGTTTTTTAAAACTCGAAGGGGATTGGCTTCTAAGCGAAACCCCCATTTCGTCGTCATTTCGACGTAACGTCTCTGTTTACATACGTAACCGAGACGTTTCCATGACCCAAAATTTTGATTAATGCAGCCAAATGCCAGCTGTCTTATTCAGATTTCTAGGAATATTGGCTTAATCGGGTGATGTAAACACCTTATTCAGAAAGTCCACCATAACTGGAGGCTCATTTATATGTACTGTATGCATGTCCAAACAAAGATAATTCGGGGTTATATTAGATATAGACAGTGTTTATTCAATAGCTTGACTTTTTTGGATTAAGAAACAGTTTGCAAACATTAAAAGGAAGGTCGTGGCCTACTTTTCTTGTAAAAAGTTTTTCACATGTCTTGTGACCTATACATTTTCCAAATCATCATGCTCTTGTTAAGGTGATTAAATTATTGTGGAGAGCAGGAATGCACGTCTTTCAGTTTTTATTCTATTCACGTCTATTCAGATTATATAGATTTCAAGAATATTCCCATAGCTGTGGGAATATTCTCTCTCTCTGATTATTTTTCTGTACAGGACTTTGGTCAACTTTGGTTGTTTAAAAGTGTTTAACAAATAAATTTGGATTGGATTGGATTGGAGCTGTGGAGAACATAAACGTCTTAAAATCGTGTTCACATTGTCATTGTCTCAAATTGTGCTCACATTGCAGAGATTCCAAAGTCTGTGAACTCAACATTTCTCATCAAATTATCTAAAATGCTGTGTCATGTTGTCTAATGAACCTGTCATAAACGACGACTTTACAAGTGGTTGTATTTCTGTTTCGTCCTGTCTTCAGACGGAAGCGGAGCTGATTTGTGTGCATGGAGTTTGGGACCGTGTAGTGGGCTGTCAGCCAGTGGACTGCGGCCCACCCCATCAGTCACATGTCTACTTTGCCTCTTTCTTATGTCCCTGGGGCACCACATTCGGCAAGCAGTGCAGCTTTTCCTGTAACGCCCCAGCAATCCTGCAAGGTGAGGATGGGAACTAGGCTACAATGTGAGACTTGAGGGTTTTTGGACCCACTTACATTCAGTGCATGTCTTCTGAGAGACCTTGGGCTTCCTTTCTTTCTAAAATAATAAGACTGTAGGTCAATAACAGTAGATTTGCGGATGACATGAACCTTTCTTGTGTGTTTCTTGTACACTGGAAACAAATCCAATTATTAATTGTGCTTATGAGCATTCCTAAGGTCCTTTTAACTCACAACTAGTAATTAGGCCAGCAAGTCATTTCATATCATATTTTAACCTCTCTGTGGTCACAAAAAATCCCAGGATGTCTTTCGAAAGAGTAGGGGTGTAACCCCGACATCCTGGCCAAATTTGCCCAGGGGCCTCTGTCCATCATGGCCTCCTAATCATCCCCATATATACCAATTGGCTTCATTACTCTGTCTCCTCTCCACCAGTAAGCTGGTGTGCAGTGGGCGTTCTGGCGCAATATGGCTGCCGTCGCATCATCCAGGTGGATGCTGCACATTGGTGGTGGTTGAGGAGATTCCCCCCTCTATGTGAAGTGCTTTGAGTGTCCAGAAAGGCGCTATATAAATGTAATGAATTAATTAATTAACCTATCCTATCCTGTCCTGTCCTGTCAGAAAGTCCACCACAAAAATTAAACATCTTTATGCTGCATGATGTCCTGTCCTGTCCTACTGTCCTACTTACAGTGTTACTTTCATATTCCCAACATGCATTGCTGCATGTATAAATTACATGGTTACATGGCATGATATGATATATTATATGATACTAGTTAACATTAGTAAACTACATTAGGTAACATGAACTAATAATGAACATACTTCTACAGTATTTACTAATCTTTTTTAATGTTAATTTTAACATTTACTAATACATTATTAAAATCAAAAGTTGTGTTTGTTAACATTTTACAGAGATAAACATATTATTTAAGGTACCAGAGATAGTTTTGGCTTTATAGCGGTTCTTGAATAATGTTATTTCTAGCTAAAGTTAGTTTTGATTGATTCACCTCCATTGAAATGATCATTTGTTATTAAATTAGGGGCCACTAAGGCGACGCCGTTCTCTCTAAACAGACTTTAAACGCAAACCTGTGATTAATGCTGACGGCGTTCACATGCGTTCACATGCGCATTAAGAATTGATTCTGACTTCCGGTTATGAGGTGTGCAGAGTAGTCGCGCACTCAGCCTGCTCCTGCTGTTTCATTTTTAATTTTGATGTCAAACCTTCATATCTTTATTTATAGTGTCAACAAAAGTTTAATAACCTGGTTGGAAGTGCTCGGTCCACTTCATCATGTCTAAGGCTAAAGGAAAACACGCAGAAAAAGATAAGGAGTGTTCCTCAACGGCTAACATTTCCATGGCCGACATTAGCTCACTGCTGGACGAACACAGAGAGGCCCTTTCGGCTGATTTTAAATCCTCATTTGAGTCTCTTGCATCTACACTGGACAGCATTCATTCCACCATTTCTGATCACGGGCAACGCATTGATTCTCTGGAAGTTAACGGCACTTCAGTTAAACAAACGACTTCAGCATCTGGAGGCCGCCTACTCCGCTTTGCAGAAAGACAATGACATGCTCAAACTCAAGGTAGCTGATTTGGAGGGTCGCAGCAGACGCCAAAACATTCGGATTATAGGCTTACCCGAATCGATTGAAGGTCCTCGTCCATCCATGTTCTTTTCTCAACTACTTGTTGATGTTCTTGGCACGGAGGTCCTCACTTCCGAGTTAGATTGTGCGCATCATAGTCTTGCTCCTAAGCCGGCTCCGGGAGGAATGCCGCGGCCTGTTATCTTGCGTTTCCACCTATTCCAAGTTAAAGACGTGGTAATCCGCGAACCTCGCAAACAGGGTGTCCTGCTTTATAAAGGCCATACGATTCATCTGTTTGACGACTACAGCCCCGACGTATTGAAGCAGCGCGCCGAGTACAGAGGTCCTATGGCCGAGCTATACAAGCGCGGATACAAACCGGCGCTCCTTTATCCGGCAAGACTGCGCATCGCTCTACCCAACGGGGATAAAACGTGTCTTCGCTTCAGATGCTGTCAAATTCGTCCAGGACCAGGACTTAAATACAAACTCGTAAGCAAGCCAATTGACACTTTCTGATGTCACTATATTGGAGTATTTGCGGCCGATGCTGCTATGGCGGTGCAGACCTTTTTCCTGTCTCATCGCAATCTTCGCCTTTTTACGGACGGTAAATGCATGTTACGGTACCCCCTTTTTTAAGTTTTGTATATTTCCATTTTTACAACATGCATCCTTGAACCGTAGCCTACGCCTGTTGTAAGGGGAAGGTTGTTTGGTTATCTGTTTTGCTGTCTATTTATGGGCCTCCCTGGTCTTATAAATCCAAGCCTTGTTTCTTTCAATGTGTTTTACTCGAGATGTGTGATAAGGTTTAACTTGTTCAATTGCATGTGTGGGCAGTGCGATTGCTGTAGGGAAGTAGTAATTCTCGCTGATCGTTGTATCAGAGTTGTGTTCGTTGCTGTTGTTGTTTTCTACAGCAACCGGTTTTTTCCTTCTGTTTTTTTTTTCTTCTCTTTTTTTTTCTTCTTTTTTTTTCTTCTCTCTTAACTTTGTGTGCTACCTCCTTCTCCCTCTTTTGTGTTGCTGGGAATCTGTCATGGGTGCAAATTTGTTGGATTATATCACCTCTAATATATCCTTTCTATGTTAAATTATAATGCCAAGTTGGCATCTAGTGGTGGTTTGAGGTTTACCAGCTGGAATGTGAAGGGGCTAAATTCACCTGTGAAACGCAATAAAGTGATTGATCACTTGAAACATTTAAACACTAAAATTGCTTTATCGCAGGAAAACCCACCTTAAACCATCTGATCATCTTAAACTTCTTAGAGGATGGGTAGGCCAACTTTACCATTCTTTATTTTCTAGTAAGGCCCGTGGGACTGCAATCTTAGTGCATAAGTCAGTACCTCTGTCCGTCTCTAAAGTCATATCGGATCCCAATGGTCGCTTTATTATTGTTAAAGGAAATTTTTGGACAATGCTCTGACGTTAGCTAATGTGTATGGCCCAAACTGGGATAATGAGGATTTCTATAAAAACTTTATTTTTTCAATTCCAGATATAGCATCTAGTCACCTTATTCTCGGTGGAGACTTTAATTGCTGTCTTGATCCCTCACTCGATCGCACATCCAATAAGCCCCTCTCTCCATCTAAAGTTATTCAACTGTTCATGGCGCAGTATGCAGTCTCGGATGTATGGCGCTTCTTCAATCCCAGTGATAAGCAATTTTCTTTTTTCTCTCCCGTACATGGTACTTTTACTCGAATTGACCTCTTTCTCATTGACAACAAGCTGCTCTCTTCTGTTAACACTTGTTTCTACAGTCCTATAGTTATTTCAGATCATGCTACTATCATAGTGGGTATCTCATTTCCTGGTGTGTCCTTTACGCGATCCCCATGGCGCTTTAACTCATTTCTACTTACCGACCCGGATTTCATAAAAAACATTGATAGTCGCATTGATCTTTACATTTACACTAATGTTAATTCGGACGTGTCAGGGTCAACAATTTGGGAGGCATGCAAAGCTTATTTACGTGGAGAGATCATTTCTTACTCCGCCTTTCGGAAAAAGTTCACTGTTGAAAGGAGTATCTCTATCTCTAGGGAATTGGCTGAATTGGCATTGGCAGTCCAGATGCAAGGACACACCTGAACCTGAATTAATCAAAGAATTGCTTACTAAAAAGTCTGAATTTTATATTTTGGCTGCCGACGGGGCAATAGAAGCATTATTTAAATCTCGTCATAGTTATTATGAGTCTGTAGATAAGCCAGGCAAAATATTGGCTCACCAAATCCGGCAATCTGCCTCGGCTCAACATATCTTACAAATTAATACTGTCAATGGCACAGCTATTGACCCTCAAACTATTAATGACCAATTCAGGAATTTTTATGCTTTGTTATACACTTCTGAGTGTTCATCTGAGGAGGTTCAGTTGGACAGTTTCTTCAGGTCCCTAAACATTCCTTCCATTGACCCCAAGATATCTTCTAGGATGGATGACCTTTTTACAGTAGATAAAATTAAAGATGCGTTACATTCGTTGCAGAATGGTAAATGTCCAGGGCCTGACGGTTTTCCTACTGAATTTTTTAAGGCGTTTGCAGATAAACTTTCTCCACTACTGCTAAATATGTTTAACGAATCTTTACAATGCGGCATATTCCCTCCTACTTTAAGACAGGCCACCATTTCACTTTTATTGAAGAAAGGCAAGGATCCCCTTTTCTTCCGCCTTCTCTGCCCTCGTAGAGGCCGCAGTCTACGGTACACTGGGGTTCCCCCCTGTGGAGTGTTCTGTGGGGACACTTAGGTGTCCCCACAGCGCCTCCACCTGGCGTGGCAACCCTAAGCACCCCTCCAATGCCTGTAGGTTCTTGTCTACTCCGGTGGCGGGGACCTATAGAGCTGCGGGGCAGGCTGCCACCTCACTGTGTGTTATTGCCATCCTTCTGGGTGTTCAGTGACATGCACGAGGGTAGGGCTGATTCAGGGCTCATCCTTGAGCTGCCTGCCGTCACCAACCTTGCTCTACGAGCGACGAAGGTGACCGCACGCTCCCTGAGTCAGGTGATGTCCACATGCGTTGTCAGACATTTCTGGCTTAACCTGGTTGATGTGCGCGAGGCTGAGTGAACCAGTTTTCTCAACTTCCCCATTTCCCAGGCTGGCCTCTTCGGCGGCGCGGCCGAGAACTCTGCCCAACAGTTCTCGGCCGCCCAGAAGTGGACTGTGGCTTTTTTTCTGACCCTGCGGCTTCTGCTGCCAATCAGCCGGCGGCTCAGACGCTTCAGTCCGCTTGCCGTCGAATGCGCCCTCCTGCGACTTCCGCCCCCTCCCGCCCGGCCCCAGCAGCACCGGGCCGGGCCGTGGAGGTGGTCGCAGGGAGGTGCCCCTGCCCGTACCAGCCCCGCAGCCCCGCTGTACGCCAGGCTGCAAGCGCTGCCCCGGGAGGAGGCAGACCCAGCCTTGGCACTGCTCTGTCCAGTACGCGCCCTCCGTGCTTACGTAGACAGGACGCAGTGCTTCAGGACCTCAGGCAAGCTCTTTGTCTGTTATGGTGGGAAGCTGAAGGGAAAGGCTCTCTCCAAGCAAAGGTTGTCTCACTGGATAGTGGACGCCATTGCCTTGGCATACCA
The DNA here is from genome assembly GCA_030578255.1 of Tiaroga cobitis. Lineage (NCBI taxonomy): Eukaryota > Metazoa > Chordata > Actinopteri > Cypriniformes > Leuciscidae > Tiaroga > Tiaroga cobitis. The sequence goes on along the minus strand of CM060592.1, from coordinate 38,390,383 downwards.
GCAGCAAGGTCGACCATGCCCCCTTGGTGTGACCGCCCACTCCACCCGGAGTGTGGCGTCCTCTTGGGCTCTAGCGCATGGCGCCTCGCTAACAGACATCTGCAGAGCTGCAGGCTGGGCGACACCTAACACATTCACCAGATTTTACAATCTCCGAGTGGAGCCAGTCTCCACCCATGTACTGTCTTTTTCAAGCTAACATGGGAGCTGTTCAGGTGTCTTCGCTTGCTCGCCATTCCACTCCACTGACTGGATACGTGCGATATTTCCTCAGGCAGTCTTCCCCTCTGAAGCCCTGAGTTCCTCCAGCACTGTTGATTCTGGCGCCAGTGTCTATTGCCTGTGCGTCGGCTAGGTGCCTCCGTGTGCATGGTTCCTCCCTTGAGTAACCCCCACATGAGTATTTCCACTGTAAGCCTCTCTTGAGCATGTGTCTTTCCCTTGGCAAGCCACCTTGCCACTCCTGGAGTTGAAATTCTAGCCACCCTACGGGTTGGTACTCCAGTGTTCCTCCATATGTAGCCCCCTTGGGCCATATGTGTATTCGTAAGTCCTCCCTACGGGTAGGCATACTGCGGCATATCTCCTCTGAGATATGCTTCCCAGTGTACCTTGGTATTCCTGTGCTAAGTAGGACTCCTCGTCCGTTCTAAATTCACGACAGGGGATCAGACTTTCGCAGGACGCTGGAAGACAGCTGTGAAGGTGGCGTGATTTCACGGGGACCCCCATTCTCCGTCATCCGACGTAACTCGGAGTGACTACGAAAGGGAACGTCTCGGTTACGGATGTAACCCTCGTTCCCTGAGTAGGGAACGGAGACGTGACGTCTCCCTGCCACTTCCGCTGTACCGCTGGGTAGACGCCTGAGTTCAGTCTCGGCTTCTCAGCGAAGACATAGCTGCGTTTGCGTCCGCATCCTCCCTTTATACCCACGTGGTGAGGCGGGATACGCTATGCAAATTCCGCAGACCCATGGCATTTCCTTGCCATTGGCTCGTTTTTTAATACTCGAAGAGGACTGGCTTTCTAGGCGAAACCCCCATTCTCCGTCATCCGACGTTACGTCTCCGTTCCCTACTCAGGCGTTCCCTAACCGAGACGTTTCTAATACAACTGTTAATTGTTTATTCATGTTATGTCACAGTCAGTGCATTAACTAATGATAACAAATACAACTTTTGATTTTAATGTTTTAGTAAATGCTGAAATTAATATTAACTAAGATTAATAAATGCTGTAGAAGTGTAGTTCATTATTAGCTAATGTTAACTAATTTAACTAATGAAACCTTATTGTAAAGTGTTACTGATCCATGATAGCTAACACTGTCTTTCATACATATAATACATACATTAAATTTACAACATCAACAAACCTAAAAAAGAATTTTCCATAATTACCTTCTTGATTCTCACTGTTTTGTTTGGTAAAGTAAATAATATTTAGTAATATTATCATAATTTCCCTATTTTCATTTGATGTGTTATGCAGTCTAATAATTGTAAAAACATATTTTCTTAGAATGCCAAGGAAAGAAAGAATAAAAACAAAAACAAAAATCAAGGAACTCTCTGATGCAGCCAAAGGAAGCATCCCTCTCACAAGTTGGCTGAAAAGAGAGAATAAAAATGCAGGTACTGTTAAATAAAATAAAATAAAAAATTAGTGCCTTTTTTGGTCCCTCCGTCCCTGCCCCTGAGGAGGTCTGTGCACGCCACTGTACTGTACTACTAAACCTGTTACTGGGGTGAAGGACTTTGTGTTGGTGTTTTTGTATTGATTTTTATTTATTTAAAAAAAAAAATTGTTATTTAATTTTTTTTTTTTTTTAATTTTTTGTGAGTGTTTGTCTTTGTTGTTGTGAAAATTTCAATAAATAAATCATATATATAAAAAAAGAATTGATTCTATAGTTATGTACTTTTGAAAATATGTGCGCAGGTTTGTAATTCCATACAACCCATGCCTAAACAAACTACTCGTCTTGCCTATACATTTTAAAATTCACTGTGAACAAACAAACAATGAACAGCTGTATTTGTATTAACTAATGTTAACAAAGATTAATAAATATAACACATGTATTGCTCATTGTTAGTTCATGTTAGTTCATACATTGACTAATGTTAACAAACGAAACTTTATTGTAAAGTGTTACATAAGATATAATATGATATGATATTATTTTTTATTATTCTTTATTATTCTTAAGGATTATTGTTTTAATGTTTTCTCTTTTCATTGTATACTATCGTTGATTGCATCTCTTTTTTGGCATGATGTGGTATTCAGAGCTCTTTTTTAAATTATTGATGTGTTTGTTGATTGTCACAGCTATTATGGTTAATGTGTAAAATGGTATTTATGTATATAGTAAACAAAAATTAAACATCTTTATGCTGCATGATGTTCTCTCATTTAGAGGCAAATAGTTATTTAAAGCTGTGCATGATACAGATCATGAGAAGCCACAATGATAGTCAAAGAAGTGCATGTGTTAAGAAAACCCCAATCAGTCATCACCTAGATTTTTTTATTTCTTTTTTTTTTAAACACTAAAAAGCTAAATATTTAGATTTTTTGTTGTTGTTTGTGTGTGATTATATATGCATACAATATACTCATTTGTGTGTAAGTGTTGCTCTTGCACTCATTCAGGAACTTTGCACCGGTCTGGCTGTGGTTCCAGCCCTCTTTCCTGGCTGTGTAAATAGGAAAGTAATCCTGAGCTGCAGGAGAACAGTACACAGGTGGAGATAGGAAACATGCAAGTAGGCGAGAACAAGAGTGTATTTCATCCCATACTACTGAAGCCCCCAGAGAGCTCATTTTGCAGGCAGCATAGAGCCGGGTGGCTCCTGGCCCTCTCGCCACTTCATGGGTAGCAGGAGCCCTGCTAGGGCAATTAAGGTGGCTCAGGGGTCGAGGTCCTCACACTTTCACTAATTGTTTTAAATGCAGGCCTTTGATGAATCGGTCCAAATTATTTCTTTGGCAGGGAGTGGTGCAGTCTGTGGACAGAACAGAACAGCTCCAGAACATTCCATCACTGAGTAGCTATGCTTATTGGTCTTGATGGCAATGTTCTTGTACTGTAGTGTGTTACAGTGATGGGCTGTATTGCTCCTTTGGGAGACCTTTTAAAATCTATTCATGACTTGACATTAATTGGAACACACAACAGTAATGCAGTGATTTATGTACTTAGTGAGAGCCTCCCCTTTTTTTAGAGTAGTGCAAGCTGGAACTTTTCATGCATGTTGGAAAAATGCAGTTTGCAGCCATTTTTGGTATATTGCTAAATTTAATCTTGGCTAAAAAGTAGGCAGACACCTTAAAAGCTTTGCAATGGTATAATCATATTTTTTTTACCAATAAAATTGCTTTAGAACTTTAACTTTAAAATATAATTAGATATGTTACTATAATAGTACAATAAGAGAGTCCTATATCACATGTGCCTTTTGTGCCAATGGACCATGTGCACATAAGGCATTTTTGTTTAAATGTAGTGCAATACTTCTCTTCTGAGTTAATAAAAACAGAATGCTTTTTAAATAATGTCTTTTCATATAACTGGAAAACATGTAGACCTACACAAAGGTATAATTCAAAGCTCAATGAGAGTCGTTGTGAAGCTTGTCCTATTCTTGTCCTATTTATTCATTTATTATGCATTATAATGCTTTTTATTCATAAAATAATTTTAATACACCTCTTCTATGATAAACATGCTTTAATATATGTGTTAAAAAGATTTTTTGTGTGTGTGCATAATGTAAATGGGTGGTACAACTGTCCAGATATAAAGAATAACGTATTAAAAAACTTCAATAAAAGAATGATACAAAAGAGAAAAAAATGTATTTAGCATAATCTTTTCAAAATCTTTAACAAAACTACTTCACTGCTTATCATTGTTTGTCCACTAAATGAAAGTCATAGGTGCGACCCACAAAATCTATGTGGTGCAACATAATGCAGAAACATACTAAAAAACAAATAAATAAATAATTTTATTTAAAAAATTATGATTAAGCCATACTCCCAGAAATAATAGAACTGACTTTCGAAGAGAGCTCGGCCAATTAGCTACTGATGGTCTTAGAGAAGACAGTGATTGTCCCATTTTAATGCAGTTTTCTTATCAGAATCTGTTTTTCAGGAGAAAGTGACTCATTGGTTTGTCTTGAGGATGGACTATGGTCATACCCAGAGGCTTACTGCAAGATTGAGTGCCCAGATCCACCGTCCATACCCAATGCCACGCTACTAGTTCCTAAGTGTCGTGGAGGCAGGCATGATGTGGGCACTGTGTGCCGCTTCAAATGCAACCCTGGCTATTACATCACTGGCACTCTCAACAAAAAGCCAAGAAAGTGAGTTGCAACCTGTACATTTTGATCTGATTTTTAGGCATAGGTTACTGTGTTGACAAATTTTGAAGGGAAAATATCTGTTTCCAGCATCTAGGTTGCTCACATGGTTCTAATAAGATCAAAATCTCACTCCATGTGTTTCAGCGATGGAGTCAGTAGTGTACTTTGATTAATGGTCTGATGACATGTTGTTTTGGTATTCCATCCAATCAAGCTATAGCATATAGCATATTTTAGCACATCTGAACATCTGAGGGGACTAGCGTTTGCACCTGCCTCGTCTTTATGAGTTATTAAAATGGCTGGTAAAATACCTCTGTTTCTTTTAACTGCTTTTAATTGGACATTAATACCAGAAGCGATAGCCAACATGTCTCATAAAGCCATTTAAATGATCCTGTTTATTAAGACCATTGGCATGTTTGCTCTAAAAGGCATTTCATTAGGAAGGTTCAGAAAATGGTTTATGACAGTCTAAAGAGAGGTGTTATGCTATTATCAAGGTAGTTTTAGCCTGTGTTTCCGTATGATCTTTCTCAATGAACACTCCACCCCAATTTATTTCTTCATGATTTATTGGCTATTTAGAAGTACCAGATGGTTTGTCACATGGGTTAGATGTGAATAAATCCCCTGTGGCTGGAGGGGAATGTCATCCAATAAACATAGTAATTGCTGAATTCGTGTTGTGCGTAAATTCACAGCAGAATCAGATCGGGATCTACAATTTAAATTTCACAGTGTGCTTACTGTAATAGTTTAATTGGCTGTCTCAAAACACTAGTGAGTAACCTATCTATAGAGCTTTTTGAGGTATCAATGGTGTATTCAGAAAATTAAAGCTTTATGTAAACAATAAAAGTATGATTCAGTATTAAGTACTGAAAATGATTACAGTTTTTCTCATTCGCTTTGGTGGATTTCTCAGATCACAACTGAAATTCTCAAAACGTCTTATTCAACCTCACATCATCTAATCCCTTGTGCAGATCAAATTTTTTAACAAATTGCAAATGCTTTGGTACATTCATGCAATTGAATATGTACAATTGTCTGCTGTTTCCTACATTTTTTAATTGCTTATGTCATGTTGATCAAAATATATTATACTGGTTCTCTGTTGAATAGTCTTACCCCTCAAAACATCTCGGCATTAGTTCCTTGCATAACTCATTAAGTGCAGAATAGTTGAACTAGTTGTCATAAACTGTCAAGCATATTTTTTTATACGTTTCTATTAGACTTTTTTTTTTTTTAAATGTGTTCTGAATTGATGAATTGTGGAAACAATTGTGTGAATTTCACTATTGGAAATGTAAGGGAAAAGTAAAGGACTAGATCAACCAATGATCAACCAGTTCTCTAAAATAGCTCAGAGGTGCATCTCATAAAGCTTAATTCAGAAAGCATATATAGAGCACAACACAGTGTTACAACTTCTGACAATGGAAGAACAACAAGGAAACAAACAGGGTCAACAGCTAGAAAGAAGAAGAGGAGTAAGGTTGCATGGTGGAAGGGTATGGAGGCAAAACAGTGGAAGAGGTAGAAGATGGCCAGATTGTAGACACGTTTCTGATTAAATAAGGGGTTACTATTGTGGACCATGTTCTCAAACATGACCTGTAGCGGGTCGAAAGTTGCAGAATGTTTGGAGAATCATTTCTCAGAATCAAACGTTTGTATGTAATCAGACAATCTTCACTATGCTATAACACTGTATACTTACTGCTATGCTATATTACAGAACTCCACTTGCATTTTACATTATACAGTAAATATACTTTATAGAGACATAATAATACAAACACACAAAGAAAAAGACAAGACTATACACACACACACACACACACACACACACACATACTGTATATATGTGCATGTGTGTGTGTGTGTGTGTGTGTATAGAATTGTCTCTTTCTTTATATAGTAATGGCATTGTACTTTAATTTGTTGACAGACCAACAGTAAAAGTTTAACTGTGGATCCTGCCCAGTCTCTTGCAATTAATATCCCACATAGAGTAATGCGTAAATTTGTACTGTTGAAATGTATATATGTCATACAGATATAGTGCAGTCTTATCCGTTTTCAATCATTGTCATCAAAATCTTAGCTATAGTTTACATCTGAAAATACTGACAGAGTAAACTGCTTAGACTACATGACTATCTTGTTTGTGAAAAATGACAAAATGACTATGATATAGGCACTGACATAAAAACTTTTGAGAAATGAACGTCTTGGTTACGTATGTAACCCTCGTTCCCTGAGTAGGGAACAGAGACTTTACGTCGAATGACGACGAAATGGGGTTTCGCTTAGAAAGCCTATCAAGTTCGAGTATTTTGCAGATTTTGCATAGCGTGACTCCGCCCCACCTCGTGGGTATATAAGGAAGTATATAAGGGTATATAAGGGGGGGCGACGACTTAGAGAATACACACATGACCCAGAGGGGCTGCATATGGAGAAACACTGGGGTGTCCGGCCCGCAGGGTGGAATGTTTCAACCCCAGGAGTGGCAAGGTTGCTTGCCAAGGGAAATACACATGCTCGGAGAGGCGTTATCCGAGCGGCGTTGCTGAGGCTGCGGATGCCATATGCCCCAGGAGCCTCTGAAATAACTTCAGTGGAACCGCACTCTTGCCCTCGAACTGTCTAAGGCAAGTCAGCATGCGCTTGCTCGTAAGTTGTGCGCACATGGCGACCGAGTCGATTTCCATACCGAGAGAAGAGATCCTCTGCACGGGACAAAGTTTGCTCTTTTCCCAGTTGACCCGAAGGCCCAGAAGAGCTAGGTGTTGGAGCACTAGGTCCCTGTGTTCGCAAACCTGGTCTCGAGGGCGAGCTAGGAGCAGCCAGTCGTCGAGATACTTGCCAGCGTACTTCCTTATATACCCACGAAGTGGGGAGGAGTCACGCTATGCAAAATCCGCAGATGGCATTTCTTTGCCATTGGCTCGTTTTGTAATACTCGAAGTTGATAGGCTTTCTAAGCGAAACCCCATTTCGTCATCATTCGACGTAACTCGAAGTGACTACGAAAGGGAACTAAAGATTATGAGCAAGTTACAGGCTTTTGCAGGTAATCCATTGTGTGGTGCTGTTTGTACGCATTGTTTTGAGAAATGCACTTACTGGTTTCTTAAGGATGATTCAAGAAATGTACCAAAGCGACTGAGAAAAACTGAAATATGACATGGTTCAGTTTATTTTAAAAGGCATGATTTTAAACAAATATTTCTGCGTTACCTGCTTAGCGACATGCTAGAATCACATGTAGTTAAGATAGGATAGGATGCTCTTCATGAAGACAGGTAGCCATGTACAATTGTTTTTAATTATTCAACAATTATTCTTTTATTGTGCAAGCTTGCATTAAATAGCTCGAAAGTGACATTAAATCAGCATACTAGAATGATTTTTGAAAGACCACGTGACACTGAAGACTGGAATAATGGCTGCTGGAAATTCAGCTCTGCCATCACAGGAATAAAACGAGACTTCTTTCAAAAAACCTTTATACATCTAGTAGTGTAGGTCTTGGAAACATAGACAAAGTAATAATTTTGTACTGCCATTATGCTGTATAGTTGTGTGTGTGTGTGTGTGTGTGTGTGTGTGTGTGTGTGTGTGTGAGAGAGACTGTTTTACCCCTCCTTCATGCCAATGACTTGCTTTTCTCAGGAAGTTTCTGAGGTTGGAGTGTTTGGAGGGTGGGTTGTGGCAAGAGGGCAGCTGTTCACCTGTCACATGCCCTTCTCTTCCACCGATGTTTGAGGGCATGTACACCTGCACCAACAATTTGGACTTTGATAGCATCTGCACCCTACAGTGTCCCGATCCAACAGAAAGGGTATTGTAGCACTTTGTAGGCCAACTCTATATGTATTCCTAAACTCTACAGTCATGAAACACTCACACTTTTTTGTCCCCGTAGTCCAGCATTCGATGCATCAAAGATGGCAGATGGACTGAGGACTTCACTATGTGTAAGAAAATAGAAGGATCATGCCAGGCTCCTGTTGACAATAACCTGGTGGAATACATCTGTGAGGAGGGCTTTGACATGGGTAAGGATCTGGCAAGAAAATTTGCTCACTTGCCAATTTGGTTATCAGATCAAAGTAACCTTTTTTAACTATGGAAATGACTAGTCAGCAGATTTATAAGAAAACGATTATTTTTTCCAAGCAATCAGATTTCTAAATAATCTCAGTTATTTGTTGAACATATATTACAATATGCATATTCTTCTGCATTGTATTTTGAAATATATTGGTTTTATTTCGTTATATTTTTAGGCCACTGCATTTATCCTTTCTAATACGCAGTCTAGACATACCCGAGCCGCTAGACCACAGACAGTTGCATGCAGTAGGATACATTCGAGTGCCAACCTGCCAAGCTGTTCAACTATGGATGACTAGTCTGAAGCTTGGCTATTCATGTGCTCACATGAATAAATTCAACAGATGCAAATGATGGTTAAAGCAAAGCTCGCTTTGTGTCATGACAGGTGCAGTCTGTTACCCAACATGCATTGTGGCCTTGAGTGACCCTGTGGTGTTAGGCAATGGCTCCAGTGCTGATACAGTAGAGCATTGGATGCTTCCCAGCAAGGTTCAGGTGAGGTGATCAGGCCAGTTTGCCACAAATTGTTATTTGATATGATTGGCTGTTCTTGTGCTTTAACCAAACTCCAAGTTCAAGACTTAATGCAATCTTTACAAAGCCCAAACCATATCAGATAGATAGATAGATAGATAGATAGATAGATAGATAGATAGATAGATAGATAGATAGATAGATAGATAGATAGATAGATAGATAGATAGATAGATAGATGGTGGTAGATGGCTGCGGGGTGGTGATGGCGCAGTGGATAAGACACATGACTTTGGTGTGAGAGACCCGGGTTCGAATCCACTGTGAGACACCAATGTGTCCCTGAGCAAGACACTTAACCCCTAGTTGCTCCAGAGGCGTGCGACCTCTGACATATATAGCAATTGTAAGTCGCTTTGGATAAAAGCGTCAGCTAAATAAATAAATAAAAAAATAAAATAAAAAAAAATAGATAGATAGATAGATAGATAGATGGATAGATAGATTTCATTGTCAACAGCATTCTTGGATGATATCTAAGAAAGTGGAAAATTGTCATGATGTATTTTGAGGACCAAGTTGTCCTTGTCCACTAATTCAAACTCATTCACACTAATTCAAACCCCACTCAAAATGTTTTTTGCAATTAGCCTTGTAAATGTAGTCAAGGCTGACCCTCAAAAATGTCCCTTGCTGTGCTTTTCTAAGATTAACATGAAATGTGTTTTTTCCCCTGTTTCACACATCATGACATGAGGTGTGTTTGACATGCATCAAATGTAAGATAGGGACATTATTTGGCTCTAAGAGGTAGAGGAGCTACAAAACTGAATACTTTGGACACAAAATTTGAATTGTGTTATTGGCACATCAGAGTGATAAATTGGATTAGGCTACCTTCTGTCTCGCTCCAAAACCAGGTTCAACTCACCTTACCGTTAAAATCTCTCTGAGAAAGTGTTAATTCTGTCTCTCACTGTCATATCAGCTTGTGTGAGTAATGATTACAGTGTGATGTTTTTATAAGAGACGCTTAAAATGCCACACGTCAAGCATGACGCCTCTGTAGGTGTCAGACTCTGATTGTTTATAAAGATACATCAGCACCCCTAAGAACAGCCTGCTTTCCAGGAATGTTGTCCAAAGTATTGCAGATTGGGTAAGAATGATGGAGGAAAGGTCACAGTAGGAGGGAGATGAATAAGAGATAAGCAAGTTTCTTTCCAGAAATTATGCTGTAGAAACAGTTCAGCTTTCCAATTCTGAGAAAATGTCAAATCAGTGAAATATGTGTTCAAATTGAAAGGACAGGAGGGAAAAAGTAACTCTGTCATAGTTATTAGATAGTAATTTGCAATATTATTTTTTAGGCTCCATGGCTGATTTTTGTCTTTTAAAATTAAGTTAGATATTATTAGATTTCTGGAAAAGTCAAAATAAAATAGAAATAAATAGAAACTCTCTTTTCAAATGTCCTCTTTAAAAAATACATGTTACAAGTATTTTTACAACTCAATCAATAGTAATAAATCAGTACATTTTTGGTTCAATGCAGTTCAATTACAATGCAGTAAGTTAACTCTGTCCTTCTCCTTCCCTCTCTTACTCCTCTATTTCTCTTCCTTTTAAAGAGTATTGTCTGTACTGGCATGTTGAAGTGGCATCCAAATCCAGCACAGATCCACTGTATTCAGTCCTGTGAGGTGAGTGACAATTATATGACGTGAAGTCTTTCTGTCAGAGGTGCACAAGTACAGTATTACTCAAAAGAGTCTGTGAGCTAATGCGATTTTATGCAACATGTAAATTATTCTAGATGCTTTCTATATTCTAAATGGTCCTGTCACCCTCATATCATAGGCTTTTTTTCAGTAGAACACAAAAGGAGAGTTTTAACCGATGTGCATGCTCTTTTCCATATAGCAACAGTTTAGTGACCAAAAGCTTAAAAAAAAAGATAAAAACAAAGAATACAAGCACCATCAAAGTAATCTATATGACTTTAGCACTATGTTTCAAGTCTTCTGTATTCAGGAAATTGTCGTCTAGACAGTTATAAAAGTATAGAAGTTAAAATAGTTTTGAAATTAACAGTGGAATGTTTTGGAAAATCTTTCTTTTTGTAATTCTCTCTGGATTTTAGCTCTGCCAGTGGTCAAGCAATTTATTTTAAAGTGAAAGGGTGAAGAGGTGTTTAGTAAATTATACCATTTAAAGGAATGAAGTGTCGACTTGTATTATTTAAGTATATTATCAAATATATTTATTTACAAGTTTTTTTTTAGGGGTCAGTATGACTTTTTTTTAACAACAAAATGGAAGAACGTGTTAAATTGATCAAAAGTGACAGTAAAGATATAATGTTACAAACGATGTTTACACACATTTTAAAGACTTTTTCTAATGAAATTGTTTTACAATTTTTAAAATTGACTAGCGCAAACCATAGTAAATAACCTTACATGATTTAAAGATTTGTGACTGAAAGGAAAACTCCCACAAATCCATATGCAATAAGGTCAGCCACAAAAGTAAGTGTGTCTACGCCTTTTCAGCGCACATTTTTCACTGTGTGTCTTTAGTAAATCCTGACAGTAGATTTTTAACGGCAAAAGAGGGTTTGTGCAGGCGCAATCTGTTATTAAATCTTGTCCTAAATGTGTCCTGTGGTATCTGGCACCAAGACATTAGGTGCAGATCCTTCAAGGATATATATAGAGTATGTATAATATACAAATTATTGCTATATAATAACTATTATAGTAATATTATATTAGTAAGATGTGTTGCTATAGGTTTTACATCAATGATACTTGGTTAAAAAACAGATAAATGAGAAGAACCAGTGACATCCAATACCATATTTGATCTGCAAGCTACAACAAAAGGGGAAGATTTTTAGTGAAAAACATCTTACATTTTGTTCTGCACACAAAACCATGAATCATGAATCTTTTGTGTGGCAAAAAAAAAATGTAAATACCACTGATTAAAAATTACAGCATATCGGTTTGAAACAATATCAGGGTGAAAAACAATGATGAAAGAATTGTATTATAATACTCATACTTGTAGTGTACCAGCAGTATGTTGGTGTTTAATGGAAGATGTAGAAACAAACAGCAGAGTTCACATCTGTTCCCTGTCAGATCTAGAGAGGAAAGAGCACTCTGACAGATAACCACCAGCAGAGCATTGAGGTGGTCCAGGAGGAGCAGGGAGCAACATAATCAGTGATGAATGATGACGGTGTTGATTATTTTAGTTTTAGTTTCCAATTATTGTGTCATGGAGGTCCAATGCACGGGGGAAACCTGTTTTGCTCTTCACTATCTCTGTAGTCATAACCATATGTACGTCTATTAACAGGGTCGTTTGACCAAAATTGGAACTTGCAAATTAATTCCTGTGATCCATTGAAACATTTTTTTTTAAAGCATGTATAAATAAAGCATAATAGATCAAGCTAGTACTATGTAATATTTCTCATGAGTGATTTTGGCTGAAGCCATTTACGCCCACAGGAATTCCGAGCTAGAGAGCAATACCTGAGGTCGCTTGTGATGAACCTAGTCCAAAGGGTCAAGAAATAGAATCATTTTGTTTTCTATTTTTATTTTGTCTGTCTATTTCTTGGTTTACATATTCCCAAGTTTACATTTACATCAGCAACGAGGCATTTTGCTGTCAGGGATTTCCGACACCATCCGCTCTTATATGGAGACATCTTGAACATTTCCCGTGGCCAAGAGAAACATTTAGCGCAATGGTTGATGTTCTGCGTGCCACATCTTCCCACAGCATGCTGACAGATTGATTCTTACCGGTACTCCTTTTATCGCAAAAATAAAACCAAATGAAAATCGCATTGCCACTGTAAAATGTGGTATATACATGATCATAAAACATATTATTATGGTTTCTTTTTCTCCAGAGTTCTTCCCGCAATTCACAGAATCCTGTTTAAGTTCACCCCAAGCACTAAGTCATCAGAGTTTGTCGACAATCTTAGTGCCAAAGCAAATTAATGATCTTAACGGTGTGTGTGCAGGTCAGTTAGACAGAGGGAATTTAAAGGATGTTATGGAACTGATGGATGCATTAAACCAGTTGAAAAATAATCACAAATGATATGTGACGAAAGTAACATACCAGGCAGAGCCGGCCCGAGCCTTTTGGGGGCCCTAAGCAGAATTTGATTTGGGGGCACCTCCCATTACGCGGAGTCACCTGTGCTTGACGATTATTGACACAAGTATCACGCAACAATGATACATTATAAATTAATACAGTGAGGTTATGTATAAATACAAAATAAATACTTAATAAAAAATAGATAACCTACTTAAATATATTTTTTTTACTTTTACTTTACTCTTTTACTAACTCTTTGAAACTTCTTAAAACAAACTGTCTCAAAACATATCGAATAAATTATTTGCTAAAATAATGACAACTGAGAAATCAAAAACATAATAAGAGCAAGGGTTCAACAATGACAATTATTGTTGAAAACTGTAAAAATATTATTATTTCTCAACTGTCTCAATACAGTGTAACTGTCCACAAAGTCTTTTTTTATTAGTATTATTTAGGGCTGTCAAACGATTAAAATATTTAATCGCGACTAATCACATTAATGTCATAGTCAACTCGCGATTAATCACAATTATTTTTATCTATTCTAAATGTCTCTTGATTTTCTTTTTGTCCCATTATTTTTTCTCATTTTAATGCTCTTATCAACATGGAAAAGTGGATCGGCTTGCTTTGTGCAAATGTTTTTTATTGAAAACAACATTGACATATACAGTGTTCAATTTCACACTAACATTCTCACTTGAAGCAAATAATCTCTCAATGTAACACTGTAACATCAATAAAAGGGTGAAAGAAATACTGACGAGGTCCTGATATTGACGAGGGGGCGGAGAATTCGTATCAGCTGTGTGTGTGTGTGTGTGTGTGTGTGTGCGTGCTTGGCCATCAAGTGGTATTTCAGACTGGACGTGCTGCGATGATGATAGCTCAGTTCACAATGACAAAACACACAGATCACTTTGGTCTTGTCAATGGAACTTTTTGCAACTTTTTTAAAGTAAACTTTCCATTCAGAATCTTATTGGCATCCATTTCGGCGTCTCGCGCTCGTCATCCACTTAAAGCGTAACGTTAACCAACTATTTGCCCGGCTCGCAAGCCCAAACAAGTGTGTGCGGCGTGCCTGTTGTTTTGTTTCCGGTCTAGCTAGATCCGCTTGCGCTTTGGTCGACGAAGCAACAAAACGTCCTCGCGCGGCGCGGCGCGCATCCTGTTGCAAAAGCATGTGAAAAAAACTACAAAGTTTGGTAGGCCAAAAAGACTGTTAATCGCGCGATAAAAAAATAGACACCGTTAAAATGGGTTTGCGTTAACGCCGTTAATAACGCGTTTAACTGACAGCCCTAGTATTATTGTAACAGACTTTGTTAGATTGTACATGACAGAATCCAACAAAGTCTATTACTATAATACCGGTAATGATATACTGGCGCTCGTTGTATATGTGTGTGTATGCAATGTATTTTTCCCCTCTAGGCTTGCCGTAGATAGGAATGGTTCAATTGCTGCACAAAACATACCGTATGCAAACATACTTTTATCTTGCTCTTTTTTTCTCCTCCTCTGTCATTGTCTTCGTTCTATTTTCGGCACCAGAGGGATACGTCCTTTTGTGACATGGCTTAACATTACCGCGAGTCCGCGACTATGCGCAGTTGCGCACGAATTGTCTATGCACGCGCGAGGTGTCTAGATTATGCGCATGACTTAAACGCTGGCAGACACAGCAGCAGTTGTAGGGAGGTATATTGATCATGAAATCAGAATTTTCTTTTATTGTCTTTAATTATTCATTCATTCATATTAATTCATTCATTTATGTCACTTGTTTAAGTTATCTAAAAAAATATTTGTCGATTTTTTGACTCGATTGGGGGGCCCCCTGGTGGCCAAGGGGCCCCAAGCAGCCGCTTAGTTCGCTTATGCCTCGGGCCGGCCCTGATACCAGGCTTCGCTAAAAGTCGACAGAAGCAGGGGCGTAGGAGCCATTATATGTCATGTCGCCCCCACATTTCAAAATCGAAGTTTTGTCCCCCCCACTATTTCCCAATGTAAGATTTTGTTTTGCATTGCCTGCCTATCTCTGCCGATTTCTGAGTCTCCAAATTAATCCATTCGGCAACTTTTAAATACATAATTCAATTTTAAAAAACGTCCGAACTCTTCAGCTGCTAATCTCGTTGTCAGTCGACCATGATCGTGCACCGCTCGCGCATGCGCATCTAGGTGACACGGATAAATGTACGCAGCAATATATAATGAGTGTTCCTGGGAGATCCTAGTTGCGCGGGATGTGGAAGCGTGCAAAAGTTCCAGAAATGTACATAAAGTGCCCTGGCCTTGAATGACAAGGTAAGGAAAATAAGACTAAATCTAAATTAAATAACCAAGACTAGATTGGCCATGTGATTTTTCTCAGGAGATGTTTCGAGCATTTTACTTCAGACACCGGATTATCAGCAAACTGCCAAGAGAACTGCTAGCTGGCTACTCAAAATAAACTAGCAATCTATTCAGGCAGCATATTTGTGTTTGATCTGTGTGAATTACAGAAATATAAGACTTGCTAGACCTACTTTTAGCTACCAAGGAACCTTTCCACAAGGATAGATTGATTTTACTTTTCAATCTATCCTTGGGGGGTAAGCTAGGTGGTTAATGGAAATTAAATCAACCATTTATTTGAGTTTTTAATTTTTAGTTAATCAGTACATGACTGATTAACAGTAATGTAAATGCTAAATGTCCTAATACCTGTTGATACTACAACAATGCAAAGTATGCTCTTAACCTTGCAGTTTTTCAAATATCATGCAAGACTCATTTTCTCAATTTCTTTGCACAAAACTCTCCAGAAAGTGCCATTTTTCAAAAAAAAAAATATTTTTCAAAAAAAAATTCCCGGGGAGCATACCCCCGGACCCCCCTAGGGAGAGCCCACATAATAAATCACAATTTAATCACTGCTTAGAAACAAAGTAATACAGTCTGTTCCCATAAGTCTTTAGAAATTAGCATTTAAGTGCCTTATATAAAAAAATATATACAAAAATTCGGGAAATTCCCCCCCCTAGCATTTACTGTCCCCCCCAGGTTCAAAATTGCTCCTACGCCCCTGGACAGAAGTAACGCAGCAGAGTCACGTGATGCCTGGAAGTGAAAAGAGTGTTGAAATTAACAGTCGTGCGTTGTGAAAAATAATGGATGACTGTTTACTGCAATTCTCTCTGGATTTTTAGCCCCATGTCTTGAATGTGAAAGGGTGGAGCGGTGTTTAGAACAGTATGCCATTCAAATGTTAGTGACTTGGATAAATCGTTTCAAATGAATTTAAAGTTTATATACAGTATACACACACACACACACACACACATATATATATATATATATATATATATATAAATGAGCAATATCACTCGACTTGAGTAGCAGTGCGAAATGGGCAGTAGATAATCAGAAAGTGCTGATATACAGCCATATCGCAGTCTGATATTGCGTTTAAACAACAGTTTGACGGCACAAGTGAGTAAATAAATAAGAAACAACAATGGTGTGTCTTTAAAAACACTCTTTCGTTCAGAGCTATACTTTCTTCCGCTATGGATTCAAATCTCAAGTTGACAGTTTGACGGTTGAGCCCAAGCATCGAAGGAACGTTGAGTCGCTTTCATTGAAGCTTATTGTATTGTGTAGAGTATTATCGTATTATGAGAGAGTTCGATATAGCATTCATGCTGGCGGATCTGCGAAAGCGTCTGAACGGATTGTAAAATAGGCACAATGATTATATATGAGTAGCCTAACATATTCAATAACTATATTCTCGCCTAAAAAACTCTTAAAACTACATTTTGTGACACAACATCAGTAGTATTTAAAAAATATATATGGTGGATTTGCTCGACCACCATGGCAGTCACTGCAAGGGGAGTGAAATGGTGAAACGGTTCCAGTTCTGATAGTGTGTGAATATCGCAATGCTGGATACGGCTCTCAGCCAATCAGATTCGAGAACCAGAAAGAACTGTTGTGTACTGATTCTATGGCTCTCAATCCTAGTTATGATCAAACTAAATGTTTCAATGTGAGTGAAAAAAATGTAAAATGATCCTACAAATGAACATACGTCCTGCATCTGAAATATACAAACAAATGACATGGAATTCTTTCCAACTTTCCAAGCAAACATTTGATTTACAAGTACAATCAGTCCATAAATGTTTATTTTTATTTTATTTTTATTTTAGAATCAGAAGTATTTTCATGCACATAACAAATAAATGCCTAACAGTTTCAATTAGAAGGACCTGTAAAATGCAATGTATCAATGTTTAATGACCGTGAATGAGCTGCACTGGGTCTACAATGCCCAGCCTTGTTCAATCTCTTTCAATCACTTGGATCACACAAATGCACAATCCAACACAGAATGAAGGTCTTTCATCAGTCCATTTTAGCAGCATATATATACTGTATATATGTTATCTAATTTTATCATGTCAAAGGTTTTCTTTTTCCACAAACATCAGAGTTTATCATTTTTAAGATAGTTTCAGAGTAAAGTTGACAGGTTTTATGAACTATTCATTCTACTTTGGAACACATCTGTAGAGGGATGTTTTATGATATTCAAATTCCCCTCATATCTGCCAGACCCTCTCATCTCCTCTTGCCCTCATTTGTTACCAAGCAAAACAGTTGCTTTTTATATTGGAGACTCAATATAAATTATACCACAGCACATGTTCCAGTTGCTCTGGACCACATCCAAAAGGTCTTTCTCATTTCAGGCTGATGATAAGTGAAGAGGTCGGCTCAGGTTATGCTTTAGTTTATGTGTCATGATTAATATTTTATTTTGAACCAACAAGGCCAATCGGTCGACGTTTAGTCTGCTCTTGTAAGTCATGGTTCTGGAGGAGATTTTTTTTCCTTTTTCTTTCTGAGATGAATGAGAATGCTAACAGAAAGTTTTATTTTCCCTGGTTTCACAGACAAGGCTTAAGCCTAGTTTTAGACTAAAATGCATGTTTGAGCTGTTTTAACTGAAAGCAACTTGCCCTGACATATCTTAAAATGCCAGTGCCATTGTTGTCTCAAGACGCTTTTATAAACGTTCCTTAGAAAGAAACATTACTGGTGTGCGACTTAAATATCCTAATTGAACTAATGCCTAATCCTGGCTTAATCTAAGTCCTGTCTGTGAAATCGCTCTGTTTGTGTGTAGTTGCTTGGTCTTGATTTGACCCTTTTATTATGTATGCATTTCATTTATGATCTTCTGAGCAGTGGACTATTGGGGTTGTTTGTTTTGTTTCTCTCTTTCTCTCTCTCTCTCTGCTACTGTCAAGCACAACTTTTTTGACTGCTTCAAACCAGCATTGGAGTCAACATTTTCCCCTTTTTGTGTGGCTCCATTTGAGAAACAGATGATGCCACAGGTTTATGAAGAACCACTGTTCACATTCCTTGCTGCAAATATGGTTAAAAGAATGGTCATCTGATTCCCCTCAGGGCATGCACTGGGTTTCTTCATCTTAATTTTATAAGCAAATTTGACCACACACACACACACACACACACACACACACACACACACACACACACACACACACACACACACAAACACACACCCACACACACACACACACACACACACACACACTTCATTCACCCTTTCACTGTTGTGATGTTTTACCTAAAATTTGTTTTTCAGCTTGAATTTAAAAACAAAAAGGAAAAGTTTACATTAGAAATGAAATGGAGGGGAACATAATTAGTAGTCTTTTGGGAACTCTGGAGAGAGCCAATCAAGGGGTGCATATTTCAGTAAAGTGAGATGCCAGCACTAACATGGGGCCTCAAAACATTGTTGTCCATGAAAACATGTTGTTGCCACGGAGTTTTTGTTTATTCTATTTTTCTCTTAGCATTAGATGTGGTCAGTCAGTCAGGCAACCTGTGGAGTGTGTCATCCCTTGCTCCCGTGGGATGTTTAGGGATTTCATGTCTCCCGACGTCATGCAAGATGAAAATACACCTATATTGTTTGCCTCAGATATGATTTTGTTTCGTCGTTCTCCGGTGTCTCAGATTGCGAACTCTCATTCCAGAAACTGTTGCTAGGGGTTAATTGTGTTTTTTGAAAATACATCTTTTTAAGTGACTCATAGAGGGTTTCATTTTCATTACATTTCTGTAATCTAAATCAAGCTTTGGATACTGCCCAAAAACATTGCAGGGTTGCCTCCGAAAAACCCCTCTTTGAGAGGAGGACAGGAAAAATAATTTTAGGATAGATGCCTCAAAGTAGACAGCTTGAACTTCCACTGAGCAGTAGGCTATCTGAGATAAATATATATTCATCATCGGATTAAAGTAGGGTCATGGTATCTTTACTATTAAGTCTCGAAACATTGAGGAAAACAACTAACAAATTGCACCGCAGGTCCTTATGCCTAAAATAAAACTAGGTAACACTTTATTTTACAGTGTCCTTGTTACACATCTTACATGTAGTTAATGTAGTAATAAACACCAAGTTCTGTAGATGGCACAGGCTGATAGGTCCTTAACTCCGATCGCATCGTCGTCTACATAGCGCAGCTGTTTGGTTGCTGTTGCATTGGCGGCCAGTGAGCTGCTCAACATTCAAATGGCGGTAGTGTTGCTGTTAGCAGTCTGCAGCGCGCTTTCAGACCTTCCCCAGCTCCACCTGTATAGATCTGCTGGACGGGGGTTATTTCATGTATGTGCAGCAGTATGTCTTACATGCTTACAGCAATGTCTGTGAATGTATTGGCTGGAGCAAGTCTCGGTACTTGCTCTGCAGCAGCAGCAGCAGCGTAGCAGATCTATTCCACCAGGACCAAATACATTACCATTACCATGCCAGTGTACATGCAGTTACTTATTATTACTCAGTACTTATGTGTAGTTACACTGTATTAAGGACACCATAAAATAAATTGTAACCTAAAACCATCAAGCCAAAACAGAAAGAATGATTTATTTGGCTGTCAGTTGTAATGTAATCATTTAGCAAGATTAGTTATGATGAAAAAAAAAGTCAACATGAGGCTTAAATGTGATTTAGATTATATTGTCTATTGTTGTGGTCATCTGCGTGTCACGATTTGGACATTTCCTGACTATTGTTTTGTCCTGTGCCAGATATACACGAGGTCCCGGTCAGATGATTTTGTGTAGCGCTTCAGATGGTTGAGTACAGCGTTGTTTAACATTCACTGGCAGTTTTCCTCTTGCTGGCCGGGGCAGATGCATTCCACACATCCTTCCCATTTACTGTTACACGGTTCTTTAGTTTAGGCATTAGGTCATTTTTCTTTTTCCAGCCTTTTCTAAAACAACATTAATAACGCACGTGTTTTAGAATCAGATATTTAACTTGTTATATGTAGCACGTTCATTTAAACACGAGGTTTTAAGATAGGTTTAAAATTGTTATTGCCAATAAATGTGCAATGTGCTTAAGGTAATAAAATGGATGGAGCGCACGAATAAAGAAATAAATGAAGTGTACACAAGCTTGAAACTGAAGAATGAAAAATGCTATTGCTTATGACTTGGAGAATGGGACCTCGGCAGGAAAAACATTTTTGGATTGGGTGTAGGTTTAGCAGGGATAAATTCTACAGAGATCTCCTTGCCAGCTGCTCTTGTACAGGGATGTGGAATCAGGTAGAAGCTGGGCTCTATGAAACGACTCCACAAGCACAAGACAGCCAAAAGTATCTTTGGCAGACTGCTCTTTTTTCCAGTTATTGGCATCAGATCCTTTAGGTTAGGTAAATTCCTTTAGGAAGGCATTATTACACATTTAAAAGTGTTTATGCATGTTCAATTTGATAATTGTAGTCCACTCGGGAAGGCTGGACTTCGCTCCCTTGGGCATTGCAAATCAGGTATCCATGCTCTCGCACAGGTGAAGTAATGACATTGAAGGAAGTACAAGGAAGTTTTGTCTGGAATAACAGATGCAGTTTTATTTTATTTGAAAGGAATAAATGAGAAATGCCACCTACCATAAAATATACAGAAATCCCTTTGGCATGATTCGTGCATTTCATTCCTCTGAGATTCAAGGAACATCCGTACAGGCTCATGTTCAGAGAAAACTGTTAATTGAACATTGTAAAATGAAGTAACTCATGCATGAACCTTTAAAAAACTTTAAGGGCACATTTACTAGTTTAGTCTGTTTAGGTTTTTTGGACACGTAAACGGTTTTGTAAGGTTCTGCATATAGAAGGCTATTTGCCTGTTAGAATAAGATTAATTCTATTGACACTATGATTCATTCTTAGATTCATTTTGTATAATGTGAGTATGATTTTAGAATATTTTATTTTTATTTTACATCATTATATTTTCTATTTTTGGTATTATTTTCATGTTGTGACTGATAACTGACAAATGTCTCGTATCAAAATTGTATACTGGTTGTTTTCTAAATAAATCAAATAAAACTGGAAATCAATGATTTTAAACACTACAAGTGAATTTAGGCATTACAACATTTTAATGAAGAGTATGAACAATTCATATTTGATTATATTTAACAGTGTTTTTGGCAACAATTTACAATAAGGTCCCATTAGTTAATGTTAGTCAATGCATTAACTAATATTAGCAAAAAATGAGCAACACATTTATTAGAGTATTTATTAATCTTTCTTAATGTTAGTTAATAAAAGATAAGAGTTCAATGTTAGTTCATATTAGCTGAGGTCTATTAAATACTGTGATGTTAACAGATACAAAGTTTGATTTTAACAATATATTAGTAAATCTTTAAGTGAACATTAACTAAGATTAATACATTATTTAGAAGTATTATTCATTGTTGGTTCATGTGGTTAACTAATATTAACAAATGGAACCTTATTATAAAGTGTTACCCGAAATTATTAGTGTTTTTCAAAAATGAAGCGAGTGAGATGATGGCAAAGATCATTTAAATGAGCATGCACAATTAAATATCAAATATCGCGCGATACTGATAAATTAATTTCTAATATAATAATCTCATAACCGATATGGAATCATTTAAAATGTATTAACATGGAAACTTATTTAATAATACAAAACATGTTTTCTTTGTAAATGTACATTAAATAAACACGTATTCCTTACGTACTACTCCTTATGCAATCAAATATCTGCTATTTTTCGTTTTGCAGCCGTTCGGAGGAGATGGTTGGTGCGACACCATTAATAACAGAGCGTACTGCCAATATGACGGAGGAGACTGCTGTCCATCCACTCTCTCTTCTAGAAAGGTAAATCAAACCCTCTAAAGCTCATCTGAAAGGCTATTCCTCTCATCCTCATTCCATCCTATGCTGCTTAGTCATTTTCTCATTCCTCTCCCAGAGTGCCAATCTCAGTCTCGGATCGTGCCTTCACATTGTCAACCCTTTCCATGAGCGTCGCCCACATCATTAGGCACTCAGGTGGCGTGTTCTCCCATAGAGAGAATGAGCTCGGGGAAAGTGTCTGTCATAAATAAATGGCTGGATAGAGCAGCTTTTATTAGCAGAGGGCCAGGTGTCAGCGGTCACGGGCAACTGTAAAACAAGCAGGGTCTGAGAAAGTGAAATAAACCGTGAGGAACAGCATCCTGCCACTGTTGGTCCGACGGAGCTGCCATGCTTCTGTTTACGCAGGCCATGGAAAAGTCAGAGTACGTTGGTGGGGCAGTCTGGTTTAAGAGCGTCTAGGACAAGAGCCAGAGAGAACGTTGGACAATAAAGAACAAATTCCTCTCATCCCTCCTTCTGTGGCATCCAAATACCTGCCACATGCACAGGAAACAAAATGAAATATACTCAGATACTCTTGCTCTATTTTTTGTGGGTGATCCAAAAGCAAATATTTGGTTTATTTTAAAATGCGTCTGTCATGATTATTTAGCATGAAACTAAAGCTAAACTTCAGTGTTCCAAAGAAATGCATCACTAATGAGTGAATGGTCTCGATTGGACTGCAAATGGACAATTGCATCCCATAAACATCAGGTGAAATCAGCACTTTTCCTCTAGTTTCATGTTTACTTTTCCTGCAGTAGGCCGCTTAGCTGGGAATTTGGGTTTATTTTGTGGTGATGGCACGAATTCTGGACAAGAACCTCCTCCTGTTGATTCTTAACACGTGTTTCTCCTCTCCTCTCATCTTCTCAGTTGGGCTTTCTCCCGCTCTCTTTTTTTGTTCCCTGCAGCACTGAACGTGACCGTCCTGTCCTAATCAATCCTAGAAATCCTTGTAGTATAAAAACCTCCAGCCCTTGATTTTCTAGTTATGAAAATAAACACCCGATCAGGCCATTCTCCAAGTTTTTGTACATATTTCTTCAATAGACTGTTTGGTCATTTTGAGTAATTTGGTCAACAGTTGATATCGATCACACATCTGGAAAAAGGTAACGCTCATTGTTTTGATCTACTGCGATGTATTTTCGAGCCGAATTATCCGAACCACACTTTGATCTCTCGTTCAAAGACTGCGTGTGGCTCCCACATACCGCATAAGATGTTTGTGGCCGAATACTTTTTGGATGCTGTTTTTAAAAGTGTGTCCGATTGATTGACAGGTCATTCAATTCGGGGTGGACTGCGATCACGATGAGTGCACCTGCCGTGACCCCGAAGCCGAAGAGAACAAGGGCACAGCCAAGCCAAAGGAGCCAGGACCGCTGTGAATGATAGCAAGGCGGAGAGCGCACAGACAGCTCTAAGATTGGCTTGAAAAGAAAATGTCAAACAATAACCTGAATGTTGTTTCGCGCCACATGAGAGAGGGGCTGATCAAAGGCAGTAATTCAAACCATAGCATTGCATAAAAACAATCCTCTTCAACACTAATCTATAAAATAATACCTAATATATTTTCAAAAACTCTAACATAGGTGTAGGTGTAGATATGACCAATATTTTAGCCCACAATCATTTACGTACACCATCGAGCACACACAAATTGTTTCATGTGTAGCATAAAAATCATAAATGTTTTATACAAACAACTTTTGCTTGTTGTGAGCCATATTCTTTAAAATATCTTCACCTATACGTCATTAATACAGGTATATAAACAAGTGCTTATCTTCAGAATTCTGGATTTATTTTATACCCTCTACATTTACATGCAAAACCTGTGAAATGCATGTGTGCTTTGGGAAAAGACAGTTCATTTATAGCAATTGTAATGGAAATATATGATACTATTTTTGTATGCTCTTCTTCAGTCTGTTAAAGTGTAGTGTCACTGTCATATCAATAAAGTATAAATACACACTATTAAAGACAAGTTTGGTGGGATTTAAAAAGTCTATTGTCCATTATTGTGCGCAATATAATTGTTTTAATTTAAACATAAGATATATTTAATTTAAGATTCAAAATGAAGACTGAAATACAGTATGAAATCAATAATATTAAAGTTGAAAATTAAATATATTAAAGGATAAAAAAATGTATAATATGAGATTTAATGGTAAAGAAAATCTGTTAAATACGTTATTGATTTTACTGTGAACGATCCATGCAAGTTTAATGTTTTTTTTTTAACCTTCAGACTCTCTGTTGACATGTCAGACTTCTCCATTTAGTCCTCTTAAATCCCACCCCATTTCTTACAATCAACAGCAAGCTCGCATTCAGATCTGGCTCCAACCAATCAACAGAACCAAGTCCCCGCCCTTTTTCCACCGATAACTCATTTTACTCGGATGTACGTCACAATACAGAAGAAAAGATCTGCCACTATACTTCCATTTCGACTTGAAAGAACGGTGTAACTCATTACTTTTGTTCAAATTTCAGTTGAAAAATTAAATAATCATTGATTCATTTGGCCAATTTTATTTGGAATAGGAAATAAAACATAAACAAGACATGTTATTGTACACAACTTTTAAAATGATTATTTTCATAATACTGCTTATACTTTAAAAAACTTCTGTACAGTTCCTTGACCTCGCATACCTTAGTTTGAATACTACATTCAGCACATTAGTAATAGATTTAATATCTAATTAACATTTACATTAGCTAAAGCTCTTTCCATATCTATATATGCACTACAGAGACAGACATTTTCATCACATGACGAAGATACGGTTTTAGTTCTTGTGAAAAAGTCCTACCTATACAAACTGGTGTATGCCCTATTTGATCAAATACACCACTAGTTCTAAATGAGACTTTAATGCAACTTTCCTTTGCCTGTACACTGTACATTTGTATGTTCAAGCCCAAAGACACATCACTTGAATGGTTCTTGAAAAATCAGGATGGATTGCTCACGTTCCCACCAAATACTTTCCCCGTCATCATTAAATGGCCAATTAATATTAAAACTGATGGAGCAGATTCTCTAGAGAGAAGCCCTAAAGGTGAGGCCGTGTTTAGGTACAACCCCTGACTAGTCCTCTAGTTGGCCAAATCATTTAAAGTTCCTTGGGTTCTCCATAATCGTTGTACATAACGGAGAGCATCTGATCTTCACATGCCTTACGTAGGTCTTGGCTGAGATTCACCCAGCTGAGCCCGAATGCTTTGGTATCTGTATAACGACAAGACAGATGTTTAAGGGATGCTCTGCGCAAGCCGATTTTTGGTTCCTGGAGGAGACCCCGGCACCAACCGCTGAGTTCATCCAGCTGAGACAGGATCAATCCTGCTTTCCTGCAGTTGCAAACACAAAGATGATATTGAATTAGTAATAAATGTTAATAGAGATACAGATTTTCTGAATGATATGCATATTCAACACAATTCAATCAACTATACTATATTATCATTATCATTATTAGGGGCCAAACACCAAAGCTGTTGTACCTATTATATCCGTTAGTTTTCTTATTACTCTTCTTTTTCCGCTCTATGGCAGCCCATAGAATAGTTTGTGGAAAATTATGAAATTTGGCACACATATAGAGTCTGTATATTAACAAACGCAATTTTGGAGGCTCTAAATCAATCCCTCTAGCGCCACCAACTGTCCAAATATGCAATTACGTTTATGCCAATAAACATAACAAATTCCTTTTTTACACCGATTCCTTGCCTCAAGATGATTCGAATGCACCCATGTGATTCTATTTTTGAAGATGTTTCAGCCATTTTTGACTAAAATAATCTAAAATGTCTTTAATTAGATGGTCTGCTGCTCCCAGCAATGCTTGCATAACTCATTATGGCTTTTTTTTGTGCATAGCCCCTTAGTCGCTGCTTGCAGCTATATTTATTATTGCTGTTGTTATTATTATTATGAAAAAAACAACACTTTAATTGAGCAAGGATTCGTTTAAATTGAACAAAAGTGACTATAAAAGACATAATGTCACAAAATATTTTAATGTGAAATAAATTCTGTTACTTTTTATTCATCAAAGAATACAAAAAAAAATGTAAAAGTTATTAAGCAGCACAACTGTTTTCAACATTGACAATAAGAAAAGTTTTTTTGAGCAACAAATCAACATATTACAATTATTTCTGAAGGATCATATGACACGGAAGACTGGGGTAATGGCTTCTAAAAATTCAGCTTTGCCATCAAAGTAATGTATTGCATTTTAAATAAAATACAAAATAGTTTAGATAAGTGTTATAATATTTCACAATTTTCAACAAAAGTTTTATGAAGTATATTTTCTTTTAAATATATTATTATAATTTATTCATTATCTTTTGGACGATTAGTCAACAAATAAAATAAAAACTCACTCTAATCTAATTTGATCCCTTTATTGTAATTAGGGCCCGAGCACCGATCGTGTGAGGACCCTCTTGGAATTGCTCCGTTTATTAGGGCCCAAGCCCTGAAAGGGCGAATAATATTCTTTTTTGATGCTTTTGAGACTCTTAGCATGCTTGAAATTGCATGAAATTCGACAGACACATCTCATTTATTAGCTAGTAGACACGTGCAAAGTTTCAGAAACGGGCGTGGTGAGGGGCTCAGTAGCGCCACCTTTAGTCAAAAATGGGGTATTAGTTTTACCTACAGTAACAAAAATCGGTATGTATATTGTTCTCCTCGAGCCGGAAAACTTTCTAATTGACAGTCATTAGCTCCGAACAACACAAAGTCAGATATTTTGGTTTGATTGTGATTTTCAGGAGAATTTTCTCCCTCTCCCTCTGTCTCTGTGTGTGGGGGGTTTGGAGAATTTGACTATTATTTTAATGGTGTTCAAGGTTTCAGGGGCTTTTGGGGCCCTTAACGTGCTTGAAAACTCTTGAAACTTTGCACACAGGTCAGAGCCCACGGCCATCAGGGCCGGGCTGAAGCTGGTACCCGGGGGTGGCAGGGGGGCTCAACAGCACCCCCTTGAACGGGGTCCCCAAAACTTGGTCCATAGATCAAACACGCTTGCATGAATTAATATGAAACTCAGTACACATATAGATCTCATCGGGCCGAACAACTTTCCCTCGGTCAAGTTTTACGCCAGCCCAACAGGAAGTCGGCTATTATGGGTTGTTTGGAGAACGCTTTTTTATCGCTAGTTTTATCTACAGTAACAAAACTTGATATGTATATTGTACTCTTCGAGCTGGACAACTTTCTAATTTACCGTAATTAGCTACGACCAACAGGAAGTCAGATATTTTGGTTTGAATATGGTGAGCCTCTCTCTGAGCCAACGTCTCAGCCAGCCCTTTTAACATTTAAAAGCTAAGTTTGACTATCCGGAATTAACATTGTAGATATCAACAACGTCTTTCTGACAAGTCATAATTATATTTTGGATAGTTTGTATTATCATTTAAGATATCTGTAATGTAATTGACCTATGGCTAAGCCACACCCCCAAACGAGATGAGCCAATCACAGTGCGCATAGCTAACCCAATAAAATGAAAGTTACAGATATCAAATTTCAGATATCTCTAATCAAAATTAATTTCAAGATATCTATAACTTGATAATAGATATCTACAATTAAATTATGACTATCCCTAACTCCAGTTTGAGATATCTACAACGCCATTCTGACTAGTCATAATTTAAATGTATTTAAATGTATTGTTTGCTTTAAATTAAATTAAGATTGTATGTTTGGTAATTTAACCCTCTGAGGTCTAAGGATTTTTGGGGTCCTTGAGGTGTTCTGACATGCTCTGACATTTGTGCTTTTTTCAGTTATTTATAAACATGTTAATGGCAAAGGTGTAAATTCACTCAATAAAGCACAAACTGGACTACCGTAATTTCTCAGCAACAATTATGAAACATGTTTGTATTTTTGAGAGAATATTGCTTATGCATGGTTATTGAAAAAACTAAAACTTAAAGTGTCTGAAATAAGGCCACAAAACACATACTAAATATGTGTCCACAAGACTTGTGACTAATCAGTGTTGTTGCCTAGAATTTTTGCTTCAAAATGATCTGAAAATCATTCTGCCTAATCATTTACACAAACACATACACTGATTTAAATTTTATTAGAGACCTTTGGTTTGGAAAGGGAATATGCGTGGAGGCGTGTTCACACCTGAGAAGACAAAGGCCGGATAATGTGCCGCATAATGAGCTGCATATTAATTAGCCTTTTCACATAGGTGTGTCACAGGATCCCAAAGAATGCAAGGACAAAAGAAATTATCTATATAGCCTATACATATTTTACAATTAGAAATTGTAACCAATTACAAATAGGTTACAATTACAACAACAATTACAATTTTAACAATATTTCAAGTGTATTTCTTTGTAAAAACTATACATTTTATCATACGTATTAAAAAAAGGTAAGGATTCATTAGTTTGAATATTGGAACAAACACTATAATAACATCTTAGTTGATAATTCAATATACCTACTTTATTTTTGACAAAACATCATACTATAGTATATTTAACTATGAGCAGAAATTGGTGAACAAAAGCGTACCTATTTAATGTGACAGTAGTCTTTTTTTACAGTCAAAACTGTAAAAGTTATAAGCTATCCAAAACTAATCACAAAATCGTGTCTAAACATTCATATTTAGTCTGTAATATATTGTGTATGATATATTAGTATATACATGTGAATTTGCAGCTTGTTGCTTATACAGACATTTTATTTCAACATATTTCAGTCTATTTTTACTCATACAAACTATATTGCTATAGCCTACTAAGATGTGTTTATGTAAACATAACGTTTACTAATGTAGGTGCGAGAGTGAATGAACAAGGCACAGACACGCGCTGTATAACTGTAAACAAAGCGCGCGCGCCTTTGCCGTTCACTCATCATTTAGCCTACACACATACACGCAATTCATATTTAAACAGTCTTTTTGCGGTTTACAGTCCGACACTTCAATATCACGATTAGAACAAAGCACTAGAATAAATGACTTACTACATCAGCTGGATCCGTTGCTCCTCGAAATGAAACTACCAGTACTTCTGGTACATTTTCCAGGGTTAGATATTCCTCACAGTGAAAGGATACGCTGTGTACACAGCTGTACAATATACTTACTAAACACGATGTGTTTTATAATCCAGCTGGTGGGCGTTGGCATGTTTGAACGGCTTGTCTAAAATCATTTGCGTTTGAATAGCGCGCGCTCTCCGTGGGCGTGGCACATTAACGCGTAATTAGGTATAATGAGCTGGAAAGAAAAATACCGACATCTCTCTCTTTTCATACAGATTACATAAGCGAAGAATATTTGTTTTTTTATATAAATTAACTCATTTAAAAGAAGAGAGTTCAAGCTTCATTATGGAAAAACACTCGTGCCTGTATGACAAGTATTCGCGGAATTAAAAATAATCTTAGGACGCGTTTCAGAATGGACTTCACTGACACAGAGAAGGCAGAACGCGCATCATGTTTGTTTTTCTTTATTTGGCGAAAAGCACAACACTTTGTTTTTATTGTAAGTATCCACAAAAAAAATAGACACTTATCAGGATCTAATGATGTACAACACTTAATATGTTAGATCAAAATCAACAGAGTGTTTTGAGTTTCTTTTGCACTGATAAGAAAAAAGCGAGACTATCGCGCCGGCGCGATAGCCGACCTCAGAGGGTTAACCTAAATTAATTGAAAATTTATGTGCTATATTTCAGATCAATATATTTGTTTTCCATCATTTTAATCAACACTAACTTTATTCTCACATAAATTATAAATAACTTATTTCTGTATAAAATAAAAAATCCCGAATAATCCAGACCAACCAGAGCGCACTATTCCTACAACATCATCAGTGCTGAAGCGGAACTACCAGAGCCGTTCGGCAGATAGCGAGCAGATGCAGCATATGTGCTGTAACGAGGCAGGGTCAGGCCAGGGGGATCCATTTGCAGCTTTTTATTAAGAAAGGTCAAGACAGGCAGGGTGAGCAATGGCAAACAGGGCAGAACAGAAAAGTCAGAGACAAACCAGGTTGACAGGCAAAGGGCAAAGACCTCCAGATAAATACTGGGCTTCTGGATTTACACATTTAAGTGCTGCAAAACAGATTGATCTATGACATCCTATGACATTAAAAATGATTCTAAATTTAAATTATCTCATATATGTGGCTATTGTGATTCACGATCATAGGCCCTGTCCAAAATGGTACACTTCATTTGAATTTTCGGTCTTGTGTACTTATTTCATGTGTCCGTTAAATCCATGGGACCGTAGGGCGACAGTGAAAGTGGGGTTACGTTTTTGCACGTCGTGCACAGTAACCCTAAAGGCACCAGGGTGGCAGTGCCACCGGCTTGTTATATATACGGCACTCCGGTAACTAAAGGCACGGGGGTTGCGGTGCCACCGGCTTGGGCCCGCAATCGCTGCTCGCAGCTATATTTATTATTATTATTCTCCGCAAAGAAGATTGCCTAATAATTGTCATTTAAGTGAAATTACTGAACTTAAAATGTACAAGCTTGATAAAAATTATCATTCTAGAAGAAAATTTCAAATGGCACTAGAGGCTTTTGCATCTGAACTCTTCATATATATATATATATATATATGTATATATATATATATATATATATATATATATATATATATATATATATATATATATATAATCAAAATATAAATGAAAGTCAAAAACCCATTTTTAGTCATACCTGGAATCAAATCCTGGTCAAATAGGTTATATGGGTCATTGTATAGAATTGGTTCAAAGTTAGAGTTGGAAACATCTTAAAAATAATTTTTTTCCCATATGAAGTATTATAAGCTTGCATTGGATAACAGTTGATTAGTTTATTTTTTACAAAACATAGGCTACTATATATTTAACATATGAGCAGAAACTGTCTAGCTAAAGCTTATTTGATGTCTATTTTATAGTAAAAACTTTCTAATCTATTTCGTCTGTAACAGTAGGCTATGCATCTGTGCGTTCGTTTGTTCACACACCCAGACACCCGATTCATATTTAAACAGTCTTTTTGGTTTTACAGATACTATTCTATATTGCGATTAGAACAAATCTCAGTAGTCTTACTAATGTAGGAGCGAGAGTGAATGAACGCACAGCGCGCGCGCGTCTGTGAATTCGTCCATTCATTCGCACACAGACACGCATTTAATATTTAAAGAGTCTTTGTGCAGTTTACAGACACTATTCAATAATGCGATTAGAACAAAGCACTTAAGAATAAATGACTTACTACATCAGCTGAATCCGTGCTCCTCGAAATGAAACAGGTAACTGAGTTAACTTTTCCAGGAATTATTCCTCACTGCGTAGATAAGGGCGTTCTGATGTGGGCATTTTTATGGGTTGCCTCAACATTAACGTTTGAATAGCGCGCGCTCTCAGTGGGCGTGGTCACATTAACACGTCATACGCTATAATTAGGTGAAAGGAAAAAGAGCGACATCTCTCTCTTTTCATACAGATTACATCAACTGAGAATAGTTGCTTTTTTATATAAATGACTTCATTTAAAAGAAGAGAATTTCAGCTTCATAAAGATAAATCTTTCGTGTCTCTGTGACAAGTATTTATTGAGTTACAGTTCATTTTTCGGACGCGTTTCAGAAAGATTTTTGTGGAGACAGTGTGAGCTGAAAGCGCACCCTGTTTATTTGATTTATTTTACAAAAACACAAGGTTTTGATGTTAATAAGAGTGTACACAAAAAAAGAAGACATTTAACAGTATTGAATGATGTGTAACACTTATATGTAATATCAAAATCAACAAAGTATTTTGAGTTTGTTTTGCACTGATAAGAAAAAAAGTGAGCAGATCATGCCGGCGTGGAAATCTCTTGAAGTCTCGTTTCAGGCCTACAAGGAAGAAAAGGAATAGTCGAATAAAGTCGTTATTTTTGTTTGTTTTTTCGCACAAAAAGTATTCTCGTCGCTTGATAAACTTATAGTTGAGCCACTGTTGTGACATGGAATATTTAAACATTTTCTTCATTGACTTTCTGGGCCGTCAGGTTTCATTCCCTTAGGCAGCCTATGTGGTAGTGATCCAGCTGTCACATTTAATCAAAAATATCTTCATTTGTGTTCCGAAGACGAACGAAGGCCTTACGGGGTTGGTACAGCATGGGGGTGAGTAATTAATGACTTAATTTTCATTTTTGGGTGAACTAACCCTTTAAGGCCTTTGTGACGTTAAATTGCGAAGATCTTGAGTTTTCGTCAAAGGGCGTGTCCTCGGCGGCCTGACAAATTTCGATGTTTCGCCATGAAACAGGAAGTTGCTGTAACTCAGGCAAACAATGTCCAATCTGCCCCAAACTTCACACGTTTGATAAGAGTTCGGTCCTGAACACATGTCCATGCTCATATTCAGTTACAGTCATAGCGCCACCTACTGGCAACAGGAAGTGACACGTTTAACAGTGTTGTGGACTCCTAATAACATATAAAAAGTGCCAGCAAGTGCTAAACATGCTAACAACATATTAGAAACATGCGAAAACATGCTAGCAAACACTTAGCTAAGTGCTAAAGCATGCTATTACTGCAATTAAATAGTAATTTGCTGTAACTCAGGCATGGAATGTCCAATCTGCCCCAAACTTCACACGTTTGATAAGAGTCATGGCTTGAACACATCTACATGAGAATATTCAGTTATGGTAATAGCACCACCTACTGGCAACACGAAGTGACATGTTTAACACTGTGATGCAGTACTAGCAACATATTAAATATGCCATTGAATTCTGAACATGTTATAAACATGTTAAACATGCTAGCAATTCTTAGCTAAGTGCTAAAGCATGCTAATGCAATGAAACAGGAAGTTGTTGTTACTTAAAAAGGCAATATTCAATCTGCCCCAAACTTCACACGTTTGATAAGAGTTCTGTCCTGAACACATGTCCATGCTCATATTCAGTTATAGTCATAGCGCCGCCTGCTGGCAACAGAAAGTGACATGTTTAAAACTGTTGTGGACTCCTGATAACATATAAAAATGTGTCAGCAAGTGCTAAACATGCAAGCAACATACTAGAAACATGCTAAAACATGCTAGCAAACACTTAGCTAAGTGCTAAAGCATGCTATTACTAAACTTAAATAGGAATTTGCTGTAACTCAGGCATGGAATGTCAAATCTGCCCCAAACTTCACACGTTTGATAAGAGTCCTGCCCTGAACACATCTACATGAGAATATTCAGTTATAGTAATAGCACCACCTACTGGCAACACGAAGTGACATGTTTAACACTGTGATGCAGTACTAGCAACATATTAAATATGCCATTGAGTTATAAACATGTTATAAACATGTTAAAACATGCTAACAATTCTTAGCTAAGTGCTAAAGCATGCTAATGCAATGAAACAGGAAGTTGTTGTTACTGAAGAAGGCAATGTCCAATCTGCCCCAAACTTCACACGTTTGATAAGAGTCCTGCCCTGAACACATCTATATGACAAATTTAAGTTAAAGTAATGGCGCCATCTACTGTCGACCGGAACTGACATGTTTTACACTGTGATGCAGTAGGCTACTAACAACATATTAAATATGCCATTGAGTTCTAAACATGCTAGAAACATGCTAAAACATGCTAGCAACACTTATCTAAGTGATAAAGCATGCTATTATCCCCATAATAAAGGACATTTTTGTAACTGACTTTGACATATTATAAATATCTCCTATATTTACCTACTTAAATGCACATTGCCCACCGTGCTCTGTCTTCCTAAAGCCACCAGGTGGCGGTGGCACGGGTGCGAGGGCCCTTTCAATGCTGCTTGCAGCTTTAATATTTGTTTTATTTTGTACCATCTAATTACAAGAAGGTCTCGGTATGGACGTACACAGCACATTTCTTGTTCCGCAAGTGACGTGCAAGTTCGTTTTTTCTGCTAACAGCCATTGTGATATTCATACCGCATTTTATAATATTGCTGTTATGCAATGCTCTTGACACTAGCTTGACATTTTTCTTCCTTCAGTGGTTTAAACATTGAGCATTCCATTCCTATCCATTCTGAGAATGCCCACCTCACAAGCTGCTCCGGAGCATGAGACTGAAAGATTGATGGGAGACTCCAATTTAATAAATATAAACTGCAGGCGATGGCCATATTCAGCTAAAACACAGGTCTTCTGTCTGCACCCCTTAAATGACGCTCTTCAAAAACTGGACTGAGGAGATTGATCATAAATCAAGCCTGTGGTGTACTCTAATGGCAAAGCCTTTAAAAATGAAAAATGTTCCCGTCAAGAATCTTTTGAGGTTACAGGACCGATTAGGTGAACGGCAGTTTCACCTACGGTTAAGTACCTGTGAATTCTATTAGCGGCAGTGACTTGAGAGGACGTTTATTGAGTATGTGTGAATGCTATGAAGCGCCAATGTCCTTCGCAAAAAGCTGAAATGTGATACCAAGAGTACGGAAAGAGCGCCTCATTCCTAAGTCATAGCTTCACTTCAAAACCCTGCCAAACCAGAAGCTCAACACTCTACTGTATAAATACCAAAAAACAAATCTGTATGGACCAACCAGGCTTTTAGGGTAGCTAAGTGCATTTTAAGTTTACGATTAGAATGTGGCTTAAATCGATTAAACTGATCGCGTCTGGTTGTGTTTGAAATTATTGAACTACAGTATAAAATCATTATTTTCTTTGGCTTCCACTTAATTCACAACGTATACTAATGGGATTTTAATGATGTCAGAAATCACTAGCATATTAAATGATAAATATTCTCATCTGCAGTAGAGATGCTGTCATTTATATCATTCTTTTGAATGTATTTGTGTTTTTAATATCTTGCCACATTTCAGTGGTTGTAGGAATTTGGATGTTTATTTGCTTAAAACAAAACCCTGTGGTTTGTTATCCTTTAATTTTTCAAGAAAGTCCGTTTTGGTCTCCAAATAGCAACGGTTGTCACCATAAATTCCAGCATGTATGGAAGTGGAAAGTGGCCTCTAATTTCCAAGGTACGTTTTCAACCTCTTGGCCTCTGCCAGTGCCTCTCTCACTCTCGCTTTTCCGAAATCTCTTGCACTAGTCTGAGAGGAAACAATCAGCTGCATTCCACTGACACCCACAGTAACACACCAACCCACCTTTCATAACATCCATTTGAAAGAGCCTCATGAGAGAGTGACAACGCTCCTTATAGTAACTGTATAGCATTAATCTCCAATGAAAACAAAGAAAGAACTTTAACCGAACACACTGAATTCCACCAATTATAGCGCGAGTCAGTCCAACAAATAGGCCCACCAATTAAGAGTGAGTCACAAGACGACCTTTATGATATCTCAAAAAGAAAGAAAACATAGGAAATATATTCGTCTTTTTAATTAATTTTGTTCCAAGTCAGGACCTGAGTGGGACCAGTTTAGTGACAATTATCTTGTATTATGACTAGTTGAAGAAAATTGCATTTAAATGAGGAAACCCCAGTGAACTGCATTCCTTTTGTATCGAAGACTTAGAAACAAATTCTCTTTGTTTATACTTCCTTCCTATCCTATGCTTTAAAAAAATGCCGTATGGGCGTAATGAGATTGGAAATGACGCATATGAGTTGTTTGGAAGGCAGATGCGGTGGAGATAATGGCCCATCTCCCTAGACCTCCACTTGAACGGCTTATCTGAAGTCTAAAAACTTACGCAACATTTCATGGAACTGGGTCGATCACAGGGGCATGATCACACGCTCCCGTCATTGTGCAAATATCTGGATGAATTAATATGAATGAATGTTGTTTTGATGCAGTTATCTTGATGCATTCGTCGTAGGAGACCGCTTTAGGGGGTCAATTCAATTGATCTACTATCATTTAAACTCAAAGTTCTCAAACCTCAATGATGGCCAGTGACAGTATTATGACATCGCTTGACTCAACATGGGGTCAACAGACCATTTGCCCTTTAGCACTCATAGGGTCCTCCTTATGGAAAGATTAATAATAGTAATTTTATAAATAATGCAATGAATAAATGAAATTTACTAACTTAGCTAACTCACTTAAAATAAAATTGAAATAGAAATGTAATGAAATTATTAAATACATCATAGAATGGTGCAATAAATAAACAAAAGAATAATGAAATATAAGTGCACATTAAAATGAAAAACGAACTGAAATATACAACTTGAAATAAAATGTAGCAGACAGCATGGAGAAAATCAATATATAATGAAATTGAATACATTATGAACGGAATATGTATATGAATATGAAATAAATAAATAAAAACAAACATTATCAAAAGAGAATACAAATAAACACAATTAAACAACCAATTGTACAATTAAAAGTGATGGTATTGATTGATTCCATAATGACATTGATTGACAGATTGATTTTTTTTTTTGCAATATAAATGTTTCTTTGAAAAAACCAAAACAATCATTGCATCAGGATATACAGCTACTTTTGAAAGTCTGTCAAAGGAGAAAGAGAGGTATAGTAAAGAGAAGAGCAAACTGGAACATGCTAAATCATGCATGACTGAGAAAATATCCTAGGCCTGAATTCGATTAAACTACCATGAATCCATGATCTTGGGTTGAAAGCAGCACTGTTGAAGTCCTCACAGCGGTTAACTCTCATCAGTCACACTGGGTGGGATGGAGTTTGATATGTTTTAGAGCAGCAACTCGGGAGCAAGAAAGGAAAACCTTGCAACATGGGGGCGATTAAATACAACCTTTTAATTTGAACCGAGGCCTCAGGTGCGTACGGTCGTCCAAATGGCCTTAATTAAATTCACCTGCCTCTACTGTGCATCAGCGAGGAAGCGTTCAAGTTTTATATCGAACACATGGCTACGTTTAGAAAGTGTTTCAGTGCAATTCTAAAATCCAGACCTTATTTGTCTTTGGTTTGTTTTGGAGGGTGTATAAAGATTGCCACCCTGTTCTGTGGTCAGCGTGATGCCTTAGTGATCCCTTTAAATGTACTGTAATCAGTTTGATTGCAATTTAAACCTAATTAGCACAAATTCCCGAATCACGTCTGAAGTTAGAATCCATAATAGAATAATCTGCGTTTACTATGTAATTTAAGGAGCGATGAAAAAACAAAAAAGCACATAAAAGCTTGTGAAACAAGATATCAGGTTTAATTGCAATCAATAAAAATTAGTGTTTCCCCCTAACCCACCACATCCATTCCAAGGTAACATCCCATAATGCACTGCACTGAGCTCAATGAAAATATTAATCCAAGATTGCTTAAAAAGCAAACGAAATGTTGATTATAAATACTAAATAGCTTATACAAATAGTTCATAGAATTCATTCAAATAGTTAAATGATTCAAATTCATGCACATAAATGAAAAATAAATAAAACTAATTGATCATTTTATGTTATATTTGTGTTTGTTTTTAATAGCGTTGCGCTGTTAGCTTAGCAACATGCTAACATCAAACGCAATTGAAATCAATTGCAATTGTATCCAGTGTGGAGTGAAATTTGGAATCAATTTGGGACACTCTACTATAGAGCATACCAAACTGGTTCCTTATAAAGTTCCATAATGGTTGCAATGCTGTCTAAAAAGTTAGCTGCCTATAAGCATTTAACTAGCTTTTGTAACAGAGCTTGAGAATCGTTTTACAAACCTGGGCCCCAGTTCATCTTCACAGCGCCAAGTGAACTCTCCAAAGCTCTCATAGCGCTGGTTGTAGTGGTAAAGTACTCGGTGGAGGGTTGGTGAGCCCAGGTCCATAAGCGTGTTGTAGGCTGTCTGCTGTTCCTTACCGCTGGTGTAGCCGTTGAACAGGTTGTAAATCTTGTCTGCTATTTCTGAGGGGATATTCAACCAAATCACATCACTTCTGATCTTCTGAATATTGCCCTAACCTAAGAAGTTCATTCTACAATATGCAAGCAGTTCTCTACCTTGAGCCTTGACGTCATCCACGGCAGGACAGGGAGTTTTGATTGTCACCTCACTCGGACTGGAACGCCGACCCGTGTTGTCCACCGCCCACAGCCGAAACCTGACATTGCACAATTAGACATTTGTCACATACTCAATTCTCAAGTTACACTTTATTTTCATAGTCAACTTTAGACATACTACTAACTTTGCAACTACATGTCAACTAACTCTCAGAGTATTAGTTGACTGTTAGCTTAGGGTTAGTTAATAATAAGTTGAAAAGTTTTATGAACGTTACAGTAGTATGAAGAACAGCTGGTCGAGAGCCTGGGACATTTTACACTACTGTTTTTATTATGCTTATATGCTGCATTCAGCCTCTGCTGCTCCTTTCGTTTTATGTTTTTTTTTGACAATTACAGTTACGATTAAAGTTGCATCTGCCTCCTTCTTCCCTAAACTTTGTTAGTTTGATCACTTAATTAAACATTATTTTATTCTACTGGAAAAGCCGCATGTGCTGAATTACTACTCATACAAGTCACTTTATTTGACTACCTAATTGAAATTGTGGGGCAATGCAGCGCTGTTTTACTTGGTCAAAACAATCATACTAAAAGTTCGTTTGAGTGTGTTGATAGTTATGTTAACGACGTCACTGACAGGCGACACAATGACACCGGCCGTTACACTGGTTAAAATAGCTGATTTCTCTGGATTTAAATATTGTTGGGAACATTTGGGATAATGCAAGTACACAAGTCAACAAAATATATAAAATTGTTCTAGTAGTTTTTGGATATTTTAATAAAAAAATTGTACATATTGTACGCAGAAAGTCTACTTGACGTGAATGTGGACCAAAAAATAAAGTGTTACCAAGTTGTTGTTTTTTTCTTTGAGCCTTTTACAATATGATTGTGACAAATGTTGCAGGCCAGATTTGAACCACATTTTCCAACATAAGCACCACAGCTCAACATGTTCAGAGCACGTTCAAAAGGTGATGATTCACAATAAAATATATCACAACTACTACTACTAATAATAATAGTAATAATAATTTAAGATGCATGTCTCAAACAATAACATTTATCAAAATAAGGCCAGGGTTAAGTTCTGCAAACTCGTTAATTCATCTAAATCGACAACTTGTATGTTAGATCCTATACCGACTAAGCTACTAAAAGAGATGTTTCCAGAGGTCATATATCCTCTTCTTAATATCATTAATTCATCTTTGTCTCTAGGATATGTACCAAAAACCTTTAAACTGGCTATGATAAAACCGCTTGTTAAAAAAACACAACTTGATCCTACAGAATTAGTCAATTACAGGCCGATCTCGAATCTGCCTTTTCTGTCAAAGATATTAGAAAAAGCAGTATCTTCACAACTGTGTTCCTTTCTAGAAAGAAATGATATCTGCGAGGATTTTCAGTCCGGATTTAGACCGTACCATAGTACTGAGACCGCTCTCATTAGAGTCACAAATTATTTGCTCGTATCATCCGATCGTGGTTGTATCTCTCTATTAGTGTTACTCGATCTTAGTGCTGCATTTGACACAATTGACCACAACATTCTTTTAAATAGACTAGAAAACTATGTGGGCATTAGTGGAATTGCACTAGCATGGTTTAAATCATACTTAACTGACCGTTATCAGTTTGTAGCAGTAAATGAAGAGATGTCTTATCGATCACAAGTTCAGTATGGCGTACCACAAGGCTCAGTACTAGGACCGCTGCTGTTCACTCTGTACATGCTACCATTAGGAGATATCATTAGGAAACATGGAGTTAGCTTTCACTGTTATGCCGATGATACTCAGCTGTATATTTCTTCAAAACCCAACGAAACTTACCAATTCACAAAATTAACGGAATGCATAGCTGATATAAAAAATTGGATGACTAGTAATTTCCTACTACTAAATTCTGAAAAGACAGAGATTGTAATTATTGGACAAAAAACTTCCACACGTAATAACCCAGAATACTGTCTAACACTTGATGGCTGCTCTGTCAAGTCTTCGTCGCCGGTTAGGAACCTGGGTGTGCTCTTTGATACCAACCTTTCTTTTGAAAGCCACGTGTCTAGTATCTGTAAAACTGCATTTTTCCATCTTAAAAATATATCTAAAATACGCCATATGCTCTCATTGGGAAATGCGGAACAATTATTTCATGCGTTCATGACCTCAAGGCTAGATCATTGTAATGCTCTACTGGGTGGTTGCCCTGCACGCTTAATAAATAAACTACAGCTAGTTCAAAACGCCGCAGCTCGAGTTCTTACCAGAACCAGGAAATATGACCATATTAGCCCGGTTCTGTCAACACTGCATTGGCTCCCTATTAAACATCGTATAAATTTTAAATTATTGTTGATTACCTACAAAGCACTAAATGGTTTAGCTCCGCAGTACTTGAGCGAGCTCTTAACGCATTATAGTCCTTCACGTCTATTGCGATCTCAAAATTCCGGCCAGTTGATAATACCTAGAATATCTAAATCGACTGCAGGCGGTAGATCCTTTTCCTATTTAGCACCAAAACTTTGGAACAGTCTTCCTACCATTGTCCGGGAAGCAGACACACTCTGTCAGTTCAAAGCTAGACTAAAAACACATCTCTTTGACCTAGCATACACATAACACACTATAGACTTCTATAAATTCAATGTTAGGCTGTATAGATTAGGTCAGCCGGAACTGGGAACACTTCCCTTAAATCTTGATGTACTCGCTACATCATAAGAAGAATGGCATCTACGCTAATATTAGTGTATTTGTTTATCCCGAGGTTTTCCCGCAGCCTGCCGGATCCAGGCCGTGTCCAGATCTGACGAAGGAGATCCGCCTGGACCCGATGACAATGCAGTGCTGAAGTGTCCACTATCCTCTCCCTATGGAGGATCCCTTTCCCACTCTACAGATGAAGCGTTGTGAATTCTGGCTCGCGTACCCCGAAGTGATAAAATAAAACAAATTCTGTATCAAAATTTATAGGCAAGAAAAGTAGTTTGTTTAGGCTGGGTTGTATGAATTATAAACCTGCGCACATATTTTAAAAAGCACATAACTATAGAATCAATTCTGAATGAGCATGTGAACGCCGTCAGCGTTAATCACAGGTTCGCGTTTAAAAGTCTGATCATTTCGACGGAGGTGAATCAATCAAAGTTAACTTTAGCTGGAAATAACATTATTCAAGAACCGCTATAATGCCAAAACAATCTGTTACCTTAAATTATATGTTTATCTCTGTAAAGCTGCTTTGAAACAATCCATTGTTAAAAGCGCTATATAAATGAAGATGACTTGACTTGACTTGACTTAGGGTTAAATGAATAAATAAGTGTATTTGGATTCATTCCTAGATTTGGTTGGAAATAACACTTCCAAATAGATCTCGGAAATTATGAACCATTACCTTTTTAGGAGTCCTTTGAAGTTCAGAGTCAACAAATTGTTTCAGTGTGTGAATTATGTAATCATATAACAGCATATACCTCCATTAAAATCAAAATGCATGACTGCACCACTCCCATTACATAAGCATGAGTTTACCTTCGGCTCATGGCTTTGATTTGAGAATCCCTTAAGTACAGACAACTCAACTTGAACAATAGCAACCAGCTGTGGTGGTGTACCCATGCACTCACTCCGAGAAGATCGCTGCAGTGACTCCATCACTGATGATATGTGCTGCAGGCTATGAGAGGCAGGTTGTAAAGATTACGTTGAACTACATCCCCATCTAGTGGAAGATATCATAAACAACTACCACCTGCCGTATCACAGCAGTGAGATCCTCAAAGTGCCAGGAAGAGACTGCATGAAAGCTAGGGAAATGTGATCCAATGTGTGTGATTTATTAATGAAAGGGATCTAACTTATGAACGTCCGCTCTCTATAGTCTTTTCACATCAAGTAGAATACAATTTGAAGCAGAAAAAAAAAACTATTAAAACCTATAGTAGTGAAAATAAAGTCTAAGACCACTGATGTAGATCAATGACTGGATTGCTCATTGCGTTTTAAATTGCCAGCAAGAGGTGAAGCCACCGGAAGTGTTCGAAGAGCGGCCATCTTACGATTCCCTACCAACAGAAGGCATCATTGACTAACAGCCAAAACATTGACATGATTAAACCACCCGATTTGCAGCCTATCAGCCTACGTGAATAGTTTTTAAGATGCAG
Organism: Tiaroga cobitis; assembly: GCA_030578255.1. Lineage (NCBI taxonomy): Eukaryota > Metazoa > Chordata > Actinopteri > Cypriniformes > Leuciscidae > Tiaroga > Tiaroga cobitis. Next base: position 38,347,749 of record CM060592.1, on the reverse strand, counting down.
GAAATATTAAGCATGAACAATGAAAATATATCTGTCACAATCTGTGTGTTTAGTTTCGTTTTCATGGACTTTTAGTTTGCATTCATCAGTTACCTGTTTCCTGTGTTTCTTTTGTTCCTAATTTTCCTCCAGTCATCAGTTGTCATGGACACTCATCTAATCATCATACCTGTCCGTTATGTTGCCATTATTACTGTTTATTTAAGTTCCTCTTTGTACTCCTTTCAGTTGTTCGGTATTGCTTGTGTATTGATTGCTACACGCTGTCTTGTTGCTGTTGGATTACCTGAGTCTACTTTGGTTTACTTTATTTAACTAAAAGAACTTATATTTGATCTTCTCTGCCTTTCATCATCTGCGGACTGACAACATTACGATATCTGGGATTATTATCAGAAATTGATAAGAATATACATTAACAATACATACAATCCCCTATTACTAAATTGCACTATATTACAATCAAAAGGGTTACCATGCATCATCTTGCAGCAATAGTAAAAATGTTTGGAAATAAAGCTTCATGTCTTTAAAACCATACGCAGTCAGCGCCATTTCTCTGAATAAGTTGAGAAGTGTGTATATTATTTCCTGATGTCTTTTTATTGGCCAACATCCACTTCAGACTGAAGATCTTGGAAACCATTAGTCAGCCACAGGTCAGCTCAAATTAAATGGCTTTTTACTAGCATGTTTGTATATTAATTAAGTGTGATTTGTATATTGCTGAGCTAATTATTTATTTAACCAACATTTAAGTAATCTTTACTGCTTCTAAATACAAGCTGTTGTTACCGAAAACACTGTTAAATAATTTACAGTTACTGTACGAATAAAAACAGTATTGTACTGTTTACATATTTACATAATCACAGTGAATAACTGTACATGATGGATACACATGCCTTACAAAGCATAAATCTGTATTCATATTTCACAAGAATCACTGTGACATTTGCAATCCAAATGCTGAGGTGTCTCGTCCGTCAGCTGATCTGATATTCGCTACTGTAATGAAGGTGAACATAACTTTTAATAAGCAGGGGAAATTTCTGACTTTTAACAAATACACATTTAAGTGTTTAGGACGTTTGCGTTCTAAGAATGTACTGGGAGACTTCAGATATAAAAACGTTGACTCATTAGGTAAAATTCTCTCTTTTTTCAAATAATATTTAAATTTTATTTTATCTTTATTTCAATGAATAGAAATGATTTTAGTTTTAGCTTTTAGTTAACGCTAATAAACCTGCTAAGACCACATTGAACATCTTGAAATTAGTTTTTGGTGGAAAAATACACCCAAATAAGAAATTCACTGTTAATTTTGCTGATAAAATTTTTAATGAAAGAAATTATTAAAATTGAAAAATAAAAATGAAGCATTTTCACTAACAGTCTCAGACTTTTGTACCCTATACTGTGTTTCTCTTGAAACTTAAAACTCTGAGGCTAACCACACAATAACACTGAACCATAGATAATAGTCCACAGATAATATCAAGACAATCAGTGCTTCTTTGAACAATGGTCAAATATCACAAACATTTGTAAAGAAGTATACTAAGAAGGACTCAATCCTCCCTCTGGGCTGGTGTAATCTCTCCAGCATCCCCTGCATGTCCACTGTGCGTGTGTGTGTGTGTGTGTGCTAACTGCCAACATATGTGCAGGACATGTAAAACACAGGAAATCAGGAGGAAAGGTAGCAGGGCGTTTAAATTCAAACACCTACATGTTGGAAAACCCACATGAAAGTTTCACCAACAAAGACCATCGCAAGTAATGCAATGTGCAATGTGTTAAACTGCAAAGGCAGATGTTTGTGGACTTCAGGGGTTATTTTAGAGTAGGAATATATATATATTAAATTCTAACCTCAAAATAATTGTAAAATATTTGTATATAGATATAGACAACAAATGCAAATCCTTTAACTATGCCAGTTTCCATACAGTAACAGTGTTTGTACATGTACTATATATATATATATATATATATATATATATATATATATATATATATATTATGTAATTTCTCCATTTATTAAAAACTTATTTTCAGAATTCTGAAAATGTAGTTTAATGTCCTTATAAATGTATATCTTGACTTTATATATACTTAATTTAATTAATATATTTATTATTGTTATTATAATCAACCATATTAATTTTAACCATATTACGACCCTCTGATGAGAACCACAGATTTATATTGCGATTTATCATTTTTCATATATTGCGGTTCCTGTTTTTTATCTACACTCAAAATATATGGCTAATGTCAAGTGTTTACTTAAACCTTTTCATGTTTTTGCAGCACTGTTTAACACATCAATCTTTCTATTGCTGTTTCTGCTATTACCGCGAAGTGCACCCTTTGACGCACTTTAAAACCATTCCAAAGTATGAAATGTTTCCCCATGCTGTATCTGAAGCATGTAAAACCCACATTGAATAGGCCCACTGGGCGAGCAAACCATGTTCTTCCCTGTGGCACAAAATTGAACGTTCCTGAGAAAAGGATGTAATGCATCACATAACTATCCATGGGAGTCTAAACAGACAGGGGCCCACCACACAATTACCAAGTCAAGTCAAGTCAAGTCAAGTCAAGTCAAGTCAAGTCAAATATATTTATATAGCGCTTTTCACAATACAGATTGTATCAAAGCTGCTTCACAGTATCAATCAAAACAACTTAACAATGTTTGTTTATTACTGGAAAAAAAGACATCCAAGTTTGGTAGAGCTAATCAATGGTATGATTGGTTAATTAATTTGAATATCCCCAACTGAGCAAGCCAAAGGCAACAGTGGCAAGGAACCGAAAAACTCCATCCAGTGACCTAATGGTGTCCTAAAACTCCATCAGATTACCCAATGGAGAAAAAAAACCTTGGGAGAACCCAGGCTCAGTCGGGGGCCAGCTCTCCTCTGGCATTTATGAACTAGAGGCCGAATTTACAGAAACTGTAAGATAAAAAATTTATATGAATGCCTGGCTAAATAGATGCGTCTTCAGTCTAGTTTTAAACTGGGAGAGCGAGTCTGAGCAACGAACAATATCAGGAAGGCTATTCCAGAGCTTCGGAGCTAAATGTGAAAATGCTCTGCCTCCTTTGGTGGATCTGGATATCCTAGGAATGACCAGAAGCCTCGAATTTAGTGATCTTAAAGAGTGTGATGGATTGTAAGGCGATAGAAGATCCGTTAAATAGACTGGAGCTAAACCATTTAGAGCTTTATAAGTCAAAAGCATATGGCAAGCCGTTTTAGCTTTTATTCATTTCCAGGATATGGATTCTTGATATCAACAATTACATTTTTTGATATCAAGAATTGAATTGTTGATATCAAGAATTGAATTGTTGATATCAACAATTGAATTGTTGATATCAAAAATGTAATTGTTGATATCAACAATTAAATTGTTGATATCAACAATTTATTTGCTGATATCTGTAATTGTATTTTCACTAGTGAAATGTCACCATAGGCTGCCATTCAAAATTAATTGTTGATATCAAGAATTGAATTTTTACTAGTAGAAATATCATTTTTGATATCAATAATTACATTGTTACTAGTAAAAATGTGAATTCCTGATATCAATAATTAAATTGTCACTAGTTGAAATGTCTATTCTTGATATCAACAATTCAATTGTTACTAGTAAAAATGATCATTTTTGATATCTGAAAATGTATTTCTGATATCAATATTATTTCAGATATCTAAAATGGCTTTCTTACTAGTAACAATCACATTCATGATATCAGAAATTAAAATTGTCACTAGTAAAAATTGAATTATTGATATCAAAAATGAACATTGTTACTAGTAGCAATTCAATTGCTGATATCAAGAATAGACATTTCAACTAGTAACAATTGAATTCTTGATATCAAAAATAAAGGTTTTTACTAGTAATAATTGTATTTCTGATATGTGAAATTGGAATTTCAACTAGTAAGAAATCAATTCTTGATATCAACAATTGGTTTTGAATGGCAGCCTATGGTGACATTTTACTAGTGAAAATACAATTGTTGATATCAAGAATTCAATTTTTGATATCAAGAATTCAATTTTTGATATCAAAAATGTAATTGTTGATATCAACAATTGTATTCTAGATGTCAAAAATGTAATTCTTGATATCAACAATTTAATTGTTGATATCAACAATTTAATTGTTGATATCAAGAATTAAATTGTTGATATCAAGAATTAAATTGTTGATATCAAGAATTGAATTGTTGATATCAAGAATTCATATCCAGGAAATGAATAAAAGCTAAAACGGCTTGCCATAGACAACCAGCTAATAAAGCATTACAGTAATCTAGTCTCGAGGTCATGAATGCATGAACTAACCACTTCCAAGAGCAGACGTCGGGCTGATGTCACCAGCTTTTATACAAAAGCGATGATTGGGCCAATTATACTTTCCAAAAAGACTCCTTACCTGCTACAGTGACTGCCAAGCTATTTAGTGAAAAGCACATGCTAAATTAACTACTGATATTGGACAATTGACATAGGTAGGAAATTCTCCAGACATATTTTACACAAATCATTATCGGATTTTCACAGCCTTAGTTGGATATAATTGCTTAGACTCACGCAGATATTAAAACCCCTCATCTGACTGAAGACATGCAACTCAACGTCAGTTCAAAGTCCAAGTGAATCATCCAGTCAAAAGTGGGGCCGCTATGTTTTGTTTCTCACTGAGCGCTCAATGACGATGCCTATTGCAAAAGCAAAGGAAACAGGTGTTCCATGCTGAAGAAACCTGGCATAACACATAATGGTTAAGAAACATTGTGAACATAAGGCCTGGAGATGACCTGTTTGATTCATATTATTATGATGGTGCCACTTTATATTATGTGTCTTTAACTACTACTAAGTAATAATATTTGAATTAATCATTTGATACAATGGACTTATTGTGTACATACATGTTTTTACATTATATCCTTTTTAAAATACCTGCATGTAATTACATCTCTAATTAAAGGGTGATAAAGTTAAGATAAAACCAAATAATACAACACTTTTGTGTTGAGAACATTCTAGTGTTAATCTCCAATTAATTTCAAAGTGGAAATGATGATATTTTAATAAAAAAGTCATGGGTCATTCCATAACAGCAGAAACTCACATGTATGTGGTGTCTGGCTCCAGGCAGCGTATGATCAGCGAGATAGATGAGAGGGGATCAGGGATGTCCCCGAGCATCACACACGGAGATTTGGCCCCGGACATGATGTCATCCACAAAACTCAACATAGTCTCTGCGAAGAGGAGAAAACTTTGTTTAGCACACACACACACAAACCCATTTTGATCTCCCATGATCACCAAACCATTCAAAACATTCTGTTTGTTTGTTTCGTTTCAAGTGTTTCTAATGAAGTATGATTAATGGTATGTCATTTATAGACAAGCATGCATGTGCCGGGAAAACAAACATCAGCAAAACAGCACATCTTCTCAGGAAAGCCTCCGCACCATGAACACTGGATGCTGTTTTGCATGAGGATTTCCCTCACCCTGAAAAGCCCTGCCTGACTCTGACCCAGTGCTATGAAAACAAGTGTTTCCCCAATTCCCCTGCTCGCTGGAACACGCTAGAACCTTCCAGAGACGGAGACCCTGTGGTTTGGACATTTCGAACGGAGGAGATGTTAGTGGTTTGATTTCACACGAGACAGGTGACCCAGATCGAGCTGCGAGTGTCAGCCATCTAAAAAGCCAAATAAAGAGCCCATACAGAAGTCACCTGTGCTTTGCCTTTCTTATTACAAAGTGGACAGGAGGACTGTTTGCCCAGCTGGCCTGCATGCGTCACAGGACATAAGCACGGGGGCCTTGTGCGCCTTTAATAGCAAAGAGAAACCTCCCGTCCGTGGATGGGGAACCTTTTAAAAGTGGTGGTCACCCTGCCTGTCTTCCTGGAGGCCAATACCAGGCTTCTGAGAACATGATGCCAGGATAAACGTAGAGGGTGTGTGTGTGATTATGTGCTTGCTGTCACCAGTAAGTATTTACAGTGCTTGTGGAGAAGACAGTCGATGAACACATGCTCTAAACGTTAATGAAAAGTGACATTGTGAGAGACTGCAGCCCTTCGGGTCATGTTTATCCAGCCATATACAGTTCCACCGACAACAAGCTCTAACATCTTTGTTTTATGTCGAAAAAAGGTGAAATGTAAAAAGGCAATAAAACGTTGATGCGTGTGGAAAATTTTGCAAGTGTGTTTTTATGAGATATTTAATTGTGTGCCATTTATGAATTGAGGAAGACATTATGTTTTAAGATTATTTATGGAGAACATTTCAAAAGGAATACAGAATGGAAAAAAAGTTATATAGCTGTTCACTGTTTTTTTTTTGTTACAGAAAATAATTAATTAATAATTTTAGAGAACAGATATATATATATATATATATATATATATATATATATATATATATATATATATATATATATATATATATATATATATATATGACTCATTCCAGAATTGCGGGTACATTTCAAGTAGAGAAAGAAAACAAAAAATAGGATTTTTTTTTTCTGTTAAACTTTTTTATTTTCATAGAATGCACTTTAAATTCAACATTTTCATTATTTGCTGATCTTAAACTTGTAAGATTTAAAATATTAATACTGAACATCAATGTACTAACAGAAAAATCAGTCAACTCTGTTATAGACAAATTGGGTTGACGATAACAGAGTTGGCGAAGACAGAGTTGACATTTTCCACCATTTTGTGCTTTAGCTCAAAATGCTAACCTCAAACCAGATACCACATGGCATGTCTAAAATCTGAATTTTATGGGTTTTCGCCATTTTATAATTTTTCAAAAAGTGAATCAGAAATTCACTGCAATATCACAATAATAGATTTGACAAATAATTAATCTACTATTGGTGTATCCTGAACATTTTGTACAAATAAATGAGAGAAGAATAATGAACTACTTCACTGCTTTCCAGAGTTTCCCGCCAGAGAAAGTGACATCAATTGGCGCAAGTCACATGCATTTTCTACAAATGCTTTGGAGGTTTTTTTGTTTGTTTTATAACATAGGGTAACAGAGTTGACCAGAACGTAGGGACAGATACAAAATCTATTTTTTTATTAAATAAATTACAAATAATACAGAAAATATATATTCTATGCAATTATTTATATAACTTAATAGAGTAAACACAAAACATATTTGAAAATTACACTTAATTGTTTCATGATAATTCAAGTTGAATGTATGAATCAGGAGGCAGAGACAGTCAATAATAGGTTTAAATAAAATAAATGCAAATAAAAGGTTTATCTGGGAGACTCGAAATGTACCCCCAATTCTAGAATTAATCATATATTTATCCAAAAATATGATGTTTTAAACATTTGAATTATGCTTATGATTTTAAACATATGATTTTAAATGTTCACAGACTCAATATGACCTTGGCAAAGACTGACCAGCATCCTGGCAAACCTGTTCGTGTAGTTCTCAGAAAACAACACAGACAGGGGAAATTCAAGACTTATAATGTATGATTTTACTTTTCTATGAAAGATTATAAAGAACATTTCTTTGGAAAGGAAGGTAAATCTGATGCATTCAAAGATTTACATTATGGTGACCGCACTATATTATCAGTATAATTATAGAGCAGTACCCTTTTCTTGTTTCTTAAGCTTAAAACATATTATTTTCTCATGCTCATTCCCTCAATTTTAAGTGTCATCACCATGCGTTGGCATGCAAACTTAGTCCAGTTCCCTACAGCAACAGGTCAGCAGGAAAAAGGCTTCCAATAAAACGTCCACATAAAAAAACAAAGTCATCAAGTGTACACAGTGTTTCCATAAGGCACTTCAACAAATATGTTCCCTGACACTTTAAATCTCTATGACAAATGGTGATATGAAAATAATAATAAGTCAAATAAAAAAATAAATAAAAAGACCTATCAAGATATCTTCACTTCTTTATCAAATTAAAGCTTTGTCTGACAATCTTTACAAATACAGGTGTCTGGCAATACGGCTAAATTTATGTTCTTTCATCATGTTCCATCCTCTTACCTCAGTCTCATTTTTCAAACAGAAAGACCTGGGTTGACGTGACCACACTACGATGTCTGGCTGCCCTCTGTTAAACTTTCATGGGTTTTGACCAAAAACCTTCTCTGATTCTCATTACTTTGTTAAAACATCAAGGCCCAGCCAGGTATAAGGATCCCAGCCTATCCAAGAGAATTTGCAAGACATTTTGGAGAAGAATCTCCCACAATGCTGAAGAAACAATACACATAAGGCCAAAGCAAATCCAAAACTAAGAAAACAAAAACATTAAGACAATCTATCGCCTTACAATCCATCACGCTCTTTAAGGTCACAAAACCCTGCGCTTCTGGTAGAATATCTAAGTCCACTAAAGGAGGGAGAGCGTTTTCACATTTGGCTCCTAAACTCTGGAATAGCCTTCCTGATGATGTTCGGGGCGCAGACTCTCTCTCCCAGTTTAGCCAAGCATTCATATAATGCATCTCCTAAACTTATACAGTTATATCAGATCAAATGCACATTATTATTCTTGCTTAAAGTTATGAACAGCAGCTACGCTAATTCTTTTCTATTTGCTTCTCTAACTAGAGAGTATGTCAGCTCCAGTTTGGATCCAGCCTATTATGAAGACCAACACCTATGAAGAGACAGCACCAACTCCTGCGAAGACCTCAGATGATGCAAACTCTGAATCAACATGCACCAATGCTACATTTTTATAAATGTCATAATCATTTGTTAACAAACCATCACTTCAATGAGCTCATTGTTTCTGCATTAAATTATTACATTGTTTAAATTAATAATTTTTTTGCTAACTGTGATTTTGTATATGTACATTTTTGAAATGCATAACTTAGACAGTTACCTCTGATAACAAAACACTCTAAATTGTAATGTGCATTTTCTGTAAAGCTGCTTTGAAATGATTTGTATTGTGAAAAGCGCTTTACAAATAAATGTGAATTGAATGGAAACAGGTCTAGGGTGCGTTTCCCGAAAGGATCGTTAGCCAACTATGGTCGCAAGTTCCGTCGTTACCAATAGAGTTCACTGGAAATTACGATCATAGTTGGCTAACGATGCTTTCGGGAAACGCACCCCTGTCTAGTTGTTAATCGAAACTTGAAAATGGCATGTGGCTTCCTCAACTATTTAGCAGAAAGGAAACAGTTTGCTAAACAGTTCAAACATGTGAAGGCACTTTAACTTGGTCTTATGCTGCCTGCTTCTCTGTGTACAGAGAATAATACTTACAGTACATGTGGAGGGTGACCATCTATTTGGGAATAACCTGGTATGACCTCATTCAGGGACTGGACAACAAGTCATTTATTATCCCTCTGATTTATCCAGAATCAAAGAAAATAAATGGGAATGTCAAATTCATGGAAAAACGCTCAACTTAAAAGCATTTATTGTTTTGAACAGATGTTGGTAGTGAAAGAAAAACAACAACAATATATTTTCTTAAAAGATCTGGCATCTTAAATATATAATAACCAGCCAACCAATGGGACAATCTTTGACCAAAAGATGATGTCGGACAGAGAGTACAAAACATCTTCAGCAGTTCAAGGCAAGACCACTCTCAACATCTGAGCCAAAGCCAACATTCCTCAAACGACTCCTACATTCAGCCTGAGAAACATCAATAACTTGACGCAAGTATGAGATTTGTGCATTACTGAAACAAGATAAATCAACTGCAAATAAAAAGAGAACATAAACCTTGACTGAAATACACGTGTCTATGGTAAATATTGAGCCATCGTGTACAAACATATTTATTTCTCCAATGAAATACTGAGGATTCCATTAAAAACATACAGAGGCAACAGCTGTGGAGTGGATTCATGTGAGCTGCTAGTGTTTTGAGGCTTAAGCTTTTCCACAATGTTTGCCATATGTTTCCCCTAAACTAATTTGTTGCTACTTAGACACATAGCCATTACTGTTTCTCCCCTGCGGTCAACCAGGAAGCTGAAATGTGTATAACTTAAATAAAGAGAAAGACAGAGACAGATAGGTAGAAAAAAGGAAAGACAGAAAGACATGAGAAAAGATAAGGTTACTATTAGAGATTTCAGGAAAGAAAGAAGGAAGAAAAATAATAAATAAAGGATGCAAGGGAAAGAAAGAAAGAAAGAACTGGAAAAAGGGAAGAAGGAAAGAGGTGAGAAAAGCAAGCAAGAAAATAAATAGGGAAGCGAGAAAGGGAAGGAAGGAAGACAGAAAAAAAAAGAAGGCAGAAAATGAACAAAGTTTCTGAGATCCTAGGATGCATGGGGACTTTGTTTCTACCAACTCAGGTCAAATTTACAATAAGAAACTCCAAAATCAGAAAGAAAGAAAGAAAGAAAGAAAGAAAGAAAGAAAGAAAGAAAGAAAGAAAGAAAGAAAGAAAGAAAGAAAGAAAGAAAGAAAGAAAGAAAGAAAGAAAGAAAGAAAGAAAGAAAGAAAGAAAGAAAGAAAGAAAGAAAGAAAGAAAGAACTGGAAAAAAGGAGGAAAGAAAGAAGTGAGAAAAGGAAGCAAGAAAATAAATAGGGTTGCGAGAAAAGGAAGGAAGCAATAAAAGGAAAGAAGAAGGCAAAAAGTAAGTAAGTTTCTGAGGCTCTTGGACGCATGGGGACTTTGTTTCTACCAACTTAGGAAAAAATTTACAATTAAAAACTCCAAGATCAAGAAAGAAAGAAAGAAAGAAAGAAAGAAAGAATTGGAAAAAGGGAGGAAGACAATAAGTGAGAAAAGGAAGCAAGAAAAGAAATAGGGACGCGGGAGAAGGAAGGAAGGAATGAAAGAATGAAGGAAGGAAGGAGGGCAGGCAGAAAAGGAAGTTTCTAAGGCCATTGGACGCATGGGGACTTTATTTCTACCAACTCAGGTCAAATTTACAATGAAAAACTCCAAAATAAAAAAAGAAAGCAAGAGAGAAAACAAAGATTCTAATAGTCTTGTGGGAACAGCCTGAGCCCGACCACACATAATGAGGATCTTTTGTTTCTGTTAAACAGGTAAACATTTCAATTAAACATCTCCAAATCCATCACAGGAGCAACTCCGTATCAAAGTGCTGGAAGTTTTACCAGTTCCATTAAACAGCAACACTCTGGTACCAAACACACGTGGCAGCTCCGCGAAATACTCCACAAACAACATCTGGCCTTCGTTGTCTACTTTGATGAACAGAGAGCGAGTGATGGATAACAACGGTTTGTAATGTATCAATTCTTGGCATTTCTTCCCCAAAAATTATTAACAGACTCGATCTCCCACGTGGAACATATTGTCTTTTTCAAGGAAAAGAGGATATAAAAGGTTAATTGTAGCAGAGGAAAGGTGGGTGTTAGTGCTATGCAGAGTTGGAGTGGATGGGAGTGAAACAAAAACTCTTTAATCTGCATTCATTTTCGTGCAAAGAGCTTTTGATATACCAGACGTTACACTTGCCATCTACGTCATAGCGTTGCTAAGAGCTTAGCTGCCGCTCACCTTCGATTCAATTGTGAAACATGCTCTTTCCTACAATTTGATATAATCCCACACTTGACAGAAACCAACAGGTGATAACACTTAGACTCCATGTGCTGTGAAGGTAAGAAAATTGCTTGGAAGACAGATTTATATAATAAACGTGACTAAAGACCGACCACACCAAAGAAAGCACAGAATGAGAAAATATAATGGAAAGCACTCACACAGAACACATTTGAGAAAGAAAAAAGATAAAATAAGCAGTTCCAAAACCACAGCAAACATTCCTCCAAAAATTAGTATAAAACATAAAACAAACAAAACCTACTATTAATAAAAATGATGGCAAATCTCTTAATAATAATATAATAATACGTTTATTTATATACCGCCTTTCCAGTGCTCAAGGACACTTTTGTACATGTAATAAGGAAATGATAACACCAATAAGGTAGACTTAAGTAATCATAAAACACAACACGATCAAAAACGTAACCAAATTCAAGTCTGTAATTGAAAAACTAACTAACTAACTACAAAACTGCATCTGACCAATCAGAGTCAAGTAGAAAGCATGGGGATAGGGTGAATATGTAATTGTTGTGATATATATAGTTTGATATTAATGATAAAAAGAGGCAGTATTGTGGGGTGGAGAGACATGCTCGGCAACACATGTTGATGGCTCCTGGTCAAATGGGCAGTTGACATCTGGGCAGGAAATACATGAAGAAGGGCCTTTATAGCACAGCTCAAGCCACCTTCATTTCGGTTATATCTGTAGATCAGCAACTGTACATCCTAACATCATCGGCCTGGATAGAATCCCTGAGGCCCTTGAGTTCCAATAACGGGTGGAGACAACATGTTTTTATGATGAGGAACTCCAAGTATTGCTGGACTTTAATAGGATCCTGTTGTTGTACACTGGATATTACCGTATGTCTAGCAATTTTCACAGGTGCAAATGGTCACGCACACAGTGGGGTCCATACATCTGAGGTCACATTGTACATTTGGGATTCTAAATGCAATTAAAACAAGAAATACAGTAGTCTTAAGGTAAGAACAGGTATTGTTCAAAATTCATGTATAACTATGAGGAAAGGTTTTGATCCACTTCAAATGTCTTCAAGAATGTTTTAGGAAGTTTGGGGTGGGTAAAATTAGTATTCATTTTTATAATTTTTTTAAATAAAGAAACAAAAGCTTTTATTCCACAAGGATGCATTAAATTGACGAAAAGTGACAGTAAAGACATTTATAATGCCACAAAAGATTTCTATTTCAAATAAACGCTGTTCTTTTGACATTTCTATTCATTTCCCAGAAAAGGAAAAAAAAAGCAGCACAACTGCTTTCAACATCAATTTGATAATAATGTGAAATGTTTCAATACGGTATATATTTTAGGTAAAGCATTTTCACTAGTGGATCCCGGTGCATATACCAAAAAACTAACACATAAATTCAAACTTCTATATAAAAATACACATAAAGACACAGACACACATACATGTGCACAAACTTAAATAAAGACAAATATAAAAGCACCACCCAAAAGAAAACAACTCATAACACGGAGTTAGATGCCTGTCCAAAAGTACATGCACACACAGACCCATGGATTTGTGTGAGTATGAGTGAATCAGTGCGAGCTGTGCCAACTTCCGCAGTGCACCTGCTCGGGCTCCAGAACCTGACCCCTCTCAAAGACACAGAGAGTGAGATCATCCTCCAGGAGCAGGGCTACGGAAACATTCCTCAGGAGTGAAACTGTGTCTTCCACCTATTCAGGGGAAAAACAACCCCCTTTATTTTTTACAGAAGCCCTTGTTTTGCCCGCTGCATGGAGGATAGGTCCCTCTACTTGACTTTGGGAAGTGCGGCACCAGGTTCTTTATGCCACCCGTCTGTTTATGGGTAGGATGTTATGGCCCCCTGACCCTTGAGTAAACCCGGCTGTTATGTGATCAAAATCCTGACATCAGTCTGGTGAGGAAAGCTGTTTGTTTTCACACTGTTTCTGGTGAGGGTGATATGACTGAAGGCAGACTTCCCATTTACTTGGTTCCCACACCACGAGAGAGAAAAGCAAGAGCTGATGATGTCACGTTGTGTGCCTGATTCCAATTAAGAGCTCTATTAGCATGCAAAGCTGGCAGTCTCACCGTGTGTGTTATTTTATAGCAGACAGGTTTTGTAGTTTTCAGATTTACTAAACTCCTAGCACAGTATGTCCAGTAAACACTTTAAAATCCACATCAAGTCAATTTTCTTTTTTTTACAGGAATAGTTCAGCCAAAATGAAAAATTGTCATTATTTGCTCATCCACAGACAAAAGTAAAATGAGCCACAAGGTAAGATGAGCCACACCTCGTTTCTAGGTAACCGTACACAAAATAAAGCACTGGACACCATTTTCAGGAAGAGACAATCATTTCATTATATACGTGGTGAAGGAAAACATATGGAAAATGTGGTTTGTGTAATTTATTGCTAGAAATGTGATTTTTCCCTTTCCAAGTGAACTCCCAGCATGTCCAGGGTTACAATGATTTAGAGAAAACTGAAGAAGGAGCATTTTCAAACACGTACGAGTCTAGTTTTCACTCTCTACTAAAAACTAAACAGTTGGAAAATTACAAACTAGTAATAAATAACCATGGTGAGTGCACTGTATTCCAAGTCTCCTGAAGTCAGATGAGAAACAGACAACAATTTAAGCTGTTCACTGATAATCTTCAACAGTCAAGCACAGTATCGAGTTAAACTTAAGAACCAGATCCATAGAATAAATCATTCTTTTGAACTGACTCTTTTTACCCAATAGATCAATTTCACAAATGAAACTGTAAGGGAAGATTATCAGTGAATAATGATGGATATTTGACAGGCATGATTATGAACTGCCTTTGGAAATTATCTGTGTGAAGATTCTTCTAACTTATCCTTGTGTGTTCCACGAGGAAAAAAATATATAAGTTAATACAAGTTTATAACAATATTTTCATTTCTGTTCACCCAAAATAATTCTGTCATCATTAAATCATCTTCATTTCATTCCAAACATGAATTTCTTTATTCTCACAACAGAAGATATTTTGAACAATGTTGGAAACCAAACCATTTTGGTTGGGATTATGTGCTTAATTTAATGTTAAACAAATTTAATTTGAGTTTGAATATCATTTTGTATGACATTTATAGCCACAATGAAAGCAACAATGGATAATTCACCTCAGAATCAATCGGAATCGATTCAAATGAAACAGAAACGTTCAAACTGTGAACTCAATGTGAACAAAGTGCATTCTATGACAATGATTGTTTTATGTCACGCAGTATGTATCTTAAATCGTGTTAAAATGTTTATGATTTTGATGATGTATTTTTCCAATTTGTGGAGGATGCAGTGCACTTACAAGCTCTTCTGATTGGCTGTGATTGATTTAGTCTTTTCTCATAGTCGTGTCGCATCTGGTGTAGACAGACAAATGGCTTGTCGTTGTATTCTTATTGCATCGCATCTGGTTAGGCTGTCGTGTGATCTCAAAAAATCTTCTTTTCAGATTCACAGATTTGGAATGACAGTAAATGAGTAAATGATGACAGAATTTTCATTTGGGTGAACAATCCAGTTAAGTCAGATAAATGAAATGGTCATTTGTTAACTAGAAAATCTATGCTTTGTGCAGCAATTAGCACAGACTTGTCAAACAAATCCGGGTAAAAATAAACATTGGTTTGCAATGACTTGCAAGTTACAGTCTCTGTTTTTTTTTTTTTAAGCAAATGAAGGACAGCCATGTACGAGATGAGAAAATACAAACCTTACAAATCAAAAGAGGTTTTATAATCAGTTTTCTGACAGCCTGTGAAGCACATTCAGAACCTTCCAGGCTGAAAAGTTGCTGGTTCTGGCCACCTTTAAATCCAGGGCTCGTAAAGAACAAGACATTACCGCTACGGATAAAGAGGAAAATGCAGAAACACTTATATGTATTTGGATTGCAGCAGGACCTCTACGATCATCTCCTCATCAGTCTCATTTTCACTATACCACATTTGGACTTCATTTAACATGGTGTTCTTTTCTAGTTTAATAGCCACAACGTGTCTGAAGTCCAACTTGGACAGGGCAACAACAAAGGTGGGGAAAGACAGGAAATGGGCATGTCTTTAAAGCGAATGAGGGGAACGGATGAAGATAAAGGGAGATACAACAGGAAAGCTAAAGGTTGTCATGGTGCAAACACAGTTTGGGACTCTGCACTATATTTGGTAAAAGTACTGGTAAAGTGGGAGAACATGTGTTCCACATCAGTTTTTATATAATATATTTAATTTTGAGCTAATGATATAGGTGTATGCCTGGCATAATTTACAAACAAAAGATGTCAAAGCACAAGCTGTTAAGTATTCAATTTCTCTCTCTCTTTAAAGGGGACCTCTTATGCAAAATTCACTTTTATATTGTTTTTGAACATAGTACACACTGCAGTGTGTGTACACAACCCCATTGTGGTAAAAAATCCATCCACTTCGTTTGTTATTTTCCCACCATAAATAATGAAACAGTGTCTCAAAATGAGCCATTCACGAATGTGCTCCAATGTGATGTCACATTGGAATAAGCCCCGCCTATAACTGGTAACGGAATCTGCCCTATTAGCTTAGCACCTCCCCTGAATGAGCTGTACACAGTCCGCCATGTTTATCTCCTCACCAGAGCATTTAACAGCAGCATTCAATCAAGAGCAGTGAGTGATTTTCTGTTTTTCTTTTGTTGTCTGATTCATATTAACAACATATACAGCAGTAGGTACTGTATATTACGCTGTTGTCACTTTAACACACAGATCTAATATGCACATGATATTTCTTTCCCTGCTGTTTACATTCACAGACATAACTGACTGTTTATGTGAACTTTGTGTGTTTTTAAAAGGAACCCCGATTATTAAGACACAAAGCCCTAAATATGCTACAACTGTTCTCTCCTACAAAAATATATAGTTAGAAATACATAACATATTTTCGTTATTTAAAAAATACTCAAAGTGTTTACAGAATTTGAACTACGAAGGCAGCCATTATTTTTGCGGGCGCAATGCATTCTGGGTCGATGACATTTACATTACATTTACATTTATTCATTTAGCAGACGCTTTTATCCAAAGCGACTTACAAATGAGAACAATAGAAGCAGTTAAACTAACAGTAGGACAACAATACGTAAGTGCTATAACCCCTCTCAGTTTAATTTTAGTGCAGTTTTTTTTCTTTTTTTTTTTTTTTTTCTATAGAATAGAAGAGAAGAGAAAGTGTTAATTCTACTGAATCAAGTGCTGCCGAAAAAGATATGTCTTCAGCAGTTTCTTGAAAGTGGCTACTGACTCAGAAGCTCTGGTTGAGTTAGGCAGATCATTCCACCAACAGGGAACAGCCATTGTAAAGGTCCGAGAAAGAGATTTTGTGCCTCTTTGAGATGGTACCACAAGACGACATTCGCTAGCAGAGCGCAGATTTCTGGATGGCACATAAGTCTGAAGTAATGAGTTTAGGTAAGAGGGAGCAGTGCCAGTGGTTGTTCTGTAGGCAAACGTCAGTGCCTTGAATTTAATGCGAGCGGCAACTGGCAACCAGTGCAATTGTTTGAGGAGAGGAGTGACGTGTGCTCTCTTCGGCTCATTGAAGACTACTCTGGCTGCAGCATTCTGGATCAATTGTAGAGGTTTGACAGAGCAAGCTGGAAGACCAGCCAGGAGAGCATTGCAATAGTCCAGTCTGGATAAAACAAGTGCTTGGACAAGGAGTTGTGTGGCATGCTCTGTAAGGAAGGGCCTGATCCTCCTAATGTTGTGCAAAGCAAATCTGCAGGACCGGGCAGTTCTAGCAATGTGGTCTGTGAATTTCAACTGATCATCAATTACAACCCCAAGGTTCTTAGCTGACCTTGATGGAGTTATGGATGACGAGCCTAGCTGAATGGAGAAGTTGTGATGAAGTGTTGGGTTGGCCGGGACCACAAGTAGCTCTGTCTTCGCAAGGTTTAGTTGAAGGTGGTGGTCCTTCATCCAGCCAGAGATGTCTGTCAGGCAGGCTGAGATACGAGCAGCTACCGTCGGATCGTCAGGCTGGAATGAGAGGTAGAGTTGCGTGTCATCAGCGTAGCAATGATAGGAAAAGCCATGTTTCTGAATCACAGATCCTAGTGATGTCATGTAGATGGAGAAGAGGAGTGGTCCAAGCACTGAGCCCTGAGGCACCCCGGTAGCTAGATGTTGGGTCTTAGACGCCACACCTCTCCACGACACCCTAAAGGACCTACCTGAGAGGTAAGACTCGAACCATTGGAGTGCAGTTCCCGAGATGCCCTTCATCTTTAGGATTGACAGGAGGATCTGGTGGTTAACTGTGTCAAAAGCAGCAGACAGATCCAGCAGGATGAGGACTGAGGATTTGGAAGCTGCTCTTGCCAGTCTCAGAGCTTCAATTACTGAGAGCAGGGCAGTCTCAGTTGAGTGTCCGCTTTTGAAACCAGACTGATTGTCGTCCAAGAGGTTGTTCTGTGTAAGAAAGGAGGAGATCTGGTTGAAAACAACTCGTTCAAGTGTTTTCGCGACAAATGGAAGAAGAGATACCGGTCTGTAACTTGTTAGATGTGCTGGATTTAGATTGGGTTTCTTAAGCAGTGGGGTTACTCGAGCCTGCTTAAAAGCTGTGGGAAAGGTACCAGTGTGAAGAGAGTTGTTTATGATGTGCGTGAGTGTGGGTACAACTGAGGAAGAAATGGCTTGAAGTAGATTAGTGGGGATAGGATCAAGCGGACAGGTAGTAGGGCGATTGGAAAGGAGGAGTTTAGAGACTTCCGCCTCTGAAAGTAGAGAGAAGGAGGGTAGAATGTGTGCGTTTGTTGGTAAAATGTGTGTGTCAGTTTGTGGATTGGTAAATTGGCCGCTGATGGTGGTTGTTTTTTCTATGAAGAATGTGGCAAAATCATCAGCTGTTAGGGTTGATGAAGGAGGAGGAGGAGGAGGGTTAAGAAGAGAGGAGAAGGTTTTGAAAAGCATGCGAGAGTCAGAAGAATTGATAATTTTGTTGTGATAGTAAGCCATTTTAGCAGTAGAGATATTAGCAGAGAAGGAAGAGAGAAGGGATTGATAAAGACCCAGGTCTGTCGAATCTTTCGATTTGCGCCACTTCCTCTCTGCACCCCTGAGTTTAGTACGATGTTCGCGAAGAATATCAGTTAACCAGGGGGCAGAGGGTGTGGCGCGGGCTGGCCTGGAGGAAAGGGGACAGAAGTTGTCCAAGCAGGATGTTAAAGTGGAGAAAAGAGTATCAGTTGCACAGTTAGTATCAAGTGTTGAGAGCTGATCAGGTGGAGGAAGTGTGGATGAGACCAAAGAGGATAGGTGAGAGGGTGAAAGTGAGCGTAGGTTTCGTCGAAAGGTGACCTGTGGAGGAGTGTGTGTTGTGTTCTGAGGCAGGTTGAGGTTGAGAGTGAGGAGGAAGTGATCTGAGGTGTGCAGTGGAGTGACCAGTGTATTGTCCGTAGAGCAGTAGCGCGTGTAGATGAGGTCCAATTGGTTACCTGATTTGTGAGTAGCCACAGTAGATACTCGTTTGAGGTCGAATGATGCAAGCAGGGTGTGGAAATCAGCAGCCTGAGGTTTTTCTAGGTGGATGTTGAAGTCTCCAAGAATTACAAGAGGAGTACCATCTTCTGGGAAGGATGAGAGTAGCACATCAAGCTCCTCCAAAAAACTGCCAAGTTGACCTGGGGGACGATATACAACTACAAAATGGATTTTTATAGGACTAGTGATGGTAATTGAATGTGATTCAAATGAGCTGTTGTCAAATAGAGGTGGTAAAGGATCAAATTTCCAGTCGTTTGAGATGAGCAGACCAGTACCACCACCCCTTCCGGTCAGACGGGGGGTGTGTGAGAAAGTGAAGTTAGTGGAGAGGGCAGCAGGTGTGACAGTGTCCTCTGGTCTGATCCAGGTCTCAGTCAGGGCCAATAGACTGAGACCTGAATGACTTGAAAAAGATGTAATGAAATCAGCTTTGTTAACAGCGGACTGGCAGTTCCAGAGACCAATAGGAAAAGAGAATAAAGTATTAGAAGACACCGGAAGGGTACGGAGATTGTTAGGATTGCATCGCCTCTGACGTCTGACGTTTGATTTACGTATGTTAGTAATAGTAGAGATTTGAAAACACATAGTGAAAAGGAGCTTACAAACAGAAAGATTCAAAGAAAAGTGTGTAGAAGAGAAAGGAAACAACAAAAAATAAACAAGAAGAATGAAATACTCAAGTGCTTTGTCGGTGTCCTTGCTCGGTGGAGTCGCACAGGTAGAGTCGCTGGTCTTTACACTCTTTGGTCTTCACACGATGAGGGCTTCACACGAGGGCAGCCGCGACCGCTGCCGCGGTGCACTAACCAGTTTTATACACACCTAATACCCTGTTAATGAATACAGCAGGCCACGCCCAACTCTTTGGCCAGCGAAACTCAGTCACGACACAAACACACGCGCGTTTTTACCAGGGTAAACACAGTAACGAAGAGCCGCGCTAAAATCAAATGAGAAAGTAAACACTCACAGACTGATGTTCTCTCCTGTTGTTCTAATGCTTCTTCTAACAATTATTAGCAAATGCCCAGATTAAGTACTTTAACTGGCTTTGGCCACGCCCAACTCTTTGGCCAGCGAAACTCAGTCACGACACAAACAAACACACGCGCGTTTTTACCAGGGTAAACACAGTAACGAAGAGCCGCGCTAAAATCAAATGAGAAAGTAAACACTCACAGACTGATGTACTCTCCTGTTGTTCTAATGCTTCTTCTAACAATTATTAGCAAATGCCCAGATTAAGTACTTTAACTGGCTTTGGCCACGCCCAACTCTTTGGCCAGCGAAACTCAGTCACGACACAAACAAACACACGCGCGTTTTTACCAGGGTAAACACAGTAACGAAGAGCCGCGCTAAAATCAAATGAGAAAGTAAACACTCACAGACTGATGTTCTCTCCTGTTGTTCTAATGCTTCTTCTAACAATTATTAGCAAATGCCCAGATTAAGTACTTTAACTGGCTTTGGCCACGCCCAACTCTTTGGCCAGCGAAACTCAGTCACGACACAAACAAACACACGCGCGTTTTTACCAGGGTAAACACAGTAACGAAGAGCCGCGCTAAAATCAAATGAGAAAGTAAACACTCACAGACTGATGTACTCTCCTGTTGTTCTAATGCTTCTTCTGATGACGCATATTGGTTGTGTCGTTGTGTTCAGAACAGAGAGAGGTGAGCTAATGGCGCTAAGTTTAACTGTAGCTACATCCGAAAAGTGAATATAATGCCACATTGTGCAGCGTTTGGTTGTAATTTCCAGTCCAAAGGCAACAGGGGGAGTGATGTAAGCCTACACTCCTTTCCAAAGGAGAAGAAAATAAGAAAAGAGTGGGAAGTTGCTTGCGGACGAGTACAACTCCCCAAAGACCCACGGCTGTGTTCCCGTCACTTCAGCCCTGATGCGTTTGAGGCATTTAGTCGGCTAAAAGAGCTCACAGGTGCAGCTAGTTACAAGCGGAGACTAAAACCAAATGCCGTGCCTTCAATTTCCCCCCGCAAGAAGCATAGCAAGCGTCCACGCATAGCGAGTGAAAGCCGCGCTAACAAACGACAAAGGCAATCGACTCTAGACACTCTACTGCTAGGATGTAAACAACCCGCTCATGCAGTCGCGGAAGACGAATCATCGGACACTACGCCGATCATGGAGGTAACCGACAATCCACCAGATGCTGTTAATGAATCCACTGTAACGTTAGGCCTACAGTGTTCTCCTAGTATGGTTGATGCAGCAACGCAGACGGATGTTAACCAGTCGGATGCAGCGGTACAGTGGCCAGCTGATGTGGACTACCCGGTAAAAAAGGACACTGTGACACTGGTTATTGCACACTAAACTGTTCCTAACACTTTGTATCTATTTTCCATATTTCTGTTTTTGAACAGGCAGTTTTTCAGGATGGGGAGAGTGTTGGTGAACCCAAGTTCAAAATCTCATGGAGCAAAGTCCACAAGACATTCAGAGCAAGACCAGTGCCTGTTGAAAAGGACTACAGCTACATGACAGCTATGATTGCAGATGTTCTCTCCCCTGTGTTAGATTCAAAACAGGTCATGGACATGAGAGTTAATCCAACACATGTCATGGCTCCACAAGAGAGACTATCCAGATCACAGATCATTTTTCAAACACAGCAGTTTTCACGTTTCAAGTAGCTGCATCATTACGAACACATGACGTACACACCAGCATAGTTCAAATGCACAGTATCTTTAATTTTTAATTCTAGTCAAGCACACGTAGTACTTAAAACATACATTTGATATTGGAGTACATGCAACATTTTTTTTTAAACTAACATTTAGTATGATATCCTATTTTGTTGCTTGTTTTCTTGACAAAATGCCTTCAAATGTCAACTATTCAGCTATAGGTCATTAAAATCCCTCCATGCCTCATCTACTTCTGCATGATCAGTGTCTTCATATTCAAACCCTGTATAGATTCCACTTGGTTCAGAGTAGACGTTTCTTATTTTGTTAACTGCACATGATGGAATGACTCTGCGGACTCTTCTCCCTAGCCAGCCATGCATCCACCATGTAAACTGACGATATGAGGCATATCTGTAAGACCTAAAAGGCAGAATTTTTAAAACAATTATACTATTATGTTATGAAAAAATGATTTAAGCTGTTTGTCTTAACCATTAAAACAGCTGAAGCCTTCACTGGAAGCGCACAGTCCAGTTAACTTTTTTTCCACTATTTGTAGGCTACAGTGTAGGTAGGCTACCATGTAGGCATACTTAAGTAGCCATGTTCAAGTTTGACTTGCCTTTTAGTGACCTGGTTGCGATTTGGTAGACCAGCACTATGCCGGTCATGGAGGCTGACAAGGGCAGCCCATAAAACATCTTGATTGAGGCAAGTTTTAAAGTTTAAAGTTTTCATGTGCTGTGATTCACGGAGTATCTGTAAATATGACCAAAGCATCTTTTTATAGCGTTTTACTATATATTCTCATCAGAATCACAATCAGCTTTATTGGCCATTTGACTCTGGTAATATTTGCTATCAAAGTACAACACTCAGAACAAAAACATAAAGGAGAGTAAGACATATTAAAAAAAAATACTGAAGTATGCAGTATAACAATACTATAGAATTTACAAATGTACAAAGAAATATACACTAACAATTGGAGAGGGAAAAAATAGTGCAAATCAGAATTATCTGAGATTTAAGATTTTAAATATGTAGTTCAAGGCAATTCAATTATTAATGAATAACTGCAGTTCATTATTAATAACAATTTTGTAATTGTAAGATTAAAAATGTAGAGGTAGATGAGCAGAACAGTGTTGACTTGGTTTGGGGGGGAGGGGGTATTTCTGTGCGTAGTGACTGCTTGGTGAAAATAAAGCAAACGATGGCGGTAGATGACTTATTAAATTATTTATACCGATAGTACGATCGTCTGCTCTATACTTAGCCTACCCAGGACAGCTGCTGACAAAAAGTGGAGCTCTTTACAGCAAACGCTCTCGTTCTCGCTTGGCATGGGCAAGCAGTAGCCGCACAGACACCATCTGTTTTGCCCTACTCTCGCTTCCTCAACTCTCTGATAATCTTGAGTGGGCCTATCGTCTTCCGCGTTATTCTCCTGATTTAAGCCTACGATCCGCTCGGGTTCAAACTGAAAAGGCTGAACGGCAGACGTGTTCATCTCGCTACCTGTCAAAACGTAGCTAGCTAGCCGGTACGTTGGAAAACGAATAACCGAAGCTGCTAGAGTGGCTAGGCTACAACCAGGCAACAACCTATACACGTCACTACCCAGAATGCATTGAGACGTAAATAAATATGGCGGCCAACGAGTGAACAGATTTTCGGCTTTTTTAAATAAAAACAAAAACATTTGAGTTTTTTTGTATCACCTTTTTATAGCTGACGCCCAATTTAGTCTTATAAGGCCAACATGCTGCATTAATCGGGGTACCCTTTAACCCTCTGAGGTCGGCTATCGCGCCGGCGCAATAGTCTCGCTTTTTTCTTATCAGTGCAAAAGAAACTCAAAATACTCTGTTGATTTTGATCTTACATATTAAGTGTTGTACATCATTAGATCCTGATAAGTGTCTATTTTTTTTGTGGATACTCACAATAAAAACAAAGTGTTGTGCTTTTCGCCAAATAAAGAAAAACAAACATGATGCTCGTTCTGCCTTCTCTCTGTCAGTGAAGTCCATTCTGAAACGCGTCCTAAGATTATTTTTAATTCCGCGAATACTTGTCATACAGGCACGAGTGTTTTTCCATAATGAAGCTTGAACTCTCTTCTTTTAAATGAATTAATTTATATATATATAAAAAATATATATTCTCAGCTTATGTAATCTGTATGAAAAGAGAGAGATGTCAGTATTTTTCTTTCCAGCTCATTATACCTAATTACGCGTTAATGTGCCACGCCCACGTAGAGCGCGCGCTATTCAAACGCAAATGATCTTAGACAAGCCATTCAAACATGCCAACGCCCGCCAGCTGGATTATAAAACACATTGTGTTTAGTAAGTATCTTGTACAGCTGTGTACACAGCGTATCCTTTCGCTGTGAGGAATAATACTATCTAACCCTGGAAAATGTACCAGAAGTGCTGGTAGTTTCATTTCGAGGAGCAACGGATCCAGCTGATGTAGTAAGTCATTTATTCTAGTGCTTTGTTCTAATCGTGATATTGAATAGTGTCGGACTGTAAACAGCAAAAAGACTGTTTAAATATGAATTGCGTGTCTGTGTGTAGGCTAAATGATGAGTGAACGGCATAGGCGCGCGCGCTTTGTTTACTACAGTTATACAGCGCGTGTCTGTGCCTTGTTCATTCACTCTCGCACCTACATTAGTAAACGTTATGTTTACATGAACACATACAAACTATATTGCTATAGCCTACTAAAATGAGTAAAAATAGACTGAAATATGTTGAAATAAAATGTCTGTATAAGCAACAAGCTGCAAATTCACATGTATATACTAATATATCATACACAATATATTACAGACTAAATATGAATGTTTAGACAAGATTTTGTGATTAGTTTTGGATAGATTATAAAGTTTTGACTGTAAAAAAAGACTACTGTCACATTAAATAGGTACGCTTTTGTTCACCAATTTCTGCTCATAGTTAAATATACTATAGTATGATGTTTTGTCAAAAATAAAGTAGGTATATTGAATTATCAACTAAGATGTTATTATAGTGTTTGTTCCAATATTCAAACTAATGAATCCTTACCTTTTTTTAATACGTATGATAAAATGTATACTTTTTACAAAGAAATACACTTGAAATATTGTTAAAATTGTAATTGTTGTTGTAATTGTAACCTATTTGTAATTGGTTACCATTTCTAATTGTAAAATACACTCACCTAAAGGATTATTAGGAACACCTGTTCAATTTCTCATTAATGCAATTATCTAATCAACCAATCACATGGCAGTTGCTTCAATGCATTTAGGGGTGTGGCCCTGGTCAAGACAATCTCCTGAACTCCAAACTGAATGTCAGAATGGGAAAGAAAGGTGATTTAAGCAATTTTGAGCGTGACATGGTTGTTGGTGCCAGACGGGCCGGTCTGAGTATTTCACAATCTGCTCAGTTACTGGGATTTTCACGCACAACCATTTCTAGGGTTTACAAAGAATGGTGTGAAAAGGGAAAAACATCCAGTATGCGGCAGTCCTGTGGGCGAAAATGCCTTGTTGATGCTAGAGGTCAGAGGAGAATGGGCCGACGGATTCAAGCTGATAGAAGAGCAACTTTGACTGAAATAACCAGTCGTTACAACCGAGGTATGCAGCAAAGCATTTGTGAAGCCATAACACGCACAACCTTGAGGCGGATGGGCTACAACAGCTAAAGACCCCACCGGGTACCACTCATCTCCACTACAAATAGGAAAAAGAGGCTACAATTTGCAAGAGCTCACCAAAATTGGACAGTTGAAGACTGGAAAAATGTTGCCTGGTCTGATGAGTCTTGATTTCTGTTGAGACATTCAGATGGTAGAGTCAGAATTTGGCGTAAACAGAATGAGAACATGGATCCATCATGCCTTGTTACCACTGTGCAGGCTGGTGGTGGTGGTGTAATGGTGTGGGGGATGTTTTCTTCGCACACTTTAGGCCCCTTAGTGCCAATTGGGCATCGTTTAAATGCCACGGCCTACCTGAGCATTGTTTCTGACCAGTGGTGGAATGTAACGAAGTATAAATACTTCGTTACTTTACTTAAGTACATTTTTCACGTATCTGTACTTTACTTAAGTAGAATCAATAGTGCATACTTTTTACTTTTACTTCGTTACATTTTGCAGCAATTATTATACTTTCTACTCCAGTACGTTTCTACTATATTCTGTGACATTTTCGTTACATTTTCTGAACAGTTTTTCCTGCCAAAACGTCATCCTGACCGTCCGTTCGTCGCACGTTTGTCTCACCACTCACCAGTGAAGTTTGGTTGCCATAGATATATGAACCCGGTCACACTAAATGCGTCTCTATAGCACGCAGTGTTTATCGTGCAATTTATACGTGAAAATTATTTTTTTACGTGCATATGGTACGCATGGGTAGGTTTAGTAGTGGTGTGGGGTGCGTGTGAATTATACGTTTGGTTAGGATTAGTATGGCAAGGCAAGAGGTTCAGAATTACGCCATATATTAATCGCGTTTACAGCCAAACGCCGTCAAATACTAGTATATAGTAAGGATATAGTAAGCTTGATGTGTGTATTGCCTAATTGCAAGCTTGTTCAGAAATGGTGACAAAAACTTAAAAAATAAATCCATCATTATTGAACATCATTATAGGAGTAGGCTATTAGGTTGAATGAGTTAGAATTAACTGTTTTATTAATCATTAGAATATACATTAAGAGAAAAAAAAAATTATGCAAGTACTTTTACTTTTAATACATAAAGTACATTTAAAATCAGGTACTTTTTACTTTTTACTTAAGTAGGATTGTCATTGTGGTACTTCTACTTTTACTAAAGTAAATATGTCTCTGGTTATTTGTACTTTTACTTAAGTACTGAGACTCAGTACTTCCTCCACCACTGTTTCTGACCATGTCCATCCCTTTATGGCCACCATGTACCCATCCTCTGATGGCTACTTCCAGCAGGATAATGCACCATGTCACAAAGCTCGAATCATTTCAAATTGGTTTCTTGAACATGACAATGAGTTCACTGTACTAAAATGGCCCTCACAGTCACCAGATCTCAACCCAATAGAGCATCTTTGGGGGTGCGGTGGAACGGGAGCTTCGTGCCCTGGATGTGCATCCCACAAATCTCCATCAACTGCAAGATGCTATCCTATCAATATGGGCCAACATTTCTAAAGAATGCTTTCAGCACCTTGTTGAATCAATGCCACGTAGAATTAAGGCAGTTCTGAAGGAGAAAGGGGGTCAAACACAGTATAAGTATGGTGTTCCTAATAATCCTTTAGGTGAGTGTATGTATAGGCTATATAGTAGTGTTGTCACGGTACCAAAATATCAGTATTCGGTACCAATACCAGTGAAAATCCACGGTTCTTGGTACAAAATTCGGTACCAAAGCTTAATTTAGATTAAATTTACACATATTAAAGTGTATATCACGGTTACAAAGATGGAAACTGTAGTATTAAAAACAATTTACAATAAGATTCTATTTGTTAGATAACATTAGATAAAATTACCTAACAATAAACAACAGTTATATACTGTAGCAATTATTCTCCATGGGGTTAACTTAAAAATGTACTAATATATTTTTAAAATCAAAAGTTTTATCTGTTAACATTATTTAATGCACAATGAATGAAGTGAACAAACATGAACAATCAAGTGTTTGTATTAAATAACATTCACAAACATTAATTAATGTTGTAAAAATATATTGTCCACTCAATGTGTTGATGTTGCATTAAGTAATATTAATGAATGGTGTCTTATTGTAGTGTTACCAAACTATACAGGAGATAAAATATGTTTTATTTGACTTAACTGTACTTTTATTTAATTCAAAAATGTCACTCTTGCCTGTCTTCAAAGCTTGAGAACCCTGTAGCTGATTTCTCATGCAAGGGCTAGAAATCAATTAATTCTGATACTTCCTCGTCATCATGGAGAGCGCATCGCACCGCTTTCTCCTTTCCACAAGCGCTTGCTCTCCCGTGTCTCCGCTATGCATCCATGAACAGCGGCGCGCCTGGAAAGACGAGCTCGCACGTCTCTTCTATTATGAGCGCGCTTGCCGCGCGCCTACATTTGAAATTTGCACGCGCAAAAAAACGCGCTATATAAACGTGTGAATGGCCCTTTATGGCAACGTGACATTAGCCTAATTCAAAATATTTCCATATGTGGCTCTTTCCTCCTTTCTTGTCAACAAGTGGATTCAGAGCCACCGCATTAGCAGCGCCGGTCGCCATGTCTCAGAGTGTTTTTATGAAGAGTACGCACCTCTGCATCTTTCCGACAGCGCATCAAGAACCGGATTAACCCGGTACTCGGTACCTAGAAAAGCTGGGACCGTAACCATTTAATTTTTTTAGTACCGACTTGGTACCGAAGTACCGAGTTTTTTGACAACACTACTATATAGATAATTTCTTTTGTCCTTGCATTCTTTGGGATCCTGTGACACACCTGTGTGAAAGGGCTAATTAATATGCAGCTCATTATGCGGCACATTATCCGGCCTTTGTCTTCTCAGGTGTGAACACGCCTCCACGCATATTGCCTTTCCAAACAAAAGGTGTCTAATAAAATTTAAATCAGTGTATGTTTTTGTGTAAATGATTAGGCAGGATGATTTTCAGATCATTTTGAAGCAAAAATTCTAGGCAACAACACTCATTAGTCAAAAGTCTTGTGGACACATATTTAGTATGTGTTTTGTGGCCTTATTTCAGACACTTTAAGTTTTAGTTTTTTCAATAACCATGCATAAGCAATATTCTCTCAAAAATACAAACATGTTTCATAATTGTTGCTCAGAAATTACGGTAGCCCAGTTTGTGCTATATTGAGTGAATTTACACCTTTGCCATTAACATGTTTATAAATAACTGAAAAAAGCACAAATGTCAGAGCATGTCAGAACACCTCAAGGACCCCAAAAACCCTAAGACCTCAGAGGGTTAAAGACCGAAAATCTTCAATATCACGTGAGCGTCACTGTGATAGAGATGATAAATCAAAACTAAACGGATGTAAAGAGCTGTAAGGCTCCACCCTCTTCTGGAAAGCGGGCGGGGAGCAGCAGCTCATTTGCATTTAAAGATACATGTACGAAAACAGCATGTTTTTGCTTCAACAAAAAAAAAAAAAAAATGGGCATTTACAACATGGCATAATAAATGATCTGTGGGGTATTTTGGGCTGAAACTTCACAGACATATTCTGGGGACACCTGAGACTTATAATACATCTTGTAAAAAGGGGTATAATAGATATAATTTAATTAAAATAATAATAACAATAATAAAAAGTAATATTCTGTAATAATAGTTAAATAACTGTTTTCTATTTTAATATATTTTAAAATGTATTTTATCCATGTGGTGGCAAAGCTGAATTTTCAGCAGCCAATACTCCAATCTACAGTCACGTGATCCTTAAGAAATCATGCTAATATGATGATTTGGTGCTCAATACACATTTCTTTCTATTTTCAATGCTGAAAACAGTTGAGCTCTTTAATATTTTTGTGGAAACTGTGATCATTTTTTTCAGGATTATTTGATGAATAGAAAGTTCAAAAGAACAGCATTTGTTAGAAATAGAAATCTTTTGTAATACTGTAAATGTCTTTATTGTCACTTTAATAATAAAATATAAAAACTTAAAATATAATAATAATAACCCCGACATCCTCATGTTTACCATGAGACAAGTTGAATTATAATTATTAGATACCCAAGTGCCATTGTTATTGTTGCATCAGATATACAGTAGCCTAGCCTAGTTATCTACACTTATACTACAGTCTTGTACTAGCAGTAGTTGTCCCTCTGTGTTGACCGAGGATCACAATTCTTGTCAGGAAGGAAGATGGTAGCAAAGGGAAGTGCCCTGGATTACATTGTTCTGGTGCTCATCCAAGGTTATTTAACATATGCCCATTTTTGCTTCATCCAGAAAGGCTTAAATCCTAATCATTACCAGAATCAACTCTTGCCATGGTTCTGCCCTTCCCTAGCTTCAAGGTGGTCTTTCTCATTGTATTTAAAACACTTCACAGTTTAAGCTGTGAGCAGATCAATCAATCATTGGATATGTCTGACGCATACAAAACACAGCCTTTTCTGGGAGCCACATGTGTGTCTCATGTCCTTATGAAGCACAGCAAGTCCAATATCAAGACCTGCTTTCAAAGCCTTCTGAAGAACCATTGATCATCTATGTGAAAAATCGATTCAATTCTTGCCTAAAGTGGAATAAAATCTCTGGCGCTGGTATAGAGGACAGTAAGTAACGCAGTACGAAGACTAGGAGGACTCGAGGGGTGAAAAGCGCAACTTTAGAGTAGGAAGCACAGGGGAGAGTGAGGTGGGCTTCTATTTGGCATGCCAGGCAAAGAGGAAAGGGGGCCATTCACGTTAAGACATATTCAATCTACTCAGCAATCCCTTGAAGAACAATAACATGGTCTTTAGACATGTGCCGGTATTCGGTAATGCGATAAATCGCGGTAATGAATATGCACGATATTGTTATCGCGGCCACTTCAAAATACCGTGAAAAATAATAGATTTGAATTTAGACTTTTAGAACACGCATTAGCTAATTTTCTATCAACCGCTTAAACACTGCGTATATGCTCCGTAAAACACGTGCGCACTCTGATGTAAACAATCCCCACATGTATAAGCACTGTGTGGACGCGGCGCAGAGCGCACTCTAGTCTAATGTAAACAATCCTCACATGGAGTAGAAGCATGGCGGAAGGAGGAACGCTGCCGAGGATTTCCCCCCCGCAAGGCTGCCAACTCTCACGCATTCAACTTGAGACTCAAGCGCCTTTCAGACAGGACGCAGAATACTCGCGGGGACGTTTTGTTGCTGCGTCGACCAAAGCACGCCGGGGTCAAAGTTACAAATAGTTCAACTTTTTATTTGCAAAATAGCAAACCGCGTTCTGTCTGAAAGCCGCATTACGGAATTGACACTTTTCACACGCTCTCACGCAGAGAAAAATCGCGAAGCAAAGAGGACACCGACAGACTAGACAGAGCAGGTTACTTTTGATATGAAAAAAAAAGGTTCTGTCCATTGTGACAGATCGCTGCGCCTCAGTTCAAGTAAACCGATCATCTGTTACTTTTTATTTAAAGATACAGTACAACTTACCTTAAGGTTTATGCCTCATACAAA
The DNA here is from genome assembly GCA_030578255.1 of Tiaroga cobitis. Lineage (NCBI taxonomy): Eukaryota > Metazoa > Chordata > Actinopteri > Cypriniformes > Leuciscidae > Tiaroga > Tiaroga cobitis. The sequence continues at coordinate 38,316,627 of CM060592.1, read as the reverse complement.
ATGTCGATCAATCAGTGTTTTTCACGGAAAGAGGTCAATAAAACTGCAGGAGAACAGTTATGTCACAGAACGTTACATTTACCTCAGGAAAGCCATTTAATGACCAGCACTTTAGTTGACTAGAAAAAATTGTCATTTTGCTAAATATGTGCACTTTATTATATATTAATTATATGTTTACTTGTCATTACATAATTGTTATTATAATGAAAACCGCATTATATTTAATTTCTCTCTGTTTACAGCATTATGTGAGATATATTTTTTTCTTGAGAAAAATTAACATGCAGACTGTAGCCTACCTAATATTTATCCAAATGAGTCAATATTGAATTAAGATTAAAATCAAATACAATAATTTATTTGAATAATACAAACAGTAACCTACCAGTCATTGTACCATGTAAACATTGTAACACGTTGTCACTGAACTTAATAAAATTCTGTTTAGTTACCATGTTTTGAAAATCACAATTACACATTGTGATGCAAGTTGTTTTTTTAGATACCCGCAATCCATCTGTTTCTCTTGAGCAATTAAAATAACGTGATAATACCGTATACCGTGATAAAAGCTCATTCAATTAATCGCAGCACGAAAATTTGATACCGGCACATGCCTAATGGTCTTCATCCAGCAACATGATAAATATGGCTTAGAATGAACATACTGTACATTCACCCTGATTGGGGTGAGTGTTTTTATTGTGCATGGATAAATCTTATATGATGTCCATTATGCCAAGGATAGAAATGTGAGACACATATTGACTTAATATTCACCTCAAGGTTGTAGTGATAATCAGATAGGTAGTCGAGCCAGCTCTGGTATGTGGAGTAAATTAACTAGATTTAATTTACTAAAGTTCCCCTCCCTTTCTTCCATTCGGTGAAAGAAAGGGAATAGTGTTTTGAATTGATTAAATCATTGACTCTGATTCGCACATGCAGCGTTTTTCTCTAATGAATAAAGAAATGCTTTGTTTGTGACATGTGACCCAAAAGGACATGTGACTCGAGACGAAGATTACGGAAGAGAACAGGCCCTTAGGGTCTCCCCTGATTTGATCACCTCACAAACAGAGCACTGTGTAATGAGTCAATTCACAATGCAGCCTGAACTCTGAAGAACAATCACATACACACACACATGCTTTAACGTACACTCATACACAAACTTTGAATATTAAAACTTAGCATATAAGCATGTCATATTTCATGTGTGTTTCCCAGTTTATAGTCACTTTGTGTATGACGTGTGTTTGAAGGAATGAACTTGCTTTGAAGGAACTAAATGCTTATAATATGCATATCTCTGTATTCCGATAATCTTCATGTGACGTGTTTGATATGTCTGTAATTCCCTCAATCTAACGGAGCCGAATTCCGATAGCATAATGAAGTAAGGTGCATTATTTTACACATTTCATATTTCAGGAGCCGAACGGCTCAAATGTAATCTCCTCATTACTCAGTGGGCAATTCCCCACAGGACAAAGAGAACTGTGTCCGCTTCAGATCCGCGGAGGGTCATGTGTCAAACAGGGGCGTGAACCCTCCTCTCCATAAGAGACACAGAAGAGCGCTTACGTTGCTAGAGAGCTTTTTCCCTGTGAGAGGTTTCCGGTTCCATGGCTGCTTAGGGAGCTTTCTCCGTTTCTTTAATCGTCCTTTATTTTCGTTTTCGAACCTTTTCTTACGTTTAGTTTCAGTGAAATGAACGTAATCGGCAACTTCAACTTTAAAGAGACTCTTTGAACCTTCCGCGACCACGTTCGCCTGGAAGAGCTGACGAAGCACGCACCCGCTCTTAAGGACACACACGCAAGACGCGGTTCTCCTCGGCAACACAAAGAGAACCATTGTGCAACTTTCACTCTCCTATCCCTCCATCGGTCCCTGTTCATTTCTTCTCGCGAGGAAAATGAACCCAGCCCGACCTCAGCTGGCAAGCTTCACCTCCAAGGACATTCAAACATGCCGCGCTCACGCGCGCTGGACGAACCCGAACGCTCGGCATCCACATGACCGAGAGAGACACACGCCTGCTTCACATCACCCATTCAAAAGAGCTTTACCGGTGCAAGTATTCCGTTTACTTTCAAAGTTTTAAGATCTGTTGATTCTTATTGTCTCAAAGGTTCTGTGTCTGTGATGAATTGTGCCCCAAGGAGATCTCTCCAGATCTCCTTACTCTCAATCTCTCTCTGTCTATCTCACATGATCTTTCGATCAGACCACTCTCTCTCTCTCTCAATCTCTCTCTCTCTCGTTGTTATTTGTTTGTTTCGTTAGTTTTACTGTTAATGTACATATATGTATCCCGGGGTTTTTAATGTAGAATTCTGTATCCGTAGTTTCAATTATTAAAACCATATTCTTGATTGCTTTCTGTCTAAGAGCTTATATTACAAGTCAATGAAATGATGATCTTATAGCTACAAAGCTTTACAAGTTGTTACGATTTCAGTAACGTAAATTTTATAAGCACAAGAAAATTAATGTTCACGGCCGGAACATTGAGATTTCTTGGAGTTTATAAAAAGGGATAACTTTGTTGAGAAGTTGGTAAGTTAATCTTACGGCTGTTTGCTGGACAAACCGAGTGTTTGATAACTAAATTAATTCCCTTAAAGTTATCTCATATAATCGATCTGTAATGAGACCATTGATGTATGAATGAGGAATTATAATTCGTTATGATTTATCATTCATATATTCGATCGATCTATTTTCAATTTCGATAATTTAACTGCAACATGCAAGATAATAATCATAGTCATGATTAATTATGAAAATTCCCTATGAATAATTTGAGCTAATTAAGGCAAACCTCAATGTTGCTACAAGGTGTTTCATTCTTTCAAAATTACACAAATACATCACTGTCTATAACCTAAAAAAGGGAGAAAGCACAACATGGAGGCTATTTCAGATCATGTTGCAGGGTTATTTCAGATTATTCTTTATTTAAAGGTCAAATTGGATACTTTATACAGACCTCATAGTGGTTAAAGCAGAAAATATAGGCAATATGTCACAAGTATCAGGCCACAGTGAATAAAATCAACTGTATATAGTGAGAGGTGGGCAGTTTACATTGAATTCAGACTAAAATGCTCCATCTTGGTTTGCAAATGCAAAAATCTGGTCCCATGACACAAATGACAAACTCTAGATGAGCCTTCACTTGTTAATTTTAGTAATGGCTTCTAGCATGCTTCCCTCCCTCATGTTCTGGCTGACTAGTCCACCTTTATCTGCTTTCTGCTACTGAACTCTGAAGTTACTGTAAATCAAAGTGACCATTGGCTTCTCTCATGGTTTTGTCTTAAATGATCACTCTGTCTAGGGAGTTTCTTTGCCTTCTGATGTGGCTTCCATTCCCCGATAATAGGACCAACAGCGCCAATTGAAACAACCAGAGACTTGGGTAATTCTCTAAATTTATGCATTTGTTTTACTTTCTCTCTGGAATGGTCTTTCATCTTCATTTAAACAGCCATCCTTTAGATTTATAACACTTAACTGTAGGGCTTTCCTCGATAAATTGTGGTGGTTATTTTAATTTACAGGTCATTTTTAAGGCTTTATTGTACAATCAAAGCCTCTACATAAGAAGAACTGAATATCTTTAGAAAATACGAATGCATTTTTATTCCATTGTTTTATTATTGTCAACATAAAATGTGGTCACATTTTTTAATTTTGTGGTTCAGTCTTTCAAATTCAATTAAAATTAATTTATATTTCAAATATTCATGAGCAGTCAGTTGTCATTATCGCACATAAACCTTGGCAGGGTAATCAGGACCCCAGCGTGAGGCAAAGGGATCTTGTATCACCCCGAAGGGGTTTAATTTGTGATAATGACTGGCTGAATGTACATTATCCCGCTTATTGCATAGCCACTTCCCAAATAAATGGCTATTGTTTCTCTTTTTTGGTCTTTTAGCCTTTATTAAAGCAGACAGGAATATAAAGATATTATAGATCCCAAATGTTTTGTATAAGCTCATATTATGATTTATTTACCTGTCTCAACTTTGGAGTGATCGGTCCGCTCTGTCACCTTCTCTTGACTGATGAGGTAATCAACAATTCTCACTCCGATTGGTGGCTCTGCATGATTCCATTCTATGATGATCAGTGAACTACTGGGTTCATATGAATGCGATAGCTTGAGCCTGACAAGAGTATAAAATAAACATAGAACAATTATGACTTAAAGTTTGAACAGGATCTGAAATTTTACTTTGAAACCTCATTTTAGCCATTTATGCTAAGGATATTCAAACGGTAAATTCCAAGAACTCACAAAGGTTGAGGCAGAGGAGCACAAGTCGGGAGTCCATCTGTGCCAAAGGCACTGGAATCACATCGACACCAGTCATCAATAACATCACCTTTAGCAGAGCACCACAGTACACTCATCATGGCCTCCTGCAGAGCCTGCGTGATATGGCAAAGATGCAGAACATGTTAAAAGTTTGAATTTAATAATACTAATAATAATAAGTGTGGGGAAATGCCCTCTACCTCCACTAGATTGCAGCATCTACCTGGATGATGCATTAGCATATATACTGTATATTTCCCCTAACCTTAAACCTACCAATCACAGAAATATTTCTGCATTTTTACATTTTCAAAAAAGATAACTTACACCTAGTACGATTTATAAGCTGTTTTTCTCATGGGAACAAAAAATGTCCTCAAAAGGACAAGGATGTCGTTCACCATCTTTGTGAGGACATTTTGTCCACATAATGTTTACCTGAACCACACACACTCACTATATATGTATATGTATATATCTTTGCAGCCTAATCTTTAATCAAACTGCATTAACTTGCCATTCCTCTGCAACAGCATTGCCTTTCCCTTTCCCTTCCAATGTATGAAGAGAATTTTTTTTATTAAAACTCTTAAATTACATTATAAAATACATTAAAATAGAAAACAATTAAATTATAATAATTTCACAATTACAAGCATTTTTGATTAAACGAACGCAGCCTTGGTGAGCATTAGAGACTTCTTTCAAAAAATCTTTAAAAAGTTACATTTTCTTTATTATTATTATGATAAACTTTCCAAATAATGTATATAAGTGTTTTAATTTGAAATACTTTTAAAATAATTGTAAATATTTATAAAAAATAAAAAGAATAAACTAACTATATAGGGTATATGTTTGATCATTTATTTGAGATACATCTATGATGAGATACTGTATTGCTGATAGATAGGACATGGATACATTTAATTGACAAAAACACTGTCAATTTTTTCTTTTCTTTTCTGAACACCTTGCTGTTTTTCATGAGCAGGACAGAATCATGTCCCCATCACTATACTGGTGCAATTGGACAAACACAGACCATCTGCTGGCTTCTCTAACACTGTCCAGCTGCAACCTTTGTTTTCCCCAGGAGGTCTCCCATCCCGGTACAGGCCAGGCTTTTTGCTGCTTAGCTTCAGAGCTACCTGGCAAGAGCTACAGGGTGAGAGTACAGCATAATGACTCACAGATACCTGGTAGGTGTCGTTGCCGTTGACCAGTTCGTAGATTGGCGTGGCTTTCGTGATGTTGAGCAGCACAGGCTCTGCAGGACGTGCAGGCCCAGGGCTCATGTGGCAGAGGTGACAGGACAAAGGGCACTGGCCCTGACTGCTGCAGTCCATGCGCACCCCTGCCGCCATGCGCTTGGCACCCGAGTCCAGCAGGCTGGCAATGTATGCTGGGTAAGTGAGCGTGCGTGGTTCTTTGTCCCGCTCCTCCGACTCGTCTGATGGAGAGTTTCCTGAAAAAGACAATTCCACATGATTTAGATTTTAAAATGATAGTGTCAGAAAGTAGGCAAGGCAAGGCAAGGCAAGTTTATTTATATAGCACATTTCATACACAATGGTAATTCAAAGTGCTTTGCATAGAAGAAATAAAAAAAAATCTAAAGAAATAACAATAATTAAAACAGTTCAGAATAAAGAAATTAAAATAACCAAAACAAATAAGAATAATTAAAACAGTTTAGAATAAAAAATAAAATAAAGTACAGTAAAACAGTCATTAAGTAATATTACAAAACAACGAATGAAAAAAATGATCATATTAATATAAAACAACACGTTTATTAATAAACAATAATATAAAAGAAGAAAAATATGAAAATACTATTACAAATGTATTTAAATTGATCAAATCTAAATAATTAAATAATTTTAAAAAGGAATATGCAAAACAAGCTGAATGATTAAAATAAAAAAAGCATGTACGATATGTGCTCTATCAGCACTGTTTCAAACACTAAATCATCATTTGAACTGTACATTTATTCCGTAAAGCCTAGCTTCTATTTTAAGCCCATCCCAAATTAAAATATAATATTACAAGTCAAGTCGTCACCTTCATTTATATAGCGCTTTTAACAATATGGACGGTTTCAAAGCAGCTTTACAGTGATAATAGGAAATTAAAGTAACAGAGATCGTTTTGGCTTTACAGCAGCTCTAGAATAAAGTTCAATTTATTAAGTTGAACTTTTTTCTAAAGTATTATTCAATTTCAATAACAATTTATTCAACTAATAAAGACAGTCCCTCCAGTTTTTCGCGATTCTGCGATCGCTGAATACAACGCAAAATCAACAAAATGTCGCAATTTTTTGCAATCCTGCATAATTCCTAATTTAACCGCAAAATAATCACAAAAAATCAAAAAAAGACCTCACAAAACATTAAATTGTAATCACCCAATTGAAATATCTCTAGTTAATTAAAGTTTCAATGCATTTTTAAGTGGATACAGATGTTGCGGACGCGCGATGTCTGTGAGCGGTCTGTCAGAAACATTGGAAAGAAAAAGCGTCTCTCCTGCCCTCTCAGCGCCCAGGTTTTCATTGAGCAGTACGGCAAACTTATTAACGCGCTTAACATGATTGAATGACATAACAAAAAGTATGATATGCTCGATGGCACTAAAAAGAATGATTAAAAGCACAGTATACCGTGAAAGAGAACTAATTTCAGCCAGTCGAGTGACAGTCTGTCTCTGACTGCAAGTGTGTGTGTGTGTGTGTGTGTGTGTGTGTGTGTGTGTGTGTGTGACTGACTGACTCACTGCGTGTCACCACCTGTCAGCCTAGTTAGAATATTGAATTCTCTTTATAGTGCCTGAACAAATACACATAGCTACAATAACTTCAAAATATTCATCTTGGCAAGTTTACGTAAAACAATAACTGATTGGGACATTTGTCATTACTGTAGTAGGTCTTAAAGTGACAGTAACCTTTACCTGCTGTTGTCAGTGTTGTTAATGTTAATCAAGCAACAACAATAGGCTACAGCACAATTAAAAAAAAAAAAAAGAATTTGATTAGACCAAATAAACAAGCTTTATGCATTTTGTTTGTGATTTGTGTCATGTATGACTATTGTGCATCTGACATAATACTATTATGGTAAATGTGATGTCCTAATTATAAAATATAAAAATCGCAAATTTTTTCACAAATTTCTGGAAATTACCACCACAAAATCAGTCATTTTGATCGCAAAAATCACACAAAAAAATCGTGAAATCCTGGAGGGACTGTAAAGAACAATACTATCAAACTTAAATAATTATTTAAACATCTGGTTCAGTCATGAAACTCTGGGGTGCAGGCTGAACAGGTACTTTACATGCAATATGCGAGCAATTCCATCAGTACCGCATGGCACAAGCTGATTGGCCTCTGCTGACCCTGCAGCCAATAAGATTGTTTGCTCAACATTAAAATAGTTTGGTTCATTGTTTGATTTAAGCAAGTCTTAATTCCTCTCAATCCCTCCACCATCCCCAGATTCACCTGCCTAGATCTGCTACGGATTTGTGTATGCCTATTTATGTATTTCATGCTCACAGCAGTGTGTCTGTGCATCTATTAGCAGTAGCAAGCCCATACTTGCTCTGCAGCAGCAGCAGTGTAGCACATCTAGTCCACCAATACCAAATACATTAACATTGCCATATTGAATAACATGCTAAAAGTATTCAGAGGACTGTCATGACCAACAAACCAAACTGCATATCAATTTTTGCCCCTATTTAACCCCTATTTCAGACACTGAATCGTCATTTAAGCATAACATGACTCTGTACATTTATTCTGTAAAGCTTTGCTACTATTTTAAGCCCATCCCAAAAGTATATGAACTCATAGTTGCTTACTCTGCAGACCTCCACACATACACGCAGCAATCTGCAAGCTCAACTACCAATTAGGGAATACCCTTTCACTGCAGCACACTTTAATAAAAGACACACACACTCAAGATTTTAAAGACGCACACACAAAACAAACCACACAGAGATTTTATGAGTCAACAGTGTGAGAAGAAAATGCACTGTGAGAACCCATTATTCCTTCAGCCTTTCGCAATATCAGATGGGCCACGTTTAGCCCACCATTTTGCATGAGGGACACATGAGGAAATGAAAATACAGTCTCCCGTAGTACACTTAATAATGAGGCAAAAACTGCAAACATGTCAGTCAGTCCACCCAAACATGGTTTTGCTTTCATTTCAGCAAGCTTCCAGTCAAAATTTTTACTTATTTACTTTTTTATTACTTCGGGGGAATCTGAGCAGTTGTCACTTTGTTATTCAATATCCAAGCATAGTCTGGTCTGCAGGAGTAGTGTAAAAGGTCATGCAGTTGACCTTTTGGGAGCAAACCAGCCCCAAAATATGGTGCTTTCTTAATTACTCATATAATTCTAAATCATCTAAATTGTATCTTCCATTGTATTTCTTTGATGAAAAGCATTGTAGCTGTGCCAAGAAAACAGCTCTTGAAAAGAAAAGTTCCTCAAAGTTAATGGATTAAAAGGCCTGGAAATTGCAAATTTTGGATGCCAATCAGAAAGCTCGAGCTTCTCTGAAAATACTAATGTGTTAAAAGTGTTTCATCAAATACCATGCCAGCTGTTGATTAAGAAGGCATTACCAATATTACTTTTAGCCGGTGCTTTAATTAGACAGAGAGAGAGAATAAAAAAATAAAAAAAAAGAAGTGAGGAAGAAGAAACAGAGAAGGCTGGAAAAAGAGAGTGAGAGAAACAGTGGGAGAGCAGCACACTCTACAGTGTGCCAATTTGCTTTGACATATTTTCTCTACAGCTCTGGGTTTTGACAGTTATGAAACCGGCATGATGCATTGCAGGCCAAATTAAAATAGGAGAGTGAAGGAAAACATCTCATTAGATAACTTTCATTTTAGGTGGGTGATTTGCATGAAAAGCCCAGACAATCTTGTCATCTCTAGTGTCTCTTTAAGCTCAGAGCTTTTCATGATGAAAAAAAGGCCTTTGATATTCTCAGTGGTTTGACGGATTGCCATTTATGACATGCAAATTGTCAGCTGTGACAAAGGTGAGCATTCAGAAATTCCTCAGTACAGCACACTGTATTTTTTTTATCACCACTGAGTATAGAAATTCCCTAATATGAGACCTGCACCTAACAGACTAAACACTAGATGGTGCAAGAACTCTGTAGGAGGGGATGCCAACCGTACATGAAACCAGAAGGGAGGGGGTGACCGAACAAATTGCATTATGTCTGCACAGATCCGAAAACACAATCCACAGGATAAAGCAGATAAGATAATGAACATTGCCTCCTCTTCTCGTGTTCTTTGACAAGTAGGGAAAAGGATGAAACATCAAAATCGAAAGTAAAAAATTGCTATGCGTGTATCCTAAATAATTCAGTCAATAATCAGGACGTTTAAGCGCCACAGTCAAGCAATTTAAATGTGCTGCAATGTGCCGTCTGGGCTCAGGATATATTTGAACACTTTAGAAAATCCTTGACAAGCTAATCTTGCAGGAAAGATGCATGATGATTATCACACGGCCCTTATTCAAGCACCTGCTCAGTTCAGATTGTGGTGTTAGTTTATGTCTGATCAAAGGGAGCTGAATGCTACTCCACAATGGCATCTAAATACTCTTCCAGACAGTCCCTTTCCATCTCACTTCTCTCGCCTCTCCCGACCAGGCTTTCAATCTACCTTGTGTTCGTTTTATTCCACCGGTTTAAGCATGCGGCCAGCAGCTGGTCTTAACTGGCATTCCCCTCTGTCTCTTAATAGAGGGAATGCATTAACGTCACTTCCCCGCCGGAACACGCCCCCCTCAGCCGGACTGAGTGGCAAAAGAGCTGCTGCGTGGCTGGAGTTAATAGAGGAAACTGCGAAAACGCGAGTAAAACAAACTATTATCAGTTTAAACTAAAAGTTGGACTCGATATAGTGTTCCTTACAACTTATCAAAGATCCAGTGATCCATGGATATTGACATGCAGCCAGGAATCGTGTTTCCTGACATTTATATGTGCCTGATTTCGACGCCGGGGAAATAAATTAAGAAAATTTGCCTGTAAACGTTTTATATAAATACAATATAGATAGGTCTAAATCCGAGTGATCACTTACATTAATGTTATACTGTATATCATCATCGTCCAGCCCGTATAGTTTTTTGTCAGTGTTTATTTAAAAACATCCAATTATGCAGAATATAGTCTGTTCTGTAGCTTTTTGCAGTCTGTAAAAATATACAGTACCTCAGATTTCTGGTCAAATCTAGTTGTACAGTCAATCGCAAAGCTCTTTCCCGTTTTAGATGCGTTTTGTGTGTTTTTCACGGCATTCACGCTGAAAACAAATGCTGCCGCTCAGTCTTTTTGCCACTTGTGGGCGTGACCGCATTCACTCCGGCCGACGGTGACGTCATGCGCATACCCTCTATAAAAGTTGCCGGTGTGGTAAAGGTGAGAGTGACTGAGTTTGTTTACCTGTGATTGGGCCTGCCTGCAGACACAAAGAGCAGTGACATCTTGTTTGTGAGGTGCGAAGGCTAAACTAATTCATCTGTTGGCACGGTGGAGCTGGTTACGCTCCCCGAGACCTCACTGTGCAATCTGACATGAACTGCTAGGCTGAGGGGCTTGAATCTGAAGCAATTTGCTACAGATCCTGACCTGCCTTACATACAACCGGCTGAGGGCTTTTTTTGTATTCTCAAACAAGAATGATGAGGCTTATATTTAAGCCATATTGCACAGTAATTGTCACAATGTACAACACAGGGCACTGTTTTGAGTCGGAAGGGGAGGCTGACAGGCAACAATTTTGGATGTTTTGGACAGAGAAAACCAGGTGAAAATGAGTCGCATCAAAGCAGGTGGTGACCGTACAAACATTGTTAATGGGAACTACCACACATGCAATTTGTGCTGTGCACAACACTATATAATACCGTAAACACTTTTTGTGCAGTGTTTTGTTTTAGTTATCTTTGGATATTTTGTCGTCATATTTATTTTAGTCATAAAGGCCCCATTTCACAGACAGGGCTTAGATTAAGCCAGGATTAGGCCTTAGTTCAATTAGGATATTTAAGTAGCTTTTTATAAACGTGCCTTAGAAAAAAAACATACTGGTATGCATCTTGAGACAAAACAATGGCACTGATATTTTAAGATATGCCAGGGCAAGTTGCTTTCAATTTAAACAGCTCAAACATGCATTTTAGTCTGAAACTAGGCTTAAGTCTTGTCTGTGAAACCGGGGGAAAGTCTTTTTAGCCATCATAAAATTCTAGTTGACCGAAATTTTGTTAGCATTTTAGGGGATGAGAAAGTGCAACATTTAAAAACGTTAAAATTTGTCCTTAATGTGATAATATCCTTAGACTTTTCTTCAAAAACAAAAGTGCATAGATAATATCTTGCAGTTTTGTTTCGAATCATATTTTTATTAAGAGTATGTTTAATTTAAAATCTACAATAATAATAATTGTATCATGACAACTCTCTGAAGATTTTTGACATGGTAATGGATATGACAAATTTGATGTATTTGGTCTTAGCAGAATAGATCTGCTATGCTGCTGCTGTTATTGCTGTTGTTGTAGATTATTGCTGGTGCTTCTGTAGATTATGGTTGCTACTGCCAATACATGTGGTGAAACGCCGCTGTGAGTATGTAAGACATACTGCTGCTGCACAAATAGAATATATCAATTACCCATAGCAGATCTATACAGGTGGAGCTGGGGAGGTGGAGGGTTTTAGACGAATGGTAACCAGCAATATAAATGTTGAACAGGAAGCTCAACCAATCAGCTTGTGCCAAGTTAACGCTGTAAATATCATAAGCCTGCGCCATCTAGAGTTTCATGACAGAACTTGGCTGGCATTTTAGCTGGCATCTAATTTTAGTTGACAAAAATAATTAGTTGGCAAAATTATTTTATTAATTTGAACATGTATTAAAATCCAGCAACTTGTGAAAATTGTCCTTGACGACCTAATAATATTCTTTCCAGATTTTTCTTCTTCAAAAGCAAAAGTGCATTATTAATATCTTGCGTTTATTTCTCTAATCACATTTTAGTCAACAGTGTTTTTCTTAAAATCTAATAAATAAATAAACAAATACAACAATAATAATAATATGCATCCGTCTTCAATAAAACTGAAGTCAAAATAATAATAAACATTCATTACCAAACATTTTTGCCAGTAATTTCATTAAAGAGATTAGCCTTCTAGTTGTAGCTGCAGGTTTAATGCAGGTCTGTTGTAATGCAGTCCACTGCATCTCCTACAGCAACAGTGCCATAATCAAATATTTGCAGTCTTCTGCAAGTATCCCTTGGAGTTAGAGGACGATCTCAGCAACAGGGATTCTGTGCCAGCCAGGTGCGGTTTCCCGGTGCCTTATCTGTCTGCGCACGGCAAGCAGCTGGCATGCCTTTCACGAACGGATTACACGCTAACAGTGCTGTACGCTAGTACTATCATTTCCGCTTTACAGGGAACATGCTGACCTTCAAGCGCAGCTCAAAACTTTCACCCTTTTTAACTGATGGATGACTTCGAGTGTGTGAAAGACTTCTGAAAGAAGCCGAAGAAACAAGATGAAATGTAAAATGACAGATGCATTAATCTGAGATTAGAGTATGGCAAGTTATTAGCCTGAGGAACATTGGATTCTTATTTCATTTCTTTGTCCAAGGCTGAACTATTTTGAGTCTTAATACAAAAAAGAAGAAGAACAAAAAATGCTAGGAGTGCTGAAATATGCATTATACCTCTTATCCTCGCAGTGAGAGATGATTCAACCTATCTATGTTAAAGAACAGGTGCAAAAATATTTTGAATGTGGAAGAAAAACTAATTTCACAGAAAGATAGAATTTTGCAGTTCAGATTAAAAACAGAACGGTTTCCTCTAAGCGTTTGTTACAGACCCTGTTTGCAAGACTGGCCGTTTCTAGAGTTTTAAATCTGTTAAATCTCTGTTTAAAGGGACACTTTCCTCTGAAATGAAAATTATGTCATCATTTACTCACCCTCAAGTCAGGGTCCAAAAACATGTAAAAAAAAAAAAAAAAAAAGGCATACAGGTTTCGGAACGAAATGATGGCGAGTCGATTATTATTATTTTTTTAGGTTAGCTATCTCTTTAAGAAGAGTTGAACATGCAAATAAACAGCAACACAATGTGGGAACTAATTGGTTTGCAGAATACTGATAAAGTTGGAGATATAAGTTGAAGAACGCCTACTAGCAACCAACAGCACAGACTATGGCGACCTCCAGAAATGAACAGGTCTTACTTTTAGCACGTTTCCTGTCAACTAGACTGATGAATTGCTAAATTTCCAAAATATTTTCCTCAATACGTGTAAAATTCCCCTGGTGCTTCTATCAAAAATGAAGCATGCCCGCCCCTAACCCAGCACACATAGCGCAGCAGAGGCCAGCATTATTCAAGCGTGCCTGTGTTGCCAGTATGAGGAGACGGGTTCCACAGTGACCGGTTGAAAGATTAATTAAGAGGAGAAGTCACTGGGGCCCGGTTTGTCCTGACCTCTAAAATGAGTAATCAGGGCCAGGAGATGACTGCTCCATCAGGTTCCTGTCTCAAGCCCTCATTCTGTCACACAAGCACATATACACACAGGTCACCCCGTGTTGACATGGCAACTGGCCTGCTCATTTTTTATCTTTTCTTTCCATTGTAATGGCTGCATTCAGCTCTCTTGGCTTCACCTGTTTGAGGCAGAGACCATCTGTGAATGCTGTAAAGGAATAAAAAAAACTTTGTATCACTAAAAACCTATACAATTAGAACAAAATACATGAATAATAGAAATCACCTTGAGCTTTGCAAAGTAAAGAGTTGGTAAAAATAGGGCTGGGATAAACGATTATTTTTTAAACGATTAATCTAGCGATTATTTTTTCGATGCATCGATTAATCTAGCGATTCAATTTTCCTGTCCGATTCGATTTTCGATTCGATTCTGTTATCGATTATCTCCCCATTAATTGACTAATACCAATTTATACATGTTGATTTATATATCTGAATGAAAAAAACATGAATTCCTTAACATTGCAATACATGTTTATTGCTCTTAAAATTCCAAATTAAAAAAATATACAAGTGCAAAGTAATGCATTCTTAGTCAGAGGTAGCATTCAATAAAACTTTGAAGCCTTGAAAACACATAGGCCTAGCTTACTAAAAAATAGTGCATCTTGTAATTCTTCTTTCAGATGAAAATAACAGCTTGATGTCTAGCATTCAATAAAAAAAAAAATCTATAAATATTTTTGAGTCTTCTTTTTCTTTTCTGACATAGCCTAGTCCAGTTCTTGTTAAAACACACCAGACATGCAAATTCTGTGCATTTTGGGCACTTTTTGAGTGAAATCATATTTATTTTGTCCATCAAAAGTGTGCTTTCACTTTAATTGAGAGCAGTGCCGCAAAAAAAATACTCTGCGCCGAAACCCGCGCTTCACTGCTGCTCACGCGCTGCTCCTGCTCCCGGTGTGAATGCACTCATTTGTTAACATGCACGCCGGGAAAAAACCCCGCACTGCTCATGCTTGCGGTGTGAAACGGCCGTAATTCACGAGGTTCCCTACATGTGCGTTCCGTGTGCACGTGTGATGCTAATGTTGCGCGATGTTAATCATGCGGCGTCCGAGTGCATTTGACCGGCATAAATCGGAAAGTGTCAGACTGACCGATCACTGTGTCATGGCCGATCACGTGAAAATCGGCCAATTCCGGTCACCAGCTGATCAATCGGTGCATCTCTACTTTAGAGGAACGAGTGCACTTTGCACTTTGAAAGTCTGAGGAGCCACTCGTGTTGCTACTACTCTCCGGCGCCGCCATCTTTGTTTTGGGTCTGACGAATCGACGCGCATATTTTGCGTCGACGTATTTTTTGCGTCGACTTAATCGATGGCGTCGACGCGTTGTCCCAGCCCTAGGTAAAAAATACCTTTTGCTAAACTTTTTTTTGCTGAAGTACTGTAGTGATGTGACACAGATGACCCCAACTCATACATAATATAGACAGGTTCTACAGTATGCTGGAAGTGTAGATATACTTTAGCAATGGCAAAGTCTTTTCAATGTGGAATATGTCAGTGATATAAAGTCAGCATGTCTTTTTAGTTAATCCTGGTCATATTGTGAACAATTTAGTTGCATGTTATTCACAACACTATACCTTTCAGAGTAAGTACGAAAGAAATTAATCATTTTATTCAGCAAGGTATAAGACTGAAAGTAAAGTAAAAATATTTATATAAAAAAAATTCTGTTCTTTGTAATTTTGCACTTTCTCATCATCAAAGTATCCACAAAAACACTGAGAATAATAAGACATGTTTCTTGATCACTAAATAAGCATATTGGGATTTCTGAAGATTCGTGTGACACTGAAGACTGGAATAATGGCTTCTGACAATTCAACTTTGCCATCACAGGAATAAATTACATTTTGAAATATATTAAAATATACAAAAACAGTTATTTCTATAATATTTGAGCTTAGTAAAAAGTAAAATGAGCTTCAAATGGCCAACAATAACACTTGAATTGCTGTCCAGCAAGTGCTTTATTAAGCTGTGAGGGAGAACACTACAGCAACGACAGATTAATGTGTTTCAGCAGAAAGTGAGGGCGTGCTAAATGAAGTGGCAAAGTTACTGTGAAGCTGGAATGATACATCCATCATGGAATCCACCAATGAAGCCTGCATATGGTTTGGGTTCTACCCCAGTGGTCATTGAGTGGAAGAACAAGACAAATGGGTTGTATTATCAGGTTTTAATTGTCATTACTACACAAAGATTAACCAAGTTGTCAAGTGTCCAGCCAGGTATAATTAAGAAATTAGTCACCTGCAAAATAAGCAATGCTTATCAAATCCTATAATATTATTGAGAGCGTGCTACTCAAGCTTTGAAGTGTGATTTGACAGGACTAACCAGAACACGACATCATCATATTTTTACACAATTTTAACACAGAAGTAATTTCTGTGAGTATATTGATTGAATCAAAGTAACAAAGCCAAGGACATGCGTTCAATTATTATGGTGCACAATTACTGTTAAAATAGGGCTTTTCTCACTGCATATGCTGGGTTAAGCAACGTTTCACACTTGTACTTTTGTGGTGCTAACCACGAATTGCAGTGCTAAAGTTATACAGTGTAAAATAATGCAGAGCTAGAATGTAAAGCAACTTGTTTAGCAATGGACAACCAATTATAAAATGCCTTGGGTGCTTACCTTATTAAATATTGGTAAGAGATAATATTAGAGCTTTGTACAGCAGAAATACAAGGGCAGTGTGAGACAGATGAATGACAATAACAGTGTTAATCTACAAAACTACAGTGTCAAATCAGGGTATGCACTCACTGCAAGACAGTTTGGATAACTTCGGCATTTACACTTTGGATGCTTTCATTATACATTTTTTTTTACATAGTAGCATGTATGCAAACAAGACGCTTAATGTGGAGGTCATTTGAATATATTTTTTAATCATAACTGAGATGTTCCAAACTCTCCCTAAACAACCACTCATTTGCGCTGAGAATTAATGATGCTGGTGTACTTTCATTTTTCACCATCACCAACCATAAATCCGTCTCTCTGCAGCATCTGTAAGTATGTACAACTAATCAAGCTGAAAAATATCACTGCCATGCTACATTTTTATTTGCTTTGTTTCAGTTTAGGGGTGTTACAGTATACTGTATTTCACTTTTTATTTCAGGGTTATAGTAACAATTTTTTTTACTAAGTACATGGTTGATTTTATGCAAAACTTCCTTGGCACTGTTAGTGCAAGGAATGACCAGTTGAGTTAGAGAAACTTTTGTTTGCGACCAATAATAATAATAATATATTTAATGTAATAATATGTATTTAATATTAAGAAAGGTATAAGTTATAAGAAAATAACAGCTTTTTCATTTATTATTACTATTTAAAATTTCCGTAGCTCATACAGTAGCACAAGCAACAACAAGGTCATGGGTTCGATTCCCAGGCAATGCATGAACTGTAAAAAAAATGTATACCCTCAATGCACTGCTTTGAGTTAATGGAAATGTGACAATTATGCACAACACAGTCAATAGCTGTCATCAGAGAGCTCAGCATCTGTTTAGGAGTAGCATGGTGATTTTGCCATTTAATTTGTAGTCCCACAGGCGGCAAACCGAATGGGAAAAAATACTGAAGCTTCCTGATGAGTCAGGCAACAGTGCCGGTTATGCTGCACAATTTTAAGAGCAAATCGATCAGCACGGGATAGCAGTCTGAACAGCTCAAACACAGACGTCTTACTTGAACCTAAAATAGTTATTCTGGATTCCTCCTGCGGTCTCCCGCAGTGAGAGTTGGATCATGCCGGTTGCTGTCTGATTTCTATGATCAGTCTCTGCACTCATCTGCCACACATCAGATTACTGCCTATTGTGTGTCTGTCCTTCATGGGGATGCCATTGCTTTCTGATGGCCTGCATCATATTATGTCCTTTTGTAAATATAAGCATTCATGTACTGTATCTCCCGGTAATGAACTGATGAAATATATACCTGCAATGTAATGCAAGTCGCTTTGGATAAATGTGTAAATGTGAAAATGCTTGACCAACAGTGTCCTCCTTACTGACTAGCCCATAAAAGTCTTTATGCATAGATTAAGGAGAATAGAACTGAGACTCTCAATAAAGTGTCCTAGCAGCAGTTAAGTTTCAAGATGTGTCATTACGTGGAGTTATAATGGAGGGTTCTGTTTAATGAGATATTTAATGTCTTCACTGACCTGCTGCATTCCTACTAAATTAAGTTTCAGTCTTTATCACACCTGTCTGATGATATTGAAAGAAATATGCAATTGCATGTGACTTTGAAAAAAAAAAAGTCAGGATAAAATATCTAATTTACAGGCAGTACCTTGAATTCCACTACATATTTTACCATATTTAGCAAAGATTCAATACATGAATAAAAAATGACAGTACAAAAAAAAAAAAAGTCTATTCATCAAAAAATATGATATGATCCACAAAAAATATGAAATAGCAAAACAGTTTTCAACATTGATAACAATGCTTATATATACACACTATTATGGGTTTAGTGTATTTTTTCATCAAATAAATGCAGCCCGTAAGCATAAGAGACAAAAAACATAAACAAAAAAACTTTTGAAGGTAGTATGGATGGATGGATGGATGGATTATGATTTTCCCTGGTAAATCTTAGTTAAAGGGTTAGTTCACCCAAAAATGAAAATTAAGTCATTAATTACTCACCCCCATGCTGTACCAACCCCGTAAGGCCTTCGTTCGTCTTCGGAACACAAATGAAGATATTTATGATTAAATGTGAGAGCTGGATCACTCCTCCATAGGCTGCCTAAGGATTGAATCCTGACGGCCCAGAAAGTCAATGAAGAAAATGTTTAAATATTCCATGTCACAACGGTGGCTCAGCTATAAGTTTATCAAGCGACGAGAATACTTTTTGTGCGGAAATAAAACAAAAATAACGACTTTATTCGACTATTCCTTTTCTTCCTTGTAGGCCTGAAACGAGACTTCAAGAGAATTATCTTCATTTGTGTTCCGAAGACGAACGAAGGCCTTACAGGGTTGGTACAGAATGGGGGTGAGTAATTAATGACTTAATTTTAATTTTGGGGTGAACTAACCCTTTAATAAAGCTAGAAACTGGTGAAAATCACAGCTCTCTGTATTTCTCCTGAACTAGAGTAGCTCTCAGCGTAACCGGTTTTCCAAACGTCTCGAGTTGGTGTGTGGTGCGCTGTTGTGCCGTGTTGTTGTTGCAGTCAAAGTGCCCTGAGTTGATGTGAGAGGAATGTGTTGGTGGTCATGCAGAAAAGCAGCCCAGAGGATTCAGTCATGGGTCGGTGCACCCCTGATACGTCCAGGTCTCTGGCCCTGTCCGATACCAGCCAGGTCTTGATGTCAGATAAAACACATTGGCTTTCTCTTGCTCTTTCCCTATTTACTGCAACAATGGCAGTGACCCCCCATCTTCAAATTGAAATCCCTCCCAAATTATGCATGCATGTGCTGAAACTCCCTTTAGTAACACAGTCCAACAGTTTCAGACAACAGTCATTTTTTTAATGTAAATTTAGAAATAAACAGAAATGTAAAATTCCAGATTTTCAAGCAACAAAACATTTTGACAACAAATTAATAAAAGTTGCATCTTTTGAAACACTTAGCCATACAAAAAAGCAATTACAATACAATGTTTGCTTTCTTGACTCCCCGATTCTGATAGCATCTCTAATCTTTCATTCCCTCTAACCTCAAAGTGAAGACCACTTAGCTGATGATCCATAACACCACACATCTACAAGTCTCTTCTCGTTCCTTTTAAATGATACACAATAATCTCCCAGTACTGCCACTGCCACCATAAAGAAATTGAGAGTGTTTACAGATTACCAATTCATTCAATTCAAGTGTTGTGATAAATCAGAGAGGAGATTATTTGCCATGATGAGCCTGATAAGTGAGTGTGTGTGTCCTCAAAAATGGGGCAAAGGAATGAGGAATCACAGCATGGAGGATGGCTGGAGGATATATTGGAGTGGAGTGGCACGAAGAGGGACCTTGTTACTGAGGAGACTCACACCGTCTGCACCGAAAGCAGACTAGTGTGTAAGTGTGCCAGTTTAGCAATTGTAACCCCCCCCCCCCCTCTCCCCCCCCTCCCCCCCCCCTCTCCCCCCTCCCTCCCCCCCTCCCCCCCCCCTCTCCCTCCCCCCCTCCCCCCCCCCCCCTCCCTCTCCCCCCCCCTCCCCCCCTCCTCCCCCCCTCCGTTAAACACACAAACGCACAAGCACACACACTGCCCTCAGCGTTTGCAAGCCACTTTCCTCCACCCGCTCCTCACAGGAGATGTAATTAACAAAGAAATTACAGTGTGCCGACGGGTGTCTCTGTCTCCAGCAACTCTAAAATGTGACAGAAAATGAGCAAAAGAGAAAACCAGGGACAGCGCCAAAGTGTGTGACATTTCCCCCCTAAAATGAAGCGACAATTAGATGCGCATTAATTGTATTGTAAACGAAAGTCTGCAGCATGCACAGGTAGTTCCTCATTCCCACCACAACACAAACCCTCGGAAGTCATCATTAGTCTTAATTAAAATGCATTTTTCATTTAGCAAAACCCATTTCACTAATGCATTTCAATGACAAATATAATTTTGAAAGATGACAGCCAGGGCTGGCATTGGCTTTGGCATTGTCATTGACTTGTCTGTTGGACAAAACTAATATATGAAAACCACTGTGATATACGGGCACATCATTCACTCGTTTTCTTTTCATTTTTTTTAAAGGGGGCTGGAAGTCCTGGCATGAACAAAGATAATATATATATTATATAAGTCTGTAAGATTTGTTATGCTTTTGAAAGAAGTATCTTATGCTCACCAAGGCTGTATTTATTTAATCAAAAATAGAGTAAAAATCTGTAATATTGTGGAATATTGATACAATTTAAAATAACTATTTTCTATTTAAATATAATTTAAAATGTAATTTATTCCTGGGATTGCAAAGCTGAATTGTCAGTAGCTATTAATTCAGACGTTAGTGTCACATGTACCTTCAGAAATCCTTCAAGAAACATTTCTTATTATTTTCAAGATTGAAAACAGTTGTGGTAAATATTTTTGTGGAAACCGTTTTAATCAGGACTTCAACATGCATGAAAAATTAATTACTGTCACTTTTGTCAATTGAATGCATCCTTTTTAAAGAGCATCGGGGAAAAAAAAAAGAACATTCTTACTGACCCCAAACTTTTGAATGGTAGTTTTGTTTGGCTTATCTGCTTTTGACAAACACCACTTATCTACAAACTTTTTTCCCTATTTGTTGCATTCAAAAGCCACTTGGCTACAATTGCCAATCTTCTAATCTAATACAGAATCATCCCATCCCATTTTCAATCTATGCGAGACGCCGTTCGTACATTTAACTATAAATGTGATGGAAATATAAAGAAATATAAAGACAATTATTGCCCTTCCATTTAATTGTTGATTAACTGTTTTAAAATACAAAGCATATAAAAGTTACATTTTATTCCTGATAAAATATTTATTTAGTCACTGTTCCCAAGTGTTATAATCTGGTAGAAACTAAATTGATATGTGTGTAATGTTGTGTAACATCAGTAAAATATTCAAATTAATTTATTTTAATAACAGATGTCATGGAGCTGTACGTCAGTACGTCAAAATCAAAGTGATTACATCCCAAATGCATTTTAGCACTTAAGTCAGTCAAGCATTAATTATCTTTTTTATGCTTCAGGCATACACTGTGACTGTCTAGCTTTTTTTTCTTCTTTAAACCATGCAGTCAATTGCCACCTGAACCAATGGTTTACGGAAATCTCAAATGACTAGTATTAAGAAATGGAGAGTGCCTCTTATTTTCCTTAAATTGACAACCACATACTTATGCACACACACACACACAGTTCATCCAGAAAGCACATGAGGTGGTGGGGTGGATATCGCACATCCCTAGGTTTTCTTTTATCAGAGCACAGTTGAAATCCACATCTCTCCAGCATAAAGATGTGCTGCTGGCAGATGGGCGCTGGGGGCTACGTGATAGAATGTGCGTTGAGGCAATAGAGTTTGACTGAACTCCCGAGGGAGTAAAAGCAGGGCATAAATCTCTCTCTGCACACAATGAGATTTGGTTTCCAACCTAGGACGAACTAACCTTGCCCTCTGGCAAGAGGCTGTCCTTGACCATGCCGCCACTGGACGGCGAGAGCATAAAAACCGTAAGCCTAGCCTGAGAGGAGTGAGTGATGTTTACTAAGCAGCTCTGCTTCCCTCAAACTCATCTCTCGATTTCAATGCGCTCATACTGGCTCTTTGCTGCCTATTTCTCATTCAACGTCAATTCATCTTCACTTCTGTTGCTGTTAATTTGGATTGACTTTTCGGTACAAAGAATCGGCGACATCAATTATGGCTGGGGTGAAATTTCTAATTAATATGCGGCGCCTAACAAACTGTAGGGTACAAAAATGTCAAATGACAAACAGTTAAAGCAGCCAGAGGGAAAATCTTTTAATGCCTCTGCTTAGCAGCTGATACCCACTGCACCAGCCACGAGAGCTTTCCGAGGAGATAAGCAATGGCATGGAATTAGTGGTTTAAAAAATGGTGGTTTAAAAAATGTTTTAATGCAAACATTTTAGATGCTGGTATATTCACCCCTGCAACCTATTTCAGGTGTGTTGGCAAGGAAAACTGCTGAGGCTGATGAGAAGTTTATAGTCAGGAAATACAGTTGAGCCAAAGTTATGGTCAAAGTTCAGATTTTTTTTTTTATGGATGGTTTCCAAGCCTGTTCATGTGTCAGGCTTAGTCAATAAGAAAAAAGGGAATTACAAAGATGGAGTCTGGGCATTTAGTAAGACCATACAGTACTATCACTGTGAACAAACATTAAAGAACAGTTATCAAACACTCCCAGCTGGAGACTTTGTAGAACAATCTGTATAGCACGAAAGCAAAACACCAGACAGATATAAGGAAGAAAAAATATGTGTGAACATCTGTTACTTGAAGTGTAAAAAGACCTGGAGCCTCATGTATAAACTAGGGATGTCAATTTTCACAAATTCCCATGATCGATCGTCATTTAAATTAACGATCAATTAATCGATTAATCGTTAGCATTAATGGCAAACAGCACAGGGTCTGCAAATGCTGCTCAAAAAGCTATGGTACTCACCAAATTAATAAGAATATTTTTTAATCTAAATAAAGGCTTAGTAGGATTGTAAAATGTTTTGATGTGATTGATAAATTAAATTAACTATTTAATATATACATATAACGACAAATACAATGTGTCACCAACGCCGTCTCATATGCGTGCTTGTCAGAATGCGTGACTGTTAGAACAACGCACTGAAAACGGCAACTAAACCCAATAAATTCACAACCATTTAATAAAATAGTGTTCTCATGTTATGTAATATGAAAGTCCAAAATTAACCATCGTTATTATTAGTTGTGCATTCTGCTTGAGCGGCGCGCGCTGAATGAATAACCGTTGAGCACTTTGTTAGCGTTTATTTAACTCAAAGAAACGCATCCTATTTGATATTAATCAGATATATTCAAAATAAGCAGAATCTTACAAAATTATATCTGCACAAAATGACGTGAATGCACAAGTGAACTTTAAACTGAGTTACGTGCCATTCAGAATGACTCATAAGTTGTGGTCGACGCACTCTTCCTGGAACAACGCGACATGGCATCTAAACCCAAATAATTCACAATGTTTTATTACAATAGTGTTCTCTTTATAATCTTGTGTAATATGACATTCCCAATAGTCATTATTAGTCGTGCATTGTCGTTTGAGCTGAGCGCGCTAAAGATCACGTCGATTCTTAACCAAATGCATCCAATATGAGATAAACCAGATATAGATAAGCGTACACAAAATAAACTATTACAACTTACATTTGCACAAAACAAAAGGCTGCGAATGCACACGCAAACTTATAGTCATGATGAAGGTGTAAAATAGTCCCAAACAACTCCGGGGTGTGTCATTCAGTGGGACTCAACACTTCACCACACCGGCGCGCTCGCTTACATGTTTCGCGGTTGAGCAGCACGCACGCGCATGATCCTGCTTAATCGATGATCGATAAGTTTTATCGATTAAATGTATTATCGACAATTAATCGATCGTCGATTAATCGTTGACATCCCTAGTATAAACAGTCTGAACGAACAGTTTGGGTGTCTGAAAGCGTGTTCGTAAATTGCCACGTACACAATACAGAATTTTTTCATTATGTTCAATTTATATTGACCCAGAGATCCCAGTGATGTACATTAAAGTAATTGTTTAATATCTGACAAACATACAGTACGGGATGCATAACTTTTAATGGAGGAAATTTGAACCATGTTACAGAACATGAAGGTAAAAAAAAGAAAAAAAAAAAAAGAAGTAAACTTACACAAATATACACACTATTCCAACTCTGGACTACACATATACATGCATTTAGGAGGACAAAACCGACACAAAGTTTTACACACGAGGCATCTGATCTTTATTATGCACCTCTTGCATCATGTTCTAACCATATTCTTTCCTTTATTTATATAGCACAAGTAAACACAACAGAAGTTGACCACTGTGCTTCACATAGCATAAATCCAACAACATTTTAAGAGTAAAAATATCATTCAGACTGCAGAAGAAAACATAGATAAATTTAAATTTAGAGGAATGCACGCTCCAAAAGATACACCTTTAGTTTGAGTTTGAACTCATATAAAGAGGATAAAGATCTCAAGGAGACAGGGAGGCTATTCCACAACCTAGGACCGACAACAGCGAAAGCTCGGTCACCTCTAGACTTTAAGCGTGAGCGTGTATGAATATATACAATGAATATATCATTGTTAAAAAATGCTTGTACATGACACACACACACACGTGGGTACTCCTATCATTGGCATAATGCTTTTTATAGCTTAATGACATTGTCTAGACTCTAGCCCCTAACACTACACTATACACACTCATCCTATTAGAAGTATAAAAATATCAGCATACTTCTGTACTTCCACAAAAACACTCCTTTTCCTTTCCTTTCCTTTCCCTTTTCACTTATTTTATCTCCAATCTCTGTTTCTTTATCGTCTTGGCTGATCTTCATCAAAGTAGCTAATGAGTTCCATTGGAACTCATTTGAAGTGGTGAGTATATTGCAGCAATAAATTATGTGTGTACGCAGCAGGATATTATTCTCCAATGGCTGTTCTCGATGGAGCAACACTACTGAGCTCTCAGGATGTCATCTTCATTAGCAGACCTGGATTTCCCTGGCCTGGTCTGTCTCTGTCTATCTCTCACTCTCCTTTTCTTTTTTGTCCCTTTTATTTCAAAATGAATTTTCTGCTCTGACTCCTACACCTGCTTGAGGAAAATGAAAACGCCCTTTTGTTTATTTTACTTATCTAAATCTTCGGGAAACCACGAAAAGGAAATAAAGAACTCAGACATATAACTCACTCACACACGCACGCACGCACGCACACGCACGCGCACACACACACACATACATTATTTTTGTATCCTGTATCCCCTCCTACACACAGACATACTGTTTCAAAGGTTGGTCAGTAAGATTTTTGTTCTGATATAAATTAATACTACTATTTTAAGTAAAGACTGGCTCTATTACAGTAAACACTGAGGGCCAGATGTACTAACGCTTTTGGGCCCACTTCAGGCGTATTTGTTTCGCAAAGTGCACATAAAACCATGGCGAGGTATGTACGAACGGGACGCACCGAGATGAAAGCGCAGACTGCCTGTCGCGGGAACTGAAAATGGCAAAATGCGCTTTTCGTGTCATGCATATGCATTCATGGGATGGTCAAGGGGAAAGTGGGAGTGTCACATAAAGAGATGGGAGGAGAAGTGTAAACTGCGCCTAATTATGTATTCCGCGTTATGTACAAAAAAAGCCGGTGAAAGCGTGCCTCTATTTTGCTGTATTTTGCTGTATAAAAGCTGTTCTTTTGAACTTTCTATTACAGTTTTATCCAACTGCTTACACACAATCTTTTCATGTCACACGATTTTTGAAACCTCTCACTCAAAGTGCAAACCTACACACCGAAACTCCAAAAACATAAGCTATTTCTCAGCCCTTGACTCAGTTTTCAATTGTATAAAACACTTTTTTCAAAACACTACACACAATTCTCTACCTAAAACACAAAAATCTAACAGGAAGCTACTTTCTTTTTCCAAACACAACAAATCAAAATGCTACACATATTCACCAGGTCACACACACACACACACACACACACACACACATACTCCTCACATGTGCAAACACTAATTGCTTAACTGATCCCTTACCAATCACTGCTTTACTGTAGTATAAGCCTATAAATAGGTCAAAGGTCAGATTACCTGTTTTGAACAATGGATGCCAACAAGGGACAAGCAAGAGTAGTAGGAGGGAGATAAATAGGAAGAAGAAGAAGAGGAAGAGGAAGAAGAAGAAGAAGAAGAAGAAGAAGAAGAAGAGGAAGAAGAAGAAGAAGAGGAAGAAGAAGAAGAAGAGGAAGAAGAAGAAGAAGAGCCATCTCTGATGTGATTTGGGCAACACTTGTTGATCATGTGATCAACCACGGTTTGACCACGAGAGAGGCTCGACTGAGAGTCCAGCCCAACTTGAGTCGATTTACAGTGGCATCTATAATTCGAACCTTCAGAAATAAGAACAGGTATGCAACTATCTAATGACTATTTTAGCATTACAGTAATGTACTGTAAAATACGTATGACTGCATAGTATTGCATAAACATTTGTAACTCTAAGCCATCCATTCACTGCACTGCATTGAATGAATGAGGTTGGTTATCATGCTGTACTACCTTTTTTGTAAGTTCTTTAGAGTTCCTATGCTGAACACATACTGTGTTTAAATTCTGTACAGAGTGGAAAGGCAAAGACATCATGGAGGACGAGGACGCTTGTTTACAGATGTACAAGAGACTGCAATTATAAATATGGTTTTGGCCAACAATGCAATTAGGATTTGAGAGATAAGAGAGCATATCTTGAATAATGACACCATATTTAACAACGTCAATGCTGTAAGCCTGTCGACCATACAATGCATCCTCCAACGGCACCAAGTGACGATGAAACAACTTTACAAGGTGCCATTTGAGAGTCAAGAATCTGCGACATGACTTTGTAGAGTATGCAACACTACTTCCAGTACTTCAGACATACCATATTTACTCTTTTGTATATCCTTTTGTCTGTTACAGAGAGTATTGGAGATGGATGCCCATGTAATTCGCCATGAATGTATGTATGTGGATGAGGTTGGCTTTAACCTCACCAAAACCAGGCACCGCAGAAGAAATGTAATAGGACAGAGGGCAATTACCAATGTCCCTGGACAGAGTGGGGGTAATATAACTATGTGTGCTGCCTTCACTCAAAACAGGGTCCTCCATCACACTGCCACACTGAACAACACCGGCCATATGCTCACTTTTCTCGATGCAATTTACACAATGCTTGTCCCTGATCTAGATCAGGAGCCTAATAGATGTGTGGTTATATGGGACAATGTTAGTTTTCACCGGGCTGTTCTGGTCCAACTGGTTTGCCACCCATCCACAATTTGTAGTTTTGTACCTACCCCTAGTGTTGTCAAAAAACTCGTTACTTCGGTACCAAGTCGGTACCAAAAAAATTAAACGGTTACGGTCCCAGCTTTTCTAGGTACCGAGTTAATCCGGTTTTTGATGCGCTGTCGGAAAGATGCAGAGGTGCGTACTCTTCATAAAAACACTCTGAGACATGGCGACCGGCGCTGCTAATGCGGTGGCTCTGAATCCACTTGTTGACAAGAAGGGAGGAAAAGAGCCAAATATGGAAATATTTTGAATTAGGCTAATGTCACGTTGCCATAAAGGGCCGTTCAAACGTTCATATAGCGCTTTTTTTTTTGCGCGTGCAAATTTCAAATGTAGGCGCGCGGCAAGCGCGCTCATAATAGAAGAGACGTGCGAGCTCGTCTTTCCAGGCTCGCCGCTGTTCATGGTTGCATAGCAGAGACACGGGAGAGCAAGCGCTTGTGGAAAGGAGAAAGCGGTGCGATGCGCTCTCCATGATGACGAGGAAGTATCAGAATTAATTGATTTCTAGCCCTTGCATTAGAAATCAGCTACAGGGTTCTCAAGCTTTGAAGACAGGCAAGAGTGACATTTTTGGATTAAATAAAAGTACAGTTAAGTCAAATAAAACATGTTTTATCTCCTGTATAGTTTGGTAACACTACAAAAAGACACCATTCATTAATATTACTTAATGCAAAATCAACACATTGAGTGAACAATATATTTTTACAACATTAATTAATGTTTGTGCATGTTATTTAATACAAACACTTGATTGTTCATGTTTGTTCACTTCATTCATTGTGCATTAAATAATGTTAACAGATAAAACTTTTGATTTTAAAAATATATTAGTACATTTTTAAGTTAACCCCATGGAGAATAATTGCTACAGTATATAATTGTTGTTTATTGTTAGGTAATTTTATCTAATGTTATCTAACAAATAGAATCGTATTGTAAATTGTTTTTAATACTACAGTTTCCATCTTTGTAACCGTGATATACACTTTAATATGTGTAAATTTAATCTAAATTAAAGGGTTAGTTCACCCAAAAATGAAAATTAAGTCATTAATTACTCACCCCCATGCTGTACCAACCCCATAAGGACTTCGTTCGTCTTCGGAACACAAATTAAGATATTTATGATTAAATCTGAGAGGTTGATCACTCCTCCATAGGCTCTCTAAGGGATTGAATCCTGACGGCCCAGAGAGTCATTAAAGAAAATGTTTAAATATTCCATGTCGCAACAGTGGCTCAACTATAAGTTTATCAAGCGACGAGAATACTTTTTGTGCGAAAAAACAAACAAAAATAACGACTTTATTCAACTATTCCTTTTCTTCCTTGTAGGCCTGTAACGAGACTTCAAGAGATTTCCACGACGCGCACGCGCGAGAACTTAACTGAAGTAGTTGAAGGAGATCGCAATTCTCGCGCATGCGTCGTGGAAATCTCTCGAAATCTCGTTTCAGCATTTAAACATTATAAATATAAATATTTAAACATTTTCTTTAATGACTCTCTGGGCCATCAGGATTCATTCCCTTAGGGAGCCTATGTAGCAGTCATGAACCTCTCCGATTTAATCATAAATATCTTCATTTGTGTTCCGAAGACGAACGAAGGCCTTACGGGGTTGGTACAGCATAAGGGTGAGTAATTAATGACTTAATTTTCATTTTTGGGTGAACTAACCCTTTAACCTTTGGTACCGAAATTGGTACCGAGAACCGTGGATTTTCACTGGTATTGGTACCGAATACTGATATTTTGGTACCGTGACAACACTACCTACACCCATATTCACCTTTTCTAAATCCCATAGAGGAATTCTTCTCAGCCTGGTGCTGGAAAGTGTATGATTGCCAACCCTATGCCCGCATGGCGCTTCTCCAGCCAATGGAGGATGCATGTGGGGACATAGAGGTTGCCTCTGTCCAAGGTTGGATACGCCATGCTAGGAGATAATTCCCTGGATGTTTGGCAAGAGAAAACGTATCTTGTGATGTGGACGAAATATTGCGGCCAGACCCAGCCTGGAGAAGAGACCCCGTCTGTTTTTAGTGTGTGCAGTTTTGGGAATTGTTTGTTGAGTTTTGAAAACGTGTGTAAGTAGTTGGAAAAAACTGTAATCAAAGCATCTTGAAACAATGTACCACAGTTTCCACAAAAATGTTAATCAGTACAACTGTTTTTGACTGATAATAATAAGAAACGTTTCTTAAGCACCAAATCATGGATTTCTGAAAGATCATGTGATACTGAATACTGCAGTAATGACTTCTGTAAATTCAGCTTTCCCCAACAGGGAACGTGATTTCACCAAGCGTTTTTTGTTTGTCACATCTTTGTTGATCCTGTAACAACATTCCAATCCACCAATCAGATTTGAGGGACAAGTTTACAGTTTATGTCATGTTTAGGCTTACAGTCAGGGTTAAGTGCTTCTACAGCAGTGTTATTCACCAATCAGTTCCCTCTGATTTTAGGGATAAGTTATTGTAGTAAAGGTATTTTATTGTGGGAAGGAGGAGGCGGGAACCAACGAACATTTAACAAACTTTAAAAATAAAATAAATAAATACAAAACGAAAGTAAAGGCTGCAGCCCCTTGCGGAATACGCACTGCCGCACACAGATAATAGATAATACATAACAAAACATAACATAAATAACAAATAACAAAAAGTCCAGGCCTGGTCCCCTCTCATCCTTTACTGCCGTTGCTCCTCCTTTTATGCTTCCGTAGCTCCTCCGTGAGAGATTCAAGACTGGTGCATCGCGCCGGTGTCGCTCATCATCAATCATGCCACCGGCCTCGCACCATTCTCTCACAGCTCTCTGCCTCGTCCTGCTTGCCACAGTTATGAGTAGGGGTAGGTTTAGGGGTAGGGATAAGGTTAGGACTAAATTTTGGGACAGGAATGTTGTTCCAGGATCAACAAAATATGTCTTGGCAAAATATTGGTGACCCTTTGCAAACACAGGAGTAAATTACATTTTGAAAAGTGATTAAATAGAAATATTTACAACAATGTAACAATATTTCTTTTTTTGTTGTTGTTTCACACATTATAAAAACATCACTAAGCTAGTATACTCTGAATTATTTTGAAAAAATAAAATACGAAATCATCCACTTAAGGAATAGATGATCGCATTGAGTGTCTCATTTTAATACCATCGCAGTCCCTCCGTGCCCTTCTCTCATTCCCCAGCATTAGCGCTCTGCTATCGTTAAGCTAATCTGATGCCCTTGACAGAAACAGCTGGGTGGTGTGTGCACCCCTGCAGTTTGAGTTCATTCGACAGCAAGAAATGGGCTGCTGAGCTGTGGGATGCGTCGTTACATAGCACACTTCCCAATTCC
Organism: Tiaroga cobitis; assembly: GCA_030578255.1. Taxonomy (NCBI): domain Eukaryota; kingdom Metazoa; phylum Chordata; class Actinopteri; order Cypriniformes; family Leuciscidae; genus Tiaroga; species Tiaroga cobitis. Next base: position 38,285,582 of record CM060592.1, on the reverse strand, counting down.
TGCTCATTACCTCGCCCTAATTTCCTTACATCCTGCCCATCCTACTGAATACTGTATGTGATCCATGTAATATCCATTACAAAAGGAAACACTGGATGATGTGCTATAATATCACGATGACCTCATGTAGCCCTGGATCATGTGCAAAAAGCCTGAATTTCCAATTTTCTATACTTGAAAAAAGGCAAGACAAGGAGGACTTCCAACTTGGAAAACTTGTGCTTTGGAAGCAAAGTTGCTTTGGAAGCAAAATGCCAATATATTGTAGATCTTTGCACGACTTTTAATGGAACGCAACATAATTCAGAGACAGGTACTACTAAAAAATCTGATTTACTTATTGGTTTGATGACCCTTGTGTGGAGGAATGGGAGAACAAAACCACAATTAGAGGAGATTGACAGTTTCCTTGAGGTAATTAGGCATACATTGATGGGAATCCAAGGTGAAAATAAGAGATAGGAGTGGCAACATGTGTGCTTGTTGAAAACTGATTATCTCGTGGAGAGCGTCAACAGAGAGAAGTGTCTTCCTTGCTTGTTTGCGAATCTGTTTGTCTCTGCGTTGCTGCTTGTAATGTGACCTTACAGGCAATTTCGCACTAATGGGCTTCTGTATATGATCCAGTAATTGTTAGGACTGACAATATGCATCCAATTACTGTTGTTATGCCATTAGGAAGTCATGCATTCATCTTGCCATCCTCGATTCATTACCCTGTAGCTCTGTAAGGACATTTATATACATCTAATCACCCTTTTCATTGCCTCTAAATGCAGGTCTGTTTTTCATAATGACAGTCCTTTCCAAAGTCCTAATGACCCACATATCCTTTAAAAGACATGATTATAACTTAGATTAGGGTTTCAATGAAGCATCATTAGTTCCCTTATATGAATGAAGCACATTTCCTAAATGTATCATTTCAATGCATCATCAACTTTGTGCATGATCATTAAGCTGAAAACATGGGAAAGGAAAACACAACAAATGGGAAGGGAAATGGAAAAATTAGCGCACTGAAAAAAAAAAACATTTCCGTATTTTTGTATTTTTCCCCCAGTAACAAATATCTAAACATCCTTAATACATAATGCATTGAATTGAGAAGCAAAAGCAGAATATAAAGGAGAATTAGGATACATAGAATAAGAATAAAATTAAAATGGTTACAATTATATGTACTAAAATATGCTTAACTTTGCTGTAGGTATAAACATAATTCAGTTAATGTCGAAGCACACGCATTTATGAATTTTGTAAATGTATCATCCTCTAAAGGATCCTGGAGTCAATGGCTTGCACAATGGTGAAAGTTTACAGAACACAGGTGAGATTTGGGCGTACAATCTCTTAGTTACCAGCCCAGATATGCAATGACTACACTACCTCAACAATCTAACTACAGATGTGGAGCATAAAAAATTCAGAGGTGGATATAAATAATGAGCGGAGCTCCTGATGAGATGCAGGAGTACGTTCCTTAACTGTATCACACGCATGTCATCTAATCAATGAATGAACGGTCCCTGGGGCTGGGGCTGGGGATGGGGAGGGGAGAGAGAAATATCTCAGGGCAAGGTCAGCATGTTCTTGCCCAGTGAAAAGCCTGGTATCCCAGCCTGGTAAAGCACCATGAACACTGCCCCTGGAGGAGCTGCTAGCGTGCTAGAGTGTTAGCGCTGACCCTTCACTACTGTTCCCCAAAGGACTTGAATTACCATCCACAACACAGCATGAACAACCAACTGCTAAATATTCATTTATCTCTCGGCCTGTCTCCTCAGATACCAATCAATTTCTGAAATTGCTCAAGCTATGTATTTCCTCCATGGCCATGTTCTCTTTTACACACACACACACACACGCACACACACACACACACACACACACACACACACACACACACACACACACACACACACACACACACACACACACACACACAAACACACACGCACACACACACTCTCTCTCTCTCTCTCTCTCTCTCTAGCTCTTTCTATTTTGGTGCAGATCACACCAGGCTTAGTGTTTGGATTGCTATCCAGAGAATGATCCCTAATGGTTATCTGACAAAAGTGGAGAGCGAAGAAGGTAGAGGAATTCAGAATAAGATCAATACTTTTGGATAGTGAGTTTTCCTATGTTAAAGGCCAACTCCTTCTCAGGAGGCCTCCCGAGGGTCCGATATGAGATGTTTACAAGGACAGAACATCATAGGTATCTTCAAAGCAAGCACGAGGGGAAAAGATAATGCTTTGACTGAATCAAGTGTACCTTAACCCAGACTAAACTCAATGTGTTAATGCTAATAAAAGCAAAAGTAATATTTTGGAGAAAAACACCCACAATGGCAATACAAATCCTCATCTGAAGTACATCATTGGAAAGTACAAAAACACATTTATTCTCAAAGGCCATTTAATAACATAAGCAATCTTAAGCAAATTGAATAATAATATGTATATACAAATCATATCGTACATTACAATTCCGAGATGCCTAAATTCACTTGTAGCACTGAAACTTTTTTCGCCCTTCTATGTATAGTAAAATGGTATACGCTTTTAATATTGGCCATTATAATAAAATAGATTTTGAGCATTTCTAGTCATTATCAAATGATTTAGGGTACTACATAAATGAGTAAAAGCTACATCTTCTGAAACAAATGAGAGTTGAATTTCTAGCACAAATAGATATTTAGTGATATACACCATTACTGAGATCAAATTTCGTTCATAGCACCCACAACAAATCAGATTTAAAACAAGGTTGTAGTATTTGCTTAAAGAACTGTTCTAGTAACCAAAGTTGATGATTGAAACCCTTAAAGATGTTTGGAGAGAATCAGACTCCCTTTCACTGCTGTGGCCTTGGCAATGGCGTGTTTCTCCAATGGTTCTCTTGTACTTGTATTGTCCAATGGAGATAATTAATCAATTTAAGCTATCTTGTGACTGACACAGTGTCAAACCAATGAAACATTTTCAGTTGACATGCAACTTTATAAGACAGAATGTGGGGCACTGCCTTAGTTCTCACAAACCCCACCGAGTAAAATCAGCAATTACAGAGTACAAGATGCACCTATAGCATACAAATAGCAAAACAAAGACGCAGTAACTCTCTGAGGTATTAGCATAGAAAACAATTTTCCCAGAAGGTGCACATCTTCTGCAACAATGGATTTCAAACTATCTTTTTCACCAGCTCTGATCTTTTCTTTTCTTCTCAACAAGACAGCATTGTTATCTTCTCTGCAAAACACTGACCTGGACAATCAATCCAACACTATGCCTTTGTTTTGTTTTTTGGTGTTAAAATTCATTACACTCATTGAAACTTAAGTTAAATCAACGGGCAACGTTTTGATACTGATTCAAAGGTCTGCAGTTTCTTATTCTATTGATAGACTCTAAGAATATCAATCCAATTTTCTGGTTGTTTTCCCCAGTGATCTTCTCTTAAAGAGTTAGTTCTCCTAAGTGCTCTAGTCTAGAGAACCAGAGAATGGGAAGATCTATCACTTTTAACGGTCAACTTTCAAACCAAGTCAATAGTTTCAGCCTCAAGCGGATTGCCCACCATCTGATGCAAATTACTCATAATACTGGAAAGAACTTTCTGGCAAGCTCTGATTAGCTAACATTACACAACTTTCAAGAGAGCACACATGTTTTTTAAGCAGTTCACTGAAAAGTTGTGTTTACAAGGTACTAGGTTGACCGCAAGGCTAATTACAAAATTTGCCAGAGTAGAGACATCAAAACTTTGGATGACACTCGAGATTTTTCATTGAGGATCTTATAGATATAGTTATATTAAAAAAACAAAACAAACAAAAAACACTTGAATATTCAGTTTTGTTTTCTGAGTTGTCTGACAAATAGACGGCATTTATTATGCTACTTTTAAACGGGAAGAAATTTCAATTATTATTTTTTAAGACAGTCTGTTATCTGGTTCAGATAAACCCGCCTAAAATTATGTTTCTGTGATGACTTGGGTTTATTCTCTGTGTAAACGTCAAGATGTTTAATTACCTCCAAACAACACTCCGTGATTTCTGTATCTATAAGGTTGATATTCTGGGAACTGAACCAAGACCATAGGTTTCACACGATAGACAATAGACAAATGTAATGGCAATACAGTCATTTTCTGGAATGTCAACATTGGTGTATGAAGTGCTAGATGTCAGCACAAAGCTTATTCTACAAGCAGCATACTTGAAGTATGAAGAGGTGTCAGAAAGCTGGAAATTCTTCATGCGGTGCTGAGCTCATGTGGCGCATCAGATAGTAGTAGTAGTATGTCCTTTATTTTCATGCTGCATACTGTGCAGTGTAGGGTATAGAATTGGAGGAGAATATATGAGTGGCTGTCACATGTAGTTCTCTGAGCATTTGATGACAGCAGTTCTCTCGCCAACGCCTTTTTATTGTCCTATTTCTACCAACTATGGCATGAGATGTGCGTGTCATTGAAATGGCAAACGTGTCACATTCTGAATGAAAAAAAAAAAAAAAAAAAACAACAAAAAAACCTCCCACAAGAATTCAAATCTGACTGAAACGTTGCTAGAAATCTGTTATTTGGATTGGGTTCTAAAAGGAATTTGTTTATTATTTTGCCTGTTTTTTTATGTATGAGAAATACATTCTGTGTGGTTCCATCATTATTATTTCAGAATTCTGAAATGATGATCTTGAACATCAGAAACAAATGGTAACTAGTTATGACAATGTTAACTGTGATTGACTAACTAAATCCTGTGGGGAAAAAAGACATATAGATATTTATGAGGACCAACAAGTCTTTTTCATGGGAAGATTTATCATAGCATAAATGCAGGTCTGTGTGAAAAGAAAAAAAGATACACACAGCTACATAAATCTTAGCCAGAACAGATGATGTTTTTACAACAATAATTATATATAGTGGTGGGTAGATTACAAATTGCCGTTTGTAACTGATTACAAATTACATGAAAACAATTGTAGTTAGTAATGTAATCTAGATTTTAGGTAATGTAATTGGACTACTTTTTTAGGTTGCTTTTGACCTAACTCATTAATCACACTGATCTGAATAGGACAATCTTGCACCATATTGATATAAAAATATAAAGAGAAAGAAAATATATTCCATTCTTTGTTATCAACAACGTGCATTAAATATCACATTAGGTCAGGGTTTCCCAGACTGCGGTTCGTGAGTTTTATGAAAAGCTATTACGTTATTAAATCATACAATTTAAAATATTACATTTTGAATCAAATAAAAACAATAAAAATAAAACATTTACTAAAAAATATACATTTGTTTACCTGCATGTCATGTGACCAATAACCAAAATCAGACAACCGTGAACTTTATTTTACTATCATTTATTATTATTGACAATTTTATTATTGACCTTACTTATTTATTGAAAATCTTAGGGCTTACTTCAAGTAAATATAGGGCAAAGAGGTTCAGCTGACAAAAAAAGTTGGGAATCCCTGCATTGCATGTAAATATAAAATGACGTGAATTTGTACAATTTAATATGTTAGAAAGACTTAAAAGCCTTCCAAAGATAGTAGGTTAAATGACTCACTGAGTGATAATTAAAATAATAACTATAATGTGTACATCAGGAGCCAATTAGATACGCAGTTGCAATGTTGAGAAAACACTACTTAAAAGTGAAATGATTTCTGTAAATCCAGTGATCAAATGCCGTGGGTCTCAGTTTTCAGTAGCTGGTCTGTGTGTGCAATTTCACAAGTTTATGAATAATGAATAATTTACTGCCATAGAAAAATAGCTGTTTAATTCACGATAAACATGGCTATGCTATGACCACTTGGCCCAACGGTTCTGTGTATCACTACACCACACTCCTAGCAACCACTCTTAGCAACGTAAACATATGTTTTCCCATGCACTGACACTGACAGTCAAAGTATTTGTCAGTTGCGTCTTTTTTCCGGGAACAATAAAATAAAATGTCCTTTCAAAATAAAAGGTTTAGCTACTGAGTGACTCACTCAAAAAGACAGTGTTTGCTGCCATCTAAGGGTGTAATAATGTAACTTCAGGGACAGTGACTATTTTTTTTCCAGCGGAAGGAAGGCTTTTTAACGATTTTCCTTCATGAAAGTTGCATTGATACATATTTTTTGGCTTTAATATTTGTATTGTGTGGTAACCGTTTTCTAAAAGCAATAAGGTACTCAAGGCTATTGCTGTATCGTGAATAAGTCACGGTTAAAGGGGTGCACCTTGTTGCTGACATATAATCTATTACAAGTACTTATTTTTTGGAATCTGATTCCGTAATCCAGATTACATATATCAGTTACTTACTACCCAGCACCGATGATCAGCTGTTCTATAAAAGGAAAATGTATTTGGGGGTGAAATCATTGTGCTGGGTTGCTAAATCAGTGATACTCTCAGTTTGCCTATAGGGAAAAAACAGCATGATTTTCACATTTTGACACATCTGAGACGTGCTAACCGAATTCAGAGCCAAATCCCTTGGCTGTTTGAGACATTACAGGCGGTCCGATGCTTACAGCAACACCTGCTGTTCTCTCTGCTTACACAGGGAAAACATAGCTATAGCTTGCAGTAAGTATAAGCGTACAGCGAAATGACTGCCTACTTTACTTAATCATCATCCCAAAGTACTCTGCGGAGCGTAATAATACTGAAGAAGACGTTATATATATATCATGTCACGCCTGCCGGAGACTTTGACATTATGTGTTTTCCATCCCACCCACAGGCTCTGCACTATTAAACTCACGAGGTGGATGAAAAGAGTGAGCGGGCAAATATACATTATTTAACAGTCCCTTTCCAATAGTCCCTCTGCTATAATAATGCCAAAGTATATCCACGAGTGTCTTTACCTCAGCGGACACCAGACCCAGCTGAACCGACACCCACTCCTGTATGCGGAAAAAACACATTAATTATTAATGCTATGAAGAGTGACGCACACACAAAAACCCTCTGGGAGAAAAAAAAAAATCGCCTATGGCTCAAGGCCGAAACTGAAGATTCCACAACTCCGATGAGGCTGCACTATGTTGTATTTGGAGTGCGGTAATCCATTCACAATATCAATAGGATGATTGAATGCGACAAGGCATAAAGAAGCAATAAAATCCTCACTGGACCCAATAGCAGAGAGATAAGGTCACATTGTGAGACACAGCATGTTATCCTATGAAATTAAATAATGAAAATAGTGATTGTTCTTTGTTTCAAGTAGAATGCAATGCTGATATCCATTAGCTATTCTCAAATCGACAAGCAAATGAGGTAATTCGCAGAAATGATGAATACCTTTTTATAATCATTGCAAATGAGGAAAAAAAAACATATTTTCCTTTTAGAATACCCTATTTGCGTGTTTTCTTCATAAGTTTCAGTTATTTTCATAGACGGGAAGGATGTTTAAGTTTTAAGATTATTTAAGATACCTTATTTTGGCCAAATTCTAAAGAAACATGTACCAATAGGCAGCTTGGAAAGTTTGCGAAAAATATTTAACTGAAGAAGAATAAGAAAAAAAGAGGAGGAAGAAGTAAAAAATAACTGCTCAAATCTGAATAAGGGTGACATTTATGTACAATTATGCTTCAAAAGCAGATGATCAATACCGAAACCATGTTTTTACAGTCTAGACATATTAATATACTTACTTTTCAAAAGTTTGGGGTTGTTAAGATTTTTTGAAAGTCCCTTTACTCAACAAGGCTGCATTTATTCGATAACAAAACTGCAGTTAAATTGCAAATTATTATTACAAATTGCAAATTATTATTACAATTTAAAAATAAATGTTTTCTATTTCAGTGTATTTGAGTTTCAAAATGTAGTTTATTCCTGTGGTGGAAAAGCTGAATTTTCAGCTTTTTTTTTTATAACAACAATTTTAGTATATCTTTTTTTTTTTTTTTTACTATCAATGCTGTTTCAAAAAACAAAACAAAAAAACAGATATTTTGAAGCTATACATTTTAAATGTTTTTCTTGTCACTGTTGATCAATTGAATGTGTCTGCTGAATAAAAGTATTCATTGCTTTAAAAAAGACCGAAAAATCTTCCTGACTTCGAACATTTGAACTGTATTGTATACTTCAGGTGATATGCAACAACAGTTTGTGCTATATCCGTTGAACGTCTAGTTCTCTTGAGAATGCTAGCCAATTATGTATGACAACACTGGTATGAAATGATCCTCAACACTTCTATTGAAATGTTGTAAAACGGTTAAAATTCAATTCAAACAGCCATTTAGCTTTATTATAATTGCTGCCTTGCATAGATGAAATTGCTGTTTACAAACAGACTCGACGACGACACTTCTAGGTTCTTCATGGCACCCTGGAAAAGTGCTGTTTTAGATTAGTGCTTCAGAAAAATTGGACTAAAAATAAGCGATAAGCACCGTGTGAGTGGTTGAAACAGCACATATCTAAAAGACAGAACTGTTTTAAAGGCAATTCCATTCTGATGTTTTTAATTTCCAAAGTGCAAATGCTTTGACAAACATAAGGCCAAATGTGATCTAAGTATGATCATATATGTATAAACCCACTACCAACTGATTTTTTCCCTGAAATGAACCTATGTAATTTCACTATAAACCAGTTTCACTTTATAATAATGTTCATCAATTTGAGCAATTATTATAAAATGCTTAACATATTTAATCTATGAAAGTCTACAAGGCAAAAGACAGACCTCTGTTTTTTGATTGACTGTTAACTGAAAAACTCCAACTTGAGTCACCAACTTACTTTCAGAAAAAGTTTATGACAAGACAACAAAATCACTGCAATATGATTTTGACAAACTGATCAATCAGAGTAAATGGCTTCAGACTCGCTGAAATGTTTACTTTTGCCCTTCAAAGGAAAGCCCAGCAGACTAACTTTCAGCAAGACACTTTTCAAAATATCGTTCAAAGAACAGAGCTTTGCTTAAAATAGACAAAGACTGACTGATCATGATGTCAGAAACAATGACAAGTCACAACCAGACAACACTCTGAACAGTGCACAGAGAGACAGGAACCATTATAACATTAGTATTATGAATCTACAGGACTAGACTATTCTGATTTAAGCACTGTAGGACTGGCACAGAGAACATTTGAAATTCAAAACGGTAGATGTCAAACGTTTCCATCAGTGAATTATGCTGCCTTTTGAATATCAAATTATGCTGTAAATAAATAAAGATAACGAACACTGAAAGTACTTCAACTGTTCATGTTAACTAACATAGTCATAGATGCTATAAAATTCAGATTTGTCATCATAGGAATGAATTATATTTTAGCTTCCAGTTTCATGGCCCCCAGAATATTTTGTTGTATGAATATTTGAACATACAATATCAAAAGAAAGAACAAACCCTCTGCTTTTAAACAAACAAAAAACTGTTCTATTCTAGCCTCATGCGTTATAATAATTGTTTTATCAACAATTGAATGTGGGTAAGTTTAAAAGCAACATTTTGAGAAAAAAGCTGAAACAAATCGTGTTTTTGTCACGTGTCTGTCCTGTCTTGTATTGCACTTGGGTGTCTTTGTTATGTTGGGCCATGTGCTCTCGTTATTGTTTGATCCCTCCCCCTTGTTACCTGATTAGTGTTTGAGTTCTTCCACCTGTTCCCTCTTGATTTGTTCCCTTTTTAAGTCTCCTCTTGTTTGCAGTCTTTGTCGGATCGTTGTCATAGTTTTCCCAGTTTCCGTTTGATGGTCTTCGTGGTCAGAGTCAGTGTTTGTTCTTCAAGTTCAGTTTTGTTTAGTGATGGGCAGATCGAGGCTTCGTGAAGCAATGAAACAGTCGAAGCAAATGTGCCATTTTGTTTCGAGGCTTCGAATCAATCCGAAACCCGTCTCCACGGTGACACCTAGTGGTCACTTGCAGGTGTTGATCTGAAACAACCTTTACAAAGAGCTAATAAAAAAATGTGTTGGTTTTTTTTTTTTATTATTGTATTTTTGTAATATATGTATCTATCTATTAATCTATATATATCTATTAATCTATATATATATATATATATATATTTCTATCAATGTATCTATTAATGTGTCACTATATGTACTCTGTGTGTCTCTAAGTCAATGTGTAAATGTAAATTAAATCCTAAATATAACTAAACAAATCGCACTATAAATGTCACTATATCACCAAAAATCCGCTATCTCAAAACCAAACTCCTCTCACAAAAACCCACGATATGAAAATGTGTTGACAAAACTTTTATACTGTGTGATTGTGTGATTTGTTCCCGAACCGACCAATCAATGAAACCCTGATTCGGCGGAGCACTCCACCTGATGAAACACTTAGACGCTTCATTTAGCCGTTGTCACGTGACGTGGGTGTTTTGAATCACGCTTCGGATCAGTGTTTCGAATCATCTTTGCTTCGGGATCTCGCAAAGCTTCGGAACGTCTGTTTCGCGCCAGCCATCCTTAGTTTTGTTTAATGTCTCATTTATTGTGTTTTCCCCCTTGTGGGTTTTTGCTTTGTGTTTTGTTTTCTTTTGTTAATAAATCATCCATTGCTGCACTTGAGTCCTCCTCTCCACTTTTTGTAACTGTAACGTGACAGATCGATCCGACCATTTGAGGACTCCGCAGCATGGATGACGATGATTTTGACTGGATGGATGATGATGCTTGCATGGACGACGATGACTTGGATTGTCCAGACTACACAATCGCTACATTTGGATCGACCCAGTTTTCCACTATCTTTCATGACGGAATGACTCCGTCCTCTAACGAATCCGGCAGAATGAATATGTTTCAGGCCCTTGCTTTTATGGTTCATCAAAGGGAGGAGTCGGAGCGTCTGGCCAGGTTCTCGGGGCCCGTGGATGTCGTAGAGGAGGAGGAGAGGGTCGAGAAGAGGTTCAACACCACTCTCCATCCTGGCCTCCCTTCGATCCTGGGCCAGTGAGCGACAGCTCAGAGCCTACTTCTCGCCGTCACGGACGGAAAAGGAGGAAACGCCTGTCCGCCCAGCGAGAGACTGTTCACGTCCCGTCCGCCCAGCGAGAGACTGTTCACGTCCCGTCCGCCCAGCGAGAGACTGTTCACGTCCCGTCCGCCCAGCGAGAGACTGTTCACGTCCCGTCCGCCCAGCGAGAGAATGTTCACGTCCCGTCCGCCCAGCGAGAGACTGTTCACGTCCCGTCCGCCCAGCGAGAGACTGTTCACGTCCCGTCCGCCCAGCGAGAGACGGGTCACGTCACGTCTGCCAAGCGAGAGACTGATCACGTTCCGTCTGTCCAGTCTGGGACAGAGCCAGAGATCCCCTTTGGTGTGGCCGCCAAGGCTGTGACGGACTATCTGGAGCGTATGGCTCGGATCTTGGAGATGCCAGTGTCTGCTGTTCCAGAGCCGGAGACAGAGCCAGTGTCTGCTGTTCCAGAGCCGGAGACAGAGCCAGTGTCTGCAGTTCCAGAGCCGGAGGCAGAACCAGTGCCTGTTCCAGAGCTGGAGCCCATGTCGGTTCTGGACCCAGTGTTTGTTTCTGTATTTGTGTCTGTCCTTGTGACCATTTCTGTTTTAGTGGCTGTTCCTGAACCGGTGTCGGCAGTTCCTGAGCCAGTGGCTGCTGTTCCAGAGCCGGAGGCAGAGCCAGTGCCTGTTCCAGAGCCGGAGGCAGAGCCAGTGCCTGTTCCAGAGCCAGTGCCTGTTCCAGAGCCGGAGGCAGAGCCGGTGCCTGTTCCAGAGCCGGTGCCTGTTCCAGAGCCGATGCCTGTTCCAGAGCCGGAGACAGAGCCGGTGCCTGTTCCAGAGCCGGAGGCAGAGCCAGTGTCTGTTCCAGAGCCGGAGGCAGAGCTGGTGCCTGTTCCAGAGCCGGTGCCTGTTCCAGAGCCGGAGGCAGAGCCGGTGCCTGTTCCAGAGCCGGTGTCTGTTCCCGAGCCGGTGTCTGGTCCCCAAAATGCATCTCCGCCCTGGCCGCCTGATGGGTCTTCACCGCCCTGGCCACCCGAGAGGTCTTCACCGCCCTGGCCACCCGGGGGTTCCGCTCCTCCCTGGCCGCCCGAGGGTTCTGCTCCTCCCTGGCCGCCCGAGGGGTCTTCACCGCCCTGGCCGCCCGATGGACTTTGTGTTTCGCCCGGGTCTCCCAGGACTAAACGTTTTGTCCCTACCGTCCCACCCTGGTCTGTCCTTCACGTCCCGCCCTGGTCTGCCCCTCCCTGGTCTGTCCCGCCTGATGGAGCGTCTGGTAGCCGCTCCGTAGGGAGGGGGTAATGTCACGTGTCTGTCCTGTCTTGTATTGCACTTGGGTGTCTTTGTTATGTTGGGCCATGTGCTCTCGTTATTGTTTGATCCCTCCCCCTTGTTACCTGATTAGTGTTTGAGTTCTTCCACCTGTTCCCTCTTGATTTGTTCCCTTTTTAAGTCTCCTCTTGTTTGCAGTCTTTGTCGGATCGTTGTCATAGTTTTCCCAGTTTCCGTGTGATGGTCTTAGTGTTCAGAGTCAGTGTTTGTTCTTCAAGTTCAGTTTTCTTTAATGTCTCATTTATTGTGTTTTCCCCTTGTGGGTTTTTGCTTTGTTTTGTTTTCTTTTGTTAATAAATCATCCGTTGCTGTACTTGAGTCCTCCTCTCCACTTTTTGTAACTGTAACGTGACAGTTTTTGTCAAAAACTACATCTGGATCAGATTCATTACTGTTTGGTAACATTAGGAAGTTTCGATTTATATACTGTTTAATGTTGATATGTCAGCTATTTTTCATATGCATCTGCTATCGCTTGTTTCTGCTGCTTCTTCACACATCTTTTGGTCTGGAGATACTGTACTCTTTCAGAAGATGCCTAATAGCGCCCCCTACCATATAAATGCAGCAAATTCTGTCAATGGCAGGGAAGCTTTGTCTCATAAATAATGGAAAATTACGTCAATGGTGGGGAAAGAGTTCAAATAAAAAACAGCAGTGGACATAAGAGACTTCTTTCAAAAACATTAAAGGCCCCAAGAAATCAAAATTGAATTTTTTTTGTCTTTAAGTCTAAATATGTTTGCCTTACTGTTACCTATAAGCTAGTGTGCTCCAAAACAATTTAAAATTCACATTTAGAAGATATAAGCATTTAAAACATACAGTCTCTCACCATCAATGATTTTGATGACATCACTCTGCACTAGGGCTGGGCGATATAACGATAATAGATCGCGATATAATTTTTACTCGATACAACGATATCAAGAGTTCGATAATGTTTATGCGCAAAAAAAGCGGAACGAAACTCATTTGAACCGCGCGCCACACAGAGCATTTATCCCCTTCGGCTCAAAGTCCAAACCGCAGCGCACTGAGATCCAGTGAGATGCGCTTGAATTCAGCGAAGAACACAAAAGTCTCGGTGATTTAAACCAGTTTAAAGGCAGATGAAACAGCACTGACAAACAGGAGAAACACTGTGAGCAACGATCCAGTCAGAATCTGAATTGATACTGAATCCATTTACCATGGATACCATGTAACGTTACGTTAGCCTAGTATTATTAACTGCACCATGAAATGTGGGATATACATATTGAATTGTATTATATTATTAATGTAGACAATGTATTAAAGGACTAATGGAATATAATTACAGTATTTAATACTACTGTTTTGCATACAAATACAAATACCAAAAACCAAGTTACATTTTGCCATGATAGTGAGGTGCTATACTGTAGGCTATGCCTGGTTTTATCTGTGGTTTTCATGATCTAAATGCATGATACTGGATGACCAAATGGTTAATTTTAATAAAATTCTAACAGCCAGAATATTACATTTTACCAAATGAAATTGAGGTCATTATTTTTTTAAACAGATGTTACTGTTTTTGCTAATGAACAAATTTAACTTAGTAAATCTGCATCCTAACTCAAGCTAATACTACTGTCAACTCACTGTCAAATATACGTTTCGAGACAAAACATGTAGGCCTAATATTAATATTGCAGCCTGCACCGCAAACTGCTGAAGATCCGTGCCATCAAAGTCAGGACACACAAACCTGTTTCAATACTTGAAACAACATCCCCCATTAGCACATGCAAAAACTAAGAAATTAATTTTTCTATTAAGATATTTATTTTGTTAAGAAAAAATGGCATGTTTGAATTAGAGTTGTTCCGATTCCGATATTAGTATCGGAAATGCCGCCGATACCAATAAAAATGCTGGCATCTGTATCGGCGAGTACTTCTACCCATGTACCGATCCGATACCATTTTCTTAAACAATATCTAGTAATACACGCTAGCTTTGCGTAACGCTGCAAATCGGAGATCAATTCTTCTTCGCTGCTCTAAACAGTGGTTGCTTGTGGCGACACAGGAAGTTGTGCTGTTGCCACAAGCAACCACTGTTTAGAGCAGCGAAGAAGAAAACGCGCGCGCGCGCGCGATAGAAGTATGTCCGCTGTTTAGCAGTATTTCAGACTGGACCAACCAGCCAGGAAAACGGCGACATGTCTCGTATGCCATACTGCAATTTCGAGGGGTGGAACAAGTATTAGCAACTTCAACACGAGTAATTTAAAGCATTTGAAGACGGGTCACCCCGCAGAACACGATTACACAAAGGCAAGGGCAGAGAAGAATGAGCCGCGCCAGAATAGACACTCTCTGAAAGCTTCATTCAAACAAAGAGAAAAGTTTTCAAAAGACAGCCAACGAGCGATAAATATAACCGACAACATGCATTGAGTTTATTGTTCTAGATGACCAGCCGCGGTCAAAACTGAAATGCCGTTTATTTAACAAAATTGTTTATGACTGGACGTTAAATTTTAAAGAGATTATTTTCTTATATTATTCATATATAATTTTTTTGATTCCTAGATTTATTTGTTGCACTTTTTTTATGCAGTTATATTGTAAAACTAAAATACCTTTTTCAGTTTACAGTATTAGATGTGTGGTTGCATTTTAAGTTCTTTTTCACTTAAAGCTACAGTGTGTGATTTTTACCAATATCTAGCGGTGAAAAGGTATATGACCATCCAGTGAATATTAGTTTCTGTTCCTCTCAATTTCGATTTCGTTTTAACTCCTACGGTGGCCAATGGAGTCCAAGATTAACATGGCTTCCAGTACGACCTCCTCGACACGGTGCCATCGAGTGTTAAAACGCGAAAGGCGAAGCTTGATGTCCCTCTTTGGCTAAAGTACTTTCAACATGGTGTAGCAACAATGACTTTTGCCTTAATTAGCTCAAATTATTTATAGGGAATTTTCATAATTAATCATGAATATGATTATATCTTGCATGTTGCAGTTAAATTATCGAAATTGAAAATAGATCGATCGAATATATGAATGATAAATCATAACGAATTATAATTCCTCATTCATACATCAATGGTTTCATTACAGATAACTTTAAGGGAATTAATTTAGTTCTCAAACAATCGGTTTGTCCAGCAAACAGCCGTAAGATTAACTTACCAACTTCTCAACAAAGTTATCCCTTTTTATAAACTCCAAGAAATCTCAATGTTCCGGCCGTGAACATTAATTTTCTTGTGTTTATAAAATTTACGTTACTGAAATAGTAACAACTTGTAAAGCTTTATATCTAGACCAATCATTTCATTGACTTGTAATATAAGCTCTTAGACAGAAAGCAATCAAGAATATGGTTTTAATAATTGAAACTACGGATACAGAATTCTACATTTAAACCCGGGATACATATATGTACATTAACAGTAAAACTAACGAAACAAACAAATAACAACGAGAGAGAGAGAGAGAGAGAGATTGAGAGAGAGAAAGAGTGATCTGATCGAAAGATCATGTGAGATAGACAGAGAGAGATTGAGAGTAAGGAGATCTGGAGAGATCTCCTTGGGGCACAATTCATCACAGACACAGAACCTTTGAGACAATAAGAATCAACAGATCTTAAAACTTTGAAAGTAAACTGGATACTTGCACCGGTAAAGCTCTTTTGAGTGGGTGATGTGAAGCAGGCGTGTGTCTCTCTCGGTCATGTGGATGCCGAGCGTTCGGGTTCGTCCAGCGCGCGTGAGCGCGGCATGTTTGAATGTCCTTGGAGGTGAAGCTTGCCAGCTGAGGTCGGGCTGGGTTCATTTTCCTCGCGAGAAGAAATGAACAGGGACCAATGCAGGGATAGGAGAGTGAGAGTTGTACAATGGTTCTCTTTGTGTTCCTGAGGAGAACCACGTCTTGCGTGTGTGTCCTTAAGAGCGGGTGCGTGCTTTGTCAGCTCTTCTAGACGAGCGTGGTCGCTGAAGGTTCAAAGAGTCTCTTTAAAGTTGCCGATTACGTTCATTTCACTGAAACTAAACGTAAGAAAAGGTTCGGAGACGAAAATAAAGAAAGATTAAAGAAAACGGAGAAAGCTCCCTAAGGAGCCATGGAACCGGAAACCTCTCACAGGGAAAAAGCTCTCTAGCAACGTAAGCGCTCTTCTGTGTCTCTTATGGAGAGGAGGGTTCACGCCCCTGTTTGACACATGACCCTCCGCGGATCTGAAGCGGACACAGTTCTCTGTGTCCTGTGTCGGATTTGCCCACTGAGTCATGAGGAGATGGTATTTGAGCCGTTCGGCTCCTGAAATATGAAATGTGTAAAATAATGCACCTTACTTCATTATGCTATCGGAATTCGGCTCCGTTAGATTGAGGGAATTACAGACATATCAAACACGTCACATGAAGATTATCGGAATACAGAGATATGCATATTATAAGCATTTAGTTCCATCCAAGCAAGTTCATTCCTTCAAACACACGTCATACACAAAGTGACTATAAACTGGGAAACACACATGAAATATGACATGCTTATATGCTAAGTTTTAATATTCAAAGTTCGTGTATGAGTGTACGTTAAAGCATGTGTGTGTGTGTGTATGTGATTGTTCTTCAGAGTTCATTGAACGATGGTGGCCGGATGAACTCCTGGTCATCTGCAGTCCCGTGTCTTGGGTGTGTGTGTGCTCCGAATTTGATGAGTTTAATATCTGACAACTGCCAATTGTCCTATTGCACAATTCTCTTCTGTGTGTGTAAGCGAAAAACCCCCAGGGGGGGGGGTCACTGCTTTTAGCTTAATGGTGATGAGTCACATGTGCCTTATAGTTCTTTTTGTTTACTAATCAGAGACAAGGACCTCATGAGCGCATCATTGTCAGTAATTCAATCAAGTCCAGGCACCATCCGTTTCGTGTGGCAAACTACAAACAGAGGGGCTTTGTGAGTGACTCAGTAACTTAATTAACAGTCCCAGGACATCTACTTTTCTCAGTCTCTGAATTAAAATAATGCAAAACCAGTAGTTTAGGAAAATGGCAAATCTGACCATCTGATCATGGCTACAATGGCGACCGATATTAGAACCCCTTACCCGTATGTATTTTCAATGGCATATTATACACTCACGAGAATACTTTATTACTTGAACGAAGTAAATATACATTAATGAGCACATATATTTTTGAAAGAACTAAGTGTTTTTAGCTAAGAATAAACTAAAAAAGTTACACAGTGTAGCTTTAAGAAAGATAATTAATATATTGCTGTGAAATGTATGTCAGATAATAAAAATACTCTAGTTCACTGAATGTATTTGTTCATGTTTAATTAAGGGATAAGTCTGAAACACGCCATAAAATAATTATATCAATTCATACAGTGCTAGTATGACTTGCAGCTGTATACTGTACACACCCAGGTATCGGATCAGTACTCGGTATCGGGAAGGGAAAAGGGTATCGGGACATCTCTAGTTTGAATGTTCTACCTGAGATTTGTGAAATGTCCACCTGTTTGTCATGATATGTTCTGACAATAAAGAGTAGTTTAAAAACACAAGTAACGCTCTGGTTTCTACAACTTTCACTTAGGAGCAAAAATCTGAAAAACTTAAAAGAAATAAAAATTTGACATTTATCGTGATAAATATCGATATCG
This sequence comes from Tiaroga cobitis, assembly GCA_030578255.1. Classification (NCBI taxonomy): domain Eukaryota; kingdom Metazoa; phylum Chordata; class Actinopteri; order Cypriniformes; family Leuciscidae; genus Tiaroga; species Tiaroga cobitis. Next base: position 38,267,594 of record CM060592.1, on the reverse strand, counting down.
ACTGATATAAAAAAAATTATCGTGATCATTTTTTTTGGCCATATCGCCCAGCCCTACTCTGCACTTAAGCTTCTCATCAGATATTCGGTTTAATCAAATGCTCTCTAGAATCTAAAGTGTCCTGCCTCCTACATTATAAATACACGCTAAAGCTGCAGCTAAAATTGGTCACTTGTTCACACATATACTATTTTCTAAATGGTGAATGGCACATAGTGCACTATAGAGGGGATAGGGAACGATTCAGACAGCGTAAATATTCTTTCCATCAGGGCGAATGAAGTCTATTTTCACGTCAGTGTCACGTGAACAGCACACACAGTCTGCTCCGGTCCAGAGACACAATAGCACAGAGTGGATCATATGCGCGAGTCAGCACATACCAGATAACGGATCAGACCCATCTGAATTCTGCAGTGAATGCTATATTTTAAAGTGATATGGAGCAGATTAGGCGGAGAAACGGTTAGAGATTAGAAGGAAACTGGATCTTTAGTGAGCTCAACAGCTCTGGCTAACCTGTGATATAAACTAAACGCTATTGGCTATTTTAAAAGAGAGGAGGAGCTGTTCGATATGTCCTGCCCTGTCTTCCTGTTTCAGTGGAAATGACATCAACACATTGAATAATCCTGCATGTTTCAAGGCACATCAATGGGGGTTTAAAACATCTTATCAACATCGAAAAAGAGCAGCATTAACATTCAGCTAAGCATCTTCTTTTTTGTTCCACAAATGAAAGTCTTACAGTTTTGCAACAAACCTAAGGGTGAGTAAATGATGACAGAAGTTTTATTTCTAGTTGAACTATCCCTTTAAGCACATGACAAATGCACATCACATCCTGCAAGCATCAGATTTGCATGAGCGCAATTTACATTCTTGCATAACGCATAATTAGGTAATCAGCTGAGTCACGGTGTCATTAAAGATTCCAGTTTTTCGCAGCTGATGGCTATCTGTCAGAAATCAGAGATTGGCTGAAAAAGCGATGGGCGCGCTCTATCACTAGATCTAATGAAGTCAGTTGGCACCACCCTGAGCTCTGAAATATGACACCCACTCTCGTCCGGGCATTAACACCAGCTGTGCGTTGGCTCGCACTGCAGCTGATTAATGCTGTGATGCACATCCCACACAAACAACAATGCTCAAACATGTATGCAAATGCAGGAGTTATTGGGATGGAGAAACATAGTCTGCAGGGAATGGTGGACTAGTATGGAGCTTGAAATGTGTCTATTACATGCGAGAAAATAAATGATCTGAGAGAAGAAAAAAAAGTTTGAGAGAAAAAGTTATCACACTGATAGCAAAAAAAGCATTTCATAAGAGAAAAAATTATATTTGAGAGAAAAAGTTTTCACATCAATAGCAAAAAATAATATTTGAGACTAAAAAAAGTTTTGAGAGAAAGTATTTTCTCATTGAACATAAAAAAATGTAAATTTGAAATTTTTTAAATTATTTCTGAGAAAAAAATCTCTCTCAAAATATTTTGAAAAAAAATCTTAAATATATATGTTTTGCTATCAGTGTGAAAACATTTTCTCTCTAAAAAAAAAGTTTCTCTCAAACCGCTTTTCTTTGCTCTCAATGCAATTTTTTGCTCTCGTGTCAGGATTTTACTTTTGCTGTGAAAATTGTGTCATGGGCGGGGCCACGTTCTTTTTTTCCTATTGAAACGTTCCTATTGGCCAGTCGGGTGAGCATCGTCTTGTCTTGGGAGTCGAACTGAATCATTACACCATTGTTCGCGTTCGGTTCACCGTCCTAGATAGATGCCTCCTCTGCCTTAGTTGAGCACGGACACTCCAATGTTTGGGTAAGCTGAAGATTACGACACACACAACTCGATGGGTAGCTGGCTGAGCAAGTTCAGCATCACTGAAGATTAAACATAAAAAAATAGCACTCATGCAACAGGGGTGGATTAAGGTTGTCAGGGGCCCCTAGGCTGCTCTTTTACCCCTTTTCCACCAACAAGAACCGGGTGCTGGTTCAGAGCCAGAGCCAGAGCTGGTTCGGAGTTGGTTCGACTGACAAGCTTACTAAGAACCGGTTTGCCTTTCCACCGGCTTGAGAGCCACAACAGAGCCAGATCTTACGTCACTGCATACGTCTCATGTTGCCCAGCAACGCTAGTGCGGTAGCGCCAAACACAAACACGCCAGGCTTGTTCGAGATGCATCGGCTTCTCGCAGATCGATCGCCGCATGACATCAAAGCACTGCGAAAGCGATCCAAAAGCACAAAGAGATCTCCAAACACACCCGCAGCTCCGATCGGTCCGCGCCGCTCCGATGCATCTCGAACAAGCCTTCTATCAACAATGGCGGCCGTTGCATTACTATTGATGCTCATGGCTTTGCGAACCTAACGTACATCGGCATCCAAACACGGCGAATACAACGTGTTCGTGCAGCTCGCCGTAACTTGCATAAACGGAGATTACAATCGAGCTGCTATTAGCTCGATTAGCTGCTAATTCAAAAATAGCGGTCACAAGTTTCTGTTCGTCTTGTTGGCCACGGTAACCCCGCCCCCCAGCCGCTGACGTAAGCGGTTCTTACTTCTAGACCAGCAATGATTTGGTGCTACTTAAGAACCACTTTTACTGGTTCGGAGCTGGTGCTTTGGTGGTCGAAAACCAAAGAACCGATTTGAAACTAGGCTCTGGCTCCGAACCAGCACCAGCTCTGCCTTGGTGGAAAAGGGGTATTTGTGTGAGCCCACATACAATGCATTAAAATAGGCTATAAGCTACAATATGCAATGCATTTTTTTTTTTTCAATTCAACAGGCTTTTTGTTTCAAAAACATTTGTCATAATTTTACTTCCATACAGCTGTCCTGTCAGTCAAGTAAACGCCAAATCAGCCTTTTAAATTTCGCGTAGTCAGCACCCAAATATATTTTTAGGCCGCACAGATCATATTTCAGGAGCATATATGCGACCAAAATGGCTTTGATTTCGAGCATTGATGTTAATTTCGAGCCTTTGATGTTTCTTGTAATGTTAGCCATAGTTATTTATTTCTTGATTTTGGTGTCTGCGTTTTTTAAAGCCATCTCCCGCGGACGCAGTGACGTTTTTAAGCGCGAACCCGGGAGGGGGGTGCTGCGGGGGCTGCAGCCCCCCTCGTCATAGCACCAATCTGTGGTGGACTATATACTTAAAAACGTGAGAAAAAGTCAAATAGACATAACATAATGTGTTTGATATGGGATAAAAATGATGGGCAATGTAAACTAATGATTAATTATTTTAATATTTCGTTAATCGTCGTTGATACGCCTACTCAGACAAGAAGTCCTTCCGTCACCTGCTGACACTCGTTTGAATCTCTCTTGTTCGGAGATTCATCAGCAACACACACCTGAACGCAAAGCCATGTTTGGTGCACTTTTAATCGAGGTAAGAAATGGTTTTAAATCCCTTATACTGCCGCCAAGCATTTTAGCGTTATTTCTGTATTCTGTTGCCTATTCATCGTAGTCCTGTGGCTTTAATGTATTAAATACTGGCAATTGGTTGATAAAACATTGATCAAAATTAAGATACAATTTATATAAAACGAAAATCTTTTAAAAAGAGTCTTTCTATAACAAATGAAGTGGTCAAAATCGTGTCTTACCCTCTCCATGTCTCCAGACATATGCGCATCTCATAATGTATAATATCTTTCTCATGCTGCATGCTCAATTTCATAATCAACATTGATTAAATTAATAGCCTATATTAATTTATATTAACTCGCATGAAACAGCTTCCAGCGCGCCTGGATTTGACCAGCAGCAGCAGCTGATTGGAAAACCAATTCGCATCTACCCAGCCCTGAAGACGCCTAGCAATGGTTTAACCTTTAGTTAATTAATTCGGATATTCGGTTACGGTTAAGTTATGGGGATATTCAAATTAATTAACCAATCATACCATTGATCAGCTCTACCAAACTTGGATGTCTTTTTTTTCATGTCTTAAGGATGATAATTGTATAATTATATATAATTGGATGTCTTTTGCGTCAAGTATAAACGCCTCACGCTGTGGATCAGGGTGTGGACCTCACAGTGGATTCGAACCCGGGTCTCTCACACCAAAGGCATGTGTCTTATCCACTGCGCCATCACCACCCCAAGTGCAAGTGTACCTAGCATGATGGCTAATTAATAATTAGCTTTACTAGCGATTAGCAAGCTAATCATATAATACACATGCATTCATTCATGAATATGTGCTATTTTTAATGTTTAATCTTCAGTGATGCTGAACTTGCTCAGCCAGCTAACATCCAGTTGTGTGTGTCATCATCTTACCCAAACATTGGAGTGTCCGTGCTTAGAGCTTAGATCGGGCCCAAAAAAATCAAGCCCAACCCTACCCGAGCTGTGCACGTTGTGTCCGAGCCCGCCCCGACACATTAACTATAATTATGAGCCCGAGCCCGATTTAAACCCGACCATTTTAATACGTGGGTCGTTATAACTGACGTTCTCAACTACTTTCCATGTTAGTTTCTCCTCCTCCTCCTCTGTTCTGCACTTCCAAATACTTCTAAGTTAGCCTACGTGTCGCCATCATACACATCAGCATAAATGCTCCTGATAAATTATGTGTTATTAAAGCATTAAAACACAAACCACTGTTATAACATAAAAGCAAGCAGGCTACTAAAGAGTCCTAAAGTGGCTAAAGAGTGCGCTACCTTAAAAATTCCTAAAGCTGACATCAGTTCATCGCGATCTCACACATCTCTGTTATTATCAATGAAGCTGACTGTACAATGAATCTTTCACAATATATAGGCTACACTTTGTTTGTTATAATTAGCATTTGCCAGCATACAGAATTCAGCACTGAACAAAAAGTCAGTTTTGTGCGGTGAGGGGAGTCTATCTTAAATGCTTCTGATTGGCCATTGCGTTCAAGAAACACATATGTCTGTGATTAGCTATATCGCTCAACCCAGCAAACATGTTATAAAACGAAACTCTGGCCTGTAAATCATTTGTATTTTGTTTTAGTTGTTCTTGTTGCTTTTCTGCAACAGATGAATAAAAATGTATTCATTTTTATATGTTTTATTCACAGATATTTCTAGTTTGCGGGAGTCCCATGAATCGTTTTATTCTCCCTGAACCCTCACACACAGAGTGAGTGCATTAGCCTACAGCCCGTGCTCGCACTCGGCCATCAAATCTAGTCCCGCGCCGCACTCTTTTGCGTTGGTTGTGCACGTCTCTAGATCAAAGGCCCGGCCCTGTCCGAGGATAGTGACGGGAAATATCGGCCCGACCTCGGGCTCGGGCAGAGAATCTAAAGGCAGAGGAGGCATCTATCTAGGTTAACCGAACAATGGTGTAATGATTCAGTTCGACTCCCAAGACAAGACGATTCTCACCCGACTGGCCAATAGGAACGTTCCAATAGGAAAAAAAGAACGTGGCCCCGCCCATGACACAATTTTCACAGCTAAAGCAAAATCCTGACAGGAGAGCAAAAAATTGCATATTGAGAGCAAAGAAAAGCGGTTTGAGAGAAACACTTTTTTTTTTTTGAGAAAATGTTTTCACACTGATAGCAAAAAATATACATTTAAGATTTTTTTCCAAAGTATTTTGAGAGATTTTTTTCTCAGAAATTATTTTCGTGAACAGACTCCATCGCACACCTGCAGTTGATAGGTGCGTCGGAAAATAGGACCAAAGAAGTAGGTCGTAATAGCAGATCAGAAACTCCCGCACACTATCGTAACTTGCAATTTAAAAAATATGTTTATTTACACACAACGTTTCGGTCACACGACCTTCGTCAGGAGTACTCCTGACGAAGGTCGTGTGACCGAAACGTTGTGTGTAAATAAACATATTTTTTAAATTGCAAGTTACGATAGTGTGCGGGAGTTTCTGATCTCAGAAATTATTTTCAAAATTAAAAATATATATTTTTTATGTTCTATGAGAAAATGCTTTCTCACAAAACTTTTCTTAGTCTCAAATATTATTTTTTGCTATTGATATGAAAACTTTTTCACTCAAATATTCCTTTTTCTCTCGTGAAATACTTTTTTGCTATCAGTGTGATAACTTTTTCTCTCAAACCTTTTTTTTCTTCTCTCAGTTCATTTATTTTCTCGCATATAATAAAGACACATTTCTAGCTCCATAGACTAGTGCAACGATATTGTGGGAAAGAATGCTGTTTTTCAAACACATTGATTTCTACACGTGTCATCTCTTGATAAATTTGTTCTACTTACAATAATCTTATGTATCTTCATCTCAGATTACCATTTAAGTGATTTAAGCATCTTGACTCCACTAAGTCAACAGACCCTCTAAAAATGGGACGTTGGGATTAGACAGTCACCTGAAGCTCAATCCTTTCACTAACTGAGGCTGCAGTACCGACAGCGACCAGCAGAGGGCAATTTAGCTGCATCCAAGCACACAATGGAGGTTAGGGAGTGAAGAGCAAAATATATGTATAGCCTATATTTCTTGATCTTTCATTTCTTCCACTTTTTTCTTTTTCTCCGCAGCAACTACCGCTCTCAGCCAGTTGCCGCCCTGTTTTTATTGCTCTGTATTAATTAGGACATCCATTAGGTGGCTTAAGTCAGACACAAAGATATAAATCCCCTTGTTAATTTGGAAAGAAGAATCAGCGGCGCTCATTATGATTAAATTAGCAGAGATCTGCCGGGTGGCTGGACCTTTATGACATTGATTGTGATCATCAGCACCAAACATCGGACGGCAGTTTCCCTTTAACCTCAATTAGCATTCTGTACCTAATCTCCTATTTATTACTGGTTTAAAAGGTCTTCCTTGAAACAATCAGCTATTTAATCATGATAATGATGCTATATAATGTACAAACTCAATTTTTTATACAGTAGCCTATTTCAAATCTTTTGCACTGTGGAAACACCCTACAATAAGTCATATTTCGAACAGATTGAAGGTGTTTGAAAGCAACCTGGCATTGATTAAACCACTCTTGAACTTATATTGGGACATATTTCCTGGAATATGGGACCGCCAATATGGGAATGGCGTTTTCAGCTTGCACATTGTTCCGTGAGATGGCCTTATATGACTATTGCCGTTATACTGTACAACCATGCAAACCAATTACTGGACCAAAGGACTCCCATGAGTTGGAAGGCAATACCATTATAGATCCCCCATCGTGTGTAACAGTTGGTAATTGTGGCCATCTTTTGGTTTCCTCAACACATAGACCAGTCCAGATGTTGGAAAGAGTGTGAAAGATGACCTATCAGACCATATTATGTTTTCCATTTTGGTCCAGGTTAGGTTCTGAGACAGGTTATGAGATTTTGCAACTCGGCCTCAGAGTCAAGAGGTTTCTGAATGGCAGTACTGCCATAAATTCTAGATCACAATGTAGTTTTTGTTTAGACAGGGTCACAAAGTTTGCTGATTGAATTCTGAGAAATTCTTTGAGGCTACAGTGACATTTAGCAACTATGCTAGGGTAGTGTCTTTTTATTTATCTCAGTAAGATTCATCTTGCAACCAGTTTGCTTCCTGATGCACTTTGTACTTTCGGCATATGACGTAATCATTTTTTAGACTGTTCCTCTCAATACATTTAACTCTGTTGAACTCAAATAGGGCTGCTCGCCTCTTTAAAGCTGCTGATTACCAATCAACCCAATATGACCCGCCTTTGCAGCTGCATTTGTGATTGTAAATGAGCTTCTTCAAAGTTATTTTTGTCGGCCCATAATTAAGACATCAAAAAAAGTTTGACATAATGAGTCATAAGTCCAAATGATGCCAAAAAAGTCACATTTATAACAGCGGAAGTTAAACATTATCACATTAAAATTAAATGATGACAAAAAAAGTAAAAATTAGGAAAAAGTCATTATAATAAAGACAATTATGACAAAAATGTGATTCATAATTATGCTAATAATCATTTTGACAAATTTTTACATAGTATGTACATTTTTACTCATCTCATAATTATATATATTTTCTATCTCAAATATGACTTTTATTTCATAAATATGATGTCACAATTTTTACGTTTTATGCCATTATAATGATTTACCAAAAGAGATTATTTGTACAAAAGATGTTCAAAAAAATTGGGGTCAGTTTACGAATTAACAAATTAATATTTTTATTCATCAAGGATACATTCAATTGATAAAAAGTGACAGTAACGACAATTGTTATGTAAATGCTGTTTATTTAACTTTCAATTCATCATGATTTTTTTTTTACCACAGTTTCCACAACACTATTAAGCAGCATGACTGTTTTATTCATGTATATATTTCTTGGGCACCAAATCAGCATATTGGAATGATTATTGAAGGATCACGTGACACTGAAGACTGGAGTAATGATGCTGAAAATACAGCTTTACCATCACAGGAATAAATTATATTTAAAAAAATAGAAAACAGTTATTTTAAATTGTAATAATATTTCACAACATTACTGTTTTACTGAGTTTTTTTATAAAATAAATACTACTTTGGTGAGTATAATAGACGTCTATTGAAAACATTGAAAAATCTTAACCAACTCTGACTGAAAGTAAATGTAGCAAGACAAAAGAAAAAAACAACAACAACAAAAGTTGTTTTTCAAAGCCACGTCTTCCATCAATTAGCTGAGAAACGCTGGCTTAAATAAATGGTTTGTTTTGTGCTGCCTCTGGCTCTTTAATCTTACCTTTCAATTCTGTCTTACATCACACATTTTAAGACATCTTTTTGCCTATAGGAGCAAAGGAATGGCAATGGAAATCCATTTTCACAGTGCAACAGCTGAACCAAAGAACCATGGATCAGTGTCAGCCAATCACAGCACTGGATTGTGTTGATAGGACACACTTCAAAGCACTAGTGGCCTTGATAAAAAGCCTTGCACACCTTGCTCATCACTCTTCATTTAGCACAGCAAATCAACCATCCCAACATAAACACACACACACACGCACACACACTATTCATTTGTAAAGTCTCACATAGACTCGCAAAGCATATACTCACATCCAGACTTTTCCTTGCTCATAAATTGCAGTTAATTCACTATTTAGAAGCTGTAAAAAGATAAGTTTATTCCTCCTTTGATCTGATATAGAACAACATTGCTGTGTAGGAGAACATTACAGCGCAAATAATTTGACATCTAATTAAAGCAGATACTGTGAAATAATAAATAAATAAACTTTCAAAACATTCATACAATTATGTATGCAGACAAATCAACCAAACATAACCTAAGACCTACAGACAATTAGTCTAAAGGAAATGCAAGGTAATTCCTAACTGACGACTTACGACTTCACTTACAAAGTGAAGTCGTAAGATTAAAAAAAATCAGACCATGCAATATGAGATTGTTTACTCAGTAAGCAGGGAATAAAATAAAAACACAGACAAAAAAAAAAAAAAAACACTCAAGCCCCACCTCATTCATTCATGATGGGGAGCAGGGGCGTCACTAGGCCCTTTTTAGGGGGGCTTCAGCCCCCCTAAATTTATGCCTAGCCCCCCTAAAAATGTGTGATTAATATGCTACACAAATTCGTGTTCGCTTCAGTCTTGTTTTAATCAGATTCAGCGCGTTCTTCATCTTAAATCCGCAGTGGCGCCGAGCAGAGAGCGCGTCAAAAAGAGAGGAAAATGTGTGTGTGTTCATCTGAGCCCATTGGTCGGTCACTGCTCGTCAATGTCAGATTATTTGAGATGACCAATCAAATCAAAGTAGGCAGGCTTTACATTCAGAGACGCTGAGCGCGAATTTTAGCAGCACGACTCGAAGCTGAGAGATGAGGAGAGAGCAGGTATTGACAAATAGTCTACTGACACAGTTTTAAAGCTATTTCTTATCCTTTTTTTGGTCTTCAATCAAACGTCTTGAAATGCATCAGAGATTATAAAATGTAACCCCCAAACCTCCACCTCAAATGCAGGACCTCTTTGATTATAAAGCCCTGTCTACAGCCCTGTATTAGGCATCAGAATCAGAAAGAGCTTAAAGGGATAGTTCGGCCAAAAATGATATTTAAACCATGCATTACTCACCCTCAAGCCGTTTGAGATGCATATGTCAATCTTGTTTCAGACGAACACATTTTCAGTTATTTTAGAAAATGTCTTAGACCCTTCAGTGGATCTAAGACATTCAAGGGTCTAAGACATTTTCTAAAATAACTGAAAATGTGTTCGTCTGAAACAAGATTGACATATGCATCTCAAACGGCTTGAGGGTGAGTAATGCATGGTTTAAATATCATTTTTGGCCGAACTATCCCTTTAATCCCAAGTGTGCTTGCACACACAAGGAATTGGTTTTGTTGCTGATGCTTCCAGTGCACATATACAAATATGTGATAATAATGAATGTGTAGCCTTTAATGTGAATTCATTTTATAAACTTTCCTAGTAGTTTTCAGTAAATGAACACGTCTGAGAAAATGATTCATAGGCCAAATCAACCAGTTGACCCTATGTTTAATTTCTTCACTGTCAGACAAAAATGAAAAGCCTATATCAGTCAAAGCTCAACTTTAGGAGGGGAAGAGACAAGGCAAGAGAAAAACAAAGAGAAAAAGAGTGTGATGCTGATGAGGAGAGAAAAATAATCAGCTGCCCACTGACATGGTTTTATAAAAAAAAAAAGGCCTTCAAAACATCTTAAAATGCACATAATAGTTCAGAGAATTCAAAATTTTCTCGGGGAAACCCCGAACACCCCTAACTAACACAACTCAAATTAAGGACTACAGTGATTATAAAAACCTGCAATTGCATGGTAATGAAAGTGAGCATTAGACCTTAAATTAAACTTTTACCTTGTTTTTTTTTTTTGTTTTTTTTAAATCATACCCTCATTGGGGGCTTAGCCCCCCTAAAAGGAAAATCCTAGAATCGCCCCTGATGGGGAGTCATCATAAAGTTCAGGGACTCTCTTTAAATTTCCATATTTCTTAAAAGTGAAGCCTATATAATTTGGTCATACAAAGCAACACAAAAATTTGTTCTGTGGGTCATCTTCATTTTAACTAAAGTCAGAGAGAGTGAAAGAGGAGAACCGGGGTGATCATAATTAACCAACACATGCATTCTAATTCCAAGGAGAAATACGTTCTTTGCTCGTTTAGCGAGAGATCCAGAGAGCCCCTGGTTTTGCTCTTCATTTGAAGGACAGTCCAAGGTTGCGTTTGCACGACAACGATGTACTAAAAACGGAAACGTTTTTCCTTTACGTTTTTCTCGAAAATATGACAACATTGTCAAAACGAAACTGTATTATGCCAAGCCACTATTGTGAGGTCTGACTAAACACATGTGCATGACGTCAACTTTTTCATAAATCCGAATTTTTGTAGTTTACTGTACACAGGGACAATAATGGTATCGTTTTCAAAAACTTGCAACACCCTCAAAACACTGTTGCCGCGTAAATTAATGGCCAAAATGCATAAAAAGTTTTCAGTTTTTAGTTGAAAACAGTGTCGTGTGAATAGTCCCTAAATGATCTCTGGGTAAAGGTTAGGACCTCTAACTAACTAAACCTCGGTCCACTTCTCTTTAGGAGCACTAACAAGATCAATGGGGAAATAGGGAAAGTCAAAAGAAAAAAATGCATGGCTTGGAACAAATTTACTAAAGTTTTCTTATGGGAATGACCTCTAGGCTTTTAAACTCCTTATTCAGAACTATACTCTTCTCTTTTCTTATGGATAAAATGTAATACCGTCACTGATTCGCTGGTCTTTGTGGATGAAAGAGAGATTTTTCATCAACTTTGTTTCTTAAAAAGGGCCAAAAAGTTGACAAATATCACACTAAACAGGCATGAGCGGAGACTTTAGATGTTCAGATTTTTTTTTAAAGCTTGAAGCTAGTTATGATCTCATGGCTGGAATGCTTCTCCCTAAGGTCGATTAAATCTTCATGAGCACGGCAGATATATATTTAGCTTTAGTTTAGCTCTGTGAGCTCTCATTCCCAGATAAGGGCAATATCGAGATTGATCGTTGACTGACACACAGAAAGAGGACTTACAATGTGTGTCTTGAAGCCCCCGAGAGCTGAAGAACTGAGGAAAATATGCCTCCTTTGTGGTTTTCATGCGGGTCCACAGCTATAGTGACATTTACTGATCCCGTTCCCTCCTCATCTCATCATTGATCATTTCCTGTCCTTTCTCTATTGTTCTCTCCATAAAAAAAACAAAATTCTTCTTAACTTAGCTGAAAATGTGAAGCCAATGTATTATATGAATGTATCTGCAAACACTAGATTTCTTTTTTTGGGAGGAATGGGGGTGGTGGGGGGTGGTGCGGTTGGCGTGGTGCAGCAAAGTTCAGGACTCGAAAATGCATGGCCTGCGTAAGCGCCAGGGGTAACGTGCCGGAAGCATGTACACTAACCTAATACACAGTGCATGGCTCTGATGGTTATTCTGTTAATGAGAAATTTCTGTTCATCTGCCCTTATTCACGAAACATGAGCAGAACAAATTTCTATGTAAATCATTTTCATGAATCAGCTCTCATTAATCTATTCGTACCTAAATTGTCACATTCAATTTAATGGGACAATTTATACACAATTGGTCTTTATGCATGATGTACACAGAAATCCGTTCTGGTCTGGCTTCATAAAGGTCCAGCTCATCTAATATGGTGACCTCATTGTCGGAGCTCATTGATAGCGTTACAGTTTTGTATGATAAGTCAAAAATCGGAGCCTGCTATGAACACCACATGGTTGTTTATCTAGATTATAATATTTCAGTAGTCCAATTTGTAACCCCCAATGAAGATATTCAGTTAGTGTAGACATCTGCTTTCCTTTGATTTGAGTTGTTTTACAGCAGAGCACCCAGAGCTCATTCATCAAGCTCCTGCACCACTGCAGGCATTGAGCTCCTGCCCTGCAGATGTGGAGCTCCAGGGAGCTCCTCTGACAGTCAGGCCAAGAGAGCAGCTCTACACCCTTTCCATCTTTTAATCAGCTCGCTCTTTTTCTTTTTCTTCTTCTTCATACAGTACGCATATACAGTTCTGCTATAAATGTGCCTTTTTAAAAATAATTGCATTTAAATTATAATAAAGGCAAATTTTTAAATAATAAAAAGAGCATTTTATTCAGTAGTCTTCCATTGAAGATATTTGACAAACGTATGCACATTCCATAGTACTAAATTACAACAAAAGATCTCTCTCTCTCTCTCTCTCTGAGATTGATTTTTTAACATAATTAAACAATTCTATATGACATAATATAAATGCTTACCAAGGCTGCACTTATTTGATCAAAAATACAGTAAAAAATATAACAAATTAAAATAATTGTTTAATATTTTAAAATGTAATTTATTCCTGTGATGCAAAGCTGAATTTCTAGCAGCCATAACTCCAGTCTTCAGTGTCACACGATCCTTCAGAAATCATTCTAATGATTTGGTGCTCAAGAAACATTTCTTATTATTAGGGGCCAAGCACCGAAAGTGCGTAGGCACCTATTGAAATCGTTGGTGTTCTTCTTCTTCTTCTTCTTCCGCTCTGGAAGTCTATGGCAGCCCATAGAACCTCTTGTGGGAAAGTTATGAAATTTGGCACACTGATAGAGGACAGTCTGGACTGTCACCATAGTAAATTTACATACCTCTAGTGCCACCAACTGTCCAAAGTTTTACTCATGTTAATGCTAATAACTTTTGAACCATAAGGGCTAGAAACAAAATTGTTTCCTCTGATTCCTTAGCTCAAGCCAATTCGATTGCACCCTAATGATGTCATTTTCCGCCATGAAAAATCCATCATTTTGAATTCTCCGAAAAAACTGATTTTTCAAACTCCTCCTAGGCCGTTGCTCCGATTTTTAAGAAAATTGAACCAGATCATCTTCAGAGTTCAGACCATGCTGACAAAAAGTTATGGAATTTATGTTGATTCGTTAAACCGTTCTCGAATACCACGCAAACTTATTTTATTACAAACTTATTTTGCAAGTCTGCGAAAGCTGCTTATTTCTCGAACTTAACTGAATCCAATCACTCTAACCCAAAGGCTCTGTTTTCTGTCATTCAGTCTGTTGTTAGTCCTTCTGTTAACTGTCTGTTGCCTCAGATGCTCTATGTGAAGGCTTCCTACGTTTTTTTTATTTATTAACAAAATCACTAACCTACGACTTAGGCTGCGTCCCAATACCTCCCCTTACCCTAGATTTCTGCCCTAACCCTTGTTTTTGCGCGTTCTCGTGTAGGGGTAGGGTGTCCCAATACTCCAAAGAGCAAGGGGGAGTGCTATTCTCCCCTTAAAATCAACCCTCAAAACATAGTGCGGTCCGATGCAGGCTTAAAACGAAGTGGAAGATGAAATTACCCAGGATACCTTGCGAACTCAGCGAGCCGGTCAAATTTTTCAACCAAGATGGCGGACACCGCTGGAAAGGAACAATTGAATTTTAAGTATATTTTCGCAAATACGCAAGTTTAAAATGTCGAAATATGTTGGAATATGTTAGTTTGATGTACATCCAATGGACTGTTGAGTTTTCAACACTAATGTTAGAAAATATTTCACGAAGCTATCTGACGATGTTCATATGATATCTGCCGAGTGCTTTAAAAGCAAATCAAATATACATCTGATCTGGGTAAGTTAGTTAATCTAATTTTATTTTCGATTTTGGCTTCCAAGGATTATAAAAAAATGATATGTGAGGTAAAATTATTAAAAACTAGCCGTGTTCGTCTAGCACATCATCTTCCCTTCACAGCGCACTGCCATTTCTCTGTAACCCAAACTTAACGTCAGAATCAGCACTGAGCACAATCGTTGATTGTTGTAAAGTGCAGTGTCTGCGGTTTCTAAATTGCGGGACGTTGTTGGTGGTAAAAACAGCTACTAAAAAAGCACAATGATCCGCGCAAGAGACGTTGCCCCGGTTCCCATGGCGGCGCGCGCGCGTTCGGAAACGGATTGCAACTAACGTTAGACAAGCAAACTTTGGGTTTTGTGTGCGCTTCTAAACGATCAGATACAAACAAATATATGGCAAAATGACCGGAAATGCGTCTTCTATATTCCACATGTCTTCTCTGTTGATTCATCAGACGTAAACGAAAACAGCCCACACAACAACTGGAACCGGCAATTTTATGAATGAAAATAGTAACGTTAGTAGTAGTAGACACTTTGACGCTGCGCGTGACGTATTGAGGATTGCCGCGCTAATTTGCATATAGTGGTGTCCCATTTCATAGGGAAAGATCTTCAACTCCACTTCCCTCGTTGAGGGGACTTTACTTTCGAGGGCACTCAAAACCAAGTGGAAGTTTTAAGGGGGGAGAAATGGGACAGGGCCTTAGTGTCTCCCCTAATTTAACTGTCCCTCCAATCTTGACACCTCCTTCTGCTTTTTGGGAGGTTTTTGATCATATCAACCTCCAGACACTGAAGGATGTGATTGTCAAGCTCAAACCTTAATTTTGTTCTAATGATTTAATTCACCCAAGATTTTATAAATTAATCATTGATTCGGTTGGGCCAGGTATGGTATCTCTTATTAACAAGTCTCTCAAAATGGGCTCTGTCCCTGCCAATCTTAAAGTGGCTATGGTGACTCATCTACTCAAGAAGCCTTAGATCCTTTTTTTATATAAAAAAAAATTGGCCTATCTCTGTCTTACCTTTCATTTCTAAGCTATTGGAGAAAATTTTGCTGGATCAACTCCAACACTTTTTGTCAAATAATTGTATATACAGTAAAAGGTTTTTCAATCTGGTTTTAGGTCTGCTCACAGCACTGAGTCCGCCCTCCTGAGAGTGTTAAGGCCCTTGCACACTGAGTCCGAAATTTTCGTATGCGTTTTTTTCATATTCGTGATTCGGTGGCTCTGAATTGTCAAAACACCATTCGAACACCAATCAAACTGCTTGCTACGGATACCAAAAAACGCAGAAAATCGAACCCGATTTGATTTTTTTTATGACGGACGAAAGTTTCGGAGACAGTGTGCAAGCATGATTGACATAACGTGAGGTCGTATTTATTTTTTAACGTGCGAAAATTTCGGACGCGAATTTCGGACTCAGTGTGCAAGGGCCTTTAAACGATATTTATCTCTCTACTGATTCCGTAAATACTGTGGTTCTTGTTCTCTTAGATCTTTTGTCAGCTTTTGATACTATTGACCACCGTACTCTTATCTAGACTAGAGTCTTGGGTGGGTCTAAAAGCTTCTGTCCTGAAATGGTTTCAGTCATACCTGTCTGACAGAAAGTTTTTAATAAAGATGGGTAATTTCTCCAGCTCCATGACACCTCTGATCTGTGCTCTTCCACAGGGCTCTATTTTGGCTCCTTCTCTGTTTTCTTTATACATGCTACCTCTGGGCGCTATTCTGGAGTCATGGCGTATCCTTTCATTTTTACGCGGACGACACTCAAATTTATATTCTAATCAAGAAAAACAAGCCTGCAGCGATGAATTCTCTTCTGCGATGCTTAGAGGAGGTTAAAGCATGGCTAGCCCAAACTTTCCTCTTCCTAAATGAAGACAAGACTGATGACATTGTTTTTGGCCCAAATGAAAACTCTGAGTGTATAAGTTCAGAGTTAGAGAGTCTATCGGCTTTTAAATCCCCAAGGGTGCGGAACTCAGGTGTTCTTGTTGACCAGCCTTTAAAATTTGTCAAACATATCTCAACCGTAGTCAGTTCTACCAGAAAAAACTCGGGAGAATAAATACCGTAACAATTATACATTTATTAACAGCCCAGCAACCAATATTATGATGTAAAGTTCTTTGGCGTAGGCCCCGTCCGTAGCTCGCAATCCGAGGGTACGGACTCTGCATTTCCTGCCTGAAGACGAAGGCAGGGGCGCAGCCGACCCCCTGGGAGGTATGGGAAGGGACCATCCTGGTGGTGGTGGGGAGGCTGGAGGGGAAGGAACCATCTTGGTAGTTGTGGGGAGGATGGAGGTGAATGAAAGTGCCAGTATCTGCGAACTCAGACATGTGTAAGTACCGTTTTTTTTATACTACAAGTATTAGAACATGATTGGATAGTAAGTAACAATTGAGTCTTCCCGGCAGAACTTACGCTAAAGCTTTCATTTCCAGTTTCTACCAACTTCGTCTAATGTCTAAAATCAAAGGCTTTCTCAGTCCGAAAACTCTGGAAATGGCTGTTCATGCATTTATAACGTATCGGCCTAGATTACTGCAATTCCTTATATTGCGATATATCAAGTTTTCAAATTGCTCGTCTTCAGTCAGTCCAAAATGCTGCGGCCAGACTTCTACATACAGTAAGTGTTGCAAATATGACCACATCTCTCCGATTCTCAAATCTCTACACTGGCTGCCAGTTCGACAAAGAATAGACTTCAAAATTATACTCTTTGTTTTTAAATCTCTTCATAACTTAGCTCCTGCTTATCTCTCTGAACTTGTTCATCCCTACACTCCTTCCAGAAGCCTAAGATCCAACGACCAGGCTCTGCTGGTAGTCCCTCTCGTTAGACTCGTAGAGGGGAGCGCGCATTTGCGGTGGCAGGGCCACGACTCTGGAACACCCTGCCCCTTGAGATTAGAACGACCCCTACTCTTTCTGTTTTCAAGTCTCTATTAAAAACCTACCTGTTTTCTTTAGTATATTGATCTCTTCTCTAAGGTTGGTTCTACTATTTCATATTTGAGTTTGATACTTTTTTGCCACTCCTGTATTTCCATTCTATATTTGAGTCTGATACTGCTTTGCTACTCCTGTTTAACTACTTTATATTTGAATCTGATACTGTTTTGCCACTCCTATTTTTACATTCTATATTTGAGTCTGATACTGCTTTGCTACTCCTGTTTTACTATTTTATATTTGAGTCTGATACTGTTTTGTCACTCCGGTTTTAAGGTTCCGCTTAGCTGTGCTGCTCTTATTTGTGTTTTATGTGTTGTTATGCAGGTCTTACTATCTTTTTAATCTGGTTGTTCTGTAAAGCTCTTTGGTCAACCTAGTGGCTGTTGTAAATGTGCTATACATATAAAGTGAACTTGAACTTGACCATTTTACGTAGTGCTTGCAAAAACAGACGTAAGGCTAAATCTCCGCAATGCTTTATCGTATTCAGACCAAACTTGGTACATGTCATCACAAGCATGACCTGAGGCTACATGCTAAGATGCATGCAGAGCCACCTAATGGTCCGGAGATACAAAAAAATGGCTTTTTTTGCTTATAACTTCTGAATGGTTTGTCCAAAAATCCTAAAAGTTGTTAGATGCATTGCATCATGTGAAACCTGAGGTCTGGTGATCAGAGACTTCTGTCTGTCCCCAGATCACAGTTAAAGAATAGAGGGGACAGAGCCTTTGCTGTTGCTGGCCCTAGGCTGTGGAACACCCTTCCGGTTTACATCAGAGCTGCTAAATCTTTAACTGTTTTAAAATCTTCTCTTAAAACCTATTTTTTTTCTTTAGCTTTTAACTCATTGTGACCTTTTGTCTTGAATGTGTGGTTTGTCCTTGCTCTTTATCTTGTGTATTGTTCAGCACTTTGCTCAGCCCTGTTTGCTGTTTTTAAATGTGCTATATAAATAAATACAAACTTGAAACTTGAAACTTGATGCCGAGTCGACTGATATCCATTTTTTCCATATCGACAATTTTAGGCGTCGGCCATTTTTAATTTTGTACCAAAATGCTGTATTTTATGAACGCATGAAAGTATCGTTATGAAACTCGCTATGGGTCATCAGTATGATGCCCTGAAGGAGCCTGAGCAGTTTCAAACCAGCACCACCTAGTGGTAAAATTAAATTTTCAAATGCTTATAACTCTGGGTGTGGTTGACTTATTTTCACGGGAGTCATCTCCTTAAATTCCTGAATCCATATTTGGTATCGAGTTCAACGATACCAAATATGCTAGGTTTTGCCTTACGGTTTGTGCAGCGTTGTGATTTAGCGCTTAAAAAACATTTGCCAATATTTTCGAAACCGTTAGACAGATTGAGACGAAACCACCGTAGGAAGTATGGAAACATAGGTCGTTGGACATTCTCTAATGCTCAAATGTCAAAATTTTGATAGTAATTGGCAAAAAAGTGTTCATACATATACAAATAACAAAATTAGATATTTTCAAACAAATTTGGTCACTCTGAGGACATATAAAAACAATTGTGGGATTGTGTTTCTTGATGGCTCTATAATAGAACAAAACAGGACATTGCCATTAATTACAATAGTAGTATGATATTAAATGCTACACTTTACGAATGCATTGGTGTACCATTATGAATCTCATTATGTGTCTTCGGCACCATGCCCTGAAAGTACTCAAAACGTTTCAGGGCAGCCCCACCTTGGGGTCAAAAGTTATAATGAAATTTCTAAAAATGCTAATAACTTTTGAGTCAATTAACCTATTGCAATGAAACTGGTCTTAATAGATCTCTTAATAGATCTCTGAGAACATAGAAATCATAGAAATATGGCAAACTTGGTATCTATTTCAAATAAATCCAGTTCTTTTTATTAACATTTTGTTAATTAAAGAATCCTGGAAAAAATAGCATGGTTACCACAAAAATTTTAAGCAGCGAAAACGGTTTCCAACATTGAAAATAGGAACCATCGTTAATAATTGAGAAATAAATCAAAATATTAGAACAATTTCTGAAAGATTATGAGACACTGAAGACTGAAGTAGTGTAATGTAAGTAAAGTATTTTATACTGTATCTTTCTTGTACACATCTCCAACACTCTAAAATACACTCTCTTGCAGTGGGTAATAATAATCTCTTTCGTTTCCAAGTTTCCTGATCCCTTTTCTCCCCTCTCTCAACCCTCACGCTGTAGTGGCCGCTGCAGAAGTAGGTAAGCCGTGCTTGGGTGTTACCCTCCCACCTCACTATTATACAGGACATGTAATGGGAGAAAGGTGAGAGTAAAAGAGAAAGAAAGAGAGAGAGAACGTGTAGAGTTGCGGAGAGATCAAAAATAGCATGCATATCGTGTAGGAGATGGAGGAGGTGAGAACATGGCTGTCATAAAAACAATTCTTGTGTCTTTTGCTGCCCAGTTTTTTTTTTAACACAGCTTGTCTGTAAAATCTATATTTCATCTCTTGAATTCAGAATATTATGATGTTGAGTTAGTCCTGCTATCAATAATATATTGAAGTCAAATGTTACATGCTTAGTATTGCTGATGCTCAAAAAGCCATTTTGCAGGTATATCGGGGTAAATCTTACAAGAGCATTAGATGAGACTGCAATAAAGTTTAAATACCTAGTCGACATAAAAGTTTGGAGTGAATCAATCTGATCTGTAAACTTTAAAGCTCTTATAGTTTCAAAACCAAAGATGCATTAAAAACTTACAAATGTGTTTCTAGATGAGTATTTTAATCTGCTCTTGAGTGGTGCTGCAGTCCAGAGTGCATCTTCACTGATAAACTAACAAATAACCTCAGTCCATTCTACTATTCTTGGAGACACAGTACAGGCGATGCTCATATCAATCGAATGCACATTATGACCGCAGAGAGAAAGATATCTAATTCAAAAGAGAGGGAGTCATTATCTAAAACACTTACTGTTTATTAAAGATGACTTTCAAAACTGGATTGATGCTCTTTTTGATAGTATGATTCGAAAATATCAATTTGCCTCTTCAAATTATAACCATACACACACACACACTCTTTCAAACACTCTCTCAAAAATAGTAAAAATAATCATAAATAAATCAATTAATTAGGGATTTTCTTTACTGAAAAACAAAAAAACAAAAACTGATAGCAGTAACTCAAAGCCTTTCATAAATGTTTGACAATCCCAAATGAAATACCAATTAGTATGTTTCACATCATTTTTTGCCGAGGCATTATTCCAATATTTTAATTTCCTTCAGCCGATTTGTGAATATTCATGTGTGGTAGACATTTCTCCCTAAACATTCAAAAATGATTAGGTGGCCCACTTCAGTTGCGGAAGGTTTGTGCTATTTGGGGCAATATGGTTTACCAGAGTCTCCAGAGAGCTCATTATCCATATCCAAAGAGCAGGACCTTTAGCTGAGTCACAGGGGGTATTAAAACCCTGCCCTGTGTCTGTTCTTATTCTCACCGCAGTCCACAAGCAGCTGCCTAACACCCAGCGCATGGATTCACCTGCATTCTCAGAGTCAGTTGCATGAACTCGGAGGGTCATGATCGCAGATCTCCACTCCTTTGTGGCACACGTGTAAATGTCATTGAACGATATAAGTTGAAAAATGTATTTTTTTTTAATTAAAAATGAGGGCATAAATGCTGGTTTCAGCTCTACATTTAACGCCATTATAGGATGTCTATGTCAGAGGCCGGCAAAATGAAGAATAATGGAGTTTTCAAGTAGGCAGGGAAACTGATTTAAAACCA
The DNA here is from genome assembly GCA_030578255.1 of Tiaroga cobitis. Classification (NCBI taxonomy): domain Eukaryota; kingdom Metazoa; phylum Chordata; class Actinopteri; order Cypriniformes; family Leuciscidae; genus Tiaroga; species Tiaroga cobitis. The sequence continues at coordinate 38,246,149 of CM060592.1, read as the reverse complement.
TCTGTCATAGAGCTTACATTTTTGTGTATTGCAAGGTGATGTCCTTGGGAAGAAGGCAACGTGGTTGATTCAACCAAGGGAAAGTTATTAGGCCGAAACAGCAGTTATAGGAGGGCCATTATTTATCTGACTTTATCTAAGATACCAAAACTACCGGTGTGAAGGTGGATGGCTTTGAATGTCTCTGTTTCAACTAAAATATAAGCATTTAAAATGTTCGTCAATTTACATTTGCAGGCTTTGTGCTACTTGCAAATTGACAAACAGTCTGAGGTGATGTAGAATTGGGCTGGTAACCAAAAGCTGTAGGTAGTACAAATAAATGCTGAAAAGTTTACGCACATCCAACAACACTTAAACAGCATCACACAACATAAATTACAGAAATAAATCTGTATGCTACTATTATAATACATTATCATTATTATTGTGCAAGATCTCAATCCAGTGTATCTTCATCGGTCACTCATTAACATACAAATATTCGGTAACGCTTCACAATAAAGGCTCATTAATTAACATGAACTAACAATGAGCAATACAATTGTTACAATATTTATTCATCTTTGTTAATGTTAGTTTAAAAAATACAGTTGTTCATTGATTGTTCAAGTTAGTTCACAGTGCATTAACTAATGTTATAACAAATACAATCTTTGATTTTAATAATGTATTAGTAAATGTTGAAATTAACATTAATTAAGATTAATAAATGCTGTAGAAGTATGTTAATTCATAGTTTAAGTTAACTAAATTAGTTAACTAATGAAACATTATTGCTACCAAATATTATTTTACCTTTAACCATAATTAAGATGCCATAAAAGGTTGTAACATCCATCCATCAAAACAAACTCTGTCATCATTTGTATCATTACTGTAGAACTCAGAAGAATTAATTTTGAAGAACACCCAAAACAACATTGGACCCCATTGACTCATAAAAAAAAAACACCTCTAAGACATTTTTCAAAATATCTTCTTTCATGTTCCAAATAAAACAAGAAAGTCATACAGGTTTGGAACAACATGAAGGTGAGTAAATGTTGAGAGAACTTTTATTTTTGGGTGAAATATCCCTTTAAAGGGAACATGTGCTCAATATGTACTGTAAACGCACAAGGTTTTCTGTCATTTTTGTATACTGTCTCTAAGTACATTGTGTCCACAAGGACTTTTTATCAAATAGATAATGTGGTGATATCTTTGATCTTAAACACTTTACCTGAGTTTGGATGACAGAATGAATTATATTTTAATGTTAAGTTATATTGAGAGCATTAAACGCACCCATAATTACCGGATGGGATGGGATGGATGGCAGAAAGCGAGTAGATTTGTTCTAAAGATAAATCAGCTCTTAAAACAAGGTCATGCACATTAGTAGGGTGATTGAATATAATTAATTGAAGACATCATGAAGAAAAGAAATCGAGCTGAAGATGTGCCAGTGTTTAGGGTCACCTTTTTTTTTTCAATGTAGAAAAGAATTATGCACCCAAAAAATAATATTTGGTCATCATTTACTCCCTCTTATGTTGTTCTTGAACATGCAGTATGCAAAAACCTGTGCAAATATGGTGTTTTTATGGTGTTTAAAAGGTGTTTTTGCATACAGCACATCAATCATCCAACTTATATTGTATCAGGATGTTAACCAACAAAAGCAAAAACAAAACAAAACAAACAAAATCCTCATTAATATAGACATGTATAGAATAGAGAGAAACAAACGGATGGGGTGTAACATGTATGTGTCCTTTATTGCCAGTTTAACACATGTAAACATGAAGTGCAACTACTTGCCACTTGCCCTTTTTTTATGATAGCCTAATTAGTGGTTAAATGTATTTTATACAATGTTTGGATGTTGTTTGGATATGTGCCTCATGATTTACTGCCAAATAAATGAATATTACAAGTGTGTAGTCCCCCCCCCCCACCCCCACCCACACCCACACCCACTTATTTGTAGGAACGATCAAATCCCACAATGTTTGATCTCTGAAATATCACCATTGTGCCCTTGAGCAAAGCACTTTACCTCAGGTTGCTCCAGTGTAATAATAAGCACAATTTATGCAAAGCAACTTTGGATAGTATAAGCACAATTATAAATTAGAGCAACATTAATGCATAACATGTTCCCCCAGCTGAAAAGACCGACATACATTTCCATTCTTGCCCAGGCTGGTCTATGCTTCTTAGTGCTAAGCTGGTGAAACTAGTCTGGTGAGCTAGTCTTGCTAAGTGTCACCCCCCTTTTTTTAAATAGACATGAAAATGCACATTTCAAACTTAAATGGTTGTAATTCAAGAATGCTTTGGAATATAGACGTAAGTTTTGGCCTTGTTTTAAAGAGAAGACATTTGGCAGATTTTTGTAGAAGTGAAATAAATTAAGAAAGTGAAACAGAAAAAAAGTTATAGAAGTTTGAGTTTATGGAAATGTACAATGTAAAAATGTATTATTCATATTTTATATAACATATATATTTTCAAAACCTGGGCTACTCTAAAACTGCAGAAAAATCAAAGCCAAAAATCTGAACAAGTTGTGTTTGAAATTTTAGGTTGATATCTCAAAAAAGAGCTTTCAGTAATATTTTGTTTGGGCGCAGTACCAAACGTTTTCACTAGGTCACAACCAGACTCCATTACTGCCCATATAAGGGCGCCTCCATTTCCATATGTGTTTTGAGTGATCTGAACCATTATTTCCACAATTTTCACAAAATGTATGAAGTAGACATCCTATTCAGAAGTAGTATGGGAAGTTTGGCAGATTTTGATATGAATTCAGCCTCTAAGAAACACTGCCACATCACAAAGGGTGAATTTATTATTTTTTTATTTATATTTAAAAGATTTTCAGACCTTTTTTTCTAAAATAATTGAATGGTTGCTATCTTTTGAACTCTTGGCATGAAAACAAACTGAGGTTTCTACCATATTTTCATGATTTTTCATGTTCATTGCTATTTTAAAATAAAGGTCTGAACCCGCCTTAGGAGTATGAAAATATTCTTGTTGCAAATTGATAAATTATGGCGCCTCTGTAATGTATTTTGAAAATAAAGTCAGTCACCACATATGGAAACTAGAGACTGTAAGCTTTCAAATGATATATAGTTTGTCAATATTACGTAAGGTTTTTACAAAGATATTTAGAAGAAGTTTAGTAGTGACACCAGCCGACCAAAAATCACATTCAAAGCACAACTGAGAAGAAAATCGTATTGCAATTGTCTCTGCATATTATTAAGGCACTGCAGAATGTAATGTTGTGACTGAAACGTTTGCCATTCCTCAGTAAAGCTGTTTTTTAATCTAACTTTTTTTTTTCTTTCACCTGCATATTGTATAGGCCTTTGTGCACATCTTTGCCTTGCCTATATGCAAGTTTTGTGGCTTACGCACCTATGCTTTTTGAACATTTCCAGAGCTTTTTTTGTCTTCAGGAATTAAAAAACAAACAAACAAACAAATAAATAAATAAAATTAGTGTATAGCGCAGCTCACATAATTTGGTATTGGAAGTATTTGATGAGAAATGTTTGAGTTCATATGAAAATTTCTCTTCTTCTGAGTGACTTTTGACTTGACAAATTTGATCAAATATGTTAGTCTTTTTTTAGCAGGATCATTACTGTTACCACATGGCCATCAGTACCACAAAAAGCTTTTAGCAGAACATTAATGGAGTACTCACTGACACCTTGGATATAGATTTTCTAAGTCCCAACAAAAGACACTTCCCCAATGACTGGGTGATTATCACACTGCAGAGCACCCACAGCTTTCATTTTGTTGTCATTCACCTTGTTCGTTCTCATCCCCTTTACCTTGTGTTTTCATTAAGAATAGAAGAGTACAGTTCGAGGCCTCTAGCATGCCTTGTATGATGACCTTAGTGCTTATTTCACGGTTTTCGTAGAAATGCCTGTGTATCACAATGCATTTTTTTTCATGTTCACACCACTGCTATTTCATGAATGCCCAAGGGCACATTGTCAATATACTAGACATAAGCATAGAAACCTAAAACCTTTATACCTTTATTTAAAACTGTCTAGCCTATCTCCAGAAGTGATTTCTGTTAACGTCACACTTCTGTTTTCTCTCCAAATAAGTTCCATCCTAACCGACCTTGTACATATACATGTTTATGGGCTCAGCTGAGTGGAGCTGAAGCATAAAAACTAGGTGAGCCTGCCCAGAGGCCTCCTGAGTACGGAGCAGCGCTGGCCTGCATTCAGCTTTAGCCAGCCAGCCTTCTCACATCTGCCCTTGCCCCTTTTATTGGCTGAACAGATGTGACCAACCTCCCATGGGCTGTGTTGAGTTTTACTTCCTCAGCTCCTGTCCACATCCTCTCCAAAATGGAGTTTATTCTGACAAAACCATAATTTGGGTGCACTGGGCCAAACTACTATCTGCATATGTAGACAATAGTCTTTTTTTAATGACTGTTCCAGTATTATTATTTGATATGTTTTTAACATAATTTATGGATAGGCAAAATATTTTTGCTCTGTTTATCACCACAACAATTTTAAAGGTTTATCTCATAAAATAAAAAGGTGCATCCTAAAGCATAAAAACAATGGTTATCATTCACTAACCATGGGTAACCATTAGGAGTGTAACGGTTCACAAAATTCACGGTTCGGTTCGATACGATACACTTGTGTCACGGTTCGGTACAGTTCGGTACATTTTCGATACAGCAAAATTAAAGAAATGCCAGAGAAATTTCCTTGATTTAATTTTTTTTATTATATTTTTTTATTAAAACTAACATCATAAAGTATGATATTTTTTTCCTTTGAGCAATGATGGAGCTATACTTGTCTTTTCTTATGGAGCATATAAAACAAAACAGCTCCATGGACAAAATGAAATGTAATATTGTAGTAGTTATAAACAAGGTTTATTTTAGTTCAGATTAACATTTGAGGGCAGCAAGTATTCATAATGTCAAAATAAAACCGACGCAATGTTATTTGAAAGCATTATAGCCTACTATTCCTGCCGAACTTGCATGGTTACAGTTACAGTAATGTTACTACAGTAAATCCATGGTGAATGTTGCTGATATGGACACTGAATAGTTCATTCATGGCACAAAGTTTCTTCCTGGTTTATCCGTTAATAACGGAGAGATGTGAATGTTTCTCACTAGATCTCGCAGCGATGTTATTACTTCAGTGGCGAATTCAAGTTTTTTCTTTACTGGATTTCGCTGTGTAGTAGGCTAACTGCTTGATTAAGATCGGCGCGCGCTGCATTGGTCCAAACGGTCTGTCAAACACTCAATAACGAGTAGCTCAGTTTCGTTCCGCTTACATTACATTTGCCATTTGATGTTGTGCAATGTTGTGGTCAAGCCAGCGTCTCTTATATCATTATGAGCGTGCTTGCCACGCGTGACGCACCTACATTTGAACTAAAGAAATTTTGGTCGGCAGGAAAAATGGTCCAACGAACCGTTCGGTTTAAAAATGCGTACCGAAAACCGAACCGAAAGACTCGTACCGAACGGTTCAATACGAATACGTGTATCGTTACACCCCTAGTAACCATGTGTAAAACCAATGCGTCTTCATGCATAAAACACGATTTATCAATAAGATAACACTTACATTTTTTCTACATTTAGGATGACATTTAGAACTAACTCAAATGTTATATAAAGAACATGAACAATTGAATAATGCATATTAGTTGTTATAAATAAAAAACTTTACAATTAGTCTTACAATTGAAAATATAACATAACATTTATTTGCACAGTATGAACCTTCATTATGAGTGAATGAGATGCAATATATATAATATAATCTAAACCATAAAATTAAATCTTTTAAATTAATATATTTGTTAAGCTTACCTTTGCTGATATCCTGATATTCCAACCACAGCTGACGTTGGACTTGCTTGTTGGGATACCATATGGTACAGGATTCCTCAAAGCCATACACTGCCTCCTGGATAAAATGGTAGCCAAACTCTTTTAAAATGGACACAAAGTCACTGCGCAGGGTAGCCCCATCCAGTGAATGAATTGCTGAACTGAAAGCTGAAGTAGAAAGGTAAAAGGAGGAGGCTTCAGAGAATCGCATTAAACTTTAAATTCAATTTCACATATCAATTAAAAGAAGAAGCTGCATAATAGACCAAACAAGTGAAAATATTCCAAATTAATTGAGCTGTGATGAAGATTACAAAGCTTTACTAATACATGTTGATTTAACTAAGTGCAGCTACAATTTGCTTTAAGTATTCAAAGCATTATTGCCAAATGGTGATTTTTAATACATTTACACATACTACAGTGCAGTTAAAATGTCAAAGCAAAGAATGTGGGAAGAGAAAGAGTGAAAACACGATCTGTCAGTGTGCGGAGTGAAATGCTATCTGGGGAAACAAATGAAGGATAAACAACAAGGCCTGTAGAGGTATTGAGTGCTTTTGTGTAGGTTGATGTCTGACCTTTTAAAAACTTGTACTGCTTTTTTTAACACAGAATATACATCATAAAATTAAATGTAAGAATTTGAATTTCCCTGCGGTACTTTAGAATATAAAGAACTTGTTTGCACGCACTTTTGCAAAAGTATTGAAGACCTCTGAAAAGTTTGGTAGACAGCAGAACTGTGGTTTGCAGAACTGTGGTTTGCAAGTTAACAAAACATGTTATTCATTTAATAGAAATGTTTCATGTGGGTATTCAAAGAATGGTCCAATATTTCAGCACAATGACTGAATGACAAATGTTGGCCAATCATTTTGGGAAAATAAGGCATTAGGGCTGTCCGATATGGACAAAAAAAAATTATTATCACGATTTCTTGATTTTGTTTTCGATTTTAATCACGATTTTTACACAAACATACATGCTTTGCAGTTTTAATGCATTCTGTGTGAATTTGAAACATATTTCCAAAGGAAACCAATTAGAGCTTTATCGTGTAGCACTAAATCTGGTAAAACGATACATATTGCTCTTTGTATTGTTGTAAAATATATTAATGAAAAACAAGATAACAAAAATCAAAAAGATAAATTATTTCATATATAGTCTACTATAAAATTAAGACATATTAAGTATAGCACAGCTGTTTAATGAGGCAACAACATATGATAGATAGCACAAAACAAAAAAGGCTATTAATAATCTTTCATTGAGCAAAAGTATTATGACATGATGATTATGAAAGACTCCAATTGAGAATGAGAATGTGACGTCACGCGTATCACTCCGCGTTGCATTGTGGGAAGGATGCGCCATCTTGGAAGGATACGCTATCCGTTGTCGTGGTTACTTCGACCGTGAGACCGAGAGAAATAGCGTCAGAGAGAGAGAGAGCAGCTTGATATTTGTTTGCATTTTTGCGATAAGGCACAGTTTCTTTGGAATAAATGAAGAAGGGGGAAGCAAAAGGAAAGGGGCTCTATCGGGAGAGACAACAACACAAGCAGCGTTATTTAGAGAAACTACTTGACATCAACAACATGGACCCGTACGACCTGCTACAGAATGGACGAAAGACCCAAAGCACTACCACCTTTCACATACCCTGACACAGTCAATTACCTGGTTTATGGTATCAGTGCCTAACGTTAGTTACTGCCTAAGTTACACAATGCAAGAGTTCAGAAGCTTTAAGTCATTAGAAGCTTATGATCAATTCTGCCGCGGCTGGGTGCAAGACAAGAAACCCCCAAACCTGTAACGTTAAACTGTGAGAGTTCAGTCATACTTGATGTTTCAGGCCTCATTCATATGTGGAAATAAATCTGATATGAATCAGATACGTGCATTTGCACCTGCCGTGCAACATTAAGCGGACAGATCGGACATTCCCGTCACTGCGAGACGTATGTCATTCAAAAAAAAAGTGTATTTTTAAAATATTTCGCGGTACAGATATATCTATAACAAATTAAACAACTCTAGTTGAATAACAGAGTATTCATTTCGTTCGTTTGTGTTAAATAAAAGGCGAACTGTGCTGAAATGTGTTCCTTTTGAAATCATGCTTTGCTCGCTGTTGCTGCTGTCAGTTTATTGACAAGCAGTTTCTCTAAATAAAGCTGGCTAGCATTGTTATTTAGTCTCTCCCGATAGAACCCCTTTCATTTCTCTTCCTTCTTCTCCAAAGAAACTGCGGCGTATCGCTAAAATGAAAAATGTTATTTCTGGAATGTTTAGTCGCGCCTCTGTGAAGTTCTGAAGGCGTTGCCCCTGGCAACCGATAGCGTCTCCTACCATCATGGCCGACCGGATCAGACCACGGCCAAATCGGCACGTGACTCCTCACTCTCAATACAGTGCGGCATAAAGCGCTTATGCGCATCCCGAGCGCAGAATGATGCGCTTGAAGCAACACAGAGTCACAGCGCGCAGCTCTTCTATCCCGCATTGAAAAGTTCAAAGCACAAAGGAAATAACGTTACATATCGATGCATAGCGTATTATACAGAATCTATCAATTATGCAATAGTTTATTGAGCCTTTTCTTTTAACGGTTTTAAATTTCAGTTACTGTGCGCGTGAAGAACAATTATAGTGCTCTCCAGTGTTGTGATCTAACAGACACACGGTAGAAACGAACAGTCCAGCAAGTCATTTATTGCGAAACCATAGAGCTATATCTACAGATGAAGTATAATAGCTAATAGAACATTGAATGATCATCTTCTTGACCTGGAGAGAGTTTCATCGTTGACTGTCGTAACCGAACGCGAGCGCTGTTTGAACGCTGAATGGAGAATGACTGACAGCCGCAGCGGAGGAAACTACTTGTAAACCAATCAGGTAATGGCATTCCCTTACCTTCCCAGAGAAAGAAACTGGCGAGGCAAGCCCATTTTGCGCAAATATTTCCATACACTCGCGCTCCCCTCTGGCACGCGCACCTGTTCGCAGTTCACTGAATCTCTAGTACCCGCCCGGTATGTTCTGTTCTCGCGCTCAATTTAGGCGCGCTGCATTCTGATTGGTTCAGATAGCATACTGGGAGGTTGGAGCCGGGAGCGCGAAAAAAATCGTGCTATGAAGCTATTTAGAAATCGCGCATGCTCAAATCGCGATTTTATAACGATTTCGATTAATCGCACAGCCGATAAGGCATTTGTCATATTTGGCTTTCTCTCACAACCTTCGTTTGTAAAATGTTCCTTTTAGTTTGTAAAATGACCTCAAGTGATAAGATGCAGAAAAGGCAGGGTAAAAAAAATTGGCAAAAATCAGAATTGAATTTTTACCACTTTTCAGTCATATGAAAAATTAATCCTTTAATGGTAATGTGATGAGAAGAGAGGGGAACTGGTGCAAGCAATAAGAGAAAGGAAATCAAATTTTAAAGGCCAGTCAGGCCATTCATTAATACAGAGTATTTTTTTAGAACTGCACTTGGGATCTGCTCATTAAATATACAGTGTTCCTTGAACAAATGAAGCAAATGCCCTCGCCGTGAAAATATGAGGCCAAAATAAAACTAAAGTGCCAAAAAACAATGCCAACTTTATCCATCTTTGAAGGTTGCTTTGTGTCTTCTTTGACGCCAAATTTTGTCATTTCTGCATCACTAGCGCCACAGAATTGGAAAAAATAATGAATGTTCTCAAACTGGTTTCCTGAACATTCCACCAATCTGCCATTGGTTGGTCAAAAATAAAGTCCCACCCCCAAACTCACACAATTGGTTGAGTCAATGTTGCTGTTTGAGAATGCTTAAACAGAGTAATGTTTTGATACCAACAGGTGGCTTTCTTTTGGTTCTCTCTTAATATTAAGCTAGGGTAGTAAAAAAGACTTCAGCTTTAAGTCCCCTGGTTTTAAAAACACTCGCCATCTGGGATCAACAAAGCACTGAGAACTGCCTTTTACAGGCAGCCATTTTTGTTGGTATTGAGTTTTGCTTCACTACCCACCGAGCACAACTGATCTGTCATGAGGGCTCCACAGTGAGATCACTCCATTCTACCAGACCAAAAAAAGTTATGGCCAGCTACCCTGAAACCTCTTCCTAACCACAGAATGTACTGTGCTTCCTAAGCACAGAATGTACAGTAGTAAATACTTGATCAATATAAATAAATGGAAGAAGAGTGAGGGTGTTTTACCTTGGGAGAGGGTCCACTGATTGAGCTTCACATGGTACATAATGGATCGTAGCTTCCAGTGCTGAACCAGTGGGTAACCTGTAACCTCACTGTAGTTTACCATTCCTAAAATATACAGAGGGCGAGAAACAATCATATTTTAAAAAACAAAAATAAGACCCAATTTAAGACCCAAAGCAATTGACGAGTTCATGGATCTCAAACAGTAAGTTGGGGAGTGATAAATACACTAGAAGAGATTGCCCCGTGTTCCATCAATATTTTGGACTTGTTGTATTAGAAAAATAAGATTCAACCTTTTAAATGCATTTATCTGTGTATTTGTGTACTTTTAGAAGTGCACAGCCATATAGATAGCCTCAAAGCTAACACAGATGGACTAAAGCCCACAAAACTTCAATTATAATAACACTGGGTATTAAAAAATAAAATGTAAGTTCTAAATTATATGATGACAGCAGGATTTTGCTTGGGTTCTGCTTTGTGTAGTATTGACAGTTGATGTAGAATAAATGTATGACTGTGAATTCATAAATACACTGACAATCCCAGTATGAAATGATTTTTAAAATAGTGTTAGTGCTAATTCTAACTTTGCTCAATAAGGTACTTTCTCTAAACAGTTTTTCTGTCAATTAAAAAGTGAGTCTGGAAAATGAAAGCACTGACTTGAAACAAAAAAATAATGCAGGATTTCTGATACATTTCTACACATATGAGAATAAACCACACTTGCTAATATTGCTGGATTATTTTAAAATATGAATATAAAATGTCATCGATGGTTATGTCAGAAGATAACAGTGATTCAAATTCTTACCATAGAGGATAATCATAGTATTATAAATAGAAGACAGAGTAGCTCAGCAGATTTGTATAAATGAAATCCATTTTGGCATTCTTCATTTATCTTCCAACTCTTTTTTAACATATGAGGCATCACTTTTCTACCCGTGGTTACCCTGTGAGCTAGAATCACACATATCGCCATATGTTGAGCGGGCGGTGTAATCAATCATCTCGTCTCCTACAGCAACTGTCAGCCGTGCCTTGACATCTAGGGAATACACAGCCATGTTTCAATTTAACCCCACCTTAATATATAGCACATCTGGCTGATCGCACAAAATCATAGCATATCTAGTCTGCAACATTCTGGCTGGGCATTAGAGCAAATTCCTTTCTAAACTTGATCTGCAGTATCTTTAAAACCATAACCATTCTGTTCTGTCAGTAAAAATTAATTCCTCTTGACATTGTGGATTTACTCATTACTCATTTACGCCGAATCATTATAGACCAGTGCTAAGATACCAATGATGGATTTGTAGAAATAAGGAATTCCTTATATTTGTAAGCTGTTGATAGGAAGTATCTCATTATAAAACAAGCACAGGTTCTGGGGACAAAAGCACTGCATCATTAGCTCAAAGCCCTTTGTCTTAATGAGCGGGACATTCTCAGATTCTTAATGAGAAATTCAGACAATGAGTGCATTTACATGTGCATGCTAACATACTCAATAACCTGACAAAGTGTAAGGTCATACAAACATCTGAAATGGTGTAAACCTAATTGGCACACATTTTCGCCTTTTCACGAGGCACGCATGGTTTAAAAAAATATATAAAAGTAATAAAAACGTGTAGGTTAGCATGCTAATCTATCAGCAATATGCTAATATGTCAAGGTAATCAGTTAGCTTGCTATAAGTATAGATGTCCATCAGAGCCGGCCGAACCACTAAGCGACCGTTGCAATTGCAAAGGGCCCCGTGGCCAGCAGAGGGCCCCCTAGAGTCACTGCTAGCTAGTGGGGGGGAAAAATTGCACAACGAAAGTAACATAAAATAAATAAATAAAAAGAAATGGACCTACAGCGCTCTTTATCAGGCATCATGATAAGCACAGAGTTGTTATTTATTTAGTTCTGTATTATGGCAAATCAACCGGGAGCTCCCCGCGAAGGCGTGCGCGCGTCTTGATCCCGACTGCCCCTATGATGTCACTCGTTGTCACTTGGTCAGTCAGTTAGCGACTCCGACGAATCGACGATGTCTGACAAGAAACGAAAATATCTTTCTGGCCAAGAAAAACGACAAAAAAGAGCCTGGAAGAAGAGAAGAAGCAAGAAGATAAAGGTACGTAATTTTCCGATTTCTGTAATATGGATAATCTGCACTAAAAGTCTTAACATTAGCCTAAATCGTGCTTGTATTAATTTTCTACAGTTGTTTAACTTACATGCTAATAACATGCTGCATAAAATTGGTTTAGTATTAGGCCTATACAATTTGCTGTGGTGTTACTGTTAAAGCATTTAACAGAACAATATAAACCCAGTTTGGATTCTACACTAAAGGGCTAACATTAGTTTACTCCTTATGTCCCCTTAGGAGCACTAATAAAGTAACGTTATATGCTGCCAGTAAGCAAAGCTCCAGCTGTTGGTGAGTATAAAGGGGCTGTAAAATGATAACCTTCTGCATTTTAAAAATTAAGTCTAACTTTATGTATAATTATTTTCTTTATTTGGATTGGATTTTAATAGTTATATTGAAATGTTACCTTATTCTTAATATTGTTACTATTGATCTTCTTTGTGGTGTTTTAGATGTTATTGTTAATTTTGTTTATTTGAAAAATCTATTTATTATTTTATATAATATTATATTTAAATGTTATTCTATTTGCTCTATTTAATTTAAATTATATATATATATATATATATATATATATATATATATATATATATATATATGCTGTAGTTTGTGACTCTTAAACTCTGGTGTCAATAAAAATGTATCTTTGTTCAGTGATAATCACTTTATCTGTCTTTTTATTCAGCAAGTTAATCAGTGTGTGTGTGTGTGTGTGTGTGTGTGTGTGTGTGTGTGTGTGTGTGTGTCTTGCACTGCCATTCAGCTCAGTGGTATCATACCATTTACATTTACATTTAGTCATTTAGCAGACGCTTTTATCCAAAGCGACTTACAATTGAGGACTAAACCAAGCGAGTCATCGTGAAGAGGCAAAAACAACGCAAGAAGTGTTCAAAATACAAAGTTCAGACATTGCTCGGAGTAGCATAAGCCAGGCAAGCGAGGATTTAAAGGAAAGGATTTTTTTTGAAAAGTGCTCCCGGAAGAGATGAGTTTTCAGTTGTCTTTTGAATGCTGTCAGGGATTCTGCATTCCGGATGACGGTGGGGAGATCATTCCACCAGCATGGAACCGTGAATGAGAATGTTCTGGAGAGTGATTTTGTGCCCCGCTGTGATGGTACCAGGAGCCGTCGCTCATTGACCGATCGTAGGCTTCTGGTAGGGATGTACACTTGTAGTAGTGAGTGGAAGTAGGAGGGAGCTGAACCTGTGGTCAATCTGTAAGCAAGCGTCAAAGCCTTGAACTTGATGCGAGCAGAGAGTGGTAGCCAGTGCAGAGAGATGAACAGAGGAGTGACGTGGGCCCTTTTGGGCTCGTTGAAGACGAGACGAGCTGCAGCATTCTGGATCATTTGTAGAGGTTTAGTTGCACATGATGGAAGTCCAGCCAGAAGAGCATTGCAGTAATCATAATTTCATAATTTTCCTGTTAGACATCAAACATAGTATATAGAGTATAATATAGTTATATAGTATGGTATAGTTATAAGGTAGTCATTGCTTTTCTTTAGGCCTTACAACAGTCAAAGGGGCCTCCAACCAAATTTTGCTTAGGGCCCCCAAAGGTCTAGGGCCGGCTCTGATGTCCATAATATTGTGCTGGCTGATTCAAATTTTAATATTTTTATTCCATGCACATTTTATTACTTTTTAGTTTCATCAAGGATGCATAAAAAATGTATCAAAAGTAGAAAAAGTGACAGTAAAGACTTTTAAATGTTAAAAAAATATATATTTCTAATAAATACTGTTCTATTAATCTATCTGTTCATCAAAGAATACTGAAAATCAGCATGTTAGAATGATTTCAGAAGAATCTTGTTAAATCATGTGTTATTTAAAATAATGGGGAGCATAAACATAACATAAATCTCTCTCTCTCTCTCTCTCTCTCTCTCTCTCTCTCTCTCTCTCTCTCTCTCTCTCTCTCTCTCTCTCTCTCTCTCTCTCTCTCTCTCTCTCTCTCTCTCTCTCTCTCTCTCTCTCTCTCTCTCTCTCTCTCTCTCTCTCTCTCTCTCTCTCTCTCTCTCTCTCTCTCTCTCTCTCTCTCTCTCTCTCTCTCTCACACACACACACACACACAAACACCGATAGCATCCAACCTGGAAAAAAATGTCTTAATTTGAGTTATCAATTATTTATAAGAAGCTTATTTTTCATAATTATTAGTGTATTGTACATGTGAACACACAAAATTGACTCACTTACACAGAGCCCATTTCGTTCGGAGCATAACACCTCAAAATCCACATGCTCCCCTGCTCTCTGGGGTAGACGGCTTTCTGACACAGAGCACAAATGTGATGAATAAGCTTCTAAATGCGCTGCTCTTGCACTATCCTCACCTTGTGCAGTTTCCACTTAAAACTATCTAAAAGAGAAACCGTGCGTGCCCCTGTAGAGTGCGGCAGTGTCAGTGCGGCGCACGTCAGAGTTTGGATAAATAATAACAAGCGTCAAACGCACAGCCCCTCTTTTCTTTTTACTCTGCTAAAACCCTCGGCTTCAGAGGGCCATGTCTCATTTTTACCCCATGGGTGTCTTGCTCTCATTGTCTGACAGAATGATTAATATGACCGAACTTCACATAACAAACACAAGTTCAGAGGCTGTAGTCATCTTTGCCATTCTGCCGTGTGCCTTTGGGTGGTGGTATCATTAGCGAGGAATGATCAGGCATGTTGGCAGACAATCAAGGCCCACACTACCATTTGAATATGAAAGTGAGCACAAAAAAACAAGCCTTAAATAAATACATACTAGTATACATTTGTTTACAAGCGCTGAACAAATGTACACACACATATTATGCACACTGTCTGACATATATCTGTCACGACACACACACTAGAGACGTAAGATCCAATAGCAGTATTTAATATGGGGTAATCCGTACTCACAACAGTCCAGGCAAGGGTCAAAAATCCAATAAGGCAATCCAGAAACAAACAAGAAACAGGCAGATACATGAACGGAAGTGTGGGGACAAAAACAAGGACTCCGTAACAAACACTAACACAGACAGGGCATATATACACACAGAACTAACAAGGTGACGGGAAACAGCTGAGTGCAATAATCAGATAAGTGGCAGAACAGAATGCTGGGAATTGTAGTCAATAGTGAAGGACACCGTGATAACGAGGACCTCTAGTGATAACCCAGGGAAACACAACCAGACACTGTGACAGAACCTCCCCTCTACGGAGCGGCTACCAGACGCTCCATGACAGAAAACAAGACAACACAAGAGTCCAAGAGTAAGGTGGAACGTGGAAGATCCGAGGGAGGGATGGGAGGGCCAGGACCATGCAGGGAGACAGGAACAAGGGGTGAGGGTTTAACCGGGGAACAGGGCAAAACAAAAAGTCTACCGGCATCCAGGGGGAAACACAAAGTCCATCTGGCGGCCAGGGCGAAGCACAGTTCATCGGGAGGCCAGGGCGAGACGCAAAGTCCATCGGGCGGCCAGGGCGGTGAAGACCCCTCGGGCGGCCAGGGCGGTGAAGACCCCTCGGGCGGCCAGGGCGGTGAAGACCCCTCGGGCGGCCAGGGCGGTGAAGACCCCTCGGGCGGCCAGGGCGGTGAAGACCCCTCGGGCGGCCAGGGCGGTGAAGACCCCTCGGGCGGCCAGGGCGGTGAAGACCCCTCGGGCGGCCAGGGCGGTGAAGACCCCTCGGGCGGCCAGGGCGGTGAAGACCCCTCGGGCGGCCAGGGCGGTGAAGACCCCTCGGGCGGCCAGGGCGGTGAAGACCCCTCGGGCGGCCAGGGCGGTGAAGACCCCTCGGGCGGTCAGGGCGGTGAAGACCCCTCGGGCGGCCAGGGCGGTGAAGACCCTTCGGGCGGCCAGGGCGGTGAAGACCCTTCGGGCGGCCAGGGCGGTGAAGACCCCTCGGGCGGCCAGGGCGGTGAAGACCCCTCGGGCGGCCAGGGCGGTGAAGACCCCTCGGGCGGCCACGGCGGAGAAGACCTCTCGGGCGGCCACGGCGGAGAAGACCTCTCAGGCGGCCACGGCGGAGAAGACCTCTCAGGCGGCCACGGCGGTGAAGACCTCTCAGGCGGCCACGATGGAGAAGACCTCTCAGACGGCCACGGCGGAGGCTCAGGAACCAACACCGGTATAGGGACAGCCACCGGCTCGGGAACAGACACTGGCTCCGGCTCAGGAACAGACACTGGCGGAGTCGGCAAGACGAACAGCTTGGGCGGGGCCGGCAAGGCGAGCGGCTCGGGCGGGGCCGGCAAGGCGAGCGGCTCGGGCGGGGCCGGCAAGGCGAGCGGCTCGGGCGGGGCCGGCAAGGCGAGCTGCTCGGGCGGGGCCGGCAAGGCGAGCAGCTCGGGCGGGGGCCGGCAAGGCGAGCAGCTCGGGCGGGGCCGGCAAGGCGAGCAGCTCGGGCGGGGCCGGCAAGGCGATCAGCTCGGGCGGGGCCGGCAAGGCGAGCAGCTCGGGCGGGGCCGGCAAGGCGAGCAGCTCGGGCGGGGCCGGCAAGGCGAGCAGCTCGGGCGGGGCCGGCAAGGCGAGCAGCTCGGGCGGGGCCGGCAAGGCGAGCAGCTCAGGCGGGGCCGGCAAGGCGAGCAGCTCGGGCGGGGCCGGCAAGGCGAGCAGCTCGGGCGGGGCCGGCAAGGCGAGCAGCTCGGGCGGGGCCGGCAAGGCGAGCAGCTCGGGCGAGGCCGGCAAAGCAGGGCGACTGGGCGGCGCGTCAAGGATGGCAGTCACCTCTGGAATGGTCTCTGGGTTAAGAGCCACCGGACAAGTCGTTGAGAAGGCCTTTCTCCTCCTCCTCCGCCTCCGGACCCCCGGCCTCGGGACCACCGGACTCAGGACCACCGGACTCGGGACCACTGGAACTGGGACCCCCGGAACTGGGACCACCGGACTCGGGACTCCCGGAACTGGGACCACCGGACTCGGGACCACCGGATTTGGGACCACCGGAACTGAGACCACCGGAACTGGGACCACCGGAACTGGGACCCCCCGGACTCGGGACCACCGGAACTGAGACCACCGGAACTGGGACCACCGGAACTGGGACCACCGGACTCGGGACCACCGGACTCGGGACCACCGGACTCGGGACCACCGGACTCGGGGCGGCATCGGCATGGCGAGGCTCCGATACATCCCACTGGCTCCGATGAATTAAATAGCTGGTAAACCCCCAAAAATCCAGTATCTCCAGCCCCTTCATCTCCCACCCAGGCAATGGATCATCGAGACAGACATTAAAAAAGTTTTTCAATGTTGCATCCTTATAGTCCAAACCTCTAGAGAGAGTCCAAAACTTCTGAGCCAGACAACTCACCGTCTGGCCCTGCTGTCGAAGGGTCATTAAATTTTGAACTCTTCCCCTCCTCTCCTTCGCCGTTCTGGGGGGAAGGATACGAAACCCCATACCGCTGGATCTTTGCATGGACGGAGTCCTTCTGTCACGACACACACACTAGAGACGTAAGATCCAATAGCAGTATTTAATATGGGGTAATCCTTACTCACAACAGTCCAGGCAAGGGTCAAAAATCCAATAAGGCAATCCAGAAACAAACAAGAAACAGGCAGATACATGAACGGAAGTGTGGGGACAAAAACAAGGACTCCGTAACAAACACTAACACAGACAGGGCATATATACACACAGAACTAACAAGGTGACGGGAAACAGCTGAGTGCAATAATCAGATAAGTGGCAGAACAGAATGCTGGGAATTGTAGTCAATAGTGAAGGACACCGTGATAACGAGGACCTCTAGTGATAACCCAGGGAAACACAACCAGACACTGTGACAATATCAAAGGGACAAGACAAGAGAAAATCTTAATATCAAATTGTTCGCTCTCTACACTAAACAGTGGGGAGACAGCCCATAACTCATGATGGCGTGGAAGAATCTCCCTGTTTAAAATCCTCTCGCAGGGAGATTCATAGTGACAACCACTGGTACCAGATATTGTATGGCTCATGAAACCCCATTAATAGCTGTACCCCAAGTTCACTCTTGGATGAGCGGAGGAACGGATGACTACAGGGACGTACCTAAAACTGCAACAGGCTTATCTAATAGAGGGCTAATGGTAAAGTCGTGAAGCTGACTTGGCGTAATAATGTAATGTAAATCACCATCAATAACACGCAGACTGTTTCTCAATACCAAATACGATTATTAAATCCTACTATTATTTATATAAAATAGTATTGATTGAACAATAATGTTTAATAAACAACAATAGCCATTATAAAAGTTGCTAAGCAATTCAGTCAAAAGTACAAAGGAAGAACTCTGAGACAGCATTAAAGTTATAAAAATATAAAGTTATCAAAACTATTTGCTCTGGAACAAATAATAGATTAATGAGACCAAAAATTGCCCATTAGATATACACAAAACAAATTATATATCATGTTTAACCACTATAGAAACATCAGAGCCAGCGGCAAATTCCAGAAGTACTGGCTGTTCTCGGCGGGGTACATGAGCGCTTAATGGCCGCTGACATCCTGGAGCTCACATCTCCAAAAACGTTGAAGCAATTTTTTTAAATAGGCGCTATCTTTATGAATAAACCTAATATTTAAAGTTTAAAAACAACATTCTTGCTTAAAAAAATACTAAAAACAGTAGTTTTTGTAAAATGATGGTGGGTTTGCTCGTTCACTATGACACTCGCTTTGAAACGGAGAAACAGTTTCTGTGGTAATACTGATAGAATATTGCATGGCTGCAAAGACCTCTAAGCCAATAAGATTTCAGAAGTCACTGTTGTATTATAATATATATATATATATATATATATATTAGAGATGTAACGATACGCGGAAGTCACATTTTGGTACCCTCGGTTTTGGGGCTACGGTTTGATACGAGTTCAGTACAATGGGATGCAAGACCAAACTTTACGTACATGTTTTGGGCCCTTGTTCTAGGTTGGCGCATAGATCGTCTCTTCTTCTTCTGCTCTTTTTCCTGTTGTGGCGCTTAGCAAATAGCATTGCATTACCACGTGCGCCCCCTTCTGGATTGGAGTGTGGATCGCCTATGACTGACTGTATTCATCGTCTGACTGTATACACCGAACCGTGACAATTCGAGACGAATACATGTACATATTACTGTTTTGCTCATTTTATATGTATAACAGTAAAACACGGTAACTCTGTGGTGCTTTCAAATGATTTCACTGTCACAAACTGTTTACAGTGTACTTTTGAGTAATTGAACCTTAAAAACAGTAAATTGCTTAGCTGTCTCTGCAAATCATGCTTGGATAGGAGGAAGTATTTTAACACTAAACTTACACACTTCGCACCTTACACACTTAACACCTTCTTTGTGTAAAAAAATGTAAGAATTACAAATCCTATTTTTCATTCAAGTCAGGCAATTCATTAAATGTGAGAACTTCTTTTAGAACTTTCACTTTCTTTCAAATTAAAAAGACACCAAGATATCACATTTTCAGCAGCACAAGCACAATGACAGTTATTGTGTGCTTTTAATGATGCTGAGATGTAAATATGTGAAAATGCGAACATATTCAAATGTTTTTGGTTATTAAAGCTCCTTGGTGACATTTAAGACATATTTTGTCTTACTGACATTTACCGAACTTTAAATTAGCATACATGAAGGAAGGACACATCTGACTGCATCCTGTAATTGAGTCAAAAAGTCATGCAAACAAATTAACACTATAAACAATTTGGCCAACAGGACACTATCCATCAAGAGGATCTATCTATTCCAAATATAGACACTCAAGGAGAAGCCGACACTTCTTAAAAGATCAAGGTGACACACTTTCCCTCTCAGCCATACTGAGGGACGTCATAATCAGAATCTCCAGACATCAGAGCAGATAGCAGCCTCTGTGCTTTACTGGTCACTGGGCCATATGCTGCCATTTTAATTGAGAGGGGCTTTGGGAGAGGGACTGTGTGCTCCAGAATGAATCTCTGCCACTCAGACTGATGTCAGTGATTAACAAGGGTTCGCCAAACCAGCAAGACCACAGGGAGAACGGATGTTTGTCACCACCGCTGCTGTCCACATCCTTACAGGAACCTATGCACATAAGTTCCTTCTTTCATTCAACTCATTGCCCTTGTACCTCCAGATCCCCGTAGATGCCAAAATTGGGGTGTTTGCATCGGCCACAGGCATCTGAAGGGCCACCCGTGAAGGATCCAGGGCCCATGCTGTGGCACCCACTGTATTAATTATCACATCTAATGTTGTCGGCTAATTAATTGACGTTTACAGCAGGAAATGGCTCCAGCAATTCTATGCAATTAATCAGTGTCAAAGAATAAATTAAACCCCAAATGTGATTACCATTGAGGACTACGCCCCAAAATTGAATTTTAATGAGGCTTCTATTTCTCTCTCTCTCTCTCTCTCTCTCTGTGTGTATGCCACTTTGAGTTCTGTTCTCAACTGAAATTATGGATTCATTCCACGCTGTTGTTGAAAACATTTTAGACTTGGATATAGTAAAACCACATAAGTTGTGTAGATGGTTCAATTAAATGTGTGTATATGCATGTACTGTATACGCATAATTCCATCCACAAAAAATGCAAAAAAGATTATTTATTTATTAGGAGAGGCAATTAGCACTAGACAGGTTTGTTTAAGTTTGTACATTTGTTCACGCATAACTGGATCCAGTTGCATAATTATAGATTACTTATCAGTGATGTTTGTTAACTGCTCAACTCTTTTTGTTACACAAGCTGGTATAATAAGAGGGACACAAATGTCACATTGCCCCCACACAAATGGGCCCCCATATGTAATGTAAAGAGAGTCAAAAGTCAGATTGTGAAGAATGCTTTCTCAATTACAGAGAAGAAGTGTGGAACAGAGAAAGCTGTTTCACCCTCCAATTCGTTTTGAATTTGAACTGAACAATTAGAGAAGGGTATAATTTGCTTGGCGTTCGACAACTGCAGCGTTACAAGAAATTCCACATTTGTATATTAATAATTGACAGATGCAGCAGACTAAAACAAACAACAAAACTCACACAACATGCTGTCGTTGAAATGCATAAACAATAAATAAACAAAGATGAAAAAATGATATATTCTAACACTATATAGGTATATGGTAGAAGACTGTAACTTACTGAGCAGCTAAGCTAATGTATAAAAAGATTGCTTTGCTGATGGCACGCTGGTTTGGGGACTGACTGGAAATGATCCCCTTAAGGTGTGACCTCCTCTTCCAATTCAAATTACTGACAGATCTAATAAAGTATAGATAGCATGTGAAGTTTCCCAATGCGAAGAAAACCTCCTAAAGGAGCACCTGTCATAACAAGAATAAACATGAACCGTGTTCTGTATACTGAGGCTACAATAAACAAATACTCAACCAGCCTCGGAAGTCATTAGAGTTTTAAATTTATTAATTTTTTCTGGGAGGTATTTTATAATGTAGTTTATTGAAACATTTACAGACTGTACAGCAATTAAGCAAATAAATCAACTCATGCTAAGCTGTTTAATGTAATCATGCATCGATTTACAGGAGATGTAAGTCTGGATCATTATTTATTAAAGATGTGCTTTCAGCTCAAAATACAGATCTGGTTTGGTCTCAGACTCCTGCAGGGAGTTTTCTATGACTGGTCGTTTATGAAGACAGACAGGCAGATATATGGATGGATGGAGAGAGAGAGAGAGAGAGAGAGAGAGAGAGAGAGAGAGAGAGAGAGAGAGAGAGAGAGAGAGAGAGAGAGAGAGAGAGAGAGAGAGATAGATAGATAGATAGATAGATAGATAGATAGATAGATAGATAGATAGATAGATAGATAGATAATACCGACAAATCTTACCGACCCCAAACAACTTTTGAACGGTAGTGTATAAGAACCCTTCATTTCCCAGAATGCATTACCTTAGTTGAATTTCTTTGAATTCAGTATATTGACATTCAAATTCCAATTCATGAATAGAAAGGGAGCCAATTCTTCAACTCTGAATTGTGCAAAACCTTCAAACACACTAGAGATATACCAACGATAACAGTTTAAAAAAAAAAAAAAAGCACACAGAGTAATAAATCACAGAAGATGCAAACAAAGTTTTAAAATTCACCGCAAGGTCACATATCAACTCACACACTCCTTCTGCTAGACAGCAAAACTGTCCATGATAGAACTCAAGCAGAAATAACATACTGCCAAGCATTAAAAAGTACTGTAGATACTCATCTGTTCCACTTCTTCCTGTGTAGCGACTAGAAAACCTCATGGACTGAAATTGCAAGGTGGTATCTGCACACATGAGCGGTGATGAAAGAAGATCCAAACATGAAACAGGAAATCTCCAGCTCATCGATCCTACCAGGCCATTCTTTGGGATTACAGGAACTCCCACTGCAGAGCATCCACAAAGGCCTAACTTGATTGGATCCATCCGATTAAATCTGGACCTTGTCACTTCTGTGCTGACTTCAAGAGCTGAATTCGGGAGTTTGCCCAAGCACAGCTAATTCTTAAGAAGCGGTGAGAAATCCATGTGTCAGCCATTTCAGTCAACTCTCCGCAGCCTCCTTTGTGTTTGATGATCAATGGCATCTATTCATCCTTCGCTCACCGCCCAGTACCTGCCCAGCTGGCTGTAGCACCTGTGGTGTTTTTGCATCATGTAATGTGTGTTTTGAAGTGAATTCTTTTAGCATTTTCATTTCGATTGCCATGAAACTGTGCCGGTGTGCGTGCACCTTTGAAAGAATCCCCAGGCGAATTGTATGTCACAAAGACAAGTGTTGCTTAACCCCGGACACCCCCACCCTCAATGCACCCACCATATGCATCAGGAGGCAGAGATGATTGCCCTCCTTTCTTTCTTTCAGCAGGAAATCTGCTTAGTGCCAATGTGCTTTCTACCTGCATTCCAATTAAATCAAGATGTATTTGCCTTTCAAAGCTTCTCTGCCTTCTTCCTTTCCCATTGGAATAATTGATGGAGTCCTCCGGTCCTGTGATGAATGACTTCCAACCCAGAGATGAATAGAAAGATGAATGCATTGCCCTGAGAGGGTTGGGAGGAACGGCTCCAGGAGTGCTGACATAGTGACAAATACACTGACCGTCGCACCAACTTGCCCAAATCAGCAAGGGAGGGTGGCAAAGGCCTGACAACTTCAACGACTGCTCGGGTATGTGCCACTTGCCCATACCGTACCCAATTACCTGAGCTAGTGACTAATTTAACCTCAGGCGAGTTTCAGAACTGATGCCTCGAGACAGTCGAGGGAAAAACACAGCGATGATGTATTAAGGGCATGGGCGAGAAACAAAAGCTTTTCTTAAAACAGGAGTTTAAACATTTTTTACCCCACTTCTCAAATTCTGCCGCAAAGAATATTGCAACAAAGTTACAATGAGCAACAAGAAAGAAACATTTCATTTCAAACGTCACTAGCTTTGTTTCCATCTATGTTTCCATCCAAAGTTGCAAATTGGAATATTGCATAAAACATTTGCAAATAAAGCACCGTTTCCATCCCATGTGTTCAAGAGAACAAAATTGTCACTCCCTAGGAAATTGTCACAAAATATCTGTATTAAAATGGAAGTTGCTGCAGTTGGGGGAAGCCACTGTGGCTCTTTTTTCATTCATCGACAAATTACTTTCACCTCAGAGCACGCAGACGAAACACAATAAACACTGCCATGTTATCTTGTGCCATGTTATCTTGCGTTGCAATCATGTGACAGTTCTGGGAGGTAATAATACCCAACAGACTTTGGCTTAGGCATTTGAGAATGACCAAACCAACATTTGAGACGGTCTGCAATGAAATTGCTCCGCTGGTTAGTCCAGTTATCCAATCACATCCTTGCTGATGCAAGGTTTGTTAAGCATCCATGGATTTATTCAGTAAATGTGCTTCCATCGTAGTTTATGTGCATGTCTTTGAATTGGATAAAAAAAATTATCCACCTCAGTTGAGCGCATACATTTTTTATGCACATTTTTAAAATGATCTCATTAACCAACAATCTCATTAAAAAATGGTTGATGGGAACATAGCTACTGTTAGACTAGGTACAAAAAAAAGGATACATGAAGTCGTGTGATTTCCCGCATATATTACTACTTTTGAATGATAGTGTGTCTTAACCAACCAGAAACATCCGTTTGCAAATGTTTAAGACAACTGTTTTCATATCATTAGTACAGTAGAACTTAAAGGAATAGTTCACCCAAAAACAAAAATTTTGTCATTTTTTACTCACCCTCATGTCATTTCAACCTGGTATGGACTTTCCTTGAAACATTCTCCAAAATATATTTTTTTTGTGTTCCCCAGAATAAAGAGTCACACGGGTTTGAAACAACTTTATGTTACCATGCCTTATTCTGTCCTTCTTTTCAATTCCCATTTGCTATATATTTAAATTTACTGTAACAGCCTCATGAAGTACAAAAAAATCACGTATGACAACAAAAAGAGCTTTACTTGACTTGAATGAATGGTGGTGATGGTGCGATGACTCAAGATGTGCACTCCGAAGAGCTTTCTATGATTGTAATTAAAAGTCTGAATGACACACAGGTGTCTAATATGACTAATGAATCGTGTATTAGGAATAATTTGCAGTTCTTGCAATAGAGGATCTTGGAGAGCATCAGGTGCAGGGGGGATGAGTGTGAAAGGTTGGAGTGTTTCATACTGAACCACCTGCTTCATATGCCTCCCTTCCAGGCCTGCAGCACGTCACACTGTAATAGATAAATAACCTCTGTCTTCATAGCCAAGGCCTCAAGGATGACTGACAGAGGATGACTCTTCCAGATTACCCATTTTAATCTTCCAGCAAGAATCCAATATGACCTCTCATAAGTCTCACCTGATGCCATGACGATTAGGTCTGAAGACCAGCTATGTCAACCATTGTTTCTTTGAGCGAAAGCACCTGCACCCTCAAGTAGCTCAGGCAAAATTACAGACCAGACCAGACCATTTCATACACTTATGACCTTTAGACTGGATTACAAATTGGAGTTGAATGGTGGTTGGGGAATCAAGTTGACCATAATAAAATTGCTGTAAAATGTGATAAATGCCAGCCATTTCTTCTTTAATTTTAGCACAGGTCAAA
The DNA here is from genome assembly GCA_030578255.1 of Tiaroga cobitis. NCBI lineage: Eukaryota > Metazoa > Chordata > Actinopteri > Cypriniformes > Leuciscidae > Tiaroga > Tiaroga cobitis. The sequence continues at coordinate 38,220,735 of CM060592.1, read as the reverse complement.
ACTAGCTGTGCTACACTAGGACTAGCAGTTTAAAGTGTTCATTTACTACAATTACAAATGTGTTTTTAAAAATAATACATTTATTCATGCTGCTTACTCTGCAAAAATGTAAAAATAAATAAATATTTTTTTGTCATTTTTCCAATAAACCTTCTTAAATCAATATAAATTCACTTGAGAAGGAAAGTTTTGTCAGATATCAAGACTTATACTTATACTTTATTAGGTTACAGTTATTAAGTCTTCTTAGTTAAGTTATTTTAAGAAGTTACTAAAAAAGGTTTATTATTCCATCATCTCCATGTCAAAGGAGCAGCGTTCTTGAAAGCGTCACTCAACTCGCTCTGCTACTCCGATTATCTCTGTATGTACATTTTAGGCAACAATAAAACGAACTATGTTATAAAACACCACTCTGCCTCTTTTCGTTCTCATTTAAAGAAATCTTAAACATTATAGTCACACAAATGTGGTTCAGGCAACGTGTATTGATTATATTCACTGCATGCATAACGTTAGCCTATTTATAACAAAACAAAATATAAAACTCAACCCTGCCTCTTTTCGTTTAAATTAAAATAAAACAATATTAAACATTAATATGGTCCAGGCAATGTGTGCATTTGTACTAAACAACAAATGTTGCAGTAAACAACATTACAGTGTCTTTTTGTTAAATTTCAGTTTGATCAATATTAGCCACATACAAAGTCAGCGCTCTAGTCTAACCTTAAAACGGTAAAGTTAAATAGCATAAATATATAAAGTTATGAAACTTCACTTAGCCCTCAGCCAAACCGATTGGCCAGGGAACAAATGATAGATTCACGAGACCAAAGATCGCCCGTTAGGTCTACACAAGACAAATTATATCTCATTTTTAACCACTACAGAGACTTAGAGTCAGCGGCAAACGTCAGAACGACTAGTGGAGAAAAGGCTGTTCCAGGCGGGGTAAATGAGCACAGAGTGCCCGGTGATCGCCTAGAATGGATCTCACAACCTGGATCAAATTTGCATAAATCTTTACAAATAAACCACAAATTGGAACTTTAAACAACTACATTCTCGCCTGAAAAACTCTTAAAACTACATTTCGTGATACAATAAGTCAAGTCATCTTCATTTATATAGCGCTTTTAACAATGGATTGTTTCAAAGCAGCTTTACAGAGATAAACATATAATTTAAGGTAACAGATTGTTTTGGCATTATAGCGGTTCTTGAATAATGTTATTTCCAGCTAAAGTTAACTTTGATTGATTCACCTCCGTCGAAATGATCAGACTTTAAACGCGAACCTGTGATTAACGCTGACGGCGTTCACATGCTCATTCAGAATGGATTCTATAGTTATGTGCTTTTTAAAATATGTGCGCAGGTTTATAATTCATACAACCCAGCCTAAACAAACTACTTTTCTTGCCTATAAATTTTGATACAGAATTTTGTTTTATTTTATCACTTCGGGGTACGCGAGCCGGAATTCACAACGCTTCATCTGTAGAGTGGGAAAGGGATCCTCCATAGGGAGAGGATAGTGGACACTTCAGCACTGCATTGTCATCGGGTCCAGGCGGATCTCCTTCGTCAGATCTGGACACGGCCTGGATCCGTCAGGCTGCGGTAAAACCTCGGGATAAACAAAGACACTAATATTAGCGTAGATGCCATTCTTCTTATGATGTAGCGAGTACATCAAGATTTAAGGGAAGTGTTCCCAGTTCCGGCTGACCTAATCTATGCAGCCTAACATTGAATTATAGAAGTCTATAGTGTGTTATGTGTATGCTAGGTCAAAGAGATGTGTTTTTAGTCTAGCTTTGAACTGACAGAGTGTGTCTGCTTCCTGGACAATGGTAGGAAGACTGTTCCAAAGTTTTGGTGCTAAATAGGAAAAGGATCTACCGCCTGCAGTCGATTTAGATATTCTAGGTATTATCAACTGGCCGGAATTTTGAGATCGCAATAGACGTGAAGGACTATAATACGTTAAGAGCTCGCTCAAGTACTGCGGAGCTAAACCATTTAGTGCTTTGTAGGTAATCAACAATATTTTAAAATGTATACGATGTTTAATAGGGAGCCAATGCAGTGTTGACAGAACCGGGCTAATATGGTCATATTTCCTGGTTCTGGTAAGAACTCGAGCTGCGGCGTTTTGAACTAGCTGTAGTTTATTTATTAAGCGTGCAGGGCAACCACCCAGTAGAGCATTACAATAATCTAGCCTTGAGGTCATGAACGCATGAACTAATTGTTCCGCATTTCCCAATGAGAGCATATGGCGTATTTTAGATATATTTTTAAGATGGAAAAATGCAGTTTTACAGATACTAGACACGTGGCTTTCAAAAGAAAGGTTGGTATCAAAGAGCACACCCAGGTTCCTAACCGACGACGAAGACTACAATAACAGTAGTATTATATTTCAACTGTATATTAAAAAAATGGTGCTTCTTATGTTGTCATTCCCCTTGTAGCACACGCAAGTGACGATTCTCTGTCAACCATTCAACATTCTGGAGTGAGTCTAGCACCACCCTTTAGGTACCGTACCACTGTGCTAGGTACCCCAACGGAAGGGTACCGTAAAAGTGGTACGGGACGGTACGGTTCGACAATTTGGTATCATTCACAACTTTTGACAATGGAAACGTAAATAATTGCGTACCGTACTGTACTGTACCGCTCGGTGAAAACGAGCCAAAATTTTGTAGAAAACGTGACAGTTTCCTTGACCGTGTTGAAAAAACACCTTTTTTCAACATCGCATCATATTACGTCACGGGAGGGAGTCGTTTGCCGGGCTCTGCGTTTGCTCAGTGCAGAGTAGGTTAGGTTGGTATTCAGTAGGAGCGGTCGTGAATCAGTGTGTTTTCGGTGGTTATTGTATTTCAATTAATCATCGTCGTGTTAAATTATTGTGAATTATGGCCTGTCAGTACATTGAGTCCACAGGTTTCCGAACAAGAAAAAGGACGTTGCTATCGTCCGTGCCTGGGTGCGTTTTGTGCAGGGTAAGAGACGGGATTTCACTTCTGCATATGCTTTGAAAAACAGAGTTCAACATGGGATGCCGAAGCAAGAACCAAGTGAGACTCCGGGCTGGTGCAGTTCCTTCGGTGCACACTGTCCCAGCTCCTTCAAACATGACGGTCATGGATCCGTCAGAGATCACTTATGTACATCTGTTTTACAAAATGTGCCTTGTCTTAATTTAATTCATGAACATATCCTACATAAACTTGTAATGTAATGCATTTATGTGTTTGTTATTAGTCTGCAGCCGAAACATATTATCAGGGTTCCTACAGGTTTCTTCAAGTTAAATTCAAGTCTTTTTAAGACCTTTTTAAGACCATTTATATAAAAAATGAATACCTATTCACGTCCCTACCAGCAAAAAAAAACAAAATCGTTCAACTTGTGTTCATTTATTTTTCAAATGTGGAATGGGTAAAAGATGATAAGCCAAGCAGGTGTGAAAAATAAAAACATTTCAGTAGGCCACAAGAAAGTTTGCCGAACAATGTTAAGTTGTGTTTTAACATTAGCTAGCTACTCATTCTATGTTGGGAATATGGGGAACTGAGAGACCCCTGAACAATAAACATCGTGGTTGACAAATGAAACTTTTGAGGAAAAATACAATACGGAGAAGTTCCATACAGCAGTGTTAATTTTGACAGCAAATTTTGATTTAGTTTTAGTCTCAGTCTTTTGACTAAAAATATGACAAACTAATTTTAGTCATATTTTAGTCATCTGAATTGTTTTAGTTTTAGTCTAGTTTTAGTTGACGAAATACAATAAGATTTTAGTGATTTTAGATTTGAGTTTTTTTTTTGATTTTCGAAATCTATTGTAAACTAAATCTACAGTAGATTTAGTCGACTAAAATATAATGGGTTTAGGTAAATTGTATCCTAAAGTAAAACACAGTCTTCTTTTCAATGAATGATATATGCATTCTTTATAACAACTTACATACATAATTCTTTATTATTTCAAGCAGACAATTATTTGTATGAATTAAATATAATTAATCCTTATTAAAGCTATTAACAAACAGTAAATGCTTTTCTCTTTTTCTTTTGTTGCTTGATCAAAATTAATGACACAGACCGCATTATGTTTATTGCCACTGTCACTTTAGGACATCGGCTCATGTCCAATGACATGCAGATACGATTCCACTGATGCACACCCGATACAACTGTTTACATGAATACTCTCCAAAACGGACATTTAGACATAATGTTGTGTGTATTTGTCCATTCAGACAGGAAAGAGAGCTCAGTGCAGTACCCGCGCGCTGTATAGGTGTATATGTGCATGGCTCCACGCTTCGGGTTGGTGCGTGGTTGGTTTACATTTTTAACCTTTTATGAGACCGCGGGGTAGATAAGCACGTTACAGTACAAATGTGTGTATCTACCACACACGCAGGAAATCAGTTCTGACTGGATCGCTTCCCAGATCGACTCTATCTAACATTTTCGTCTAGTTTTTATTCGTTGACGAAAATGTCAATAGATTTTCGTCATAGTTTTTGTCATTCAAAACTAGGTTTTATTTAGGTAGCGTCTCGTTTTCGTCAGTGAAAAATGTCGTTGAAGAAAAGTTATTATTTTAGTCAATGAAATGAACACTGACATACAACACAATTTTTAAGACCCAGACATCAAAATTCAAGACTTTTTAAAGACTTTTTAAGGTATTATTTCCAAATTCATAAATTCAATGCTTTTAAGGCTTTTTAAGACCCTGCGGGAACCCTGATTATTATTATAAATATAATATATTATATTGTATAATTCATTTTCAATCTGTACAAAACCACTTTAATGTTTGTGTTGGCTGTTTCTACATATAACGTTTTTATACAGTAAGACAGTTGTGATTGTGATGATTTTTTTATTCATTGTCACCAAAATGGGGCCATTCAAAGCCTTTATAAAGTCCCTCTTCCTCTGGAAACTGTCTCCTAATAGCTGGCATATGCTGGTAAGGGTCTAAATACTAGCTTTGCTATTGCCTGACACATGATAATAATCTGTACAATATTGTAATCTGAGCATAGTGTTATACATACTGTAGGCTATCGTCGGCTAACATGGATATATCTATAAGCTAACACTGGTCTCTCACAAAGACACCTGCCCTGTTCTCCTCACGCCACAACACAATGTGTCTCCTCTGACAGTTGTTTTGCCTAATCCTGGCCTGTCCCTGCTCTCTTGGCCGCATAGTAGGCTCATAATTATATGGATGAGGTTTGTCATACGAGTAAACATTTAGGCTACAATTTTCTCAGCGTCCGAACTGTCATTGTGATCCATTGCTTTCCTATTGTTTACTTTGACCGCACTCCCGGTTTGGTGGTTTTCAAATGCGGAAGTAACATTTTCACACAAAAACGACTCCAGAAGCCTAAATAGCGTTATTAGCATTATTATTTTTCTATACATTGGCTCACTGGGTACTCTAACCTGCAATATGGCCTTTAAGCCCTCATGTTTGCCATGTGTTTTGTCAAGTATTGTTTCACTGTAACCACTATTGGTAAGCTTAAAGTCCATGTTACTGTTTTTGTTTTGAGTTTCATGCCATGTCATGCCTTTGTTTTATGTTTGATCCTGTTTTTGGATATTAAATAAATACTGCACTTGGGTTCTTCAAACTTGCCATCAGTGGGCTTACTTACAACTACTCACTGTGTCACTTTTGTGAATGTCTATTCCATTCTCTACTGTCTTTGAATTATCATTTGTAAGCTTTTCTCATGAAGTGCTGATAAATGCAATTTGCATTGTTAATCAGCATATTATGTAATTCCATTTTTTAAATTTTTTTTTTATTGATTGACGCCCTAGTAACACGTCTAATATATGCCAGGAACAGCTAAAGTAGAAAATCAGTCTAGATTTTTCAACCATGCATAAAGTATAGAATGCTTCAGATCTAATCGGGAACTTATGACAAGATATACAAGAAAAGATACATGCTGAAACTGGCAACAACTGGCAGATGAAGAAAAAAATAAACAAGCACATAAGATTTCTATTTTGTTTTGCCTTTCCTGCTGTCAATTTTACATCAGACCTTAAGGACTATAATCCTTCATTCTTTGGCAGTCTGATATAGCTGGCCAAAGCAAGAGGGAAAGAGTATGATGAAAGATTCTGCATTCTGAAGCCTTATTTGACATGACAGGATTTCACCTCTCCCCCATTTTTTTCTCATTAACGGGAGCATAAAAGTTGCCCCCCCCCCCCCCCCCCCCCCCCCCCACAGTATTTAGGGTAAGGAGCTGCCACACAGAATACTTGTACTGCGCTGAGCTCCAGAAATGAGTCAGATTGGTCAGCTAATGAGTCCTGACAGAGGCAGCAGCATCCAGAAGCCCCTGAAAAATTATTTTGTTAATACCCTCTCCATTTTTATGCCTCTTCATCATCCACTTGATCTGGCAGAAGATAATGCGAACCAGTCGACTGTTTGCAAGAACTTATAACTTATGCACACAAACACACACAAACACTGAAGATTAATGTGATGCGTCTTGATCTGAAATGAGAGGATCGATATATGAATATTTTTTCTTTCTTAATAAACAATTAATTAAGCATTAATGTGCAAGAGGCTGTGCTGTATTCTGAAGTGCATCTATAGCAGTGAAGCCTGGACCCAAACTACAGTATCTGGTTTATTAAATGTGTTTTAGCATTATAAATGCTGAATGGCTTTGTTGTGATCGTGCTAAGCAGGCAATCCAAGTGAAGAGTGTTACTATTATGGATTTATAAGGTCGAAGGCGAGATGAAGAGGCTTTTTTAATCAAGACAAACATTTATAATCTGTAAGACTAATAGAATTGTTTCAAAGCTTTGTCAACACTTGGGGAAAGTGGCAAAAATTACAATTTGTTTATATAGTTAATATTGTCATATAAAATGAGATTAAAAACATTACTTTTGTCTTAAATTAAAAAGGATCAGTGGGAGTAACAATGTATTTTATCCAGTATTACTCATATTTATGTCTTTCTCACTCTGAAGAAAAAAGTATTTTATCAATTTTTCATATACATATAAAATATTTCTATTTGTGCTCAAAGGTGCACTCTTTTTTCATTCTTGTTAATTTTTTTGATCAAATTTCCAACAAATGAACAATTAATCAAGCACACCTGCAAGTACTTAAAATAATCACTAATAATCACAATAAAAACAGCCCAATATAAACTAGTAAACAGGGAACCTGCACACTATCCCAACTCGCAAAAGTGATACAAATGTATTCGGTAATGTTTCAGTCCCATGAACTATACCAGTCATTTATACTTAAACAAATGCGAGATCAACAATACAGAATAATCAATCCTCACATCACTCTAATTATGACATAACCAAACACAACCAATACCAAACATGGGCCCAATTTGGAAAACATCCCAAAATGCTTAGATGAGAAAAGAACACTTACATCTGAAAAAAAAAAAAAAAAAATGCAACATATATTCTGCATTCTGTTAAAATATGTAGATATCTTTGATGTATATATGGTATGACTCAGCACCCTGAGTCAATAGAACACAACACCAAGCTTTTTCATGTCATTGACTGACGAGATAAGCCTTTTAGCCAGTTGTTTCATGCGGTGACCTCGGTGAAGGAGTTATAATAGTTATAATAAGATATTGCCACTCAGCTTATGTAATACTGCTAGTGCCGACACCATCAAACAACACAATGCTCCTCAAATGAAGGTAACAGATTACACATTTCATCCCTTTGAACTACTTTTAAAACCTCAAAACAATAATATAGGGCTGTCAATAGATTAAGAAATTGACTTGATTAGGTAATCAAACTAATCATAAAAAACATTTTTAGTCTTGGTTGTCAGTGGCTTCTTAAAGACTACAAGCTGATGTAGTCACTGAGGTGTTGAGTGATTGATCATAAATGTACAAGTTCTTACCAGTGAGGTACTCTGGATCAGGCACTGGGTCGGACAGCTCCTCATGACACTGGGATTCAGTCGGCACAGACGCCACCACCATGCCATCCGGGAGCTGCTGCTCGATGCCACGGGCAAAGTTTTTTTGCCTAGATAGCAGAAGATGAAGGAGAAAATCCACTCAAAGCACAGTTCATTGTTTAAAGGGTCATCTGTCAATTACATAAAGCATACATTTAAGCCCATTACATTTTTATTTATTTATATTTTACACATATTTCACTAAATAATATAAAAATGACCTGAAAAATGCTAGGTGGTGGGCAATTTGATAAATAAAACGAAACCATTTGAATGATAATGCTAAATAAAGAGCAAAAAAGAAAATCTTGTAAAAATATGGATTTTGTGAACTAAAATAAACAGTAAACATTAACACGTGAGCTTGTCATGAACTATGCTCACAGACAAAATAAAAAACAATAAAAAAGTCCAAGATGAGAAAGACATTTTCCCATAGATTTTGCTGCAATGATGTGCCAGCTACTGTATGTCAGACTGCATAAACATAAGTGACTCTGGACCACAAATCCAGTCACATGGGTATATATTTTTTTGAAATTGAGATGTATACAAGCTTTCCATTGATGTATGGTTTGTTAGGATAGGACAGTAGTTGGCCGAGATACAACTATTTGCAAATCTGAAATCTGAGGGTGCAAAAACATCGAAACATTGAGAAAATCACCTTTAAAGGTCCCCTGACATGGGGTTATTTTATTATTTTATAATGTTTCCTGGGTTGCCCTTATAATGTTAGTATGTTTTTTAGATCAAAAATAGCCATAATTTAGAAATAAAAAGGCATTTTTCCTAGCCTGATTTTAGCCTCTGATTTGAACGCTCTGTTTGAAGGGCGTGTCTGCTGTGGGATTCAGTGCAGAGCCATAGAGAGAAAGAGTTGTGGCACTCCCATAGACCGCCATAGGAACTTTGGAATGCGGAAGTAACGTGTGTCGTGGAGCAGCCAATAGTTCCAAACACTGATAGTTCCAGCATTGAACCCCATTCATTTTCAGTGTTTCCGAAGTACGCTCGCTGGTAAATTAATGAAATTAATGAAATTACTGTATTTTTTTTTTTTTTTACTTTTACACACATTAGCCGACCTCTCGTGAATCTAGTCAGTAGTTATATTTTATGTAGCCAGTTTTAGTTAATGTTTAATGGAAGATAATAGGTTAATTGCAGCGATAGCTTACGTGACCAACACTTCACTAACGTTAGCTAACTTACGGTAACCTGATGTATATAATATATATTATTATTAATAATATTATATATATATATATATATATATATATATATATATATATATATATATATATATATATATATATATATATATATATATATATATATATACACACACACACACACAATTCAGTTATTTAAATGGGTTAGGGTTATGTGTGTATATATGCATATATGTCAAAATGTGTGTTTGTGTAATACATATACATAAATACACATGCATTCACATATACATATATATATACACACACACATATATATATATATATATATATATATACATACATGCATATATATAGTATATATACATACACAATTAATATATTATGTGTATGGGTTAGGGTTAGTTATGTGTGAATTAAATATATATACATGTGTACTGTACACAGTACATTGTATACATGTGTTTGTGTGTGTTTTCTGATGAATGGTTTAGCCTATGATTAGGGTGGGATGAAGGGGTACATTAGCCATACTGAAATGAATCCCGTTAACAGTTATGGATCGTATGTTAAAAACATACATGTTATGGATCGTATTTAGGAACATAGTAATTCACTCATTAACTTTCTCTCCAGTTTCATTTTATGAAGTTAATATTTACCGAACATTGCTGCAAATATAGTCGTTGCTTTCTACGTTATGGGAGCAGTCCATTTCCCTCCAAAATCATTAATTTGTACAATTACAGCGTAATTATTTATATTTAATGTTGGTTGGAATTCTGAACGAACTGCAGACCTCTTTGCGTGATCATTGATTTCATAACAGTTGTCCAGATAAACTTGCGCTGTGTGGAAAGATTGTTCTTTGATCGCTTTCTGTATAATTTGTTCACAATTTAAATAAGATTATTTTCATCCTACTAAAAGAAACGATGTGAAGTTGATATTTTAGTCACTGGCTTGACTTATGCATACACAGTATTGAACAATTTTGAGAGAAAGATTACCTGTCTGAACTTGAACAATTAGGCTACACATCAGAAATTGTTGCTTGGTAGCTCGATCGATTTATTTTCAGACGTTCATCGAGGCCAGCTCTGTATACGCCCAAGTTGAGGAAACAGTCGTCGGTGAAATGTTTGGACCATACAAAACTTTGGGAAGTTGTGTCGGCGCATTTCCAGAGAAAATAAAAATTACCCATTGTTTCTTCAGAGGCTCGGATGAAGGAACTAAAAAATACCTTTGTGTTAATTTGTGCATCCGAACACTGATCAACTGCCATGCTTCGCTCGTTTGCAAGCCATGATATCTCTCGAGGAAAAACTCAAATCGCGCTCACACGTTCATACTTCCTAGCTCATTTTCTCATGGGCGAGCCAAATTCTCTGGGCGGGCAAGCAGAGAAAGGGGAGGTTACCTTTCGTCCGTATGACGTCATACGGAGGAGATTCAAGATCAGCCCGTCTGAGCTTTCATTTTCTCAAAGGCAGAGAAAGATAGCTAAAGCTCGGTTTACACCGATTTAAATTTCTAGCCACTGGGGGACCATATGGGCTAGGGAAACTATTAAAAAACCTCAGAAAGTGAACATTTCATGTCAATGGACCTTTAAAGTTGTCCATTTATGTTCCCGGTTGTGCTGCATTCACTCATAAAAAAACAAATGTTTTATATATTTACGGTAGGAAATTTACAAAATATCTTCATGGAACATGATCTTTACTTAACATCCTAATGATTTTTGGCATAAAAGTAAAATCGATCATTTTGACCCATACAATGTATTGTTGGCTTTTGCCACAAATATACCCGTGCTATTTGTGACTGGTTTTGTGATCAATGGTCACATATATGGAGGATGAAGGAGTAAATAAAGTCATAGGATAGGATACATTTAAAATGGTGTTAAAAGTTTTGTTTTATACAATATGACATAAATATTGTGGTGAAAATTTGATAGAAGATAGAGTAGCTGTAAGAGAACAAGAAAAAAGCAAACCAAAGAAAGCAGTGCACAAAGGAATGACTATATATCTAAATGAGATCTGCTGAAGTACTCTAGACTTGAGGAAAGAGTAAGAAAATACAGTTGAAATTTAAACAAGAATATAGAGATAAAAAAGTGAGAAGATGTGTTAAAGTAGATATAGTTTGGTTTCAAAGCAATTTGACAAAATAAGTATGCATTGGAAAGAAGGCCTGATGGGAAGGGATAAACTGATATAACAGCAAAAGATGCAAAAAAGCACAAACTCTGCATTTATATCTCTCTAAGTATCTTAAGTTAGATCAAGGTTACATTATTCTGGGAATGAGTAGGTGTGGAAACTGAACAATGCGATATAAAAAATGTATGTCAAAGAAAAGTACAAACAAAAGGAGGAAAGAAGAATATAGAATAAACAATTTCCTTTTAAAGGCAAAATAAGCACCCAGAAAGCACACAAGGGAAATATGCAGAACGCAACAAGATTCTAGAGCGCTGTTTACAAGAGCATCTCGTAAATGAGCGAGCATCCAGGAAATTGTACAAGGCAACATTATGCAATCGAAATCTCTTTTTGAGCATTACTGTCATATCCGATTTAAAAGTGGACTTGGATGAGAGAATTATATTATCTCTGAATACACAGAGCACTATATAAATAATTGGGCTTTAACAGGGAAAAAAGCCAGGGGCTTACAATATGTGCTTTATGTTAATACAGAAATGAAAAGTGGCTGAAAGTGGAACACTCTGTTATTTATGTTCGACAAACAGTCACATATGGCTACAGTGCTACCCCGCTTCCTGGATGATTTAAAACTTCCTGCTTTTAATAAAGAAAATAGTCATTTCCTTGGCTTAATAATAACAATATCCTATAATATTTGTAACCCAGAACATGATATATCAGATTCCACAGATGTACTGTATATGCAACTGAAGGTTTTCTAGGCCAAATTAAATCTGGCATAAACCTCAAAAACTATTCCCAAATATATCCTTTTGGGTGCACATTCTGCAGAAATTTCTCTGAACATCAGGGGATTTTCTTCCCACATCTAATAAAAATGTAAAAAAGTTGTTTCTCTTGTCAAACTTGAAGCTCACGCTTCAATGGATACTCACATATTGAAATATTAATAGCTCTGCGTTATTGCTTGTCAAAGTCACATCTGATAAAAGGTTCAGTTCCCCACAGAGTCGGTGCAGCTAAATAGAACTGTGCAATAAACTTAGGGGCCAGTAATTTTAATGAAAATGATACATACGGTTCTTAAGTTTCTGAAATTAATACCGGGTAACATTTATGACTACAACCCCTAAGAATTTAAATGTCTATGAATTTTGGTGCATAATAATACAAATAATAAAAGCAATATAAAATGTAAATGCTACTTTGTTGCTTACTACCAAATGTAATAGCTTACCACAGCTTTCTCTATATTTTAGCTTACAGAATGACGTAAAACTATTACAGCAAATTACAAAAATGTTAACAGATACTTGCATGACGAATGCCTTTTACTTTCCCTATACTGCATACAGAAAAGTCTCCTGAGAAAACGTGATGTAACTTCATTAATCATATGGGTCGACATACAGGAGGGAGATTTCAGTAATAATATAGCAGCACGCTGTAATGTTTTGTCTGAAGTTCCCTGATTTCACCACTAGATGGCATTATTTCTACCCAGTTTATGTTTCCTTAATTAATTGGTTGTCATACTCTCACCTGTGTTGAATTACACCTAATGATGAACCCTATTTAAGGCTTCACTGCATTTTGGTTTTTGTTCAGTCCTTATGTCAGCCAAAGTGTTGTCATGTCTAAGAACTTTTGGATTTGAGACGTTGCCTTCTGTTCTGCTCGGGGAAAGTGTGTTTTTGTAACCGTTTTTGTGGACTTCTGATTTTTGCCTCTCTGGACTTATGTTTGAGAAGATATTTTTTCTGTCTGGATTACCCTTTGTGTTTTGCCTCTCAAGGAGAGTTGTTTTTTGTTTTTTCCATCGGAAGTAAAGTGCCAAACATTAAACTCAGACTTTTTGACTGTCCTTTTGTCCTCTGCATTTGGGTTAAACCTCCACCAGTGGTGAAGGGGTTAGTATCAAGGACACACACACCGGAGACCTGAGTTCGATCCCCAGCTGGATCATAACAGTAGGACTGAACCATGGATATTAACCCAGCAGAGGAAGCCCAACCCCTGAGTAATGCAGAACGCATCTTAGCTGCTGTTACAAGCCAGGCAGCCACCATGGAACGACATGAACAAGTCCTTGCACAACAGGAACATGCCGTATCAAAACTTAGTCAAGCTGTTAAAGAGATCCTACAGCATCTTCAAACCTTTTCAAGCCCACAGCAGGATGCTGATTCTCAACCCCCGGCACAATCAGCACTTCCCAGCACCTCTACTAGCCACTCTGAGATTCATCTGCCTCACCCTGAAAGGTATGCTGGAGGTCCTAGTGGTTGTAAAGGCTTTCTTACCCAGTGCTCATTGAACTTTGAATTGCAACCTAATAAGTTTCCAACATCACGTAGCAAGATGGCCTATATCATTACTCTTTTATCCGGGAAAGCCCTAGCCTGGGCCACTGCACTGTGGGAGCAGTCTCCACAACCAGCGTTTTGCTCAAATTACACTCGTTTTATTGAGGAGATGAGGATGTGTTTGACCATCCAGTAAGGGGACGTGAGGCAGCTAGCCGTCTCCTTCAGCTATCCCAAGGTACTCAAAGCGTTGCGGAGTTAGCAGTGGAATTTCGAACTCTATCTATGGAGAGTGGCTGGAATCAGGAGGCTTTGACTGTTGCTTTCAATAGAGCTCTTTCTGAGGAACTTAAGGATGAATTGGCGGCCCGAGACCCTGCAACAGACCTAGATTTCTTGATTGATATGGCTATTCGATTAGATAATCGTCTTCGAGAGAGGCGTAGGGAGCGTACAGAGTCTTCTAGATTTGTTCCCGTTCAACATCCTGCAGTTCTGCCTTTGCCTCCTGATCACCCTGTCCCATCTGTAACCGACACCGAGGAACCCATGCAGCTGGGCCGATCACAGCTTTCCATGTCAGAGCGAAACCGCAGATTCAAGGAAAAATGCTGCCTGTATTGTGGCGAACCTGGCCACTTTCAAATTTCCTGTCCAATCCTTTTGGGAAAAGCCAACTCTCGTCCAGTAAAGGGAGGACTGTGATGAGAGAGATTACCCCTCCCAACTCAGCATCTTCTGGGGTTCTCTTGTTTGCCCACCTTCTATGGAATGATCAGTCACATTCCCTAAAGGCCTTCGTGGATTCTGGAGCTGCTGGAAACTTTATGGATTTGGAAATTGCCAGACGTCTTCAGGTACCACTGATCAACCTGGTTGACCCCTTGGTTCTGGTCGGGTGAGTCTAAGCACTATTCCTGTACATCTCCGGGTTGGGGGTCACCAAGAAACTACAGTTTTATGTAATAAAGTCACCAGAATTTCCTTTAATCCTTGGTTTTCCCTGGCTTGTTCTCCATAACCCCCATATAGATTGGTCCTCTGGTAACATTGTCAAATGGGGGCCTAATTGTGATAACTCGTGTCTTTCTACTTCACCTCTTCAGATTGTCTCTCCCAACTTAAGTCAGGCTACCCATGGGCTGTTAAGGACTAATCTGGAGTTATCTGAGACACCTCCAGAATTATCCAGTGTTCCTCCTGATTATGCAGACCTTCTAGACGTGTTCAGCAAGAAGGCGGCCTTGTCCTTACCTCCCCACAGACCTTATGATTGGGCAATCGACTTGCTTCCTGGAATGTGCCCTCCAAGGGGGAGACTGTTTTCCCTTTCACCACCAGAGAGGAAGGCCATGGAGGACTATATCCATGAGGCCCTGAAATCTGGCCTGATACATCCCTCGACTTCACCAGCAGGAGCTGGGTTCTTTGTCGCTAAGAAGGATGGGGGGCTCCGACCCTGTATTGATTACAGGAGTCTCAATAAGATCACCATAAAGAATCGTTATCCTCTTCCACTAATGTCTACTGCCTTTGAGTTGCTTCAGGGGGCAACTGTATTCACTAAACTGGACCTTCGGAATGCTTATCATCTGGTCCGTATCCGCGCTGGGGATGAATGGAAGACTGCTTTTAATACGCCCACAGGCCACTATAAGTATAAGGTCATGCCCTTCGGTTTGGTAAATGCTCCTGCAGTATTTCAAGCTTTGATTAATGATGTGTTAAGAGACATGCTGAATAGATTTGTGTTTGTATATCTGGATGATATTCTTATCTTTTCCAAGAACCTACAGGAGCACGTTCAGCAAGTTCGTCTAGTCCTCCAGCAACTTCTGAAGAACCATCTGTTCGTCAAACTTGAGAAGAGTGAGTTCCATGTTCAAAAGGTATCCTTTCTGGGCTTCATAGTATCTAATGGTCACATCCAGATGGACCCTGCCAAAACCAAAGTGGTTAAGGATTGGCCTCAACCCACCTCCATCAAGCAGGTACAACGTTTTCTTGGCTTTTCCAATTTCTATCGTAAGTTCATACGAAATTTCAGTGCCATTGCTACTCCACTTACGACTCTCACTAGGAAGAATGTTAAGGGCTTTCAGTGGACAGACGATGCTGAAAAGGCGTCCTGCAAGTTAAAGGATAGATTTATTTCAGCGCCTATCCTTACTATCCCAGATCCTGAGCTGCCCTTCATAGTCGAGGTGGATGCCTCAGAGGTAGGGGTCGGAGCTGTACTCTCCCAGCGGGCCAGAAAAGACAACAGGTTGCATCCTTGTGCTTTCTTTTCACACAAGCTCTCTTCTACGGAGAGAAATTATGATATTGGTAACAGGGAGTTATTAGCTGTTAAGCTAGCATTGGAGGAATGGAGGCACTGGTTGGAGGGGGCCAAACATCGCTTTGTTGAATGGACTGACCACAAGAACCTAGCTTATATCCAGGATGCCAAGAGACTGAACTCTCGCCAGGCCCGATGGGCTCTATTCTTTAATCGCTTTGACTTTGTTCTCTCCTATCGACCAGGATCTAAGAATCAAAAGCCTGATGCCCTCTCCAGGCATTTTGACCCACCCAACATGGTGTCAACCCCAGTGATGATCGTCCCCACGTCCAAAATTCTGGCTCCAGTTAGATGGGGAATAGAGACCAGGGTTAGAAGAGCACAGCAGCAGGAAGCTGACCCAGGTAATGGACCACCTGGTCGTCTTTTTGTTCCTAAGAGTGTGCGCACTGATGTTTTGCAGTGGGGACATGCCTCATCAATCACATGCCACCCAGGAGTCAGTAGGAGTCTTGAGTTCATTTGCAGACGCTTCTGGTGGCCAAGGATCGCTGATGACGTTAAATCCTTTGTTGCTGCCTGCCCGGTTTGTGCCCAGCATAAAGATTCCAGGTCTCGTCCACAAGGTCTTCTGCTACCCCTCCCCATTCCCGCTCGTCCTTGGTCACACATTTCTATGGACTTTGTGACAGGTCTACCACTCTCCCAAGGTAACAAAGTGATTTTGGTGGTTGTGGATAGATTTTCAAAAGCTTGCCACCTTATAGCACTGCCAAAACTTCCTTCAGCTCCACAGACTGCCGAGATTGTATTGGAGCATGTTTTTAGGTTGCATGGCTTTCCCCAAGATGTGGTTTCAGACCGTGGCCCTCAGTTTGCGTCTAGGTTCTGGAAGGCCTTCTGCCAGCTCATTGGTGCTTCAGCCAGTCTGTCATCTGGATTTCATCCCCAGTCAAATGGACAGACTGAAAGAACTAACCAAGAGATTGAGACAACCTTGAGATGCCTAGCCTCAACCAACCCGACGTCATGGAGCAAACACTTGATCGGGCCAGAATTTGCCCATAATACTCTTCGCCATTCCTCAACGGGTATGTCACCTTTTGAATGTCAGTTTGGCTATCAACCTCCTTTATTCTCTGAGCAGGAGTCTGAGGTGGGAGTTCCGGCGGCCCAACATCTGGTTCAACGCTGCCACAGAGTGTGGAGTAAGGCCCGAGCTGCACTTTTAAAGACTTCACGGCTGCAACAGAAACGGGCCAACCGTCGCCGCAGGCCAGCACCATCTCTTCGTCCAGGGCAGAAAGTCTGGCTGTCTAGCAAGAACATTCCCCTTAAAGTTGAAGCACGCAAACTGGCTCCCAGATTCATAGGCCCCTTCAAGGTTTTAAGGAAAGTAAACCCTGTTTCCTACCGTCTCCTACTTCCCAAGTCTTTGCGCATACATCCCACCTTTCATGTTTCATGCTTAAAACCTGTCAAGTACAGTCCTCTGTCTCCTGCCACCAGGTCACCCCCAGCTCCACAGATCATTGATGGCCAACCAGCATACATGGTCAAGCAGATACTGGACACTCGTCTGGTTCGTGGTAAACGGCAGTTTCTAGTGGACTGGGAAGGATATGGGCCAGAGGAACGGTCTTGGGTCCCTACTCGCCAGATCCTGGACAAGAGTTTGATTAGAGACTTTCAACATCCTCACTCTACCCGAGCCTTTGGGAACGTCGGGAGCCGTTCCTAAAAGAGAGGGTTCTGTAATGTTTTGTCTGAAGTTCCCTGATTTAACCACTAGATGGCATTATTTCTACCCAGTTTATGTTTGGTTATGTTATGTTATGTTATGTTTGGTTTTTGTTCAGTCCTTATGTCAGCCAAAGTGTTGTCATGTCTAAGAACTTTTGGATTTGAGATGTTGCCTTCTGTTCTGCTCTGGGAAAGTATGTTTTTGTAACCCTTTCTGTGGACTTCTTATTTTTGCCTCTCTGAACTTATGTTTGAGAAGATTTTTTTTTTCTGTCTGGATTACCCTTTGTGTTTTGCCTCTCAAAGAGAGTTGTTTTTTGTTTTTTCCATCGGAAGTAAAGTGCCAAATATTAAACTCAGACTTTTTGACTGTCCTTTTGTCCTCTGCATTTGGGTTAAACCTCCACCAGTGGTGAAGGGGTTAGTATCAAGGACACACACACCGGAGACCCGAGTTCGATCCCCAGCTGGATCATAACACGCAATTATAGACAGAATATGCAAGTTTTATGAGATGCTCTGGACATTGCAGGTGGGATTAGAATGGGAACAAGTGAATAATATAAATAATTCAAAATGACAATAGAAAAATTCTGCATGTAAAAATAGGTGAACTGTTGATGTCCAGCAACAGCTGATGGCAGATTAACATAATAGAGTACAATAATGACACAATACAACAGAAAGTCTTGGACAGCCATCTAAATACAAAATGGCAGACTCCGAAATTTAACACGCTAAAATTGCTGGAGAATGAGAAATACATTTTTGCAGCAAGTACATTTAGTTTTCTTTTGATTTAAGTAACCTACACTGTAAAAAATGTTACTGCTATTTAATTAAAAACATTAAGGTAACAATATTACACATCATATTTTTGAGTAGTTAAGGCTTGATTTCTTTCATGGAATCTACCTAAGTAAATCATGTAAAATCCCCTTAATTATTTAGTCTATGATACAATGAATTTAATATTTTTAGTGAAATATGCTTTTTTATTTTAAGTTGACGCTCAAAAGTGTGTGAATTAGAGTGAATGGAAATAACCTGTTTATATTTGACTTTGAGTTATATTGTATTATTAAAAGACTGTATGCCGCTAGCACAGCACATAACCAAACTTGTTATTGCACTAGCATTATAACAAAGTTTTTGCTCAACGAATAAAGCAACATGCTTCAGAGTATCAATACATGCAGATTTCACAACCTTACTAAGCCCTACTCTTCTGCACAATGATAACGATCAAAACTTCAACATAATAGAAACTCTTTCAAATGTCAAACATAACTGAACATTAAACATTAACAGATGTTTCCCTTTACTCAAAAGCAGATAAAATAACACTTCATTTCAATATTTCCTCTCCATTACCAGCCATGTGCAAAGCATGCTGGGAACTAATAATGGTGTCTCTAAATAAAACCGCATAATTGAGCTAATTCTCTTAAAATAAATTGGTAGCCCCTTTTCCTTAATTTTATCAGCTTAATCGGTTCCTCAATTCAAGCCTCAAAATTGTGTATGTTTCCTTAAAAAAATTTGGAAAATGTATCTCTTGGTTTTATTAGTGAAATGTTCTTAATATTTTCTATACAACACTGAACCACAATTTTCTTAATAAAATATACACAATATTTTTAATTATCACCTTCATTTTTTTAATGAAAATTACAAGACCCATGATTAATTTTTTACAGTGTTAAACCAAAGGGTCGGAAATTAAAGGGTTAGTTCACCCAAAAATTAAAATTAAGTCATTAATTACTCACCCCCATGCTGTACCAACCCCGTAAGGCCTTCGTTCGTCTTCGAAACACAAATGAAGATTTTTATGATTAAATCTGAGAGGTTTATTACTGCTCCATAGGCTCCCTAAGGGAATGACACCGGACGGCCCAGAAAGTCATTAAAGAAAATGTTTAAATATTCCATGTCACAACAGTGGCTCAACTATAAGTTTATCAAGCGACGAGAATACTTTTTGTGCGAAAAAAAAACAAACAAAAATAACGACTTTATTCGACTATTCCTTTTCTTCCTTGTAGGCCTGAAACGAGACTTCAAGAGATTTCCACGACGCATGCGCGAGAATTGCGATCTCCTTCAACTACTTCAGTTAAGTTCTCGCGCGTGCGCAAAAAACTAGTATAGAAAAAGTATAGAAAAAATACACATTCTACTTTTTGCATTTTTAATTAATAGTGCAAATACCACAGCATGCTGTAAACTGGAAATCAACACTCCTTTTCTATTTTCTAATTATAAGGAAAAGTCATAAGAGCGTTTGAAAAGAAGAGCCACGTGAAAACACCCTAGACTTCAAGCTTTTAAAAAAATAATCCGACGACTCATGGCCCTGTGTGTGATGTTTTAATTTAGTGCTGGGAGAAAGGTAGCACGTTGAGTTTCTTGCTGTGGATAGAAACACCCAACTGGGAGATTTTAAGAGAGGTAGTCCTAATCATGATTCTGCAAACCCTTAATGAGAACAAAAGGGCAGTAAAAAATTCATTAAAACCAGCTCAAATCATGCTGGGAAGGAACAGAAGTGGCTGGAACACAGCAGAGAGGGAAAGTAATTAGGAAAGGCCACATGTTTTTAAGTGGAAAGTCTCATGATGATAAGACAAAAATCGAAACGAAATCCTGGGAATGCACCCAAGAAATGGGAGTGGAAGTAGCCATAGGTACACTGTTTAGAATGCCCTATAAAAGTGTGTATAGTATTTAATTAAGATGTCAACAAAATATTTGCATACTTTACTTAATTTCGTAGCACTCTGTTCTACAAAAGCTATGGTACACAGATATGGCACTGACATTACACAGAAACTGACTTACTGCTGCTCAACAAGCTATAGAGTTTTGGCAGCAGTACCATAGGGACTTTCTGGATAAAGACAGTAGCACAGCCTCGAGCACAACATCCAGTGGGTAACCCGCACTCAGTGTACCGTATTTGAAGAATGCACTGTGTAAATGCCTATGGTGTGTGCAGGGCTGGACTGGTAATCTGGCATACCGGGCAAATGCCCGGTGGGCCGACGTGCTTTTTGGGCCGATACACCCAGAGCCGGATTAACGCAAAGGCAAACTAGGCACGTGCCTAGGGCCCGATTGGCGGGATGGGGCCCAGACAGAGGGACAAAATTTAAAAAAAAATGTACAAATGTCCTATCTCGTTCAGGCGGCAATAATACACTCGCGTTTCGGAGTCGGGATAGACGGAATTGTAATTTGCATGGGCCAGCATTGCATCATGAGTAACTACAGGTTACCATTTGCACGTCTTAAGTCTTACCAGTTTAAACATTCACGCGATCTTGAACTATTCGGTAGGCTACTTGCGCGCTGTCTGAGAGATGTTTTTTTGCGCGCTGTCTGAGAGATGTTTTTGTGCGCTGTCTGAGAGATGTTTTTGCGCGCTGTCTGAGAGATGTTTTTGCGCGCTGTCTGAGAGATGTTTTTGCGCGCTGTCTGAGAGATGTTTTTGCGCGCTGTCTGAGAGATGTTTTTGCGCGCTGTCTGAGAGATGTTTTTGCGCGCTGTCTGAGAGATGTTTTTGCGCGCTGTCTGAGAGATGTTTTTGCGCGCTGTCTGAGAGATGTTTTTTTCTGCACACATACAAGCCGCCTCACAAGCTCGCGGGTAACAACAGTTATTTTTCGTGGATTATATCGCTTTAACAGTCAAAAACATGCGAAAATTATGTCAATTTCGGTCTTGGCGAGTATCCTCTAAACACAGTCGGTTACGTCTTCAATAAACATACATCGCACGTGACCGTATAATGTTAGTGGCTACAGGATCTGTGCACGAGCTCTTACAGTGACAGCAGCCGTGGTCTGTCATTCATTTGCTTGTCAAAACAACAAAACATAGCTTTCATTTTAAGGAATCAGGATTAATATCCTATGTATTTAATTAAGTTCTCAGGACTAAAACACTACCAGTGTTATTTTGCATTTGATTAGGCCTACTTTATTCGGTGTCTGTAGTAGGCTTTATTCTAGAATATATCTTTATTCTATTGTACTTTTGTGCTACTTTTTTCAATTTAATTCAAAGATTGAAATCAAGCTTCCTTGTGTTGCGTAACTTCTTAAGAACAAAATTACCCCATTAGGAGATAAATGTAGGCCTAGTTAAAAAAAAAGTCTAAACTCCCCCCTCAAATGAAAGAATCACATAAGGGGGGATTTCCCCACCATTTTCCAAAACGAAATGCAGGCCCTGCTGACACACAGTTTATGACATCCTTCCAGAACTGCTGTATATCAGAACATTCCCATAGACAGTGAATTAGAGTTCCTTTATAATTTTGCCATTTTGTACATATATCAGGAATATTGCTAGACATATGATTGAGTTTTTCAGGTGTTATATAAACCCTTGTCAATCATTTATACTGTAATAATTTAAGCTGCGTGTTTATGATTTGTTTTTGCGCCTTTAAACATGCTTCAGTCCATTCAAATTCCTCTATTTCTTCTTGAATGTCTTTCCTCCATGCGTTTAATTTGTCTACAGCAGACTCTTTAGAGTTAGACATTATTAAATTATAATATTTTGACAATTGGCCCTTTTCACCTCTTTTTCCATTTATTTCCTCTATTAATGACAGTTTGGGAATGTACATAATATCTGTAGACCTGGAAGACAAAACTTTTAAGCTGTGAATATTTTTTTAAAAATGTTTTGAGGGAATCTGGTGTTTATCACACAATTCTTGAAATGTAAGAAGTATTCCATCCATATACAAGTCTTTAATAGTCTGAATACCTTTAGTTTTCCATAGTTTAAATCCTCCATGCTTATATTTATTATTATTTATTGTTAGACAGATTCTAAATGGTTTTGATGAATGTGAAGGGGTCATGTTTGTCTTGTTCTTAATTACAACATTATAAATGTTGTAAGCTATTGCATTTTGCAGAAAATCTTAATTGAATGTGTTGATTAAATGTGAACAGAGCAAATAAGATAAACGTATTTGCTCTGTTTACATAGTTTACTGACACCTATTGGTTATTTACTGGTACTACTGCCTTAACAATGACACTCCCAATGGATAAGATGAGGATAATTTAATAGCATTTAATAGAGCCGTGTAATGACGTATAAATAATGAATATCAAAAAATAGTCGATAGACTAATGATAGACTGTTTAATTTACAACACATGACTTATTTTGGCATACAAACAACCAATTTGTAACCAAAGACTAGGCTATGTAAAATGTGAATTAACTTTTATTAGTAACTTTGGTAAGTTTCAGATTTCAATTCATAAATAAGGTGGAGGGGGCCCAAAAAATGCAGCTTGCCTAGTGTAGTCTGTTTATTTAATCCGGCTCTGGATACACCTCATACTTTTTTTTTTATGCTGCCCATAAAACTCGTACATCGGCGGCCCACTGGTTTTGTTTTGTTTAATTGACGGCGCTGGGTTAGTGCCGGTGTAATGCATTGGTCAAAAAAAAGTAAGCGTCAGTTTTTTCCCCCCACTGACAGACCGGCCCATGAAACGTGTAGATCAGCGGCCCATTGGTTGTTTTCTTGATTGACACTGGGCTGGCCCAATCACATCTTTAAACACCTCCCCCTTTGGGCTTTGAGTGAGCGTGCAGTGTCAAGTGTGTATCTGTCAAAATAGTCTGAGAGATGGAGAAGAAACGCAAGGAATGTGCAGAGAAATAGCGTGTAATAGAAATAGCAGACGCTGTAAAATGTGTCAAAACATGTTTTCTGCAGCAACAGGACCAGCTGCAGAAAACACCCAGTGGCTGATGAGGAGAATAGTAAGGAAGATCAGGAGAGAGATGAGAAAGTGTAGAGTCAGCGGTAAGCAGAACTACTTTCAAAACACTTTGGCTATGAGTGTAGGAACCCATAACCCAGTTACGCATAATTTCTACATCTGCATAGTTGACGATTACAGAAATTTACTAGAAGTTTAATGAGACGCGTTTTTATCCATGTTTTCCGCCAAAATAAAAGCTTGATGCAGTTTCCATCAAAATAAAAGATCATGTGCTTATCTCTTTTAAGTTTAGAAATTAGTACAAAACTAATTATGAAAGTTTTCTTTATTTTCAGTGCATTTGTTTTACAATATATGGCTATTAGGCTACTGTCATGAGATTAATGTTATATTATTATGTAGTAGTGTAATATAGACAGACACTGTTACTAAAATAGGTTTAATTTTATCTTTGTTATATTTGCACACTGAATATGGGTTGGAGCTTTTAATTTTGAACCCTCAAACTGCACCAGATTGATGAATTTAACAATAAAATGTACAAAATTTTCTTAGGGGGAGCATGCCCCCGAACCCCCCTAGAAGGACAGAGGTCCGCCCACCACAGTTTTACCAAAATTCGTGTGAGAAACACTTGTATTTCTATGCCAATGCAGATTATAGCTTGTTTTTTGGATGCATCACTGTGGAGTATAGTTCAATTGTATTAATAAAGTACAATTTTGTACTTATTTCATCTAACTCTCACTTGTTTATACTCACTCATTACATGGCATTAGTGGTTTTAATGAATAGGAGTTGAACAAAAACATATTCAAGGGCGTGCAAAGATGGTGCAAAGTGTGCAAAGTGGTGTTTATTATCATATGTAGTGGGCCAGTCTGGACCAAAATGCCAGGGCCGATTTTCTATCCCAGTCCAGCCCTGGGTGTGTGTGCAAGCTTCAACAATGTGCAGTAAAGTTTGGATTGTCAGTATTTGTATCCCCCTCTCTCTCTCTCTCTCTGTAGCCGTCATCCAAGAAAAAAAAACAAATAAGGGAATCTACCTACCTACCTCTCCAACTGACTGTACGTCCTATAAAACCTTCAAACTTCAAGCTTTTAAAATTATTTTACACATTCAGCAAGCTAACAATTTCAAAGTTTGTCTTAAACTTAATCTGCCAAGTTTCTTTAGCACTTTTCTAAAAACACTGATTGTCCATGTTTAGAGCTTAGAATGCTTCACAAATTCACCAAACTTATGTTATTATTAGAGCAAGAGATACACTATGCAAACATATTTGTGTGGCTGAAAATGATAATTGTGACACAAATAGCACTAATATTAATTTTTTGGTGGAAATGGCACTGGAACATGTCAATTACTGCTTGGGGAGGTGCCGATTCGACTTGTAACGTGCCAGATGCTACATCTCAAAAGACCACATATAATTAAAATGATGAGCACAGACATGCAGTTGGCTTGCAAATATGCATTACTGAATAAAGATGAACTATAAGCTAAATTAAGCTAACAATTAACACAAGCAGAACAGGCTGGTATTATGAGATGGAACTGATTGGAATGGAGAAATAATGTATAATATCTATAATATCTAAAGTCATAATATATGCATGTTTAAAATGTATGAAAATATAAATATGCCTTAGCATTAATAATAATAAAAACAAGAAACATGGGTGAGAAAGATTCAAAGTACAAGTAAGAATACTGCTTAAGTTATTAAAAAATGGTGTTGAGAATGTGATAATGTCATAGGTCTCTAAAAAAAACCCACAAGATTTTGAAAGTCACTTGGCTCCAAACATCACTGGACCCCATTTAATTTGATTGTATAGACAAAGTTAAGAACAACATATTTTTCTAAATATCTTTCGTGTTCCACATATGAAAGAAAGGCTTTTCATGAGGGTAAACAAAGGATTTTCACATTTGGGGGAAGAATCCCTTTAAATAGAGACCAAACTTTTGCCAAAACACTAGAATCTGAAAATCAGAATTTTTAATATGATCTTAAACACTTCAAACACTTTCATGTTCAGATTATCTTGGCTATGAAAAGCAACCTCAATAAATCTGTCTTATAGGTTCCCTTGTGTCATGTCTGTCCTCTGTATTTCTTAAAAAGTTACTTTACAGAGAAAGTAAAGATCCAACAGCACACCCTCGCTGCAATACAGAGCTTTCAAAATGGCATGTTCATCTGCCAGAGAACGCCACTGGCCTGAAAAGCATCAAACAGGAGCTAATAGATTCTCCATTGTCTTTTGGGCAGGTTGTCATAGGAAATGTGTTGCACCTCTTGTTCAGGATTAAACAGCATGAAAATGTAACCATGCCTTTCAGATACCAGATCATAGTCAGATCATAAAAGCAGCTGCTGTGTGACAACCCAGACTTGTGGGTAGTAACTTTTGGTGAAGCACCAAAGGAAACACACGGCATGTGTAAGTTTAAAACAGAATAATAAACAACTTCAACCTCTCTGGATGCGTTTTATCTGGCAGTTGCTCACTCTTTACCCTGTTGCGTCATTTTGGAAAGAGATGAATCAGTTACCTCTGTAAGTATGTTTAATTCCTCCTGAATTTATGTGCACATTGCATGCATGTGAGTTATATGAATCATTTGCCATTTTTCATCTCACTTCCTCTTTTAGAGAAGATTCAGAGGTGAATTCACTAGACTGTTGTGCCACTTTTACATGCAGTATTTCAGTGCATCTTTGCCTTATTCAATAAGCACTCAAAATTCATTAAACATGGTACTGTGATATATATATATATATATATATATAACACATGCACGCAATATGCACATAAATTCAGGAGGAATTAAACATATACTTACAGAGGTAACTCTGATTCATCTATATATATATATATATATATATATATGTTTTGCTATAACTGGGAATATACACTACTGGTCAAAAGTTTAGGGTCGGTAATATTTTTATGCTCAAAAAGGCTGAATATATTTGTTCAAAAATAAACAGTAATATTGTAAAATATTATTATTCTTGTGATGGCAAAGCTGAATTCTGTATTTTAAAGAGTCAATTCAGGTGTCTGGATCCCATTAAATCACACCAGATTGTGCCATTCTGCCTAGTCTCGCGTAGCCAGACCTTCAGACTGACGACTGAAGGTCTGGAATTCATAGCAGCTTTCTTTGGTCAAGGCCCGCCCATAAGGCCGTTTGACCGACATGTAAAACAACCAATTACAGTTCGTTTCGTTCAGCGTCACGTTTCGGTGCGTGGAAATGTCCCCACAACAACAGACCTGCGTGCAACAAGTCAGTCAGCATAGAAAATCAAAGAAAGAGAAGAAAACTTAAAGAGTCTTTCCCGTGAACCTCGCATACTTTTGAGAATTCTACGTTTAGCTGATCTTGATAAATGCTCATTGTCACTCATGTAAACACAACAGTTTTTCTTCCGCAATCACACGTCTGCGCTTTGTTTCCTGGCGGACCGAAAATAAACGCGACACTCGCGCCCCCCCGGAAATCCGATAAAATTCAACCAATCAGATGACGACTTCGACATTCCTGAAGTGTTTCCAGTTAAGTGTACCATATGCATCAGATGTTTAGCCAACGTTCCGTGGGCGTGACGTCTGAGGCTGAGACTACATTCTGCCTAATCCTCTATATATGTCCAGCGCATATATTGTGGGTGTATTGCACCTTTAACCGATTTGCATAATTTATTTTGTGAATGAAGCACTAACACAGCACAAACAGTGCATACAAATAAATGCCACTATTATCAAACACAATTTATTAGTGTATTCTCCCCTCAGAGTGAAACACAATTTTAGAAAACATACATTCAACCACGAAATCTCATTAATCAATTTGCTAGCATAAACAGCTAACAGAAATCTTTAATATTTTTCTTTTTTAACCTCATTTTAGATCAGATAATCTTACCTCGATTAAGCGAAAGGCATATGCATTTGTCTCAGAACGCAATCAATCATAAAAGTGCTTTGTTTATCCACACTGTTCACTTTAAAGATTTCCATTCCTCACCCTAGAAGATCAAACAACATTTCATTTCCAGCTGCTGCTTCTCCTGAGCACCAGATTTTTGACTATTTCCTCAGGTCTGAAATTAATTGTCACAGCCCTGTGATACTCTATGAAGGATTAATGAACTTGCCGTAGCCTCCTTTTGTTGAACTGAATATCCAGTAGCTTCAGCTGGCCCAATTAATCCCCATTAAACCAAACTTCCTTATGGTCACTTTTCATTTACTCCTCACCATTCCACATAATTAGAGCTCGCATTAGGCCCAATTCCTCTCAAAAGGTGAAGAGAACAGCACAGAGAGTACATCCTAGAACAAGAGGCCCGGCTGTGCTTTTCAAAGGCTGTCTAAACCCAACATCTCTCCGGGTGCCTCCAAATGAGATCAGAGCTTTTGAGATTTAGCTTCTTGATAATATTAACTCTCCTCCCACTATTTCTTCATCACTCAGGCCTCCCTCCTTCTCTACTGTGCCAATCAAACCATCTGGAGTAAATGGATAAAATGCTGCAGGAAACTGCCTCTGTAAGTGTCTGTGTTTAATTTAAAGGCAGCTAACGGCTTTTTATGGTGACCTTTAGGTCGAGCTGACCACAGGGCACATCACAGGGTTCTTTCAATTAGAGGAACCTTCAAAGAGTCTTTGTGTGTAGCTATACAGGGACTCTGCTGTGCTATGTTTCACAGGATGTGTGCTTTTGTTAAATTAGCCTTGATGATTGGATAGTGTAACAGCAGTGTATTTAAGAGCTACAGTATATTTCAAACATAGTAAGAAAGTTAGCAGTTCCAAAAAATAACAAAAAACAGCAACAACAACAACAACAACAAAGACATTTATTAGGTAAAAAAGAAGCCTTAGACAAAACTTGATTCGGCTAGTGAAGGCCATCTCCTTGTGCTGAAACATATTTAAACAAATTGTAATTATAATCAGTGTTATGGGTAATGCATTATAAGTAATATGAGTTACATAATCAGATTACTTATTCGAAGAACGAGTAAAGTAACGCATTACTTTTAAATTTACAGCAAAATATATTTTTTTTTCAAATACGTAATATGTTACTTTCTATTCCCATTTATTGGCTACTCTCCAGTGCCCATGTTGAAAGAAATGGTGAAGAGGCGTTGTGTGCGCATTGTAGTTCTAGACTAAATTTGAGCATGCATTTACTCATTTCACTTGCACAAAAAACATACAGTATTCAGATTAATTAAAAAGGTGAGATGCAAACTATTAAGCAAACCTGCAATAATTAAAATGTTAATTATTAAATGATTTATGTATTTAATCTCACTTTATTTACCAATGTCTTTGCTGTTGACCTTCGATGGTCCAATTCAACCATACTAATAAGCACAAATGACTTTAGTTAAACATTTGTTTCATTTTGTTGTTTTAATTGCTGAAGTAAGTGTTGAACTTTATTCTCCTGCGTTTTCTAAAAAATAACAAAAAAATGATGTAATGCATCATCCAAGTGGATGCTGCACGCTGGTGGTGGTTGAGGAGAGATTTACGGTGGCCGAGAGGTGCAAAACAAATTAGAATTCAGAAAACAAAATAACAAATCCAAAAACAAAATAACAATTCAGAAAACAAAATAACAATTCAGAAAACACAACAACAATTCAGAAAAAACAACAACAACAATTCAAAAAACACAACGACAATTCAGAAAACAAAATAACAATTCAGAAAACACAACGACAATTCAGAAAACACAACGACAATTCATTCAAAACGGAAAAGGTAGGTATATTTTGAGAATGGCATACTTGTCGCTGATTGGACGAGACACCTGTCAATCAAGCCAGAACCGGAATCAAGCGATTACTGGAAGTACCGAGGGGTAGAAAAGCGCTTCGTTTTTGGTATTTTAATCAAATAAACTGTCGAATCATCTGTACATATTTTTTTCAGTACCGCATGAGCTCATATTAATTTTAATATCAACTATCTAAAAAGTGTGCATCATGCCTGACATCTATGTCGTATGTAACTTTAGAGACGGTCACGGTCCCTAAATGTACGAATATCTAGGCCAGCTTATGCCAGTTACATTAGGCTATACTTCACAGGGAATCACTTAGCGCGTTACGTTCATATTCTGGTCCATCTGCTACCTGTAGCCTATTAATATAGCCTAAATCCCCAATAAGGTGGGAGTTTGGTCTTTTATTGTCCTGTGTTTTGTCCATTGAGTTACTTTAAGTGTCCTGACCGCAGGGTGATCCTGGACAATGACGATTGAGGGAATCCCCAATTCTGCAGCACAGCGCCGAGATATAAAGTTAAGGAAACTAAACAACAGAGAAAAATATATGTCTACTACTT
Organism: Tiaroga cobitis; assembly: GCA_030578255.1. Taxonomy (NCBI): domain Eukaryota; kingdom Metazoa; phylum Chordata; class Actinopteri; order Cypriniformes; family Leuciscidae; genus Tiaroga; species Tiaroga cobitis. The sequence continues at coordinate 38,190,841 of CM060592.1, read as the reverse complement.
CAGATTTAACATTTGATCTGTACATCGGCATCGGGGAATAACATTATAATCTCGTTCACGGTAGAGAAATCTGCATGTACAAAAGTAACCGTGAAGACTTCAATGTAAAAACCTATTTTTTTACAGTCTATGGTAAAAACGAATCACTTTTCTACCCTCGGGGTACTTCCAGTAATCGCTTGATTCCGGTTCTGGCTTGATTGACAGATGTCTCGTCCAATCAGCGACAAGTATGCCATTCTCAAAATATGCCTACCTTTTCCGTTTTGAATGAATTGCCGTTGTGTTTTCTGAATTGTTATTTTGTTTTCTGAATTGTCGTTGTGTTTTTTGAATTGTTGTTGTGTTTTCTGAATTGTTATTTTGTTTTCTGTATTGTCGTTGTGTTTTCTGTATTGTCGTTGTGTTCCCTGAATTGTTGTTGTGTTTTCTGAATTGTAATTTGTTTTGCACCTCTCGGCCACCGTAGAGATTCCCTGATATGATTGTAAAGCGTTCTGGGTGTACAGTAGGCTAGTAGCCTACATATGAAAGCGCTATACTCACCAAAAGGATTTTTAGGAACACCATACTAATACTGTGTTTGACCCACTTTCGCCTTCAGAACTGCCTTAGTTCTACGTGGCATTGATTCAACAAGGTGCTGAAAGCATTCTTTAGAAATGTTGGCCCATATTGATAGGATAGCATCTTGCAGTTGATGGAGATTTGTGGGATGCACATCCAGGGCACGAAGCTCCCGTTCCACCACATCCCAAAGATGCTCTATTGGGTTGAGATCTGATGACTGTGGGGGCCATTTTAGTACAGTGAACTCATTGTCATGTTCAAAAAAACAATTTAAAATGATTCGAGCTATGTGACATGGTGCATTATCCTGCTGGAAGTAGCCATCAGAGGATGGGTACATGGTGGCCATAAAGGGATGGACATGGTCAGAAACAATGCTCAGGTAGGCCGTGGCATTTAAACGATGCCCAATTGGCACTAAGGGGCCTAAAGTGTGCCAAGAAAACATCCCCCACACCATTACACCACCACCACCAGCCTGCACAGTGGTAACAAGGCATGATGGATCCATGTTCTCATTCTGTTTATGCCAAATTCTGACTCTACCATCTGAATGTCTCAACAAAAATCGAGACTCATCAGACCAGGCAACATATTTCCAGTCTTCAACTGTCCAATTTTGGTGAGCTCTTGCAAATTGTAGCCTCTTTTTCCTATTTGTAGTGGAGATGAGTGGTAACCGGTGGGGTCTTCTGCTGTTGTAGCCCATCCGTCTCAAGGTTGTGGGGGTTGTGGCTTCACAAATGCTTTGCTGCATACCTCGGTTGGAACGAGTGGTTATTTCAGTCAAAGTTGCTCTTCTATCAGCTTGAATCAGTCGGCCCATTCTCCTCTGACCTCTAGCATCAACAAGGCATGTTCCCCCTCAGGACTGCTGCATACTGGATGTTTTTCCCTTTTCACACCATTCTTTGTAAACCCTAGAAATGGTTGTGTGTGAAAATCCCAGTAACTGAGCAGATTGTGAAATACTCAGACAGGCCAGTCTGGCACCAACAACCATGCCACGCTCAAAATTGCTTAAATCACCTTTCTTTCCCATTCTGACATTCAGTTTGGAGTTCAGGAGAATGTCTTGACCAGGACCACACCCCTAAATGCATTGAAGCAACTGCCATGTGATTGGTTGATTAGATAATTGCATTAATGAGAAATTGAACAGGTGTTCCTAATAATCATTTAGGTAAGTGTACATTCATTCATACTTTCCATAAAAAGTAACTAAGTAAAGCAATATTGTGAAGCATTACTTTTAAAACTAAGTTACTGCAATTCTGATTACAATAATATAATATAATATAATATAATATAATATATGAGCAGCAATATCACACTCGTAGCCATGCGATTTGGCTGTATATCAGCACGGCTGTGATTCGGCAGTAGATAATCAGAACGTGCTGATATACAGCCATATCGCAAGGTTACAAGTGTGATATTGCGTTTATACAACAGTCCAGACGGCACAAGTGAGTAAATAAATACGAAACGTCTCGGTTACTAACATAACCTCGGTTCTCTCTAGAAGAGGGAACGAGTGTTGCGTAAGCTAGCTTACGCTACGGGAAAACCTCTTTTCTCGAGAATACTGATGCCAAAAATTATCCTTATAATTTGCATTAATTTAAAACGCATTTGCTGCAGCGAGCAGACCTAGGCGAGGCAGCTCGCGAGCCTATTGGTTGCTCTGCGGCAACTGCTGCAACCTATCGAGGGACTGCTCGTGACGTAAGCACCAATGAGGGCGCTGGCGCCCTCAGTCGTCACGTCCCGCGCGAATGGGCGTGGCTTATACCTATATAAGCCAGAGCTCGATAGGATGCTCCTTGGTTATCATCAACTGAAGCGAAACCAGATGGTAGCACAAGCACGGCAGGGTTACGCAACACTCGTTCCCTCTTCTATAGAGAACCGAGGTTACGTTAGTAACCGAGACGTTCTCTTACGAGAGTACTCTCATGTTGCTTAAGCTAGCTTACGCTACGGGAACCCAATTTTAAACGCTGTGCGTGCTAAATCTACCACAATACTGACCCAAGGGCGAGTGCCCTGAGCTCATTTGATATGGGGATGTAAAAAGCCGAAGGATGGGCTTAATAAGAATGATATAAGGAAAACGTGGTTACCTTAAGTGAACAAGGGTGCTTAACACTGTATAACAGTCAGAGGAGGCATTAGCCTGTCTGAACTGAAACTTGCAGTTTACGGAAGCGAGTCCGGCAGAACAGAGCAGATTAACTAGACTGATAATAATCTAGCTTGAAGATTGGGAACTTCCAGGTTATAGAACCTTATAAATGTAGACGGAGAGCCCCAGCCTGCCGCCATACAGATATCTTGAAGAGAAATCCCACTTGACCAGGCCCACGAAGAGGCCACGCCTCTAGTGGAATGAGCTCTGATGCCCAGAGGACACCGAAGGCCCTTAGATGCATAAGCCAGTGAGATAGCGTCCACTATCCACTCGGGAAAGGCTATGTTTCGAGGCAGCTAGACCTTTAGATCGGCCACCAAAAGAAACAAAGAGCTGTTCTGACTGTCTGAAAGCAGCCGAACTTTTCACGTAAATTCTCAGGGCCCTAACTGGGCAAAGGAGATTCACGTCAGACTCGCTGTCAGATCCGGAGAGGGCTGAAAGGGAAATGACTTGCGCTCTGAAAGGAGTGGCAAGTACTTTGGGGACATAACCATATCTTGGTCTGAGGATGACCTTGGAGTCATTAGGCCCAAACTCAAGGCACGACGCGCTAACAGAAAGTGTGTGCAAGTCACCCACCCGCTTGACTGAGGCGATAGCTAAGAGAAAGGCGGTTTTCAACGTGAGATACTTAAGGTCCACAGACTGTAGAGGTTCAAAAGGGGCACCCTTCATCGCCTCCAGGACCCATACGGGAACCGAGGGGGGTCGAGGAGGGTTCATACTTCTAGCTCCCCAGAGGAAGCGGACTACAAGGTCGTTCCTATACAGTGACTGACCGTGCGAATGTTTGACAAAGACAGCGATAGCCACCACATAGACCTTGAGCGTGGATGGGGATCTACCCTTATCCAAAAGCTCCTGTAGGAAGGAGAGAACCTTCGATACCCCACAATCTTGTGGATCCAGGTTGCGAGCTGAGCACCAACCTGAGAACACTGACCACTTGGAAGCATAAAGCCGTCTAATAGAGGGCGCTCTAGCTTGCGTAATCATGTGTTACACCCCGTCCGGGGTATTGACGGGTAGCCGTTGATGGCCCACACATGTAGAGCCCAAAGCTCGGTGTGTGGGTGCCAAATCGAGGAGTGAGAGGAGATCACTCCTCAACGGGACAGGCCATGGAGCCAGGCTCTGAAGCTGCATCAGCTCCGGAAACCAAACTTGGTTCGGCCAGAACGGAGCTACTAGAAGCACAGAGGAACCGTTCTTCCTGATACGCTTGATTACCTGTGGTAACAGATTGATCGGCGGCAAAGCATAGAGAGGGTGGTTAGGCTGGTGATGGGCCAGGGCGTCCTTGTTCTTCGTGTAGCATATTGGACACTGAGCGTTGTCTTGAGACGCAAAGAGGTCGACCTCCGCTGTGCCAAAGGTGTCCCACAAATGCTGAACTGTCTGAGGGTGGAGAGACCATTCCCCTGGGGGAACGTTGTCCCTGGACAACCTGTCTGGACCCACGTTCAGATGGCCTGGCACATGCGCTGCTCTCAGCGAGAGCAGGTTGCGCTGAACCCGTACAAGGAGGCGTTCTGCCAGTGCATGAAGATTCCGTGATCTCAGACCGCCCTGGCGATTTATGTAGGAAACCACCGACATGTTGTCCGTGCGGACAAGGACATGGTGGTCTTTTAGAAGAGGAAGGAAGAACCACAAGGCGTTCTCGACCGCCTTCATCTCTAGACAGTTTATGTGCAAGCTCTTCTCTTGGCTTGACCACAGGCCAAAAGTCGCTCTGCCCTCGTAGAGGGCGCCCCAGCCCGAATTGGAGGCGTCTGTCGAAACCACTTTCAGTTTCGAGATAAGCCCCAGGTTTACACCTGTCTGATACCAGCCGGTCACCTTCCAGGGCTCCAGAGCTATGACACAGTTCTGAGTTACCTTGAGACGTAAACGACGGGATGCCCATGCTCGACGCGGGACTCGCGTCTTTAGCCAGTGCTGTAAAGGGCGCATGTGAAGCAGGCCTTAATGAAGCACCGCTGAGGCTGAAGCTATGAGGCCTAGAATCCTCTGAAATCTTTTGAGAGGAGAGACATCGCCTGCTTTGAATGACATCGCCAAGCGCTGAATACACAGAGCGCGCTGTGATGTCAGCTGCGCTGTCATTGACACAGAGTCCAAATCCATTCCCAGAAAAGAAGCTTTCTGAATTGGAGATAGCGAACTCTTGGTCCAATTGACTTCGAGGCCCAGAGCCTCCAAATGGTTTAGTAATAAAGCCCTGTGTGTCATAAGTTCCACCTCCGACAGGGCCATAATCAGCCAGTCGTCCAAATAGTTCAGTATTCGCAAACCCTGTTGTTTCAGGGGGGCGAGCACTGCATCCATGCACCTCGTAAATGTACGAATCTTAAGAAAGGCTTGTGACGGGGGGCTATTTGTATCTGAAAATAAGCGTCTTTCAGATCCACTGATTTAAAACCAGTCCCTCGGGCGAATTTGCGCGAGAATTTGCATGGTTGTAATCATTTTGAACGATCGATTCATGAGAGCTCCATTCAAAAGCCTGAGATCTAGAATGGGTCTGAGACTACCATCCTTTTTGGGTACCAGGAACTAACGGCTGTAGAAACCCGACTCGCTCTGGTTCAGAGGGACGGTTTCTATGGCGCCCTTCAAGTACAGTGTCATAATCTCGGCTAAAAGCAAATGAGCTACTTTCTGATCTACTGTAGTTTTGACCCGGGCTTGAAAGGCCCATTAGGGGGGGGTTGGGGTCGGCGAGCGAACTGCAGTGAGTAGCTTCGCTTTATAATGTTCAGCACCCAATCTGACACGCCCGTGATACCTTCCCATGCTTTTGCACCTATAGCTAGGGGTAGAATGGTATCTGGGCTCTGGTCGCTATAAGAAAGGGACCCGGAGACCTGATAGGGCTGATAAATTGACACTGTGCTTGCAGTGTTTATCTGACGCAGCGTGCTGAGACCAGCAGCGGGATGATTTACACATAACTAGGGCTGCAACTAACGATTATTTTGATAATCGATTAATCGGACGATTATTTTTTCGATTAATCGATTAATCGGATAAAAGTTCCAATTTGATTTTTTGTTTATTATAACTAAATAAAACCCTAAATCAGGATTGTGGCGAGCAGGACGAGGCCGAGGCACGTGAGAGATGAGAGACCGGTGCGTCTCACAGGTGTCGTTCATTATCACTCACGCCACCGGCCTCGCACCGTCCTCTCACGTCCCTCTGCCTCGTCCTGCTCGCTACAAGGGTATTTATGTGTGAAAGTGTACTTTAAAAAGTGCAAAAGCCACACATTGGGTCTCATTCATGAAACATTCGTAAATATACGAGTAAATGTGCGAGTGATTTGCGCGTAAAGAGACCTTTCCCGAAAACTCTTCTCCTGATTCACAAATACTTCGTAAACGTTAGATGTGATAGTAAAATGTGTGTGTGTGTTATTGAATTCCAATCAGTCGTAAATGGGATGCGCGTGCACGTTCATTCTCAATTACCATAAATCCCGCCCATTAAATCCGACTGACAACTACATATGGGCATCATATTATGACATGAATGCGAATGAAAAAAAAAATTTCTCAGATGCAGAAATTGAAGTTTTATTAGCAGAAGTTCATTCAAAACGCCACATTTTATTTCAAGCATACATAGTGGCGTATCGGGTCCTAAAAAAAAAGGAAGCTTGGCAGCATATTACAGATGCAGTTAATTGAGTTTCATCTGTTAATCGAACATTCCCAGAAGTGAGAAGAAAACGGTTCGACATTAAGCTTGAGAGCAAAAAGCAAATTAGTTCACTTCGGAAAAATAGTATTCAAACTGGAGAAGGACCACCATCGCAGATGCTATTACTGGCTCTCATAATAAGAAAAACCGTATGTAACTACTAAATATAATATTTTTTCAAAATGCTGTGTAAATATGTACCCGATTAAGGTGAATTCAAATGCAGCCTTATTAACCCTCTGGGGACCAGAAACGCGCCGGCGCGTTTTGCTCGTTTTTTTTCACATAGCAGAAAAATAGACTTAAAGTACTACCATCATTTCTGTTCATATAGAGTTAAGAAATATGAGAAAATAATCTGTTAAATGTCTACTTTTTTATGTGCCCACATACAATCGAAATAAAATATTGTGCTTTTGTAAAATAAAGAAAATAAACAGGGTGTGCGTTCTGCCTCTCGGTCACCGTGAACTTTTTTCCTGGAGCACGTCTCTAATCTTCAACACAACTCAGCAAATACTATTCACCCAGACATGAGCAATATATCTTTTAAATCATTTGAGTTTGTACTTTTAAATGATCCGATTCAAAACTAAAATTATTATTCTCCGTTTATGTCATCTATATAAAAAGAGAGACGTGTCAGCCCGTCTCATTATTGTTCTCTCAGCTGATTATCTCTGGTAATGTGACACGCCCACGGAGAGCACGCGCTATTCAAACGCAAATATGTGAAGCAACACATTGAGACGCGTTAACGCCCATAAACTCTGAAAACACACATTATTTTTTAGTCAGATTAATCTACTGTCGTCTTGCGCGGCTATATGAGGAACAATCCTGGGACATTTACCACTGGGTTTATTTTCACTTCGAGGATGAACAGATTCAGCTGAGAAGTAAGTGTTTTTTGCAAGTGCTTTGTTCTAATCGCGATATAGAATAACGTAGTGTCTGTAAACGGAAAAATAGCATACTGTTAAATGTGAATCATGTTTGTGTGTGTGTGTGTGTGTATGAATGAATGAATGAACGCACAGATACGCACTGTTACAGACTAAATAACAGACAACATTTCGTTGACTCGTTTTGGATAAAGTTTTTACTCTAAAATAGACATCAAATAAGCTTTTTTTAGGAGTTTCTGCTCATATGTTAAATATATAGTATGTTTTGTCAATAAACTAATCAACTAAGATGTTATAGTGTTTGTTCAAGCTATATCAAAATAATGAATCCTCAACTTTGAAATATGTATGATCAAACTAAGACATTTATGGAGAAAGACAATTTTCTTTTCAAGATGTTTCCAACTCTAACTTTGAACTTTGAACTGAAATAAAACCATGTCTATATGGTGAAGGGTGTGTGATAGAAGTGTCCAGACGTATGCACCCTGTATTTTCCTTATATAAATCCAAACAATCTAAAAGCCATTCTTTTTTAAATCTCCTCATTCTTTGTGCAAGGCTCCTGTAATGATATGGCCTGATAGCACCTAATAGGGCCATTATGGGGAGGGTCTTTGTCTTTCTCAGGTGTGGAATGCCACACATATTAATGAGAGATCACGCCTCCTGCATAAAGCTTTCTCAAACAAAACACGTCATTAAAAATGTAAAAGACTTTATTGACTTATCTGAATGAGTAGTCAGGATGATTCTCACATTGTTTTGGAGCAAATATTCTAGGCTATGTGATACAATTTTCAAAAAGTCTTGTGAAGAAATAATCAATATGTGTTTTGTGGTCTTATTTCAGCAACTTTCATTTTTATTTTTTTCAATAACCACGCATAAACATTATTCTATTAAAAATACAAACATGTACATACATGTTGCTCAGATCTCATTGTAGCCAAGTTTGTGCTATGTAGAGTGAATTTACACCTTTGCCATTAACATGTTTATAAATAACTGAAAAAAGCACAAATGTCAGTGCATGTCAAAACATCCCAAGGGCCCCAAAAACACTCTGGTCCCCAGAGGGTTAATGAGCAAAACGTTCGGCTGTTAAGTGCACTATTTACGCGTGGCTGGGAGCAGGTGTAGATTTCTTGTGTACTAACATTTGGAAAATACGAACATTTTAATGAATCCGAAAATTTACGCCAGAACCACTTTACACACGATTTACACAAAAATTCGTTCTGCTCGTGTTTCATGAATGAGACCCATAGAGTTTTACTAATATCAATATTTGCTTTGTTTTTAATGATAATAGCTGATGGCAAGTTGACAACCATGATTAATGTAAAATTAATTAAAAATGATATTCAACATATGTTTTAACACAATTTTTGTTAAAACAAATTTACACAGACATGTTGTTCAGATGTGAAGATATAAACTAAAAACATCTCAAATATATAATTAATTTAATTTTTATTTAAAATTAATTGAATTATAAGGATAATTGATAAAATAAATATAGAAAGACTGAAAACAAGCGTGTGAACGTAGAGCCGCAGTAGATCGCGTTTGAAAAACAATTAAAACTTAATAGTAGACAAATGCTATAAAGAGAACGGGATGGAGGTACGCAGCAAGCTAACAGGCTTGATTAAAAGGACAGGAAAAATTATGCATTAGTGCACAAGCATTCGCTGAAAACCACTGAGTACAGTGACTAAAAAACAATATTTTACTGCTGCTGTTATTAACTGCCTTTATATTTAGTGCTTCACTTTGTAAACACCGTTTTAATTTAACCTATTTCTGCGGTAGCGCTATTTCAATCCATCACTTATGTTGCGAGCGAACTGATTGCGCAACCTGATGCTCGAGACAAATACAGACATCCCAAGTCTCGCGGAAGTCCCGGAAGTCACTCGCATTTTGATAGCGGCTCCCTGATGCCCGCAAATTAGTTCAAACTCTCGGAATCTAGAGCGCGCAAGCAAGAGTGCGCATGCCAGACAGAAGAGACTGTGCTCCAAACATAGACTGTAAACAAGATCTCGGTCTCTGCGCGCACGGCAGATCGGCAAGGGAGGGAGACCTTGCGTGTGTCTCATGAAGCGCAGCGCATGTAAGACAGAGAGCATCATGATTGGCCCGTCTCAACCAATCACCAGTAAACGCTCGCCGTGACGTAAGCAGACCAACTAATCGATAATGACATTCGTTGACAACTATTTTAATAATCGATTTTAATCGATTAGTTGTTTCAGCCCTACACATAACATTCTGGTCACGTGGGCCGGGGAATGATTTATGTGTGTGCGGCACAGAGGGCGCAGTGTTTAACCCTCTGAGGTCTAAGGATTTTTGGGGTCCTTGAGGTGTTCTGACATGCTCTGACATTTGTGCTTTTTTCAGTTATTTATAAACATGTTAATGGCAAAGGTGTAAATTCACTCAATAAAGCACAAACTGGACTACCGTAATTTCTCAGCAACAATTATGAAACATGTTTGTATTTTTGAGAGAATATTGCTTATGCATGGTTATTGAAAAAACTAAAACTTAAAGTGTCTGAAATAAGGCCACAAAACACATACTAAATATGTGTCCACAAGACTTGTGACTAATCAGTGTTGTTGCCTAGAATTTTTGCTTCAAAATGATCTGAAAATCATCCTGCCTAATCATTTACACAAACACATACACTGATTTAAATTTTATTAGACACCTTTTGTTTGGAAAGGCAATATGCGTGGAGGCGTGTTCACACCTGAGAAGACAAAGGCCGGATAATGTGCCGCATAATGAGCTGCATATTAATTAGCCCTTTCACACAGGTGTGTCACAGGATCCCAAAGAATGCAAGGACAAAAGAAATGATCTATATAGCCTATACATATTTTACAATTAGAAATTGTAACCAATTACAAATAGGTTACAATTACAACAACAATTACAATTTTAACAATATTTCAAGTGTATTTCTTTGTAAAAACTATACATTTTATCATACGTATTAAAAAAGGTAAGGATTCATTAGTTTGAATATTGGAACAAACACTATAATAACATCTTAGTTGATAATTCAATATACCTACTTTATTTTTGACAAAACATCATACTATAGTATATTTAACTATGAGCAGAAATTGGTGAACAAAAGCGTACCTATTTAATGTGACAGTAGTCTTTTTTTACAGTCAAAACTTTATAAGCTATCCAAAACTAATCACAAAATCATGTCTAAACATTCATATTTAGTCTGTAATATATTGTGTATGATATATTAGTATATACATGTGAATTTGCAGCTTGTTGCTTATACAGACATTTTATTTCAACATATTTCAGTCTATTTTTACTCATACAAACTATATTGCTATAGCCTACTAAGATGTGTTTATGTAAACATAACGTTTACTAATGTAGGTGCGAGAGTGAATGAACAAGGCACAGACACGCGCTGTATAACTGTAAACAAAGCGCGCGCGCCTTTGCCGTTCACTCATCATTTAGCCTACACACATACACGCAATTCATATTTAAACAGTCTTTTTGCGGTTTACAGTCCGACACTTCAATATCACGATTAGAACAAAGCACTAGAATAAATGACTTACTACATCAGCTGGATCCGTTGCTCCTCGAAATGAAACTACCAGCACTTCTGGTACATTTTCCAGGGTTAGATATTCCTCACAGTGAAAGGATACGCTGTGTACACAGCTGTACAAGATAGCCTACTTACTAAACACGATGTGTTTTATAATCCAGCTGGTGGGCGTTGGCATGTTTGAACGGCTTGTCTAAAATCATTTGCGTTTGAATAGCGCGCGCTCTCCGTGGGCGTGGCACATTAACGCGTAATTAGGTATAATGAGCTGGAAAGAAAAATACTGACATCTCTCTCTTTTCATACAGATTACATAAGCTAAGAATATTTGTTTTTTTATATAAATTAACTCATTTAAAAGAAGAGAGTTCAAGCTTCATTATGGAAAAACACTCGTGCCTGTATGACAAGTATTCGCGGAATTAAAAATAATCTTAGGACGCGTTTCAGAATGGACTTCACTGACAGAGAGAAGGCAGAACGCGCATCATGTTTGTTTTTCTTTATTTGGCGAAAAGCACAACACTTTGTTTTTATTGTGAGTATCCACAAAAAAAATAGACACTTATCAGGATCTAATGATGTACAACACTTAATATGTAAGATCAAAATCAACAGAGTATTTTGAGTTTCTTTTGCACTGATAAGAAAAAAGCGAGACTATCGCGCCGGCGCGATAGCCGACCTCAGAGGGTTAACAGTAAGCGTGCGTGCTGAGAAGCGGGCACCTTCTTTACACTTAAAACACAATCGGCATGAACCGCCTTTATTGAAACAGGCCCTGAATGAGTGTGTGTCACTGAGTGGGCCGTGCTTAAGTGTAGGGGTGAACACTGGGACGTGGGCACATTTCCTACTTGTAAAACACCTTCGGCGAGAGCTGGAAAAACAGACATAATGCTCTTTTTGAGATTTATCTGGGTCGCCATGAAAACAGTGTTTGGGTACAGGCGAGCGGGTTGTGCAACTGGCTCGTTGGCTGTAGAATACACATTTCCAGTCACCGCAGCCGCGGCAACTGTGAGAGCGACACGTGCTGACTTCAAAGGCGGTCCGGCCACAGCGGGACTCGACCTTCGCCGTCTTCCAAGAGTCAGGAAGATTTCGGTGGCACAGGATCCAGCGTGATCTTGGGCCTGGGTCCCGAGGAGGGGGCGGCCTGCGACGACCAGCCGAGCTCGAGCGTTGGCGCTCTCTTGGTCACTGATGCTGAGAAGCTGGCGGCGGAGGCGGCGGGGAGGCTGTTTTCCATGCAGGCGGCTGTTTCCTAGATCGTCTTGACGCGGAACTCGAGCGTAGTCGCTTGGCGTAGTCACTGGCTCTAATCCCACTGGACTCCTGAAGAGAAGGGGTGGGGACCAGAACGGAACCCGACCACTCTTCACTCCCCGAGGCGAGAAGAGAACAGCCGTCCTCTTCGTCGTCCCCTTCCGACTCGTAACGGAAGATGGGAGTGGCCGAAGTTGGGCGCTGGCCATCAGTAAGTGACACGGGGGAAAGCGAAGCACGCGGGGATACCGCTGGCGTGTATTCGTCCACCGGAACCTCCTCAGGCGGCCTCTGAGAGCGGCGCTTCTTACGGCGCGGCACAGAAGATGGAGGCGGAGGCGCAGAATCCACGTTGAAGATGGCCAGTCGAGCCTGCAGGGTCGACAAGGCCATGGTGTCGCATTTGGGACATCCGCCCTTGGACAGCACGTGGCCCGCATGGTCTCGGCCCAAGCAGGAAGCGCACAGGATATGACGGTACCCGTTGGCGAGAGGGGCTCTGCACGAGCCATAGGAAATACGAGGCATTTGTAAGAAAGGATATGGGCGCCGGATAGCGCAGCAGGAACGGCGACTGAAGGTGGCAAAAAGACGACCGGGTTCCTCAGAGAGCTCGTCCTGCTGAAAAGGCTGTTAAACAGCGCAGTTTTCTTCTCCGAGATCCAGCGATGCGAAGGCTTCGCTGAAGAGATGAAAATCAAGGAGCATCCTATCGAGCTCTGGCTTATATAGGCATAAGCCACGCCCATTTGCGCGGGACGTGACGACTGAGGGCGCCAGCGCCCTCATTGGTACTTACGTCACGAGCAGTCCCTCGATAGGTTGCAGCAGTTGCCGCAGAGCAGCCAATAGGCGCGCGAGCTGCCTTGCCTAGGTCTGCTCGCTGCAGCAAATGTGTTTTAAATGAATACACATTATAAGGATAATTTTTGGCTTCAGTACTCTCGAGAAAAGAGGCTTTACTCTCGTAAGAGAACAACAACAGAGTGTCTTTAAAAACACTCTTTCAGCAGAACTACTTCCTTCCACCATGGATTCAAATCAAGTTCACCGTTGAGCCTGAGCCAGTTACTAATTCTAAACCGTCACTTTAGAACTAGTAACGAAGGAATGTTGAGTATTATGGTATTATGAGAGAGAGATAAGCGAAACGAATGTATTTACTTGCATCTGATATAGCATTCATTCTTTAGGTCGATGTCCATAATATTATATTCAAACAATCAATTTGAATGTCCGCTGAAGAAAGCAATATGTTCGTCTTTTTCCTTCCCATGACAGCGTTAAAACAACTTCCTTGTTCTGACTCACTCATAAAGACAGTATTTGCCGCCATCTAATGGCGTAAATCATGTAACTTTCACTGAAGTCCATTTCACGATACTTTCTCAATACCAAATACGTCATATTATTTATATAAAATAATATTTATTGAACAACAATATATAATTACAGCAATAGACATTATAAAAGACACAACCATTCAGTCAAACGATTGCAGCACTCTAGTACAGGATTTAAGATAAATATAGCCTAAATATAAAGTTATGAAACTTAATTTTCCCCTTAAACACAATCGATTTGCTCTGGAACAAATAATAGATTACAAAGACCAAAGATTTCCCATTTGATATACTCTAAATTAATTATATCTCATGTTTAACCCTCTGAGGTCTAAGGGTTTTTGGGGTCCTTGAGGTGTTCTGACATGCTCTGACATTTGTACTTTTTTCAGTTATTTATAAACATGTTAATGGCAAAGGTGCAAATTCACTCAATATAGCACAAACTGGGCTACCGTAATTTCTGAGCAACAATTATGAAACATTTTTTTGAGAGAATATTGCTTATGCATGGTTATTGAAAAAACTAAAACTTAAAGTGTCTGAAATAAGGCCACAAAACACATACTAAATATGTGTCCACAAGACTTTTGACTAATGAGTGTTGTTGCCTAGAATTTTTGCTTCAAAATTATCTGAAAATCATCCTGCCTAATCATTTACACAAAAACATACACTGATTTAAATTTTATTAGAGACCTTTTGTTTGGAAAGGCAATATGCGTGGAGGCGTGTTCACACCTGAGAAGACAAAGGCCGGATAATGTGCCGCATAATGAGCTGCATATTAATTAGCCCTTTCACACAGGTGTGTCACAGGATCCCAAAGAATGCAAGGACAAAAGAAATTATCTATATAGCCTATACATATTTTACAATTAGAAATTGTAACCAATTACAAATAGGTTACAACAACAATTACAATTTTAACAATATTTCAAGTGTATTTCTTTGTAAAAAGTATACATTTTATCATACGTATTAAAAAAAGGTAAGGATTCATTAGTTTGAATATTGGAACAAACACTATAATAACATCTTAGTTGATAATTCAATATACCTACTTTATTTTTGACAAAACATCATACTATAGTATATTTAACTATGAGCAGAAATTGGTGAACAAAAGCGTACCTATTTAATGTGACAGTAGTCTTTTTTTACAGTCAAAACTTTATAATCTATCCAAAAATAATCACAAAATCTTGTCTAAACATTCATATTTAGTCTGTAATATATTGTGTATGATATATTAGTTTATACATGTGAATTTGCAGCTTGTTGCTTATACAGACATTTTATTTCAACATATTTCAGTCTATTTTTACTCATCTTAGTAGGCTATAGCAATATAGTTTGTATGTGTTCATGTAAACATAACGTTTACTAATGTAGGTGCGAGAGTGAATGAACAAGGCACAGACACGCGCTGTATAACTGTAGTAAACAAAGCGCGCGCGCCTATGCCGTTCACTCATCATTTAGCCTACACACAGACACGCAATTCTTGCGGTTTACAGTCAGACACTATTCAATATCACGATTAGAACAAAGCACTAGAATAAATGACTTACTACATCAGCCGGATCCGTTGCTCCTCGAAATGAAACTACCAGCACTACTGGTACATTTTCCAGGGTTAGATAGTATTATTCCTCACAGCGAAAGGATACGCTGTGTACACAGCTGTACAAGATACTTACTAAACACGATGTGTTTTATAATCCAGCTGATGGGCGTTGGCATGTTTGAATGGCTTGTCTAAGATCATTTGCGTTTGAATAGCGCGCGCTCTCCGTGGGCGTGGCACATTAACGCGTAATTAGGTATAATGAGCTGGAAAGAAAAATATGAAAAGTATGAAATCTTTTCATACAGATTACATAAGCTGAGAATATTAGTTTTTTATATAAATTAATTCATTTAAAAGAAGAGAGTTCAAGCTTCATTATGGAAAAACACTCGTGCCTGTATGACAAGTATTCGCGGAATTACAGTTAATTTTCGGACGCGTTTCAGAATGGACTTAACTGACAGAGAGAAGGCAGAACGCGCATCATGTTTGTTTTTCTTTATTTGGCAAAAAGCACAACACTTTGTTTTTATTGTGAGTATCCACAAAAAAATAGACACTTATCAGGATCTAATGATGTACAACACTTAATATGTTAGATCAAAATCAACAGAGTATTTTGAGTTTCTTTTGCACTGATAAGAAAAAAGCGAGACTATCGCGCCGGCGCGATAGCCGACCTCAGAGGGTTAACCACCATCTACATAAGTGCCAGCGGCAAATTCCCAAAGGACTCGCCAAGATAAAGATGTGTTCTCTGCAGGTACATGAGCACTGAACCTGGAGCTCACGTCTGCGAAAGCGTCTTAGCAGATTGTAAAATAGGCACTATGATTTTATATTAGTCACATATTTGAGGTCTAAATAACTACATTCTCGCCTAAAAAACTAACTATTTTTTAAAAATATGATGGATTTGCTCAACCGTCATGACAGTCGCCACAAACAGAGTGATACAAACGGTGAAACGGTTAGAGTGCTGTTACTGGGTGAATATTGCACGGCTGGAAAATGCTCGAAGCCAATCAGATTGAAAGAAAAGTTGCATAATATGATGATGTATGATATGATATAATATGTTGAGTATTCGAGACTTTTATCATATTGGTTTACCCATCTTTATATAAAAGCCATATGGCACTTTCTGTCAGAGATGGGCTGGGGCGGGTAATGCATGCCGTGCGGGTAATGCAACGACTTGTAATTTCCTGATCACATCCTTCTCTCTTTTCCCTATCATATCCTGTCACCTCTGTCACTCCACTGTCCTGTCAATATAATTGGCAAAAGCTCCAAAATAAAATAAGCCACTGAAAGTCACGTGTTATCAGTTAACTTACCAAACCTAAACAACACCCCATTGAGCCTGTTAAGATCACTGTAACATACTGTACAGGCTCTAGTGGTATATGATTAATATTTACAAAATGAAAATAGGAACCACTGATTTAATAAATCAAAGAGAAATATAAAGAGAAAATTCAACACAACATTTCACACTATCAGCACAATCTTGCTATTAAAAATGGGTGAATCTAAGTCATCTGTCACCCTTGGCGCTGATAAAATCAAGCACATAATAAAAGTTCACCTGAAGGTGGCCTTAAGGATCTGTCCTGATGTAATCTCTTTGGTGTGGTTATTGTAGCCATAGAAGAGGTCCCCAAACACAGTCTGGTTGGCTGGGATGTCAGCTGTGTCCCCACAGTCCACTCCCTCAGTGCAGGCTTCTGACAGCGGCTGACATGAGCGGCCGTCTGATCCTCTCTTATAATCTTCAATACATCTACAAACATATGGCAATGAGAAGACATGAGAGATAAAGGGACAGAAGAAAGAAGCGTTGACCTGCCAAAGTAAGATAATACTTTCCACTATTGGTCAAAAATGGATGAGCCACCAATTCATTCTTTATTATTACACTTTTCCTCATTTTAGAATAATAGTAAAGCCATCAAAAACTAATATAATCAGAATATGGGACCAACAACCAAACAAGTCAAACTAAAATTTTCTTTGATTTCAGCATTTTCTAATACCCAGTATTCATTGGCAATAAAGCAGGTCAAATTAATTTATTGTTGACTTGACTATGCAAAATATTGGTTATGAACATTTGCTGCAACCTGTATTTAGTTTGCAATAAGAAATACAAAAATAAATAAATATTTTAGTTTTTAAATGGACAAATTATTAGACATTTAAAACAAATGTAAATGTAAAGAAATGCAATCGTTTATTTGATTCATGTTTTAAAATGTAGTAAAATGTCTGTATGTGTTCTTGTGTGTGGAAAAAGAGCTTATAAATCATCCTAAATTATGTTTTAACTCTATTTTTATTTTTTTTTATTTTTTTAGAAATGTAAAAATGCGGATGTGGTTTGTTGTGTTTACGGGTTGGTTTAGGGTTAGGGGATAGAATATACAGTTTGTACAGTTTAACTAACATTATGTCATTGGAAAGTAATGAAACATGGAACCCTGTGTGTGTGTGTGTGTGTGTGTGTGTGTGTGTGTGTGTGTGTGTGTGTGTGTAACAACTGTAGTCAAATCAAAAGACTTAAAAATTTAAATGGAATCTGTATTATGTAAAGCATCAAGTGTATATTATGTATGAATATGGATTCATGGATTAATAAAGTGTTATCAGTTTCTAGTGGTGTGTTTGTTTGTTACAGTAGTAAAACATTCAAATCTACCCAGAGGTACAGGTAATGATCTCACAGTGTAGCATCCGTCATGAATATAAGGTTGACAATTCTTTTTATTTACAGCAAAACAGTATCATTCTAATAGCGTGACAGCACATAGGAGTCGTTTATATTTATGGAACTTTGAAACTTAGCTGTCATGTCTGCACTGTACTACACAAGCAACAGAGAGAAAGAGGTGTCAGGGCTTAAACGCTCAGTCTCACTTCTCTTGGTAACGTACTACAGTTTTACAGGAAACTGTCATCAGCGTAGGTGAGACATCCTCTCAGTTGCACATCCGAAACACAGACAACGATTTAAGTGGCTTCAGATTGCTTGTCGCATTATCAGGATCTCCAGAGAAAAAGAGAATTATGCGCATTTGTCACCTTTAGTCGATGTGCCGTGACTATAACAGTCAGCAAGTGATCTCAGAGACTCTGAATAGGTCAAAAAAAGAGGTTGTTTTAGCAGGGAAGAAGGTGTAAGAAGGATTCTATTTATTCTGACTGGGTCATATTCTCTGCGGCTGGCACATTAAAGTTGAAGGAATGGTTAGTGATGTGTTATGCATGTGATGTATTGTCTGAATAAAAGCACTTTCACCAAGACATGACCGGACAGAAAAACATTTGAGTTGAGTTCCCTTAAAAAGGCAGTAGCGTTTAAAAGCTTCGGGTCAGTAATTTTTTTGTTTGTTTTTTAAAATGCATTAAAAAGGATCAATAGTAACAGTAAAGACTTTTACATTGTAAAATAAAATCTTTCTATTTCAAATAACTGCTTTTCTTTAGAACTATTTATTCAATAAAGAATCTGGAAAAAACATGTATGATGGTTTCCACAAAAATATTGAGCAGCACAACTTTTCAACATTGGTAATAATAAGAAATGTTTCTTGAGCGCCAAATAAGCACATTAGAATGATTTCTGAAGGATCATGTGATACTGAAGACTGGAGTAATGATGCTGATGAAAATTCAGCTTTGCATCACAGAAATAAATAACATTTTAAAATACATGAACATAGAAGGGAATGAGACGCAGTGTCTGTTTTGATGAGGCTATGGGAACGCCTCCTGCTAGAAAGATGATGACTGTATTTTTTATTAAATAAATGAGCCTAAGAGATTTCTTTGAAAAACATTTTAAAATTCTTACCAACCCCTAACTTGAGACACTGGGCCAGATGTACTAACGCTTTTGGGCCCACTTCAGGCGTATTTGTTTCGCAAAGTGCGCATAAAACCATGGCGAGGTATGTACGAACGGGACGCACCGAGATGAAAGCGCAGACTGCCTGTCGCGGGAACTGAAAATGGCAAAATGCGCTTTTCGTGTCATGCATATGCATTCATGGGATGGTCAAGGGGAAAGTGGGAGTGTCACATAAAGAAATGGGAGGGAAGCGTTATGTACAGAAAAAGCCGGTGAAAGCGCACCTCTATTTTGCGCTAAAAATTCTCCGCCTCTTAAAAGCAGGTGTAACTTAGGAAGCGGGTTTCCTGGCATATACCTCCTGGTGAAATGGCAGCAGTAATCCGAGCAAGACGAAGACATAGGCTAAGGAGACGAGCTGAAAATATTTTTGCCACAAGAATCACACTTTTTCAGTTGAGTGAAAACGAAATCATTAACCGTTACAGATTAAGCAGCTACGCAATATTACAGTTACTGGAAGAAATCAAAGATGACATCGAATCTCCGACTCAGCGTTCACATTCCATTCCAGCAGTTGTTAAATTACTCGCTACATTACAATTATTGGCATCAGGATCATTTCAAACAGTCATTCTCGCCATTCTCCGGATATTCTCGGGATATTTGCTTTCGCTGTGCTAATTGCAAGGGCTACCACAGCTGTCCTCACTCAGGCGATTGATAGCATTATATCTATGTAGTGTGCGCGCTGTCGCGGAAGCGTCAGCGGAAGCAGTCAGCGCTCGTGTTTAACCTCCTCGTGTTAAGACCGACTCGGGTAAAGACCTGCGACTCTACCTGCGCGACTCCACCGAGCAAGGACACCTGCAAGGCACTTAAAGTATCTTCTTAACCCTTTCCCTTCCTACCTTTATCTTATTTCCCATTATCATTATGTGCTTTCAACACATTCCTGTTGTCTCTCGACAACGCTCTCTCACCATGCACAGAAGGCAGCGCAATACTGCTAATCTGCGCCCTATTCTCTCATCCTCACACTCACCTCTCACTCTTTCTATGGGTCTATGGAATTTTCAATCAGCAGTCAATAAAGCTGACTTCATTCCAGCCTTTGCATCTCATTCTACTCTTAATATCTTGGGCTTGACTGAGACCTGGATCTGCTCAGAAGACTCAGCAACCCCTGCTGCTCTCTCTAACAACTTCTCTTTCTCTCACACCCCTCGCCAGTCGGGGAGGGGTGGGGGCACTGGTCTTCTCATTTCTAACACTTGGAAATTTTCAACTCTCTCTTCTCTATGCAATAACAACTCATTTGAATATCATGCTATTACACTTACAACTCCCATGAAGATCCATATTGTAGTTATTTATCGCCCCCCAGGTCAACTGGGAAGTTTTGTAGAGGAGCTGGATGTGTTGCTGTCCTCTTTCCCTGAGGATGGCATCCCACTTGTAGTCTTTGGCGATTTCAACATCCACCTAGCGAAACCGTATGCAACAGACTTCATCTCTCTCCTAGCCTCTTTCGATCTCAAACGCCTCATCGCCACCGGTACTCACAAGTCAGGCAACCAACTGGACCTGGTTTACACACGCAACTGTATCACAGACAACATTTTGGTGAAACCTCTCCAAGTTTCAGATCATTTCCTCATTACTTTCAATCTACAACTCACTACCCACTGAAGGGTTGGTCAAAATCCCTTGCCTCTTCAAATACATCTATAATCATAAATCCTTTTGGATGCTTATATACTTCCTTATAAAAAATCAATAATCAAATATATTCATTATCACATACTCATTTTTATATTCTTTGTGCTTGTGAAATTATATTTTCTTAAATGCATGTGATGGAAGTAACCAGTTTCTTTTAGGTGCATTCCAATCTTACTTTGAGATTGCACGTAGTACACGCAGGACACGAAGGCCATGTAACCCACAAGGCCGTTTGTCTCTTTCTCTGGTATCAGAAGAAAGGTTAGAGGGTCCTAAAGGCAGCATGGACACATATGATCCTTCGCTGGACAGATGGTCAAGCTATATTGAGCGTTACTATTGAACTTTAATTGTTGTATTAAATTGTATTCTTTCCAGTATATTTCCTTCCTTGGGAGTAAATGTCAGTTATCTGTTTTTCTCCCAAACGAGTGAATGTTTTAGCATTATGTTTTGGTATACTTAACTGATAATAAAGAGCTCAGACTCTCTTCAGCCTTGATGGGAGCTGTTATTTGCTAGTGTCTGTTATTTGTGTGTGTGCGTATGACATTCTATGTAGGTTCTGGACGTTCGGACCAGACAACCCGGCACCCTTCTCTAACCTGCGAGGCCACCACAGACCTAAATCTATTGAGTGGACGACAACTATCTTTACTAATGGCGGTAGGCACCCCTATCTCCTCACATGTGTTAAATTGTTTAGGCTCTTAATGTTTCTTAGCCAATGAGAATCATTCAACCTGTAAGCAATGACGTAGCTTAGACCTTGGAAATGGTATAACTGCTGTGATCTTTGTAACTGTAAGGGAGGCGGCCTACGAACTCCTGTGTGAGTCTTGAAGCTGACTTCTGCTGATGAAAATGCAAACTATCTTCAGTAAAACTTTTCTTTAATTTTTTATAATTCTGACTCCGGGTCTTCATTCTTCATATCTGGTTCTGGGTCTTTAACTGTATACCCCTTACACCATGCTCCACCAACCTCCCCACCATTTACTTTCAGACGAAACCTGCGCTCACTTTCTCCGTCCTCTTTCCTCTGCTGTGTCATCTTCTCTTCCCTCACCCTCACATTTCTCAACTCTGGATGCGAATACTGCAACGGATACTTTATGCTCCATCCTAACCTCCTCTTTAGACAACATCTGCCCTCTCTCCTCCAGGCCAGCACGCACTACTCCCTCTAACCCCTGGTTATCTGAGGTTCTTCGTGAACACCGGACCAAGCTCAGGGCAGCGGAGAGGAAATGGCGCAAATCAAAAGACACATCTGACCTCAGTAGGTATCAATCTCTGCTCTCTGCCTTCTCTGTTGATGTTCACACCGCAAAATCTTCATATTTCCACAACAAGATCAACAGCGCCTCTAACACACGTTCACTGTTCAAGACATTCAACTCTCTCCTCTGTCCACCTCCCACCTCCTCGCTAACTGCTGATGATTTTGCTAACTTCTTCACTAACAAAACTACAACTATCAGCAGTCAGTTCTCAGCTTCACACACACAGGAACCCAAACTAACCTCTCCCACAGCCAACAACCTTCTCTCCTCCTTCACTCCACTAACCGAGGAAGAAGTATCTAAACTTCTCCTCTCCAGTCATCCTACCACCTGCCCTCTAGACCCCATCCCCTCACACCTTCTACAAGCCATCTCTCCCACACTTCTTCCAGCTCTCACACACATCATCAACTCATCCCTCCACACTGGCATTTTCCCTACAGCATTTAAGCAGGCTCGGGTAACTCCTCTGCTTAAAAAACCAACATTAAACACATCACTTCTAGATAACTACAGACCTGTCTCTCTCCTACCATTCATTGCGAAAACACTTGAACGAGTTGCTTTTAACCAAGTATCATCTTTCCTGTCTCTGAACAACCAGCTGGATGTCAACCAATCTGGCTTCAAGAAAGGACATTCAACTGAGAC
This sequence comes from Tiaroga cobitis, assembly GCA_030578255.1. Classification (NCBI taxonomy): domain Eukaryota; kingdom Metazoa; phylum Chordata; class Actinopteri; order Cypriniformes; family Leuciscidae; genus Tiaroga; species Tiaroga cobitis. The sequence continues at coordinate 38,168,148 of CM060592.1, read as the reverse complement.
TGCATTGCTGTCAGTCACGGAAGCCCTGCGGATCGCAAAAGCTGCTTCCAAATCATCAGTTCTCATTCTACTGGACCTGTCTGCTGCTTTCGACACAGTGAATCATCAGATCCTCTTGTCCGCCCTCTCATCACTGGGCATCACAGGAACCTCCCTCAACTGGTTTGAGTCCTATCTCACAGGTAGGTCCTTCAAGGTCGCATGGAGAGGTGAGGTATCCAAAGCACATCAGCTGACCACAGGGGTTCCCCAGGGTTCAGTTCTTGGACCGCTCCTCTTCTCCATTTACACCACATCACTGGGACCCATCATACAGGCACATGGTTTCTCTTACCATTGCTATGCTGATGACACCCAACTCTACCTCTCATTTCAACCAGATGATCCCACAGTAGCTGTACGGATCTCAAGCTGTCTGGCGAACATCTCAGCATGGATGAAGGAACATCATCTGCAGCTCAACCTGGCAAAGACTGAGCTTCTCGTCCTCCCTGCCAATCAGTCTCTACAGCACAACCTCACTATCCAGCTAGATTCATCCTCAATCACCCCATCAAGGTCGGTCAGAAATCTTGGAGTAATCTTTGATGATCAGCTGACCTTCACTGACCACATTACAAAGACAACTCGATCATGCAGGTTTGCTATGCACAACATCAGGAAGATCAGGCCTTTCCTAACTGATCATGCAACACAACTTCTCGTCCAGGCCCTGGTCATTTCAAGGCTTGATTACTGCAATGCTCTTCTGGCTGGACTTCCATCATGTGCAACTAAACCTCTACAAATGATCCAGAATGCTGCAGCTCGTCTCGTCTTCAACGAGCCCAAAAGGGCCCACGTCACTCCTCTGTTCATCTCTCTGCACTGGCTACCACTCGCTGCTCGCATCAAGTTCAAGGCTTTGACGCTTGCTTACAGATTGACCACAGGTTCAGCTCCCTCCTACTTCCACTCACTACTACAAGTGTACATCCCTACCAGAAGCCTACGATCGGTCAATGAGCGACGGCTCCTGGTACCATCACAGCGGGGCACAAAATCACTCTCCAGAACATTCTCATTCACGGTTCCATGCTGGTGGAATGATCTCTATGAAGGTAAAATGATGTCATAATGAATTGCATGCGCAGGGTAAGATTTGTGAAAGTGTGCATAAGATTGCAAGCGTAAATTAAATTTGCGTGTGCAAGAGAAGATTTGTAAGCGTGTAAATCGCATATCAAGTGTAAGAAAAAAATATTTGCAGCATTTTACTGTTATTGGTAAGTGTAATACATGTATTGTGAAACTGCAACTTCATGCTAACGCAAAATAAATAGGATCTGTATTCTTCTGACTTCCATTTTTCCGCGCTTACACTTTTGTTACACTCGCTTGGCACGGTTTTTGCGCACAAATGCGGCCAAAAGCATTGCAAGCCTGTGAACAGCTATTTGCAACCGAAAACAACAGAGTCAGGGACTGCAAAACAGATTGATCGCGTAAAATCAAACTTTGTGTAAATAAATCAACTGTTGCAAATGTCTAAATGACTTATTGTGTACATGCGGCAAAAAAGTTCCCGAAATAACCCGATTTGTACAGTTGCGTCTTTCTTTTACCCGCGCTTCCAATTTTGGCACGATTCTCTCACTGAATGAGTTTTGCAAGCGAAGAGGAGGGCGGGTCCACCTTCATTATGCAGCCAATCAGATGAGCTTCTCGCTGACACTCGATTTACTCTTATCTGATTGGTTCAATAAACACGTCAGTCTTCAGAACGCATATTTATCTTCATTTGGCTCATTCTCGTTACTTTTAATGCAAACATACATGTTAAATAAATACATAAATCATGATTGTTTAATAACCTGTGCACCATTAGGTGGATTATTTGAGTAAATACTGAATTCCGAGCGGTGTTATTGGATTTAAATTTTATATATTATAAGCCTATCTGTTACACCACTGAGCTGATGTTAAACTTTACAACAAACAAACAAACAAACAAAAAGAAAACATTGAATACCCATTTTTTAATACCGAATAATACCATTCTTATGCAGTGTTTTTCACATCATGTCTCTGTTCATGGTATTTAACATATATTTTTAAATATTGTCTTTGTCACAATTCTGATTACTTTCGTGACTGATCAAGCTATTATGTTGCTAGTATAATGAAATGGTTTCTCTGTGTCCAGATTTGACTGTAGCTAATGAAAAACTGATTAATATCTGATAAATCTGAAACTGATAAATTCAACTTTAACAAAAAGTAGTCTTTAATAATTAGATGTATATGCGATTTACACGCTTACAAATCTTCTCTTGCACACGCAAATTTAATTTACGCTTGCAATCTTATGCACACTTTCACAAATCTTACCCTGCGCATGCAATTCATTATGACATCATTTTACCTTCATAGATCTCCCCACCGTCATCCGGAATGCAGAATCCCTGACAGCATTCAAAAGGCAACTGAAAACTCATCTCTTCCGGGAGCACTTAACATAAATAAAAAAAAAAAAAAAATCCTTTCCTTTAAATCCTCGCTTGCCTGGCTTATGCTACTCCGAGCAATGTCTGAACTTTGTATTTTGAGCACTTCTTGCATTGTTTTTGCCTCTTCACGATGACTCGCTTGGTTTAGTCCTCAATTGTAAGTCGCTTTGGATAAAAGCGTCTGCTAAATGACTAAATGTAAATGTATTTTGAGTCCTACAATCACACCTGATATAAACTGCAACATCTTTACCATTTTCTCAATATGTGATAAAATATGTTTTTTAGCAAGTTACATAAAAAGAATATAGTGGCTATAAATTCAGCTTGTTAACATTACTAACCACTTTTTTTTTTTTTTACAGGTGAATGTGTGATGGAATTAGCATATTTCAGCAAGTTCAGGTTTGCTAGTTTTTAATTTGAAGCCATGTTCACTCTCAATTTAAATATACATAGAGACAGAAATGTGGGAACAGGTAAAAAGTGTGGCAATTCACACTCAGACACAAAACAGCCGCCATGGATTAAGAAAGAATGTGTAAAATTACTTACTGTAAGGTGCTGTGAACTGCATGAATAATCAACTAAACTAACCATACTAAAAGGACATTATTCAAAAGAAAACAGCAGAAATTCAGTCTTTAAAAATAGCAGGTGTAAATAAATACCAGAACACTTCCTGCTGTTTTAAAAATGCATGACTGTGACCATGAACAGTATGAGTAAATTGTGTAATCTCACCCGCAGAACATCTGGATGTTGTAGAGAGTAGGGTCCTCCTCCAGAGGTGCCAGCTGCTGAAGGCACAGCTGCTCGCAGCCCCCATTAAAGCCATCAGAACAGTCAATGCCAATGTGGTGGTCATAGCAACCAGTGCCATCTTTCATCGGGCTCAAACCAGGAGGACACTGAGAGAAAAATTAATACAAAATATCAAACATTCTCTGATCTGTCATGATATCCCTTTTATCTTTGGTATGTGGCAATTTTAGCATACATGGCTGTACCTCAGCCATAAACAATAATACATAAGCTGATAGCAGAGCTTATCTGATTATTGCCTGTGTTACAATGCGTTGTACTATTATGTATTTGTGTTTACAAGTATAGGCCAGCTCACAATAAAAGCACTATAAACGTTCCTGAATGTCTAGTTGAGTGTTTCACTTAATATACAGTAGAACAGCTTAAAAATATAATGCATCTATTTAGTAGGAACATGTGATAATTGATTTATGACTTTGCATAGGTGCTGCAAAGTAGATGTGTGTTATAAGTGTACCTCCTTGGAATTGTAATTTGATTTGTGTTGATAAGGGTCAGATATTATAAGTTTATCTTCTTTTTGCTCCTTTTCATTTCTTTTTAAAAGAATGAAATAAAAAAATATGAATGAATGAATGAATGAAACTCCAAGTTTGCCATTACCAAAAGCAGAGAGAGCCAATATGGGGTCGCTCAGTATGCAGCATATATGCATATTATAAATATATGTATTAAACATATGAGATATATAGTGGCATAAACCTTTCTGTGGGAAAAAAACAGAGTGGGAATGGAATTAAGACACATTGCAGGCTGGTCTAATTATTGATTTTTTTTTTATTATTGTTCATTTTAACACAATAACACTCCCCAATACTGAAGTCATCCTTTCTTCCATGCATTTCTTTCTCTGTTCACGCAATGTTTTATGTCAATTGTTAAAAGCTTTTTAACCTCCTTCTTGTGGCGGGTGCCCATACAGTAGATTGCTTACATGAAAGATTGCAAGATGCTTACATGAAATAACCTGCAAGTGCTGAGAAATATTTTCTTGCAAAAGAACCACTACATAGAAAGCCATATTTTGTAACGAGAAAGAAATACAACTGAAATACTTCATTATTTTGGTTACAGTGAAATCTCTACAAAACATCAAGCTTCTCTACAATTAGTCACTCACTATTCACAAATCATTAAAATGAGTCTGAAAGGGCATAATTTTCTATCACAGTGGGTGTTGATTCATGACTAAGCTGCTGTTATAATAAAAATGCATTAAGAGAGTAAAATTGTATAGCTTTAACTAAATGAAACCAAAGACTCTTTGTCCTATCTTATAATTAAATTGCTGATAAGTTTTGGTTATTGATACAAGGCCCTTAAAGAAAAAAAGAAAATAACAAATCGGGCCATCTCGCCGTTGTATAAACTTCACCACCTCGCTTCCTCAGTTTATTCAGTGGCAGGTTGAGTGTAAAACACACACTTTCTGATCACCACCTTTTCACTTGACCTCATTCGTATTAGGGATCAAAGCCCAGATGTTGGCAATGCATCTTAGTAGCACATCTTGTCCCTGGATGCATCCGTATTGATTTTGTCAGTAAGCTACAGCTGACAAGACACCTGATTTATTACCAGCAATGTAGAGAGCGCAGGGCACTGAGTCTCTTAACTCATCTGTGGCAGATTCCTTAAATCACAAATTCCCAGTTTGATCAGCTGAACAGAAGACATTAGAGGAAAGTGGAGGCCTGTTCGACAGGAAGCTAATTTTTCACATGATTTAACCACTCATTTGACATTATGACAGAGCTTCAAAGGTGCACTACTGAATGAAAAACTGTAATTATTGAGTTCATAAAAAAAAGATTATTATGTATTTTTGTTTAAAAGTGCCAAGATCCCAGCTCTGTGTCTTGATGTGGTGAAATGTATTCTGTTCTCATTGTTTCCATGCTTCCTTCCTGTGTTTGGTTTCTGTTTCACCTTGTGTGTTTTGTTAGTCGTTGATGGTGTTCATGTGTTCGGTTGGGGGTTGCTTGGACGTTCTTGTTTACTCCGTGTGTTCTTTGGATTGCTGCTGTTATCCTTGTGTGGTCTGTTTACCTTTTTCCCGGTCTGGATTATCTTTGATTTTGTCTTTTATTATTAAAACTGTGCATGTACTTGGATTCTCTCTCTGCCCTTGTCCCTATCCACCAGTTACACTAAGCTAGACACATGAGGAAAAGAGTGCATTATAAATAAACTGTGATTTTACCAAGTCCAAAATATTAATTTTATAAATTAGGGATTTAGTGTAAATGCATATACATTTTTCAAAACCACCTATCCTGTACATAAATAAATACATAAATCAATTAAGTTTGCACTTTAAGAGGCAAGAAAATACGATATTTTGGGCAATACAAATATATTCAGATTGAAATATATCAAATAAAATCATATAATTTATATTTATATATATATACACAAGATATAACACAAGATATATTGTTGTTAAAATATATTTACATTAACATTAGCAGTATATTATTTGCATATTTTGAAACAGTTTGCTATATGGGCAGTGCAAAGTAAATGTCCTTTAGTAACTCTACACTGTATAGAAAAACCATGCCACAAGATTTTTGTACGTGGCACATTTTCTTCAATAGCCTTTTTAGTGGGCTAAAATGTAAAATAACTCAGTGCAAAGTGAGGTCAAATACATATTTACGGTGATTGATTCTGCCTTCTATTCCAATCTTTTCTTTGTGACCAGATGTAAAAAGAATAAGGGATGAATCAAAGCATTAGTGTGAGGAAATGGGCAATTTATAATAATTATTTAAAATGCACCGCTCAGATTTGAAGAGAAAGAGTTACCAAGGAAAGCATGCATGAAAATGGATAGAACATAGCATGTCCAATTCACAAAAGAAAAAAACAAAACAGCAATGCCCTTGTGTCCATCTAACAGTGAATAATGCAATTCCTGAGTCATAGTTCAATATTACTGCAGTCTTCTATCTGAGCTCAAAGCATCCTTGATTGAAAAGCACTTTGTAGCGCAGAGGACATAGTGAGACAGTTAATGATGCCAGAGAAGTCATGAAGGTTTTAAATTCAAGATAAACTGAAAAAGCCCTGAACTACTGAGCCTTTTAATCTCATTTCCAAATGGGGATCTAGTCCCACAGCTTTCCAAAGCTTAAGGGAATTGCCCATGTGATTTTGTCATATACGAACAAATCCCTTTCAGACTGTCGGATAAGCTATGCAAATCTAAAAACTGCCAAAAAAAAAAAAAAAAAAAAAAAAAAAAAAGCCAGAAAGGAGGGAAAGAACAAAGGAGACAGAACAATTATCCAATTTTCTTTTTTCATGAGAGAAAGGAAGAATATCCCCGCTAAAATTGTCATAGCTACAGATAAAAACATTATAACATGAAACCATAGACATTTGAATTATTGATTGTATATTAGCAGACATGCACTGCATCTGTAGATCTGAAAACTGTCATGAACAGTTGCTATAGAAACATGAGCGAGCGCACGCACACACACGCACACACACACACACACACACACACACACACACACACACACACACACACACACACACACACAGAATAGAATTCAAGAATATAATTTAACTGGACTGAATCGTGTCAATATGAAAGAATGACAGGTGCTTTGTTTCTTGCCACATAAACCCATGCAGAAAACCACAAGGTATCAAAATGACTGACATACTTTGCAAAATGTCCAAATTGTTAGAATGTGCAAAAACAAGTGTTTTTTGCACCCTGATAATTAAACAACAGATTGTCATTATTTGTAACGTTTTTTTTTTTGCACTGCCTACTGACTGCTACAACAAAGCAATCATCAACTCAGTGTAATTACTGTATAAAGCTTAAATTAAATTTAAGAAAAAGAGAGCCAAAACTACAGCAACAATTATTTTGACTAATAACACTACATTTAATCAATGACAAAGTTAAACTAATTAAAGAAAAAAAACAGAAAAAAATGTTGCCTTCCTGGTAAGGTTTTTGCAAATAGAATATTTTTCTTCTTATTTACAGTAGTAAGGCAATGGTCAACCTGAAAGTCATATAATAGTCATTTTACAAATCACGCTTTAGGGACTATAGCTCGCTACATTAGCATGGTCGAGTATCCCTGCTGGCCCAGACTGTCCCTCTATAGCAGATAGTCACAGAGATGAATACAGTCCTCTTAAACCACCTTTTGATCCTGCAGTGGTGTTTCCTCCCTGCTGAGCATCTGAATCACTCCCACAGAGTTTGCACTCAGGAGACCTTTGCCAAGTATTGACTAGGAACTCAGAAGTGCTTAACAGCCAGAACATGATAGGAGACAGAACTGCTTTTGGGAAGATTGTGAGCGGGTTGTCGATGGAGAGATGGAATGCATCGGTAAAAAGGAGAGAACTCTACCGCCAAAGGATGTTCCTTTTTTTATTATTCTTTTGAGAATGCATTTGTAACACCACAACGCTCAGCTATGATAATTTCAATAAAAGCTTCTTTTTTTTTCTTTCTCAAATATATATATAAAAAAGTTTTGTAAAAATATTGATAAAATGAAAAAATATTTAAAATATTTTGGGCAAACATTTTTCTCTGTTAGGTTGTTTGGCATAAGACCCCTACAGCATTACTAATGGAATTCATTGCCATTCTGATTGTATACACTGGTAACACATAATTCATTCATATACAGACAGCTACTACACCAGTATCTGTCAGCAATATCAAAAAGTCTCTGTTGAGCACGCTTGGCTGGCTCGCTCAGATCTAGAGAGGATCCAATTTGTTTTTCATGCGGACGGCTGGACGGACGACGGGCACCCCGATGTGTCCCACAAAAGCACTCAACACCTAGTGTTCTGGCGGGAAAGGAACTAATTAATCACATCATCATTTAGCGATTACCAGTGTATTTCCAAACTAGTGCACTGTTCCTCTCCCCAGGAGTGCTATACATCAGCTAGACACAGCAGATCGGAACGAGTCCGCTCACGCAGACTGCGATATTAAAACACAGAAGCAGCAGTGGCACTGCTGTCCTCAGACAAGGTGATAATTGATTAGGGGGGGGAATGAGGCTCTCTGGGGGGCCCGCAGCGAGCTCTTATGATTGGACAGATTGAAGCATCATTTTTATAGCTTCAGTCATCTGTTAATTACAAAACATTGAGCTATGGGCTCAACAGAAGGGTGTGTTCTGATTATGAGGAGCAGGATGAATTTAGAGTTGAAATTTCTGCGAAATATTGAGGAGGCCATAACATCTGTTTCATTAGGATTAGGTTTAGGGCTGTCCATCCAGCCTTACTTGAAGGTAATTTCAGTGCTAGCAAGGTAGCAATAGAATCTATGAAAATAAATGCAAGACATAAGAGATTAATCAATCACATTTCAGTATGCAAATACATGTAAGAAAGAAGGCCCAGTAGAATTATGTTACACCTCATCTTATATAGCTCATAAATCCATCCTTACAATTTAGCCTACATCTCACGAGTACAACACAGAAGACACAGAACCTCATTAAATTATTACCATTCAATATAATCTACAATTGTGATTCAAGGGTAATTTTATTCTAGAAAAAGTGATTTTTATAATAATAGATTTAAATAGATTTACATAACTAGGAGCTCTACATGTTAGTGCAAAACAAAGTGTTAAAAATGTATGAAGGTAAAAAAGTAGCAATACTCGTGAGCACGTAGATGTGAATTTGAGAACTTGTACAATAAATATTCGTAATTGTATGTGAACATTTACACTCACAGCTCCAATGTGAAAACCTGTAAAATAAAAATCTGAACTTGAACGCTGAGATTTGCACTCGCAGACAATAGTCACAAACCTGTATTCTGAATCTGAAGCTGCAGACAAGTAGTCACAAATGTGTAAAATGCCATTCACAAAGATACAATGACAGTCACAAACATGTAAAATATATTTGCACTTCTTCTAACATTCAAATTTCGCAATACAACCACAATTTGGCAACTTCTCAAATCTGTCACTGCAAGTTCAAATTCCGCGCCTTGACTTTTGCTACTCTTTTCGCGACATATGAGGTGCAAAACTGATTTGTGCACTTGTAACTCAGTAGTGGCGAGAGAGAAAGGGGGGCGGGAGCGGGGGTGTTCAAAGGAGCCGTTTTATTGGTTGGCACCTAGCCAATGAAATAGGACTTCTATTTTACGCGATGATGTCACGAAACCCGGCTCCTCGAGGATGTTCTGAAATGCTAACATGGCTTAATGCATTACTAGACTGATTTAAAAGAAATGAATGATATTATCAAACTTAGTAAACACCATACTAATAATGTATACTACAGAAAAGCAGATGAGCACAGAATATGAACGGAACACGTTAAATTTAGACAGTGGTATTAAAAGACCAAACTCAGGAAACACCATAAATAAAGCAAACAGAAAAGCAATTGAGCACAATATGAACGCAACTCGTTTAATTGTACGTTAAGCATTTTCCTCTCATAGAAAACCAAGAAAACGCTTATTGAGGATTAATGGACCAACAGTTAAAAAAAAAAAAACACACAATTCGTTATACATTATTAATAAAACAGGCAGCTGGTTTATTTGCACTGAACACAAATTTGCTTTCTTTCGTCATATTCTGTGCTCATCTGTTTTTCTGTAGTAGCCTATACATTATTAGTATGGTGTTTACTAAGTTTGATAATATCATTTATGTCTTTTAAATCAGTCTAATGTTAGCCATGTTAGCATTTCAGAACATCCACGAGGAGGCGGGTTTCGTGACATCATCGCATACAATAGAAGTCCCATTTCATTGGCTAGGCGCCACCAATAAAACGGCTCCTTTGAACACCCCCGCTCCCGCCCCCCTTTCTCTCTCGCCGCCACTGAGTTACAAGTGCACAAATCAGTTTTGCACCTCATATGTCGCGAAAAGAGTAGCAAAAGTCAAGGCGCGAAATTTGAACTTGCAGTGACAGATTTGAGAAGTTGCAAATGCCAATTTGAGGCTGTACTCCGAATTTGAATGTTAGAAGAAGTGCAAATATATTTTACATGTTTGTGACTGTCATTGTATCTTTGTGAATGGCATTTTACACATTTCTGACTACTTGTCTGCAGCTTCAGATTCAGAATACAGGTTTGTGACTATTGTCTGCGAGTGCAAATCTCAGCGTTCAAGTTCAGATTTTTATTTTACAGGTTTTCACATTGGAGCTGTGAGTGTAAATGTTCACATACAAGTACAAATATTTATTGTACAAGTTCTCAAATTCACATCTACGTGCTCTCGAGTTTTGCTACTCTTTTACCTTGATAAAAATGAGCCCACTGGAAATATCATCAGACAATACAAACACTGCTATGTATATTATTATATTATAATTTGATCTGCCCATCCTTATTTTTGCTGCTGTGATTTCCCCCCATAGAATACAAAGAAGCATGGAGACCACATTCAAGTTTAGTTGCAATTTTGACTGATTTTTTTAAATAGTATGCATATATGTGGTCAGGATTTGAACACTAAACACAAACTAGATACCCTAATTACACTAATTTAAATAACTACCATGTTGTTCAAACAAAACCATTTTTTAAGTAGCTTTGAATGAAAGCATCTGCTAAATGATTAAATGTAAATGCAAAACAAAACAGAAAGATGCTTGACACCCATTGTCACTCAGGATTGAGAGGCTTCATTGAAAATACAATCAATGCAAATATCTCTCAAATTAAACAACACGATGAACAGGAACAGATATCCAATAAGGCTCGCGTTGGACACGCACCTGAACAAATCCTGATTCGCATGTTTATAAACATGAGCAGGAGATCATGAAGGAAATGAGTGTCAGAAAGATGGATGAGACACAGCACTTTTCATAAACCCTGGCTGAAACAATCCTCCCATCAGCAAGGCCAGCCAAACACACTAATCATGGCGCGTGCCAGAGTGAGAAATCAAGCACTTTAAGCGTACCTCAGCCAGATGGTGAGTGAAATCAGAGACCCTGGCTCATTTCATGGCTGCTTAACAGCCACAAGTGAGGAAGAGAGAGTGAGTGTGATGTAAAAGAAAAATAAATGGAAGAAACAAATACGATTTTCCATGGTAAGTGAAACAAACTCCTTCGGCAGACAAGAAAGGCCTAACTTATAAAAGTAAATGCTTTTTATGCAGTGTTGGGGGTAACTCATTACAAGTAACTTGAGTTACGTAATCAGATTACTTTTTCAAGTAACTAGTAAAGTAACGCATTACTTTTAAAAATTACAACAAAATATCTGAGTTACTTTTTCTAATAAGTAACGCAAGTTACTTTGTTTTCCCCTTTATTGACTGACAGCTCTTCTGTCCTAATGTTGAGACAAATCGAAGTGCAGAGGCGTTGTGTGTAAACATGATGGTTATTATAGTTCTAGATTAAATGTAAGCATGGATTTACTCATCTCACTTGCACAAAAAAAGATTCAATATTCCTCAAAATGAATAAAATCAGTGAAATGCAGAATCAGAACACTATGCAAACCTCCAATACCTAAATATGTTAAATAAAACAAAACATTTTTTATGCATTTAATCTTTATTGACCAAAGTACTTGCTTCTGACCTCCGATTTTTCAGTTAAACCATTAGCAAAAATGACTATAGATTTTTTTATATGTTTTTATTGGTAAAGTAAGTGTTAAATTTGTTTCTCCTGCATCCTCTTCTTCTGTTACCCAGAACAGCAGCAGCTGAAAGGTTTGTTTGAGCGGCGCCCTCTACTGACCACTACTGTACTCTACTGTACAGGAGTAAATCTGCATTTCCTTCAGTCTGAGGCTTATTATTTCACTTTTGGTGTGAAAGGGTCTTTACATTTGCCCAAAAATATATCTTTTTTGGTATAAAAAAACAAGCCCAGCCCAGGTGGAAAAAAAGTAACGCAAAAGTAACGTAACACATTACTTTTCTAAAAAAGTAACTAAGTAACGCAATAAGTTACTTTTTAAGGGAGTAACGCAATATTGTAACGCATTACTTTTCAAAGTAACTTTCCCCAACACTGAAATTGAGTACAAGAGGGGGTTCTTTCTTCACATTTGCAGAAACATTGTGAAGTTTATGATGGTGCAGGCATAGAAATGGCTCATTTTATCTCTGTTTTGAGGCTATGACAGTTTGTAAACAAGTAAACAGGGAAAGCATCAAACGAGAGATAAGAAGAGGGCTGGAAGTGACAGGAAAAGAGATGCATTTGTAATTCCAAAGGGTGACAGACAGACAATGGAACAACTCAAATAACAGGGGCTACCAGTTTAACATATATATATTATATATATATATATATATATATATATATATATATATATATATATATATATATATTATGATCACAACTTGTAATAATTGTACATTTCAGATATGGACATTACTTGGGCAACCAAGTACCGGTACTCTAAATTGTAATGAAGACGCATGCATTTTCTGTAAAGCTGCTTTGAAGCGACATGTATTGTAAAAAGCGCAATGCAAAAAAATTCTAATTAAATTGAATAAATACTTTGATTAGCTATTTAATCATCATCGATGAAAAACATTACAATTAAAATAATAATACGGGATAAGAGATTCTTACCATTGAAGCATTTGTAATATGAGCATAAAAATAACAATTTATGGACTTCTAAAGTCATTTTTCAATCTATCAAAATGATGCATACTAATGTCTTTGAATTAATGAATTAATTCTCTGTAATAAATGTAACTAATTATTTAACTTGTTTCATTACTTTCAAGACAACTCACCACGCAGCCAGTGGAGTCCAGCTTGCGATCAGAGATGCAACGGAAATTTCGGCTGCAGCCTCCGTTGTCTTTTGAACAGTCTCGCACAGGCCCAAAAGAGTCGAGCAGCACCTCCAGACTGTCGAAGGACGAAGAAATCATCAGCTCCTCCCTGATGGACAATGATGCATAGAAAACTCAGTTAGTAATGGCAGGTTAATTATATACGGCAAACAACCTCTAGCATCTTTAGCCATCATTAGGAAAATGCATAATCATATTCTGATTGTTATCATGTTATAATTACTTCATAGAATACACAGAAAATTACCTACACAGGTCAAGAACTGGATATTAAAGAGGCAAGTAGTGTGAAGTAGAAAATAACTTTACTTTGTCTCTTATACGCTACCATGAATCCAGTTAGAGAAAAGCTTTACAGAGCAGCAAAAGTAAACACCACCACTGATGGCTAAACCTTGAACAGATGAACTCCATTGCTCTGACCTTGGTTTCAGCTATGTGGCTGGAAAATTGCATTGGGTGATGTTTTTCCTCCCTTTCCTAGAGCACTTGAAACATCCAAATATTTATCATTACTATGAAATATGAATGGGCAGTGGTCATGATGAAGGAGCAAACCAGTGGCCTTTTATTGTCTATTATATTTTAAGAGTGTGAAATCACCAGGTTGCTGGAGAAGTGGAGTGCTGCTGTGATAAATGGATTCATAGTTCTGCTACTGTGATTTCAGTTTCAAGACAGAAATACTGTCTTTACATTCCAAGTTGTTTTTACTATTTTTCTGTTATGAAGTGCCATGGTCTGTCAGTGTTTAAAAAAATGTATGTTAATGACAATCAAATAAGTGCATGTATAAATACAAAAATAAATTCATCATTTAAAAAGAGAGAGGGGGAGAAACAGAAACTAGAGGCTACTTTTTTAGATTATACATTCAGTCCTAAACCCTGAAACTAATAAAAGAAAATCCTACAATATTTTGAAGAACTATTTAAAGGGGTTATGGTTATAAGTCCACTGGTAAAGTTATTAAATTATTAAAAGTAAAACAATAACCAATTTTTTTTTTTAATTTTCATGACAGTTTTCCAGCACCTTCTTTCCGAACATTAGTATTTAAGTGTCTACTGTTACTGCAGTTAGTTTGCTTAATTCTTCAGAATCACAAAATAAAGCTGTACTAAAATGTGTCAATTATAATGTGTCAGATTGAAATGACTGTTAAAAATAAAGATGGGAATAACAGTATCTGTCCTGCTAAAAAGATCAACGAACATTTGATTCCTGACTGACATATCATGTTTAAAAAAAAAAATTAATAAAAGAGTCATACCATATTTGTATATATTGCAGCCGGATAATAATTGAGATTTACTTGTTCATGTAACAGCATCACAGTTAGCAATATTCGCTGGGGATTCTCAGTGAATGCCCACCTTACTTAATAAAGAACATTGCGGTTCTCACCTCAGGTTCCCACTACCACCAATCTTAGCTAAATACTAGGAGTACCAGGGAAAGCAGACCTTTTAAAGCCGCGATGTTATGGTTGTTAGGGAAGATGTTATCGTAATAAGGCAGAATATATAATGACTCCCGTTCCACAGTAATGAGGGCACTTTGAACAAATTGAGACAAATCTACCTCTCTGAACAAAGCATCTCAATTGGGAGGGCTTAGAACAGAAAATCTTGGGAAGCTCTAATTAGTAGCTTAACTCCAAATACAAAGCAAGCATTTTCAAACTAGACACTGGAAAAGTGCAGCCTGCTCTTTTCAACAGCGGCAAGAAGTAATTAAAATGTACCTTCACTTAAGACTATAATAAAGAAGGCCATCCAAGTAATAGAAGATTCACTCTGAAACAAATGCGATACATAATACTTTTTTAATCAAAAGCTAAGACACTAATCAGTCATTATCTCTGTTATTGTTCTAAAGCTTCCATTGTTACTGGAGACGTTAGCCGCAACTTTGCCTAATATTATTATTATTAACAACATTAATACAAATAATAACATAAAAAGGTTAGCTACACTATATTTTAAGGTGTCATTGTTACAGTGCAATTCTATATTTAAGTACTGAGTAATATTAAGCAACTACATACTTACTATAGGGTTAGGGTAGGATTAGGATTTGGTTGAGGGTTAGTTGCATGTAAGTATCATAATTTACTGTAATTACTATGGTAAGTACATGTAACAGATGTAACAAGGACACTGTAAAATAAAGTGTTACCCAAAAAAAATATAATAATAGTTATTAGATCTGTCACTTCGGTCTGTTTATTCTTGGTTGGGTGACAGAGCTCTGACAATTCTTTCTTTCTTGTCATTGTGAGCGTGCGGTTCCGATCACTCGGACCCATAGGCGTAGCCACGGGTGTGCCGGTGCCACCCACAGTGGCAGCTGGCACACCTAAAAATAGATGCAGAATTATTTTTTAAAGTCTTAATAAAAATGTTTTTCTAACCTTGGACTATTGTTGTTTACTTACAATATTTGTACTTTTTAATTATTATCGTTATCGGACTTCCAACCAATCCGCAAACAGCCGCTGACTGTCTGACGGTAACAAGCTGGTAACAAGGTTGTGCTGTTGAGGCTCGCGCAGCCTCATGAGGAGAAATGGAAACAAATGAGCAGTTCACACAAAGAAATTTCATTAACACACAGCGGTTAAAAAAAATATTATTTTTATAACATATGATATGATAAGTTAAGCAACATCACACGACGACCACAAGTGCTGAATACCATCACGATTGAAAATGTGACACTGATTTCATATGACAGTTCAATAAACAAATAATTGATATCAAGTCACTTACATTTTAGACAATATTGACTGTTTTTGTACTATTTGAGCAGCGAAAATAGTTCCGAACAAAGATCACAGCAGAACAACAGCGCAGCACTGGAACACATAACCACATAACTGAATGATTCAGCCCTTTGAACGAATCGGTTGAGTCAAAGATTCAATGACCCATTGAAGCGTTCTCCCATTCAGCTCCTAAACTCTGGAATAGCCTTCCTGATATTGTTCGAGGCTCAGATCGAATGCATTAATATTATGAACAGCGGCTATGCTAATTATTTCCCATCTGCTTTTCTGCTGTTATCTCGGGACGCTAGTCCTGAAATAAATAGCGTTCGTCAGCTCCAGTTTGTATCCAGCCTCTCACGGACACTTCAGATACCCCAACACCTGCAATGAGATGACTAAACGCCTGTGAAGAGACGACTCGACGCCTGTGAAGAAACGACTCAACGCCGGCGATATGTTATGCCCTAAATTAATACATGATTAACTCACTGTATTTTTTTCTATGTACATTTCTGAAATTCACTTTCTGTAAAGCTGCTTTAAAACAATATGTATTGTGAAAAGCGTTATACAAATAAATTTGAATTGAATTGAATTGAATTGAATTGAATTAAACAACTGCCTCATTCCTGAACGATTCAGCCGTTTGAACGAATCATTTGAATAAATGACTCGATAACTCACTCATTAAGACGTCACCTGCCGCTCCCTACTGGTGGTTTAGTTTCGAGTTTAAAAGTAGGCTATCATTCTTTCCAATATGTTGTATTTGTATATTCAAAAATTATTTAATGCAGTTATAATTTTTCAGTGTATATTAATTAATTTGATTGGTTCAGCCATATAGTGTTTTTATTATTCCAATTGAATTTATTGATCAAATTTAAGAATTTAAAATGAAAGATCATATCAAATAGAGCATATATTTAAAACGATTAGGGAAAAATTCTCTTTATAAAGGTTAAAATATCATAAATATGCAGATTTAAATATGTAAAAGCTGACTGAACACTGATGAGAATATTGCTTCAGAATAAATTATATTTACAACACACACACAAAAAAAAAAATTAGTGAATGTCCGATTTACTTGTTCGAGGTACAAGCACATTAAAAGCCTTAATGTTGAGCCCTGAGTTATATTTTATATAGGCCTATAGGCTTATACTATAGTATTATGTTTATGTGGCGAGCCTGAGTATAGTTTTACACATCAGCTCAGTCTATTATGTAAAGTTAGTGATACGCCGGGTCAGGGTTCTTTTTGCACATTAATCTGATAATAAATGTGGCACACCCAGTTTTTCTTATGCACACCCAGAGACGCTTTTCTGGCTACGCTAGTACCGCACTGTCACATGCCTTTCCTGTCTCGTGTAGCACATGTGGTGTTTTGTGTTTCTGTCTCTGTCTCGATCCCACCTTCCTTGTTGTCTCATTATTGGTTTTATTTGCCCCACCTGTTGATCCCTCATTACCTGCCTGATTTGTCCCTTTTATAAGTTCCTTGGTGTTTGCAGTCTGTGTCGGATCGTTGTCTTGTATACGTATCCTGTTTTCCCGTGACCCTCTGGTATGTTTGTTTTTGAAGTTGTTGTTTTGTTTTATATTATGTTTTCCCCCTGGTGGGTTCTTGTTTTACTTTGTTTCTTTTATTAAATAAATCCCTATTCTTTTGCAATTGAGTGTTCACCTAGTTTTCTTTAGTTGTCACTTAATACGTACGTTCTTCTGTCCATGTGAGTTGTTTTGTGTGTGGAGGAGCATGGTGTTCGGATCCCGGCACTTCGGTCTAGTTTGGTTTTGGTTCTGTGTATGGACATTCATTCTCTGTGCGCTCTGTCTTCTTGTGCGAGCATGCGGTTTCGAGTTCGCTCAGGCTGTACGGTCTTCTGCCGCGTGTGAAGTTGTGTTCTTTGTAGCATGCGGCTTGCGTTTTTCATTGGCCGCGTGCTTTCATGTTGTCATCCCAGCAAGCAATAGCTGTCATTTCACCGTTTAGGTTAACTATAGACCTGATATAGTCCGGCTATGACTAACTTCTAGACAAAATAACCTTGAATTTGGTTACATGTCGTTTTTGCCAAAATAACTTGCGAGATGTATGATATTCCATCATGTAAGCAAAGTATACTGTGATTACAAGGTGTTTGGTTTCATTTCCTCACTCATTTGATTTCTTTATCTAATTGATGACTTGTCTATTTTTGGGCTATGGTTTAGACGTCTACTAAATTTTTACTGACAGCCCAATTTTGACTTGTTTTAGCCTAGATGTCTGGGGTGTGTTTGGACACATTTTGTGCAAACACACAGCTTCTCATTAGCTGTGTGGTGTTTGTCTTTTTTTTTTTTTTTTTTTTTTTTTTTTAAAGCACGTGGCTTGTAGTTGTGATCACTGGCTTGTCATGTTTGTTTCTTTGTGCCATGTGCTCTTGTCTATTGTCTCCACCCATCTTATTATCTGATTATTGGTTCAGCTGCCTCCTGTCTCCCTCGTTACCTGTCTTGTTTGATCTCTATTTATTCTCCTTGTGTTTGCAGTCCTGTCCCAAATTGTCGTCGAATGTACCTTGTGTCCTGCTTTGCCTGATCCTGTTTGCCTTGCCCTGTCCTGCCTTGTCCAGTTGCCAGTCATGTTTTCCATCATGTGGGAGTTTTTGTTTTTATTTTTGAAATAAATAAAAGCCAATCTCTGCATCACTGAGTCCTCACCTCATCCCTTAACCCAAACCTGACACTTAGAGTAACAAGGGGTCAGCACGACTGCTTTTGTATAACAGCTCAATAAACAAAAAGTTAATATTGAGTAACATTTTAGACCATATAGCCAGTTACTTACTTTTTCTCTTTTATCATAATTTTTTCCTCCAAACTAAACCATAGCAAAGTCCTTTTAGGCAAGTCATGCCACTCGGCCGCCATCTTGGCAACGCCTCCGGGCAGCTATTTCGGACTAACAAGACCAGGCTCCTATCTAAATGAACGGGCAGAGAGTCAGAACTGCACTTTCACTGGTCACTGGGACATAAAAACTGCATGTATACAAACACTAATAAAATATGATAAAAATCGCTGAAAAAGTTTGACTTTGCCCCAAAATAAGGTTTAAAACGCCTTTTTCCCCACAGGTTATACTTTTACTGCGCATGCGCAAGGGTTCTCTCGCTCTCTGTCATGCGCGCGCAACTGCTCGCTCGCTCTAGATTCCGGGAGATTTGAACTAATTTGCGGTCATCAGGGAGCCGCTATCAATATGCGGGAGACTCCCGGAACTTCCGAGAGACTTGGAATATCTGATATTTACACAACTAACACATCAAATCTGCCGCCTTTTCAAACAGTAACATATTTTCCGCTGTCGCAAACCTCAACTGTGCGCATGCGTCGGTGGAGCCAGACGATAGGCTTAAATGTTTTCCGGCTTGACTGTTAAAAGCAGACGATTGGCTTTCCAGCGGGAGGGGCGGGGCATGTGCATACAACCGCCATCTTTGGCGTTACGAGTTTTCCCTATATAGTTGTATTGAGGATTGAGGAAGTGGCATGTCTCTATATAAATAGTCTCTGACCATAGCAGGGCCCTTTGAATGAATCGGTTGAGTGAATAATTCAATGATTCATTTGTGCCAACAGTAAATTATTCAGTGTTATTAAAAGATAATTTCAGAGAATGATTCAATGACACTCAATAAGAGTCACTCATCACTTCTTTCATCCCTGAAAGAGTAATGAGCGCGCTTACTGTACATGCGCATTCTTAACCCGATTAGGCTTAATAAGCGGACAATAATGTGGTAACATTAACGCGTTAACCTATTTTCCTTTATCGTGTTGCGGTCATAAACCGCTTAAGCATAAACAGATTGACAGCAAGATTTTTGCTTAGATTTCACCCGTGTAAACACATTAACCTGTGTTCTGTGGGATAACTGAAGTTGTGCATGTGTGATATGTGAAAGGAAAGCATCCTTACAGTGGATTTAACCGTAGGATACTTGCATTGCCGGGTTATTGGTTCGGATGTAAACAGGAACAGTGGGTTATTTGAATAAGCAGATTTTTGGCAATTATCAGTGTTTTGTTGCACATGTAAACATGCTCATTTGTACGAATCGTAACTCAACAACATAAGTAATCGTATAACTATTGTAACCTCTAAAAAAAAGTCACTGAAAACTCACCTCCATTAGCCAGACTGTTATTCTGTCATTTTACTGATACACTGTACATTTTAATTTGACTAAATACATTTTAATCTAGAGAGCACAAAGCTGAATCTTAACTTTTAAACTTTACCTGTGGTTGAATTTAATATTGTATTTTTTTTTTTTTTTTTTTTTTTTGAAAATGTGGGGATCAAACAATATTTGGCAGGCCCCCTGCAATGCTGCTGCGGACCCCCTATGATCACGGACTGAAGAATCTACTTGATAGACACCAATACAGAGTCTACACTGTATTGTCTCTAAACTGATTGTTCTGTGCAGGTCCAAGATTGCTTTTCCTTGGATCAGATTATGCTGCTGGGAGAAGAAGCAGTGTACTGGTTCACTTGCACAACAGTAGCGAAATGTGTTTGCTGTGCTTGAAATGAACAAATATTTACTGTGTGATGTATGATGTCGACAGCAATGGTAATTTTCCAAACAAGCAGGCTCTGACTAGTGCTGGGAATTGCAGTCCACAGACATTCAAATTATTGTAAAAATATGTTATTATACTAATATTTAATTCTCTAAGCAATAATTACAGCTTTATCAGTGGTCAGAGATGATCAGTGCAAGTAATGATGATTAAATATATAACTTCCCTCAGCCTTTCACAAGTAGGCTATACCAAGTCAAACAATTCTATAAATTACAACCAATGAGCCAGACAGTTTTTTTTTCTTCAATAGTTAATGACATCCCTATGGGTTTATATACAGTACTACGACCGATTCAAATAGTCCTTAAATAGGGATTTACTTAGAAATAGTAATTCATCATTTACTCACTGTCATCCCAAACCTGTAGGACTTCTTCGGAACAGAAATTATAATATTTTGAAGAATGTTTCAATTGTCTTTGTACAAAACTGCACTGGACATCACCGATTTTAATCCCAAATATCTTCTTTGGTATTCTACAGCAGTAGTTCCCAAAGTGGGTGCCGCAGAATCTCAGCTTTTTTCCAACTTAAACAGACTAAAATAACTATCCTACCATATAATATTTTTTATAGCATACATTTAGAAAATATATAAAAACACCAACATATTAGCATGTCCAATCGAATATAAATAAGCGAAACAATGATATATTTCATTCATATTTAAAGTTTAAATCGCCAGCTCCGCCCTCTACTAGTGCGCGCTCAATTTATATTTCACGCAGATGTTGACAGGATAGAGCAAAGATATAGCTAGGGTTCTCATCCCTGGCATACGTGAAAAACAAAAAAGTCAGTGGAGCACAATCTACGAGTTGCACTATCCTCGATCTACCCCCTTATATCAAAAGGCTGTAGGCTACTCGCAAAAGCAGGCACATGTATCCCATAAATATGCCTGCGAAACAGTTCCATCCACAGATATTTTAGTTTCATTTTTTTAAGTTATAAGGTCAGGTTTGAACAAAGCAAATGAGAAACTAAAGAAAAAATGTCACTGGAGTTATTATTTAAAGAGTTAAATAATTTAACCTCTGGTTAGGCCTATGTATGTTGTGATGCATTCATAATAAATTCATGCTGCTGTTCATGCTTCATATGTTGTTTACTCATCTAGATTTAATTTTATGTATGGGTCAAAATCACTACAAAAGTGCCTGTGGTGTCCTCATCAGAATCACTCAGTCATCATGAACATAATACAAAATAATGAAATTCTGAGGTTTTATGATAAATCAACAAACATTTACACACATAGAAGTACAATGATAATCTCTTGAAATGTGTGTTTCTCATTTTATACCATTTTCTTTGATTGGATGTATGTGACTTTGGCATGTCCCACACGCTGCTCAGCTAACTTCAGTGAGTGTAAAAAGTGATTAAATGACACAAAATTTTAATATTTTTTTTTATATTCTTATTTTTCTTAAGTTGTTTGATAAAACAAGTCAATTTGATCATTTATAATATGCTATTTTCATTGAATATTAAACATATGTATGTACACATGTACGTTTAGTTTAATTGGGTTGGGGTGTCGGTGGGGTGCGGTGCGGTGCGGTGGGGTGGGGGGGCCGGGGGAAAAATGCTATAAAGGGGTGCCATGCTTTCAAAAAGTTTGGGAACCACTGCTCTACAGTACAAAAGAAAGTAAGTCATACAGGTTTGGAACAAGATGACAAAATATTCATATTTTAGTGATGTGTCCTTTTAAAGATCAGGCAGTATATTTATCTCTATGACTTATGTTCAGCATAACATGGTAAGTCTTACTTCAAAATATTCCAGTGCTCTCAAAACACTCGGAATTGAGGCAATACTCAATATGCCCGGGCCAGGGGACCGCATGGCCTGCCAAATTATGTATGTGGACCCCGTGAAGCTAGCCACTCTGCAGGAGATCAGTAGGACACACTTAGAGGACCTTTTTAAAAGGAATACAAATTGAGATAGAGGGAAGAAACCATATCCACCATGTACTTATGTGGTGTATGTACATGGTACATGTACGTATATAACTAAATAAAACCTTCATGAGCATGTTTTTAAAAACAAATATGAGTTGGAAAGACAATAACAGACAAATGAACAGCCATGGAAACAAATTAAACGTGTGTGTACAGTATGTTAAGACTGAGTGTTTGTGTGTTTTAAGGACAGTGAATTAATTAGAGGCAGAAATGACCCCCTAACCCTAAATTAGACAGAAAACTAACTATATCTGACTTTAAAAGTTATCCCTCGCTCTTCTAATTAACATCAGACAGTGACATATCTTTTTTTTCCGAGGAGCACTCTTCATAGGTTATTTCCAACTTTATTTTTTTCTTATGAATGAAACCATATCTATAATTGAATTTTCAAAAGTAACTTTTCCATTTTACTGCCTTTAGCACTGAAATATTTAAAACCTCTTTTAAGCACCAGCTACCATGATAATTTAGTGCGAGACTAATCACAAGATTAATCAATTTTGGGAAAAAAACAAATTAATCAAATCAGCATGTGCCCTTTGGCAATGCATTCAAAGCCCATGCAATGTCTGGATAATGTCAAGCCACATCAATTGTGAGGATTTACACAAAAAAAAAAAAAAAAAAAAAAAAAAAAAGGAAAGGAAAAACCTCATTTGGTTGGAAACTTTAATCAGTTGCAGTTCAATAAAGAGGCTCAGTGGAATTCATTATCAATAAACCATCCTTATATTTGACACAAGATGCACCATACTTCTCACGAGGCTAAATTAAATCAATAGGTGCTAAAACTTACTACAGAATTAAGGAATCTCAACAGAATATCTGAAGAAATATACAAGTAAAAAAGTAAGGATGTAGGTCTCGACACAAGTGTTTTGGAGCCTTAATTAACTTGCAAAGTCTCAAACTGTATCCACATAATGACTTTTGTAAACGACATTGAAAGCACCGAGGCTACTTAAAAGTCTGCAACCACAGGCACTGAACAGGCATGTTGCTGTAATTTACTGTAATTATCCAGTCAACCTAAAGACACCCAAGACATCCTAGATCAGTAATTGTCCTTGTGGGGTTTTTTTTTTGTATTGTAAAGTTTAGTTAAACTTTAACTAGAGTGAAGTCAGTGTTTTTTGAGCAAGTGCATGTAATGTCTGAGAAAAACCCACATTTAAATAGCATTATCTTTGACAATTCCTTGTGAAATATGGCATGAAGAAATAATATAAAAGAAAATGCTCATGGTTCAACTTTAATTTGGTGATATTTTTAGTCAATAGCAATTGAGAACGAAGCCCTTTGCTCAGCTCTGCCTAGCTTGGTTACTGTTGTTCTCTCAGAAAAACTTTATTGAAAATCCCATTATCATAGGAATCAACTAGAAATGTTCATGAACGGTGCAGTTTTCAAACGCACTCATAAAGTGGTAAAAATGTAAACAATATTGTGACAATACAGTTTTTTAGACAGTTAAATCGCACTAATGTTTCTACAACACATTCACTGTGTTAAATACAGAATGAACTTTCTGCTCTATTTTGACCTGTCCTGAACCAATACATAAATCAATTACAACAAATGTAGGTGTTCTTCTTAATGATGTTATGCCTGTTCACTTGGAATTGAGGGGTCGACAGATCCACAGAATTAACTTCTCAAGATTTATTTAAAGATTTGTAAAAATTTCCATAAAATTCACTTTCTAAACACCATGGACTTTCAAAGACTTGTATTAAAAAGGTAAAGCGCATGTATGATAAAATAGAGGAAGGCAACAGTCGGTAACATTTTAAGAGCGAAGGATCAATTTTATAGCACATTAGGGAGGCTGCTCAAGGATTGGTTAAAACTGTCTGTTCTTAAATTTTATTTAGGAACTAATGCATTTTAATATGTCACACTCTTCAGCTATTCTTATTTGAAACTTAGATTGAAAATGTCATCTCCTACCTGACATCCACTGCGTCCTCCATGACAGTCATATCTGTCTTACACTTGGCAGAAGGGTTGATGGCCAGCTCAGCGGGAGGAATGACAAAGCTTTTGCTAAGTGGCAGCCACATGCCTTCTCCAAGAGTATATGTGAATCTGAAACACAATAAGGCACAGTGAATATTTCAACCTGTACTTCTACATTGTGAGACAAGAAAATAGGCATTTGGATGACATAGTTTTACAATTCTTTTTCTTTTCTTTTTTTATTTAAAGAAACAAAGAAAAGGCGTTTTTCACGCGAGGAACCCTGGAGGTTAAATTTAAATTCTGGGTAGGAATTTAAAAATAGTGGTGTCCAGGGTAATAACGGACGACACATTTTCAGACTGAAAAAAGAGACGATGATTGAAGAGAATGATTTCAGCCAAGAAAATCCATACATTCCTATGAGGGACTCCCACGTGTACAGTATGTAAAAACATTTATTCACTTGGTTTATTGTATCCGCCTCTGCACAGTTGCACAGGGGTTTAACAAATAATGTGTTCTTACTGGTCCATCTAAAGGTTCAAATTGATTGTATTCTTAAGTTGACCGAAAAAAATAGCTTCCTAACTCCTACATTTCTCTACTGAAAAATTGCATTTAACAGCATTTCCAGTTTGACCCTCACTCTAGAACAGTAGCACATTTTAAAACTTGAGTCATTACTGGAATGCTTATCTGACCTTGAAAACCCCCCTGGTTTTACTGCTGAGAGACGTCCAGGCAGATAAGATCAACTCGTGGGTGGATATTCATAGAGGACTTAAAAAAAAAAAAAACTTAGCATTGTAAAATAATGCCCAGAACAGAAGGTCCAAAGAGTTTGAAGGAGTAATTGAAAACTGGCACATCTACAAGCTAGCTCTCTTTTACTTCACTTCAATTCACTTTGGAGTCCTGAGGTTTCGACTTAGTGTCATAACATTCAATCAATAAATGCAATTCTGTCCAGAACTGACTTGCATACAATGGAAAAAGTGTCTAAGACACAAGTATGAACAGGCTTTTTTTCTCTCTCTGAAAACAGGCATTCAAAATAGCCAGGATGTACTTGAATGATTCATTGATTCATTCACTCGCTGATTCATTCCTTCATTCATTTGTTTTTCCCCTGTAAACTAAACTATCATTGATGAACCTGTACCCCATGCACCTCAGGAAGTCTGTTCATATATGAGCTAAACAATCACCTCAGTAATTCTATTTGCATAAAATGCATTATACCAGCTAAAATACTGTATAAAATTGAAAGCTTTTAGTTTTCCAGTATTATGCATGTGTAGATGTGATTTACACCCACACTGTAAGAATAAAATGACATTTTATCAAGCGTACAGGGCTTTTGAGTCACACATAGCCAACTAAGAATTGTAAATCACTTTGAATCTAGATAAAAAAAAAAACCACTTGTTAGACTGACAATACTCACTCTAATGTTGTCCAAACTGCTAATTGTTTTATAATTAATAATGTTGCTGATTTGCTAAGGGTTTGCGAACTCCCAGCACATATTGCGGCATGCATTAATTATGTGATTACCCTTATAGGAATATTGTTTTACTCTGGGCTGGCTTTATTTATGCAGGTGCTGTTGTTGTTGTTCATATGAGAGGTGACCGTGACTTGGCGTTTAGGCGGACCGCCTTTTCACAACGCTCTATCATATCAGGGGGTGAGCTCTTGGAATAGTATTCCTCAGTCAGTGAGGGAAAGCACAAGTTTTTCTATCTTTAGGAGTCATTTAAAAGTATGGTTGAGGGACACACAAATATGTGAGCATGTTTAGTAATCATTAGTATATATATATCAAATGTAAAATAGAGTAAGTGTTTTACAAAAATAAAGGGGATAGAATTATCAGTGTGATATGGGTTGTGTAATAGGAGTTAGTATAGCATGGGTTGTGTAAAAGAGGTCAGTGTAATATGGGCTTGTATGTTCTTATCACTGTTATTGTCCTTGCGTTTCTGTATATAGCCTGTGCACAGTGTGTCTTTATGTGTATTTATGTGTAACATCTACCTGCTTGGGGGCAGAGATGGGGACTCGAGTCTGAAGCCGCCTTTCCACTGCACACGACAAACGACAGCCATTGGACCGGAAGTCATTCATTTCCAATGGAGAGTCGTACGGGAGCTGCGGGGAGTTCCGATCATATGCGTATGCGGAAAATTCGTATCCGATTTGAGCTTTGGATCCGTTGAAATATCTGAACTTCTGCGGCTAGACCGTATGCGACCGGCCGACCGGATGTGATGTATTCTAATCAAAACTATGAGCGTGAGGCTAGAATTACAAATATTTCAACTCTTTAATGTTATTCTGTAAACGCTATTCTGTAAAATGTCGGTTATTTATAATTATGGCAGAAAAAGATATTTTATAATTATTAAATCAATATTTATATTGATTAGCTCTGTAAAATCTATTGTTTTTATTGTAGATGTATTGAGGGTCATTTGTTTTGTGTGGATATATTCATGCATGCATTACATTCATCATTAATTTTACCATTGTGAAAAGCCGAGGGTACCGGTTGGTTCACGACCAATTTCAAAGTTCCGTGCGACTGACACTAGGGGGCGAAATGCGACAATCGTATGCGAATGTCGTGTGCAGTGGAAAGGCGGCTTGAGACTCGGACTCGAGTGCGACTTAAGTCGCACACACAGACTTGACTTGAGACTCGTCCTCGAAAGACTTCAGACTCGACTCGGACTTGAGCTGCGGGACTCGTGAACAATGTTTATTTTTAGGAAACGTCTGATGAGCTCGCTGTTATTCCCCTCCCTCCGTTACCTATAACCTGCCTACGTAACACGTACTACGTATCGGCTGCGCGCGCGCGACCACACATAAGAGGACAACAAACAAAGATGTCAACTGCACCGGCCGCTGCTGTGCCATTCAGTGTAAGCTTTGGGTTTAAAAACTTCAAACAAGACGGCCCAAACAAAAGAAGCGCTCAATGCTAAATATGCGGTATCAGGATAAAAGATTCTGGCTCAACCACATCTAATTTCATCAGGCATCTGAAAACACACCCTGAGGTCAGTAAACATGTTTAGCTCAGCATTGACCATCTACCGTTAGCTTGCTTCTTGCTTTAGCTACAACCTAGGTTAACTCCGACTGTCTTGCTTATGAAATATTAATGAGCGTTTGTTTAATTGCCAAACTTGTGGTGGTCGATTAACGTAATAATTTGCCGCTGGCTTTCATTACGTTAATTATTAACATTGTCTGCAAACAGGTTACAGGATTATTGTTGTTTCATTTAGTTATAACGTTACACTGGTTTGAGAGTCTGGGATGTGTTGCTGACTTACAGTAGTTTATAAGCTATGATTAGTTGCGTAGGCTGTGCACATTAGGCCTACATGGGTCTGCAAGTGATGGCGGGGGCGTGGAAATCACGAGCCACACGCGGCTGAGAGATCCCACAAATTTTTTCACGGCAAAAAAAAAAGATATTAACATAAAAGTAAAGCATTCTTGGTGTTTTTGTCATGTTGCAATAGGCTGTTTACACATACAAAAATCAAAGCTGATAATTTATGCTAATAGATAAAGGAGTCATAATAACATATTACATGCTTTGAATTCCTTATATATATAGATATGCAGTGTTCTATGCAGCCTGGATGGGTTGCTGTACGTGATGCAACACTTATTATAACCACAAGAGACTTCAGACTTGACTTGGACTCTAGCACAGAGACTTGTGAGCATCTCTGCTTGGGTGTCTGCAGATGGAAATTAGCCTATGGCTATAATCTGGCATATTTACATTTGTGAAAAATGTATTGTTAATATGTATTGTCCCTTTTGTCTTTTTTTCTACAAAAAAAATATATATATATACATACTATTTAGAAGTTTAGGATGGATAAGATGTTTAATGTTTTTGAAAGAAGTATCTGATGCTTACTAAGGCTGTATTTATTTGATCAAAAATACAGAAAAACAGTAATTAGGTGAAATATTGTAAAAAATATTAAAAGACTGTTTACTATTGTAATATATATATTTAAATGTAATGTATTACATTAAATCTGAATTTTCAGCATCCATTACTGAGTCACATGATTCTTCAAGAAAAAAAAAATCATTCTAATATGCTGAACCTTATTGTTATTATTAACGTTGTGCTGTTTACATTTTTGTGCTACATTTATGATACATTTTTTCAACGTAATATAAAGTTCAATAGAGTAGCATAATATCTTTTTTTTTTTTACATTTGTCTTTAAATATTTTATAAAATTTAAATGTCTTCATGGTTACTTTTGATCAATTTCTCATACCTTGCTGAAATCAAGTAATAATTTCTTTCAAAAAAGTATCAAACAAGAATAATAGTAAACAGACCACGAGTTAACTTCTAAAAAAAAAAAAAAAGCAACTACAATACTCAATTACCCTCCTCTTGTGTACTATGAATGGAACTGTCCGTCTGCTGCTGTTTAAAACTGTGCAATGAATTGCTTTCCTTTATTACAGTTCAGTCTATTAAACTTGCATCTTTTCCTATGTTTGAATAAATAAGACACTGCCAGCAGGATCATTTATTTATTTACCTAGGTTCAAATGCAGGTTCTTCAATTATAGCACTCTGCACTCTCATTGTGCATACAGAGCTGTACTAGCATCTGAGAACTGATGATAAAAGTAGTTAAAGGCATCTCATTATCCCTTTCCTCTAGTGAGACTGGGGATCTCCATATTCCCCTATAACTTATTATTACAGAAGCTGGGGAACGCAAAATATAAACAATCAATTAATCAACAGGCTTATTTCATTT
The DNA here is from genome assembly GCA_030578255.1 of Tiaroga cobitis. NCBI lineage: Eukaryota > Metazoa > Chordata > Actinopteri > Cypriniformes > Leuciscidae > Tiaroga > Tiaroga cobitis. Next base: position 38,138,806 of record CM060592.1, on the reverse strand, counting down.
ACATTTAAAACCTCACAGACATCAATGCACCAACAAAATATTCTTAGTTGAAATAAAGAACAATTGAATAAAAAACAACAGTACTGACCAAAAGAATGCATGCAAATCAAAATGCATTTGCGATTTAAATTTGTCTGTTTTTTTTTTTTCAGGACAGATGATAACTTCTCGCATGAAAATGAGACCATTCCTATTAACACGTTACACATAATGGATATGATTACTAGTGGATAGGACAGAAAAGCAACTGTGACCAACATTCTTTATTAATGCACCAATAACAAGAGGACTGCCAATTGTGGGGAAAATGCAAAGACAAATATGCATTTAATGTATAATTTAAATTTTGCACAACTAGAAAATGCAATTGCGTTTGAATTCTGACCACAATATGCTGCAATACACAGCAAGTTTGTTTTGCAGTTGCACTCATCCGTCTGGATTTCTCCACATGAATCTATCTCATCACACCTGGGGTGGTGCGCGTGCCTCATCAACTGTAACCACAAACTCATTTCTGTCAATATATCATCCATCATCAGCTACAGTTTACATTAAATCCAATTAAGCCTTGTTCATTTCATGTGCACAGCGTTTTCTCCTGCTGTTAATGGTAAAAAGATCTGTTGAAGTAAAAGTTTCTTGTCGAATTTGAGACTGAAAACAGACTGATATTTTAGTGCAACCCATACTCATAGATGTTCCATAATTCCATGACATCCCAAAAAGGTATGTCCACACACCACAGATTTGATGAAAACTCACCCAAGTGTTTTGTAATATACAGATTCAGGAAACAAAGGACAAAACGTGAAGCTTGACACATTTGGATATTGTCGCCAGCTACTGTGAAGCGGCTACAGTACATTTGAGTTTTGCAGAAAAGTGACTTGTAAATGGATTATTGAACAAAATCATGAGAACGGATAAAAGTCCCGCCTCGCAGGTGGAAGTTAAAAGGGAAAAACACATCTATCAAAAAACGTCAGGGTACCTTTTAAACCATCTCAGCACCCTGGCTCAATGACAAACAAAGAAACAACCTCAGAACAGGACGGAATAGAAATAACCATAAAATGCAGTTCTGTTTAAAACAGCAGTATTTGACATTATCATGTGGGTACCAAAGTTTGCATTGGATGTTTACTGACACCGTAATGCATGATTTGAGTGTGAAAGGCTCTTTCTAACTTTGAATGGTTTGGAGATTGGAAAGTAAATGAGATTGCAGAGTGATTTGAAGTGTTTATAAAACTCCAGATTAAAAAATACTGACGTTTAGTTTCACCGTTCAACACATCTTCTCTCACTTTTGTACTGCCACTTTCAAAGTTGAGCAAATATCAGTCACATCATTTCTGAGTCTGATATTGAAAGCTAGATATATATAAATGAATAAGTGAAGCATTCGAAATTGTTTATGGCCTTTCCTATTCATTCATGGCACAAATCAATGATGTATGAGGAAAGGCTCTGTGAAATTGAAAATAAATCTTTCATTCAAGTCATCTCACACATTCACGTCTGTGCAGGTTTGTTTGGAAATAAAACATTTAATTGTCCAAATGAAATGCATTTGTTTGGATCCCCAAAGCAAAGGGATATGAGATTTTACACTTTTTATAACACAGATTCCAATTACAAGATGCCCTCCCGGTGTTGTTTTCAAATGTGAAGGAACAACGATTCATAACATTTGTAAATAAATTGCTTGCGATTTGTGCAAACGAATTAGGGTTGAACAATCAAAGGACTTTGCAATGTCAAGGATGAGATATATGAATAATTCAGCAAATGAAGATTATGCATGGCAACTGAAGGTAACTATATGTTGCTACAATTGGATTAGCACTGCTAAATATTCCAAAAAATACACCTCACAGATTGAAACATCTCAAGTACATAAAGCAATGCACTTATTAGTCCTGAGTCTCTAGTAGCCAGAAGTAAACATTGTCAAAATCCCTGGCTTTTTACATGGATAACATTTGTATTTGTAAGCAAATGCACTCGGTGGCCCCGTATTAAAAGTAATTACGTCATTTTTCCATTTTCAAGTTTTGATTTGAACTGTGAAAGGAGCTCTTTGAAGCTGAATAAAGAAATGTCAGCTTAGCCAAAATGACAAAATAAGTATACTGCATTTCAATAGCAGAAACCTATTACATACTTGTCAGCACATTTTTTTTCAAAGCTCATTTTCTGCAGTCATATATAATGGAATGTACATATTTTGCTTTCCCCAACAAGTATTTGGACATTTAAGATAAACTTAAGGATGTATGAATTGAACTGCGTTACAATTGGCACTTTTCTCAGAACTAACTTCATTTTTCTGAACTTTATTATTTTTATTAGTATTAAATTACTTTTAACCAACTGGTTATGTTTTATGTACACTCTTATGTACAAAAGTTCTATATAGGGCCTCAAAGGTTTATGTCAGGCGCTTCACATGTAGAACATTTTAGGGATTCACATCATGGGATATTTTTATGGATTTAGTTTTAATTAATTAAGTTTGTTTTATTTTCACATCCTGGCTTTATTCAAATTTTATGAATTAAGCAATTTGTAAACACTTTATCACTTGAAAAAAAGATAAATAACCCGTTAAACAGTATGCAAAATATTTAAGACATTTCTCCTTATATACAACCTTTTAGCCGTAAAACAATAGACATCTTCCAAATATTTTTTTAAAAATATTTGTATTCATTTCGAACTGGGTCACAAACTTTATAGTACAAATAAACTGATATTTTTACTCACCTAAAAATGCGATCAGATGGCTGCTCTCCCATCACCAAGTCAAAGCCACGTTGGAAAATTGTGTATGGCCATGGGCTGCAAAACAGAAAGGGGAAAAACAAAATGAATAATTAATGCTTAAAATAATAATAAAAAAACCTGTATGTCACACCATAGCCTCTTCATTCATTGTTAAACAATGCCAGTCTTCACTAAGCCAAATGACCTTTAAAATTGCATGACTTTGTGATGAAAACATTCCTTTATGAACTCACATCAAACCAGTTATGTTCCTGATATGAACATCACAGAATTGCTTCCAGCAGATACAATGTAAAAACTGCGACCAACAGCAGCAACTCAGTCAGTGCCGTATATACGTGAGCATGACTTCAAGTGTGTATTTATCCAGTTCTCTATGTGAACTGATGGAGATTAATGCAGAGAGGCAGCTGTGGGGACAGGGGCTGTCGCTGCAGTATAAGAGAAGAGACAAGGAGCTGATGCCTCTCTAAGTAAGCTGTTACTCACAGCAAAAGAGCACTCACAGCCTGGTTAGACCACTTCACACCCCAGATCACCTACAGCTGTTTAAACATCAACATTTGTCCTGCAGCACTCATAATTCATAAGAGTTCCAAAAGCAGGAACGTTCGGAGAATCCATTACCACAGGAAGGTGCAAAAATTAATTAATAAATGAATAAAAAAATTAATGAAAAATAAAATAATACTGAACACTAAAGTCAGCTTCTTTATAACATCTACTTTTTTTGTCTGTGCCACAAAGTTATCACATGGATTTGCAGGAAACAGTTTCAGAAATATCTTGGCACTTTGAAACTTTTGAAAAGCATTTGGCATCGGACTTTCTTTTTCCTCCACTAAGTGTTAGTCAATTAAAAACTGTTCACACCTTCACAGCATGGCACAAAGGGAACAAGCACATCCAGTGCTATTCCCCTCCCCTAAGGCAATCTTACTGATTGTTCCAATTTGATTTCTAATTATCGGATCCATCTCACCAACTGTCATCACTCCCATCTTCCTCCCAATTAAAATGCCAAGGCTTTCCTCACCTCCATGTCCTAATCAAACTGCTCCAGAGCGACAGCCTCAAACCCAGATGAGCATGTGAAACTCTCCTCAGGGAGGGTCTAATTAACTTTAAACGTCTTAAATACAAGTCGTTCCGGGATTAGAAACTTGTGCTCCTAACATTTAAGTGCTTTTATTATTTCTGGACTGTTAAGAAGCAAAACACTCTCATATTTTATGCCATTATCTCGCATTTGTGCTTCATTCATCTATCTGTTGACTTGTGCTTGCTGACATTGTTACCTCAGATCAAAGATAGCATCAGTTCAGATGCAGTTAATCTTATATTCAGTCCTCTACTAAAATATCTCAGGGCAACAACAAAAGTTTGGAAACTAAAAAGAAGTACAGCAGAATTTAAATTAGATTCACTTTGATCATTTTAAAAGTAGTTATTGGACGAGGCACGCAAGTGACGAATTACAACATTACTTACACGTGTAACGCTGCGCAATATAAAGATGCACAATACATCTCATTGGTTTACTGAAATGCAAATCACTGTCACACAAATCTAAAATGACCCAGAGCTTTACTGCACTAATCCCTTTTCCAATTCCAGAGGAAGAACATAATTCCAAAAAAGCTAATTAATTCAAACAAGATAATGTAATTTCCCTACAGTGAATAACACCTGGCTGGCTATCAGCACTGGAGACATTTTTACTACAGATAAGAAGCACAACCAACTTCGAGGTGGCAGATACCTGATTGTAGTAGCGCTGTTGTATATCAGAGTCAACACAAGATGCTTATGGTACTCACCCCTGATTTGGGCCCCATTCATTGCGAATACATAGATGCTTGTGAACAGGGTCCTTCATGTAGCCATCGAAACAGATACATTCTCCTGAAAGCAGACAATTAGTATATATTTAAACCCTCATTATCAATAAGATCAAATAAAATAAAAGTCTAATAAAATTATGTTGAGCCCTAATTGTTACAGTGTCCTTGAGGGACGTCAGTTATATGGTACCAGCTTTCTGCCAAAATACTTGACAAAATATGCAATATGCAAATATTACAATACAAAATATGGGACTTCCTTAAAACACTGTAAAATACCTGGATGTGTTCATCCGAGCTGTTTTTAATTCTTTTTTAAATGTAAACATGCACTAGATGGACATCTCACTTTTTCTGTTTCAAGTGAAGAAAGATTTAAATACTGGAAAAAAAGGTGCCTGAAGACGCTTTCTATTATGCTCTAACTAGCTTTTTAAATGCAAGAACATCTTTAATAACCTTTCTCATTTTCATTTTTTTATGACAATGGTGTATTTTATTACATTTACTATTACTGTAGCAACCACAGTTTTTTGGGGGCTTTCAACCATATCCAGGGCTTTAAATGTACTGGAAATAACATACAAAAATAATAAATAATGTATCATACTAGTGTCCAGTACAGTACAGTGTGTGTGATAAACCTCTGAAATGAGTAAAGTTACTTCTCTGGGTGTGTTTGCTTTTCTTTTTGTCCAATTTGTCTCACAGTTCAATTTTATATTAAAGGCATATGGAACATAAGTTACCGTTAACTAACTAACTAACTAACTAACTAACTAACTAACTAACTAACTAACTAACTAACTAACTAACTAACTAACTAACTAACTAACTAACTAACTAACTAACTAAATAAGTCACATAAAGTTTCCACACATTTGACATTTTTTTACAATGCAATAACAATTATATCATCTTCTCTTTAGATCATTAGTCAACAAATTCCTAGTAAATACTGCAAATATAAAGATAGACAGACCCAGTGGTGCGCACCTTTCATTTAACTGAGCAGAGTGGTTGCTAAAAACAATGGTGGACTCACAGATCATTTTGTGTTTCAAACCATTTCAAGGTAATTTAGATGCAGGAAGTTGTGTTTCCAAATGGTAAACACAAGCAGTAAGTTATTTACTTTTGTTTTAGTTCTTTTCCACCAGGTTAACCCAATCAGGTTAATGTGTGAAGCAGCTATGAACAGATTTTACCCTACTACGGAGTCACGTGTCTTTGCCTGTACTTTGGCATTACCCCCCCCCTAACATTCGCACCACGACCCGATCTGTAGTCTAATCGCCTCTCTGTGTGACTGATATTAATTCATCCCCTTCAGGGTCAAGAGAAAATGACCTCATTGTCATGTTTACATCAATTGGTGATTTTCCAGACATGCAGTGCCATAAATGGGTGCTCTTAGTTTTGTGTGTGTTGAAGAATCTGCATGCACAGCAGATTCCATGTGTCAGCCCTCCTCAGTAGGGCTCATGGTTCAGACAGGTCTAATCACTCTGAGTTCAATTGATCAGTCTTGTCAGGGCAAACCGCAGGCATGTCGCTCATGATTTGGGTTCATGGGACTGACGAGGCTGCACCCTGCGAAGGAACGTGCGCCCCGTCCTGAAAAAACACGTGAGAAGACTGATGCAAATACAGACGGGGGAACAGAGGAAGAACGGCATTTACAAACATGGAAACAAGTGTGTTACGAGTGGGAAGACAATGTGTGGAAAAGGCTAAAGAAAACATTTGATATCTTCTGACATTTTTTGCAAAGCAGTAGTCATCAATATGCTGACAATGCCCGTGATTATGTGCCCACTGCCCAGAGATTTGCAAATGGAATATAATTGACCTTAAATTCTGCATTATGCAGACTAATATTGGATTTCCAACCCTGATGCTCTGACTACCGGTAAGTAGAGAAAAAAACTTTTTTTTTGTTGAAGGGCAATTGTATGTAGTAGAAGGTGCAAGTTGGAAAGAAAGCTAAACTATTTAAAAGCATTTCAAGGCAATCTTCAAAACTAAATCATGCATTTATTGTGATAGATCAAGTTTACTGTATTAGCAGTTTACTTGTCTCTTATTAAACCTTTGCTAAATATATTAATACAAACTACTGTTCAAAAGTTTGGGGTCAGTATGATTTCAAATAAATGCTATTCTTTTGAATTTTTTATTCATCAAATAAACATAAGAAATTTTTAAGAGGCACAATATTGATAATGATAAGAAATGTTTCTTGAGCACCAACTCAGCCAATTAGAATGGTTTCTAAAGTATCATGTGACACTGAAGAACGGAGCAATGGCATGTAATAAACTTTAAATTACTCTACTAAATGTGTATTTGTCCGCTTGAAACAACCAAAAAAACTAAAATGCAGCTCAGCAAAAAAGTAATTTACCATTATGGGTCATCATAAACACTTAATTTGATATATCATAGGCACAATTTGGCAGGGCCAAGAATAATGCCAATCACTGCACTATGCAATTTGCATAGTTAACTGTTTTAGCTTTTTCCAAAGTAATTTGTAAAACTGAAATTAACTGTGTACTATAGGTAATAATAGCATTTTTATCAATTCAAATGATATGCAGGGAGCGTTTATGACTCTGGGTGGTAAATGACAATTTTGCCAGGAAACATGTACCCAGTGGCTCTGTGATTGACTGATCATTATTGATTTCCAGCAGGCACTCAGCCAGTGCTGTATGCATATGAAACACATAACTTTTTAATTTTATCTTTTCACATAATATATGCAGAAGCAGTTTTTTTTTCTATACTGTAAGTCATAAGAGGCCTGTAGAACAAAACCTATACTCTATACTATTTATTGAGCCTTGTGGATATTTGGGGTGACAATCTGTAGGGAATTCTTGCAAATGTAACAACTCAGGACCCCAGCAGAAAGTACACAAAAAACATTTCTCAAGCTTTTAAGATGTCAAAATTTAATTTATAATGTGTATGTGGAAGTACTTCTATGTTTGTTTATTTAGTCCTGCCATGTGACAAATCTAGGCTACATAAAAGAAAAAAATATTCAGCTTTGAAGCATAAAAGAAGTTTTAATTATTTGTATTGACGCAGCATATGGGAATCTAACTGTTAGAAACAATGTGTCAAAATTGCTTAATACCTTGAAAATGTACTGCAGAGTGCAACAAAAGTGTCCTGCAGTGTGACATGCTGTACTCCAGCTTAACTGTTTTCCGAATGTTTCTAGTTGTATTCATTATTTATTGTGCTTGGCATTTTCGAAACCTCAAATTAATTAAGAGACTAGTGAAATTAAAAGTTGAAGCTACAAATGGTGAACCTAAAATAGATTGTCACCAGCTCCTAAAACTACATTCACTTAAAAAAAGAAAGAAATCTATTTAACCTAAAACTAGGCATATAATATATAACAGCATCTATATATTTTCAAAAATTAATATATACAATAACTGTATATTTAAAAAAAATAATATACTGTATAAAATAACGATATATTTTCAAAAATTAAATAATGGCCTTTTATATTATCGTTATACTAAAAGCAAAAGATGTGATTGAGGTTTCCGGAAAATATTTTGTTTGCATTAACTTGACAGCATATATTATGTTTCTATTCACTATTAGAACAATGTATGTATAATCCTGAAAGAAACAATTTCAATTCAATTTCAATTCAATTTTATAGCACTTGTCAAAAAAAAAAAAAAAAAAAACACATTAATGTCCATGTTCAACAACGATACTCGGTTACTGACGTAACCTCGGTTCTCTCTAGAGAGGGAACGAGTATTGCGTAAGTTTAGCTTACGCTACGGGAAAGATTCATCTTCTCGAGATATTGAAGCCAAAAAATTATCCTTAATTTTGTATTCATTGTCAACGCAGTGCAGCAGCTAGCAGACCTAGAGCAGGCCATCTCGCGTGCTTATTGGCTGCCCTGCATGCATCTGCTGCAGCCTACCAGTGAGCCCCGCGTGACGTCACGCCCAATTGAAGGCGCTCGCGCCTTCATAGCGTCACAGCCCGCTAGAATGGGCGTGGCTTAGCGTATATAAGAAGGGGCTCGTAGGCTGAATTCCCTGGTTTTTCGACCACTGAAGCGAAGTCGCTCGTGGCGCGAGCACGGCCGGTTACGCAATACTCGTTCCCTCTCTAGAGAGAACCGAGGTTACGTCAGTAACCGAGTATCGTTCTCTTACGAGAGGTTCTCTCGTATTGCGTAAGTTTAGCTTACGCTACGGGAACACTTTGTCAACGCCGTGCACGCCAAGCATCCACCATGAAGCCCCGAACTTTCAGGGAACCCCTATAAGGTGGAGAATAAGGTGGCCAGCCACGCGGGCCATCACTTGTACATAAGCACACATAGGGAATACAGAGCAGCGCCGGTCTGTATAGGCCAATGGCTCATACCCACTTAGTGCAGCTCAACCAGGAGAGCTGGGTCGTGTAGGAGTGATCTGAGCAGGAGGCCTGGGCAGAATACACCTCTCCATTAAACCGACAACAGTTTAGCCTGCAAGGCAGGAACTTCCAGGTTATAAAACCTGATAAAGGTAGACGGGGAGCTCCAGCCCGCCGCCACACATATGTCATGGATAGAAATTCCACTGGACCATGCCCACGAAGAGGCCACGCCTCTCGTGGAATGAGCCCTGATGCCCAGCGGGCATTGCAGACCTTTAGACGCATAAGCGGCTGCTATAGCGTCCACTATCCATCTTGACAGGCTCTGTTTCGAGGAGGCGAGACCTTTGGTGCGCCCACCGAACGAAACAAACAGCTGATCCGAACGCCTGAATGAGGCGGAGCGCGTAATGTAAAACCTCAGCGCTCTGACAGGGCAGAGGCGGTTCACATCACTTTCGCTGTCAGATGCTGGAAGCGCTGACAACGAGATAACTTGCGCTCTGAACGGAGTGCCCATCACTTTAGGAACATAGCCATGTCTAGGTCTGAGGATGACTTTAGAGTCATTCGGCCCGAACTCAAGACACAACGCGCTGACAGACAGCGCATGTAGGTCCCCCACCCGCTTTACTGACGCCAGTGCGGTCAGAAAGACGGTTTTCAGTGATAGATATTTCAACTCCACGGAATCCAGTGGTTCAAAAGGAAAAGCTTTCAGGGCCTCTAGGACCAGTGATAGATCCCACATGGGAACCGACGGGGGGCGCGGCGGGTTCAACCTCCTAGCTCCCCTAAGGAAGCGGATGACCAACTCATGCCTTCCCAATGACTGGCCGTGCGTCGATTCTGCGAACGCTGCCACGGCCGCCACATATACTTTGAGCGTGGATGGGGACCTCCCCTTTTCCAACAGCTCTTGTAGGAAGGAGAGCAGTTGCGCCACCCCGCATGTCCGCGGGTCCAGACCTCTGTCAGTGCACCATTCCGAGAACACCGACCATTTAGACGCGTAGAGCCTTCTCGTGGAAGGGGCTCTAGACTGCGTGATCGTGTTCATTACTCCTTCTGGCAGGGCAACGAGTACCCGTTGATCAACCATGCGTGCAGAGACCAGCGCTCTGGATGGGGATGCCAGATCGTGCCGCGAGCCTGAGAGAGGAGATCTGCCCGCACCGGAATCGGCCACGGAGCTGTATGTGACAGCCGTGCCAGCTCCGGGAACCAAATCTGATTCTCCCAACGCGGGGCTATGAGGAGCACCGAGTGGCGCGTTTCCCTGATTCTCTTGATTACCTGTGGTAACAGAGAGACCGGAGGAAAAGCATATAGCCGGAGGCTGGGCCAAACCTGGGCCAGCGCGTCCTCGTCCTTCGAGAAGAACGTCGGGCATTGAGCGTTGTCTTTTGACGCAAAAAGGTCGACTTCCGCCCTGCCGAACAGGCGCCACAGTTTCTGGACCGTTTGGGGGTGCAGGGACCTTTCCCCTGGGGGAACGTTGCCCCTGGACAGTTTGTCTGGGCCGTCGTTCAAATGGATTTCTGGATCTGACACCGCCCTGACGGTTTACATAGGATACCACAGACATGTTGTCCGAGCGGACGAGAACATGTTGGTCCTGTATGAACGGGAGGAAGCACTTCAGCGCATTCTCGACCGCTATCATCTCCAGACAGTTTATGTGAAAAACCCTCTCTTGGTCTGACCACTGGCCGAAGACCGGTCTGCCCTCGAACAGCGCGCCCCAACCCCAGTTGGACGCGTCTGTCGAAATGACTTTCCGGTAAGAGACGGTTCCCATCGTCACTCCCAGCTGGTACCAGTCGGCCACTAACCAGGGCTGCAGAGCCGCTATGCAGGTCTGAGTCACTCTGATTTTCTGACCGCCAGAAACCCAAGCTCGGCGGGACACGCGAGCATTCAGCCAGCGTTGGAGCGGGCGCATGCGCAGTAGGCCCAGCTGAAGCACCGCTGCAGCTGAAGCCATACAGCCCAACATCCTCTGAAAAGTTTTCAAAGGGAGAAAGCTATCCTTTTGGAAAAACGCGGCTAGGTGGCGAACACGGAGCGCGCGCTGCGCCGATAGACGGGCCGACATGGTCACCGAGTCCAGTTCTATTCCTAAAAAGGAGATTGACTGGCTGGGTAGTAATGAGCTCTTGGTCCAGTTGACCGTGAGACCCAAGCTTTCCAGGTGACTGAGAAGCACTGTTCTGTGAGACAGCAGCTCCGCCTCTGACTGTGCCAAAATCAGCCAATCGTCCAGATAGTTCATTATCCGCAGCCCCTGACTTCTCAGGGGGGCGAGCGCTGCGTTCATGCACTTCGTAAATGTACGGGGTGCCAGAGACAGGCCGAACGGCAGGACGGTGTATTGATATGCCTGACCGTCGAAGGCGAATCTCAAAAATCGCCTGTGACGGGGTATTATCTGAATCTGGAAATAGGCATCCTTCAGATCTAGAGAAATAAACCAGTCCCTCGGGCGAACGTGCGCGAGGATTTTCCTGGTCGTAAGCATTTTGAACGGTCTTTTCACAAGCACCTTGTTCAAATGTCTCAGATCTAGGATCGGTCTGAAGGCTCCGTCCTTCTTGGGCACGAGAAAATAACGGCTGTAAAAGCCTGACTCGCTCAGAGAAGGCGGCACCTTTTCTATAGCCCCCTTGCACAGCAGCTTCGCTATTTCTGCATGAAGTAGGTGTGCTACTTCCGCATTCACTATCGTCGCGGTCCGGGCTTGAAAGCGCGGGGGACGGCGAATGAATTGAAGTGTATAGCCCTGCTTTATTGTGCTCAGCACCCATTCCGAAATCCCCGGGATAGATTCCCACGCAACTATGTGAGCCGCTAGGGGGCGAATGGCCTCCGGGTTCAGATCGCCGCCATTCGCGGGCATGTGAAACTGAACCGGAGCTGAGAGCGCGGCGCGCACGCTCTCTGTTCTGGGCAACGGCTGCTCGCTGAAAACCGAAACCGGCTGCTTTGTGTGAGATGTCCCAATCATAAGGGATGGGGAACCTTTTTTCCTCACTTTTTGAAGCGCGAGCGGCGCTTTGGGCGGAAAAGCGTTCTGTAAGCGTGAGCGCGTTTGCGCGGGCACGAGACTTACACATGCATTTGACGCCCCGATCAAAATGGATGGGGAGCGTTTTATAATCGCCCTGTGTTTCATGATAACACTTAAACTTGCGGGCGGCGCCCGGGGGAAGGTTTGTGATAGCAAGCGTGAACGCTCTCTGGCGGGCACGGGACTTACATTCATAACCTGCTGTTTTGACCGTGCAACAGAGCGGGCAGATAGTGGGCACAACACTGTGGACACATTTCTTACATTCAACACTCGAGCGGCTTTTCTGCGCTTTATGAGAGTGTGCTCTGTGGGTGACACGATATTTGATGTGCTTGTGTGTAGGGGGGAACACTGGGGCGTGGGCACTTTCACTACACTTAAAACACTGACGGCGGGAGTCGGACCAGACATAATGCTCTTTTTGAGATTTCTCTGGGTCGCCGTGAAAACGGCGTTTGTGTGCAGGCGAGAGGGTGGACAAACCGGCTCGTTGGCTGCTAAATGAACCACTGCAGTAGCCTGACTGAAGGGGACTGACAGGGAAATGAGCTTCGACGGCGGTCTGGCCGCGGCGGGACACGCGCGTCTTTTTTCTCTCTTTGTTAGGAGGATTTCGCATGCTCAGACTTTAGCGTGATCTTCTGCCGAGGCCCCCTGGGGGGCGGCGGCCTGTGACGGCTGTCTGAGCGCGACCTAGGGCGGCCGCCCTGACGTCGCTGCGAAGGCTGGGGTTGTGCTGGACGCTGGGTGTTAGCTCGTACAGGAGGCTGGCTTTGTTTCTCGCGAGAGCGGCCTGTAGCGGAGCTCGAGCGTCGCGGCAGGAAGAGATTCATGGCCTGCGTGGTCTTCTGTACTTCAGAGAAACGGTCAACGATCCCGTTAACCGCTGGGCCGAAGAGACCAGTGGGGGAGAGCGGCGCGTTCAGGAAGGTGGCTCGCTCAGTTTCCCTCATATCCACGAGCGTCAACCAGAGATGCCTCTCTGTCACAGTTAATGCTGCCATGGCTCGTCCGATAGCCTGAGCTGCGGTCTTGGTGGCGCGGAGAGAGAGATCCGTCGCACTTCTCAGATCTGTAACCGCAGCTGGATCCCGGCCCTTCTCGTCCCATTCACGGAGGAGGTCGGCTTGCAGGATCTGTAACACAGCCATGGAGTGGAGAGCAGACGCGGCCTGGCCGGAGGCGGCATATGCGCGGCCGACCAAGGCAGACGTGGCTCTGCAGGCTTTAGACGGGAGGGCTGACCGAGACCGCCATCTCGCGGAGGGCGGGCAAAGGTGCGCTGCGACCGTCTCTTCCACGGGGGGAATAGCCGTATATCCCTTCTCGGCGGCGCCGTCCACTTGGGAGAGCGACGCGGAGGCCTGGGACTGAAGTCTCGAGGAGAATGGTGCATTCCAGGACTTCGTCAGCTCCGTATGAAGTTCCGGCAGGAATGGAGCGGGCCTGCTCGTTGAAGCTGCACGGCGGCGACTTTGAAGGAAACAGCCGTCGAGCCTGTTCGGCGCGGGTTCCTTTGGCAGCGACCACTCGAGCCCGAGGTGGTCGACGGCCTGCGTCAGCAGGCGCATAAGTTCCGCGTCAGCTCCAACGCGGGAACGGCTGGATTCCTGGATCGACGAGGAGCCGGAATGAAGCGACCATTCCTCGCTGTCCGATGCCAGGATAGAGCAGCAGTCTCTCGTGGCGTGTTCCTCGGCCTCCTCCTCAGATGCGACGGCAGTGAGGCTCGTGAGCGGCAGCTGCGCGTCGGGGAGGGGAGGCGGGGAGGGCGAAAGCGAGGCTCGAGGGAGATCCTCCGGCGAGCGCGTCGCTGTGGCCACGGGCTCCGGTTGCCTCAGGGAACGGCGCTTCTTCCTGCGCGGTCCCCCGGGGGGCGGAGCGGCTGCATCCGGGTTGAAGGCTTCGAGTCGAGCCCATAGGGTCGACAGCGGAAGCGCTTCGCAGAGCTCGCAGCCCCCGGACGCGAGGGCGAGCTCTGCATGTTCCAGGCCCAGGCAGAGAGCGCAGATCACGTGGCGGTCTCCAACGCTGAGCGGGGCTCTGCACGAGCCGCAGGAAGTGCGAGGCATCTTTAAAAAGACGCTCGCGCTCTTTTAGAAATTCCTAGAAAAGCAATGTAAAAAGGATACGTCGCCGGATAGCGTAGCTTGCACGGGCGGCTGAAGGTGGCGAAGACGGCCGGCTTCCTCAGCGCTGTCCTAAGCTGGCTGTTCGCTGTTCGACGGCGGCGGTGGCTTCTCTCTGATTCAGCGATGCGGAGAGCTCGCTGAAGAGTCGAAAAATCAGGGAATTCAGCCTACGAGCCCCTTCTTATATACGCTAAGCCACGCCCATTCTAGCGGGCTGTGACGCTATGAAGGCGCGAGCGCCTTCAATTGGGCGTGACGTCACGCGGGGCTCACTGGTAGGCTGCAGCAGATGCATGCAGGGCAGCCAATAAGCACGCGAGATGGCCTGCTCTAGGTCTGCTAGCTGCTGCACTGCGTTGACAATGAATACAAAATTAAGGATAATTTTTTGGCTTCAATATCTCGAGAAGATGAATCTTTCCCGTAGCGTAAGCTAAACTTACGCAATACGAGAGAACCTCTCGTAAGAGAACTCTTCTGCATTTCAGCATGTTAGAAACAAACCAAATCTAACAACTTGCGAAAAGGCAAACAAGGCGTAATGATTGCTCTGTACAAAATACTGCTGATTTCTCCATTTATTTCGTTTATTCATATTTGTGTATGTGCATGTGTGTAAAACAACTATTGGATTTAGACAGAGAGAGTGACTGTGTAGAATTACTTATTAATGAAGTTTTTAAGTCCAGAGTAATTCCTTTCCGCGACCACAGAGAGAGTCTGTAGGGGATCTATTATTCAGTCAAATTAATGAAACGAAAGTGCAAGGATCAGGTAGCCTGAGACACAACATCGCATGTTCTTGTTTAATAAATGTCCCCTGAAGCCTGATGGGAATGAGGGGGGTGAACAGGGGCTCCGAGAGGCCTGTTATCAGTCCGATTCTCATCTCAGCTTTTACACATCCTCTGTGCCTCTGATTTACAATCTTTTTTAAAGCGCACACAGCCCCAGTTATTGTCGCTCTCCATCCCCACTTTCATCAGTATCTCCCTCTCCTGTTTGATTGAGACAGTCTGACGGTTTACACATGCTGAGCCTTTCATTAAGAATGCATCATACAAAAAAGCACAATGCAATTATTGAACCCTGACAGTTCCAAGCCCTCATCCTTTAGATTTCATTTGTGAGAAAACCAAGGCAGGTTCCCAAGGCAGGGTCCAACTTTGATTAATTTATCTTTGGAAGATTCTCTTTTCAAAGCCCAATGGAGCTCCTCTTTTGAATTATGGATGCAAACGGGCGGAACTTGTCAACAAATGATAACAATGTTGGATTGATTCCAGCTGCAGATGATCGGAAAAATTCCTGTAAAGTGAATGTATTACCATTCATTTGGATGTACCTGGGTGCCTGTTGACTATGTTTTGCCTGACAGGAAAAAAAAATTAAACTAAATTGATCAATCTCGGCTTACAAATTTGCAATCTTTGGTGGAAAAATGCAGATAAAGAGCATTAAAATTTATGATGCAAACACAAAAACTTCTGCCCACTGCCTGAGATTATTCATCAACACTGGACCGTCAAGTTTTATAGTTATGCAGTGTGTACTGATTTTTTTTTTCTTTGACAATAAAACAATTGAAATAAAGGAACTGGAATATGATGCTAATCTAATGCCAAGAACCTTCAAATCTAAAGTCCTGAAGTTTCCAAAAATATAAAAGCAGCTATTTAAAAAATAAATAATAATAATTGTCTTTTTTTTTTATGTCACCACTGTATTAAAACCAAAAGGAATGATTAAAATGTCTGGAAAATCTTACTTTAACTTAAATTTACACAAACTTGAGTGCATCTTGTTTTTCTACCTATTAGGATAATGTTGCTTGTATAAAGAGGAACGTTTTTTTTTATTCAAATTTATTTGTATAGAACTGTTTACAACAAATATTGTTCTATACAGCAAATAATATCTTACAAAACCCCAGTGAACAAGCCAAAGACAACAAGTGCCAAGAAAAATTAATAAATTAAATTCAAAATGTATAATATGCAATCTGTAGATGTGTTAAAAGTGTATACAAATCTGTTTTAAATAACTCTGTTTTAAATGCACTTGAAATTGAGAAAGTGAAAATAAATTAAAACGGGTACGTGTTCTGTTTAAACAGCATAGTATAAGTAAACTGCTGAGATCTTAGATGGTCAAAGTGCTCACATACAACAACCCAATATTCCTGAATCTAATTAAGTATCGTCTAGAATAGTAATGCTTCTCTGGCTTGGAATATCCTAAAGGCATTCCATTTGATCTGTGCTTTGCCTAATTTACGGCCCAGCCATGAATTTAAAAAAGATAAAAAAAGAAAAAGAAATAATAATTCAAATCCAGGTCACTGAAGCTGTATAAGCCCAAGTCTTACATTACAAATATTCATTGTCAAGCATTACTGTCCTCACAGATCTCACTCAATTAAGCTTTCATTACTTAATACTGTTCACTCAAGAGAGACACCTTCAGAGAAATCTGCAAATGAAATGACAGATGAATCAGAGCTATGCCTCTCTCCTGTCCTCCTGCTCTGCTCTGAAGCTGCATTACAACTGCAGTTCATTGAGCACATTGATTTTACACAGCGGAGGGGATGGACACTCGTTCACTAGGGCGGAGTGGTGGAGCGAGACATTATTTTATGATTAATTAGTTAAAGATGCAGACTAATCAAGGCAAGGCAAAAAAAAAAGCTCTTCACTTTTTCTGATTTTTTTTTTATAGTTCCCAAAGTGCAGTTTCAAGGGATAGTTTAGCTAAAAAATAATACATTGCATTTTGTTTTAAACCTGTATGACTTTCTTTCTTCTGTGGAACACACAATAAGATTACTAATATATATATATATATATATATAATTTTTTTTTATTTTTTATTTTTTTTTTTTTTATAGATTTTATTTTATTTTTTTAAGGAAATTATTTTTCCCTTTATTCAGATAGTACAGTTGGAGAGAGGACATGAAGTGAACTGGAAGAAAAAGGGGGACGGGATTGAATAAATCCCGTGTATATCAATATCTTAACGAATAGAAAATAGTCTTAAATAGTGTACAGTTACACACACGTCAAGCTTTTCTTGCGATCTTGACGCCTCTTATATGTACTGGTACTTTTTACACACGAGAAGCGCGTTTAACGTAGATGCACAAGCGGTTGCTGTTGTAACAAACAGCACCTGCTTGTTAAAGCGAATTAACATATCCTCTATCTGTGGCTAAATCACTAAATATTGAGAATGCAACAGAGTGTATTATATTTTTTCTAAATCCAAACGTTTAAAGGTTTAAAATCAAACCTATGCATTTCAAATTCAAAATCGAGAATCGTGACCCCAAGAATCGATTGGAATCGAATCGAAGGATTCCAAAACAGTCCGACCCCGAATATCTAAAACAACACTGGACTCATTGACTTTCATTTATGGACAAAATAGAAAAAAGAAAAATACTTTTTCTAACCAAAAAAAATCTTCGTTTGTGGTCCACAAAAAAAGTTTAGAATGAGATGAAGGTGAACTACCCTTTTAAGTATCCCCCTAGCAATGTGTCTCCCTATTGGTGTCAGAGTTTCTAGATGAGCTGTGTGAAGTAAGGAATCGTGTCAGGGTGGTGTTGTACCTGAATCTGGGTCACATTGGTGCTCACAGGGATCCAAGAGACGGCGGCCACACAGATCATTCACCCAGGGGCCACTTGCATTCTGCTGGTAGTACAACAGCACCTGGGCTGGGTTCAGCCAATCAGAAGCATCCAGCTGGCTGCCCTGAAGCAGAACAAATCTGGAGCCTGGGAGAGAAGAGTCAGACAGGGTATCAGTCAAGAGTTACATCGAGTAAATTAATGAACTCTATTAGTGAGCTTTGAAATCATGTACCAAAGAAAGATAAATGGTCAATTTTTGTTGGAGTTTAGAATCTGGAGTTTAGAATCTGTCACTTAACCCTAAACTAACAGTCTACTAATACTCTAATGAGAGTTAGTTGACATGTAGTTGCAAAGTTACTTATTTTGAAGAATGTTGGTAACTAAACAGTTTTGTGTCCCACTCACCCCAATTGCATGGCCAAAACATACAAGGGAAGTCAATGGGAACTAAAACTGTTCGGTTATCAGTATTCTTTAAAATATCTTCTTTTGCGTTCAGCAGAAGAAATACATGCATACAGGTTTGGAACAACATGAATGTGAGTGAATAATAACAAAATGTTTATTTTTGTATGGACTATTCCTTTAATAGATTCATTCAAATTCCTTCGCTGATTTGCACAGTGACTCTTCCTGCAGGTTTTCATCATTTTTTTGTGAGTCATTGAATCATTTACTTAACTGACTCATCAGCCAAAACAACTGTGAAACTATTATCCGTGATAAGATTTGTGCGTCACATCAACAGTACTATGAGACTCAAGAAAAGTGTATAAACAGCAGCATGTATATTTTTCCTCCACAAACTGTTAGGCATTAAACTATGTTTTGGACTTTTTGCAAAGCTTTTAAAGCAAAGCAAAATCCTTACAGCTGAAATTCTATGCATAATATGTATTGCTATGTTTCATGGACCATGCACAGAACTGGAAGCATTGTGTATTCTGCATTATCCCTCTGAATATGTGCCACATAGAACAGTTTTTTTCAGAAAAATCAAGTTTTATCAGATCTGCTTTGACATAAAATTTTACCCTGTAATACTGTTAGACAGTTATAGACGTTTCTTAAATCTGATTTTTCAAATTCAAAAGGCGAACTGTGAATCCTTCAAGTCTCCTCTTTTCGGATTTCTTCCACTTAGACATCTATGTGAATGTTAATTTACCCTAAAGCACCAGACCCCATAGAAAAGAGCTATGCATG
Source organism: Tiaroga cobitis (assembly GCA_030578255.1). NCBI lineage: Eukaryota > Metazoa > Chordata > Actinopteri > Cypriniformes > Leuciscidae > Tiaroga > Tiaroga cobitis. Next base: position 38,119,699 of record CM060592.1, on the reverse strand, counting down.
AAAGATGAAATGACAGATGAGCAAAGCCAGTCACAATCCATCATATCGCCCAAACTCTAGAAATGACGGCTGAAATGCCAAGGAGCTGAAAAAAAGAGCGAGAAGAAAGAGAGCAGAGAGAGAGAGAGAGAGAGAGAGAGAGAGAGAGAGGAAGAGAGAGAGGAAGAGAGAGAGGAAGAGAGAGACTGGCATATGGTCTTGGACTGCAGGTGCAACATTGAAATTCAATAACAAGCTCATCCAACACAAATGTAACTTAGGTCCAAAGCGCAAACAGAAAACCCTTGGGGAAAGTGGCTAGTTGTTTACAGTAATGTGTGTTTCAGAGTGCAGTTCTGGGCAGTAACTAACTAACTACAAGTAGCGCTACTAACTTAACTACATTTTTCATAACGTGACAATAGCTCAGCTGTTTTCAAAATAATGTCGCTTTTTTTCCAGTCGCAAGCTATTTTTTTTCCAACAAGTAGCAATTCATCGTGGCAAAATGCTACATCTCAGTTTTCTGTCTCTCTCACACACACACAACATACAGCCAATCATTAAGCATTGGATTCAGTGATTCATGTACTGATTCGTTCAGATGATTTCTGTGCAGTCTGCATTTTAAGCAAACTGTCCAAGTTTTAGTCAACATGTCTTCATGTTTTATTAGGTTGTTTCTAGTTCTATTTGATGTATTTAATTTACCTAGCTCTTTAAATAGATTCAGTGTAGTTGAGTAGTTAGCTCTTTTTGTATAGAAACTTGTAGTGTACTACAAGATGTGTAAACATCTATGGACAAGACAGAACCTTACAAATGTGAGTTAAAGGGGTCCTATTATGCTTTTTCACTTTTTCATCTTTAGTTAGTATGTAATGTTGCTGTTTGAGCATGAAAAAGATCTGCAAGGTTACAAAGCTCAAAGTCCACTCCAAAGGGAGATCTTGTGTTTAACAGAATCCACTTTCCAATAACTGCTACGGATGACTCGTTTGGATTGCAATGCGTTTCCAGATCTTATGAAGTCACAATGTCACTCATTTAAATAATCTCCGCGCACGGAATACACAAAAAAGGGGGGCGAGGCCTGGTTGAGCTGCATTAGAGAAGACTGTTATCGCTATGTCAAAGAGACACTGTTTTTTCCCACCCCGTTTCCAAAACTCATTTGTTCGACCTTCCTAAGGCTGATGAACTTAGAGTGGTTAAAATAGATTATAAACACTGTTACCGAACATTATAACCTCAACATTTGTCTGTGCGCTGCAATTTTTACGGAGGGCAGCTTCCAGAAACTGAGGGCCCTATCATACACCCAGTGCAATGCAGCGCCAAGCGCGATGCGAGTGTTTTTTGCTAGTTTCAGCCTGACGCAGTTATCATTTTCACGTCCTGCGCCACATTGTTTAACCCTCTGGGGTCGGCCGTCGCGCCGGCGCGACGAGCTCGATTTTTTCCTTATCAGTGCAAAAGAGAATCAAATTACTCTGTTGATTTTGATCTTACATATAAGTGTTGTACATCATTAGATCCTGTTAAGTGTCTATTTTTTTTTTGTGTGTACTCTAGGGCTGTCACTTTTGAGAAAAATCAAATTCGAACGGATATCAAATATCAAGCAATGTATTCGAATATATTCGAATATCTACGAAACTAAAAGGACTGCGCATGTGCAATGACGTATTACGCACGGAGCGAGCTGTTCTTCCTGTTGAATAGAGTGTCATAAATGAGTGTTCCGTTATTAAAAAAAATTTATTTCACTCAGCGTCTGTGAAGTGAAGCAGGACAACGTCCCACCAGCGCTTGTTTCAGATTATCATCCACGGACGACTGGTTTTGGGCGCAGGGTTTTACTGTGTGATCAATATAAGCAGGCAAGCAGCACGGCAAATCATGCTCATCGTCTCCAAATCATGACCAGAGACGGATAAATATCAAGTCTGCTGTTTAAAACAAATAAAGAACCAATAGAGGAGAATAGTTATGCGCGAACAGCTGCATATTCGTGCAGTGTGCGCATGTCAAAAAATCAATTCGGATTTGAATCTTGTGACATATAACGCGCACATTACTTTATGTATCGTTCATGTAAACATGTTCATGTTCGGATTCATCAATCGGATTGTCCATTTCCAGACACTACTTTTTAGATGAGTTGGGGTAGAAATTGTCCGCTCAGGCTGGCCGTTCTGTGCGTTATCTTCCATTTTCAAAACAGGGTGGCTATTGGCTATTATTCACTTGATTTGGTCATGAGTTTACGCTACAATACGTTTAGAGGGCCCGCTACTGGATGAGTTGGCAAACAATAAAATGAAAAACAAACGGTCTAATCATAGACTGTAAAAAATGCGCTAAACATGGCACTTTAAAAACCGGTTAGTTTATTTATAGTTCGATTACGGATATTTCACGTCATGTTCGAATGCATATTCGAATATCGAATAAAAAGTGACAGCCCTAGTGTACTCACAATAAAAACAAAGTGTTGTGCTTATCGTCAAATAAAGAAAAATAAACATGATGCGCGTTTTGCCTTCTCTCTGTCAGTGAGGTCCATTCTGAAACGCGTCCGAAAAATGAACTGTAACTCTGTCAATACTTGTCACAGAGATACGAGAGATTTCTCTTTATGAAGCTGAAATTCTCTTCTTTTAAATGAAGTAATTTATTTTAAAAAAAAATATTTCCAGTTTATGTAATCCGTTTGAAACCAAGGAGAGGTACAGTTTTTTCGTTCTCCCTTCATTATCTTTAATGAGCCGAGGCCGCCACGCCCCCAGAGCTTTTCACATGGTAAATAGGCGATCTAACGTTATGCATCGCACACGCCCAGCAGCGATCAATGGCATAAAAACACGTTTCTTCATCAGATTCACCGATAGTTCATCGCGTTTTGAGAATGGCACGCTACTCCTTCAGATGATTCTGGGCAGCGAGGAAGAATTCACCTTTTCCTCAGAGGAATTTGAAACTCGGACGACCAACGGCTGCATTTTGAAGAACGAATTGACCCCGCCGAGGATACAAGTTCGGAGTAAGTTGGTTAGTGTTATATAATTCCTTTTCTGATTATAGAGCTCAAATTAATTTTCAGACTATATTTTGCCTAGTTTTGGCTAGCTTTTGACATAGGAAAGATTACCTCACAGTCACAATATCCCTATACGTAGGCCTATACACTCGTGTAAACTTTTTAAATGTGATATTAGCCTACTACACATATTTTACTCAGTTTTGACAGTAGTTTATGACACTGATTATCATGCTAAAATACTGCCTTATGCGTAATTTATTTTGTTTGCGAATAACTGCTTAGGTTATATAATGATTTAGTGAAATATATTTCAGCCTCCGGTAAAATATGTGATACTGTCTAAATACAATATATTATTTATGTATAAATGTTCAGTTAGGCTAACTGAAATAAAACCATGTCTATATTGTGAAGGGTAGTCAACTTTAGCATGGGTGTGTTCACTTATTCTAAGCACTGTGTGTGTGTGTGTGTGTGTGTATATGTGTATATATATATATATATATATATATATATATATATATATATATATATATATATATAAAATTAAATCGCAATTTTAAACAGAAAAATCTACAATGCATGCCCAAAGTCGTGCAGCCATATAGTTTCTCTTGATATCAGCATGTTCAAAGGTGTTTATTTTTTTTATTTCGTTTTTACAGGGAGAGATGCCACTGATGAGTCCTGCTGACTTCAACATTCAACAGTCTCTGTACATGAACATGGTAAATTGAAAAATCAAACACCTTGGAAATGACAGGTATGTACTATGTTTCAATGGCACAAAGTTGTGTGACTGTTCAAGCCTATGTCTTTAGATCAGTGTGTTTACGAATGTGCTTTTTTGTCCTTTGTTGTGTATCTTTGGATTATGTTGTGTTGTAAATAAATCCAAACAATCTAAAAGCCATTCTTTTTTAAATCTCCTCATTTTTTGTGCAAGGCTCCTCATAATGATATGGCCTGATAGCACCTAATAGGGCCATTATGGGAAGGTCCTTGTCTTTCTCAGGTGTGAAATGCATACATATTAATGAGAGATCACGCCTCCTCGCATAAAGCTTTCGGACACAAAACACGTCATTAAAAATGTAAAAATACTTTATTGTCTTATCTGAATGAGTAGTCAGGATGATTCTCACATAGTTTTGGAGCAAATATTCTAGGCTATGTGATACAATTTTCAAAAGTCTTGTGAAGAAATAATCAATATGTGTTTTGTGGCCTTATTTCAGAAACTTTAATTTTAGTTTTTTCAATAACCATGCATAAACAATATTCTCTCAAAAATACAAATATGTACATACATGTTTCTCACATATTATGGTAGCCCTGTTTGTGCTAAATAGAGTGTAATTACACCTGTGCCATTAATGTGTTTATAAGCAACTGAAAAAAGCACAAATGTCAGGGCATGTCAAAACATCTCAAGGACCCCAGAAACACCTTAGACCCCAGAGGGTTAAATAACAAATGCATTTGCGCCCTTTTGTGGGCCCATGGGCTGCTGGTCTGAAAACGAGGTGTGTTCAGGCGCATTGTTGGCGCATTGCTATTTTGAGGCAACTGAAAAAGACTGCGCCATTGACCAACAGAAACCTGGTCTAAAGTAAAAAAAAAAAATGTTATTTAAAGAGCGCTAGTTATGTGCGCCTATAGGCGGGTCCACAATGCGCATACACTCTGCTTATTACACACACAGGGATGCCCAGCAGCACACAAACTAGCCAAATATTAAAAATAAAAGGATTACAATGCAAAAGATTAATATTGAGTACATAAAGATATGGTGGGATCCGGCTTGTCCCGTAGATGGTCTGCTCGCGCGCTTTAACCTCGCACACGAGCAGATCCGTTTGAGCTCTGGAGAAGCGTTCACATTTTGTTCAAAAGTCTTTCCGCTTGCAAATTCCGTCATGTAAATAGCGAATCCGCCATGGTGCAGGCACAACTGGCTTTTAAAGGGAATGGGAGATGAGACTCTTTATTTCACGTTACACCCAAAACACACCCATTACTCATTAAGAGAATATGGACATGCGCCTTCCTTTTAGACCATGCGCGCCGACCATTTTTCCCGTCATTAAACTAGCAAAAGTGGATTCGGACACGCCCTAAGTGCACTTGCGCCCTGCGCTTTAGACCATGCGCTTAGATCGTTAAAATAGGCCCCAAAGAGTACAATGCAGGCTACGCACAAAAGCTTCTCCTGAAACTGATCTTTTTCAACTTTGTCAGGACAATCTGTTATTTGTGGATCACAACTTGTAAGTGTGTCTTATTATTTCTAGTTGAGTTTTCTATTAAGAGTTCCAATCATACGTTTTAAATTGTTGCTACTGTATGATGTAAACAAAGGGCAAAGCTGTTTGCCTCCGCTCGCCTGCTAGCCAACAGTGTTGATAGTGTTTTCTGTTGCTTTTGTAAGCTCTAACTTTTGTAAGACTTCACCGCACCTTAGTAAAATTAAATATGGTTTTGTTATCGATTACTGTTTGTATTACCATAGTTTTCCGACAAGTATCATGATTAAATGGTATATAACTTCATCTAAAATATATAAGAAAAAAAATACATTAAGAGTTGTAAAATATAACTCTGAAATGTCCTGTGAAATCCGTGCTTGCAAAGTCTGTGCATTAAAACCATTCTGGACGATCCTCTTGTTGGTTAACATTCTCAAGCCTGAATCAGGCAAGAATTGGCTTGAAACTGACGCCATCCTTAATATTTATATATGTGTACTAGTCAGAGCTCGCGGTTATGGTTAGGGGCGTGACATTTCCCGAACACACGGTGCCAATCACAACACACTGGGCCAGCTAACCAATCACTGCACATTTTTTTTATTTCGGAAGGAGGGGCTTCACCGAAACAGGAAATAAACAACACGTTCGGGCCAGACTGGGGAGAGAGGTACAGTAATGTGAAAAATAATGTATTTTTTGAACAATGAAGCATGAAATCATGTTCTAGTACACCCCAAAACAGAATCAAAACTTCCTAAAAGGGCATAATATGGCCACTTTAAATGCTTTACCATGTCTCGTTTATTTTTCAATATTTGTACATTTAACAATATGAGATGGGGCTTTCATAATAACTTACAGGTTACCTACCAGACTCAGGTTAGCTAACATCCTAAAGCTAACGAAAACACCAAATGAGAGAATGTGTGTCTGAAAACCTTCTGTGTTACAATTAAAAATAAACGTTAGTGTTTCATTTGAGACCATACTACTCTTTAACAATTCATTCACTAGATGCCCGAGTACATAGTGTAAGTACAAGTACACGGTGTGCATCATTTGAAACACAACTAGAGACCATGCATTCGTGTATGATTGTGCTTTGATGCTTTCAGCACACATCTGTTAGGCTTTTCAAAAGAGACAGGTGGAAGACGGTATGACATTTGCTTTAATACAGTAGAAGTCGTGGGGGGTAGACGGGGGGGCTGAGGACCCCTGCTGATCAGGGGCCGGGGGGGAAGCGGAGCGGGTGATGAGATTACCGTCTGCAATGAGGTGCTCTGGTACGTGGAGTATGACTCTGACGTTGAGGCTACAGGAGAGGTGAGACGCACAGACCAAGCCGATCACACAGCTCACCACGCTGATCAAAGTCAGGGTGGTCTTGTTGATAGGGCTCCGTGGGGAACCTGAGGAGAGGAAAGAGAGAGAGAGAATGCAATAAAAGAGCGATGCAACGAGACTGGAAAGTTCACATTTGTATGTGCACCTCAGGACGGCACAAGGGAGCCAGTTAAAAAACAGCCCACATCAGGGTTGGTGGTCCATGAAGGGAGCACTGGATCAAACCAGCCAGCCAAACTCTGCAAGCGGCGGCAGATCTGGCACGAATAAAGCGGTGGAGAGATAACAGTTTTCCTTTTGAAGCCAGCTGCTTTTATGCTAAAAACTGCAAATGGCAAAATATTAAAAAAACAAAAACAAATGCAAGTTGTTTTTGATCACTTTTTTGTAATACAGCCAAACTGGTTTGGTGTAGTGCTGCCCTGTACATCTGCTACATGTAAAATCAAGGCTTAAGACACTGATGGTATTATAACAATGCACAAGATGACATAACACACCAAATCACAAATGTATGAAGACACAATACTGATGATCAGATATCAAGGACATTCATGTTGCTAGTTGTATTGCTCATCATCACAATGTTTAAAACGCTCAGGATAAACATGAACAATAGCATGCAGCAGGTTGAAAACAGCAATGAAATTGATACAAATGAAATTAAATTAGATGATGATTATATCAAAATTCAACTGACAGACATATTTACAATGAATGTATGCAGTGTATGTAAAAAACCGAGTTACACAGCAGTTACAAATCAATGTAACTGCTCAGCATTGCATTAATGATACAGCAGACCATATACAAATGAGAAATCCCTGTTTTGCCATATTAAAGCATAGATACTTAAGATAACATCATCCTAAGCGTGGATGTTCTCAGAGATTCCGCATAAAAAAACCCTGATTGACTTTGAAGAAATAAAGACACATGAGCAAAAGAAAACAAAAAGCATTGATTCAAACATTTGCACACATCTGCCAGCAATTTGTATAAATGGTTTCAAAGCACTGAATTATGTGGGCAAATTTTGAAATCTAAAAACTGGTGTGTTTTCTTATGTTATTGAGTATTCATCAGTTGATGTACGCTATGGAAATTGGTGCTTTCACATTTTGTCACTTTGACGAACAGCAGATGAAACACTGTGCTTGGTCCTTTGCTAAACCAATCACATCTTTCAAGGACTAATTACAGTCAAAACTTTTTAAAATAATTCTTTTTAGATAATAATTTAATCTGGCTTTTTTGTCCCCTGGCTTTTCCCTCCTTTATTATAAGCTTTAAAATTTTAACTGAAGAAGTCAGATAAATGTCAGCATATATATAAAAGTATATATATATATATATATATACCTTCACTTCAATCAAATTCGACAGCTTATATTAACACCAACATTTTTTAATGTTAACGTACACAAATATGTCTATCAAAATCAACACACTGCTCTTAACTTGTCAACAATTCACGCAGTGATCTAGGAGAGTAAAAAAATGCGACACAAGCCATGTCTATTACTAACTTAAGTCCAATTAAAGGTGTTGTTGCTGCCACATCTGACTAGTAGTGTTTTTGACAAGTACAGGGTTTAAGCATTTGGTAATTAGAGGGAGAAAGAATTAAAGCCAAAGTGATCGTCTGTTAGTTGCCTTTCAAGTGGCAGCTCCTCAAGAGTTTAGAGAGCTTTGCATTCAGGTCTCTCCAGAACACAATGCAGCGCTCCTTCGGGGACAATAGGCTGAGTTTCAGACAGACTCTAGCCATTAGCGTCTGACAGTAGGCCTACTGTCCAACTGTTTTGTCACACGCTCTCTTAGCATACACACATTTACCGTGCTTAATGTTGAATGGTGGTCTACAGATGGAGCTGCTAAGCTTAAGGTGCTTAAATACGTGTAAGCTTGCATTTAGTCGTCATTCATTTTCAGAGGAGGTCCATCGAGTCCACAAAGAGGAAACTTAAAAATTGCTCAGGGACACTCAGTCCAATTTGCAAGACCGTTAAAAAAAAATACAAAAGAGTGAAGCATTTATGCTTTCCTGTAAATTGTTTTAACACCGCATTCAACTGCAATGGCAAATCAATGGCACATCTCACACGAAACGACATGCCACGGTCAATGAGGTAGTTTTAAGACAAGCTGCTTCACATCTAATGATTTGCTCGGGTTCCGAACAAAGTGTGACAAGAACACCAAATGGCCACAGTCAGGCGGTGCGGGTTTAAATCATGCGATGGTGTGGAAATCCTCCTTACCCCCGGAGCCCCACGCGGTGTTGACGTTACCGTTTCTCATACCTCGACTGCGACGGCGGCTGCGGTTTGGGTCGGTGTAGAAGGTCAACTGCGGCTCACTGTCTGCCTCAGTTCCAGAGTCCCCGTCCGGGTTCAGGAAAACTGAACCCGCTGTAGAATTCACACAAACACCATCCATCAACTCATTCATCAAACCATATTTATAAAAAAAATATTAAAAAAAAACATGTAGGCCCACTGTCAAGTGTCCAGACAAACTTTCCAGTTATTTTGTGTGTAAAATAACCATAAACAAATTAGACAAAAATTATTCTGGTCCCAGAAACAAACAACGTCAACAATAATTGTTGACTGACAATCCAATTAAATATTCAGATTATTTCAAAGTCAGTTTAGAAAAAAAAATAATGATTTCACCTAAGACATACAACAACATTTCCAAACACAATATCATTCCGACGGTTTGAGATTAAACAAATGTGACAGCATGACAATAGGATGATTTTTGTCTAATTGACAATCCTTTTGTTGACTTATCTAGAATTATTGATTAATACAGAAAGTAATTATACAAAGCCAACCCCTCAAACAACAGATTCAATAGAAATATCAAACTCGAAAACCATTTGATTTTTTGTAATGAGGGAAAATCAAACAGATAATGCAGAAAAAAGTGCAAAAGTGTTTGCTATTTAAATCGCATGTTAGATGTCAAAGTGTGAATGAAATGATGTAATAAATGACAATGATAAGCAGAAATCTAAATACAATAGAGTGAAATATTCACATCATATAATCATATAATAGTGTTTTGACATCAAGCAATTGCATTGTAAAAAGGTCTGCAAAGCATTCAAATAAATTAAAAATACATTAGAAAATTCATAATTGCAAACATGCATCACAAACACACAGCACACCCCAATGTGACATACAGAGAATAAGCCGGAACCCATATAGAAGTCATCGTTCTGTGAGATGCGCTTCTCCTCTCAGAAGAGTATTGAGTAAATATAAGTAATGAACAGGAGGTAAGGAGTGTGACTGAGATAAGAGATGCACGCCTCCTTGGACTCTTTTTTTTTTTTGCTGTGCACAAAAGGCACAATTTACCCGTCAGAGCTAGACAAACGCTTTCATTATGCAGCGCATGAGGAAGAGATGCATGAGCGCACTGACCCGTGGATTAGACTGCCTCACAATGATGAGAAATAATGTTTGAGTAACTCTGTATCCACAGAGTGTGTGGCTATCCGTTAAAAACATCACTGCTGGTGCAGAGGAGGATCAAATAATTATAATTTATAGATGAGCCATCTGTACGAAATGAACTGAACATGCTTATTTTTGCTATATCTTTTCATACCGCCATAAAACAATGCATGAAATATTTAAAGCTGTGATGCACACAACATTCAGGCAGGTCACAAGAACAGCAGCAGTTTTTTGGCCCTACAGTGAAATCAGGAGTATAGAAAGTTCTGAAAAGCAAGCATTTTATTTTAGCACATCACCGCAAATGATACACACTGTAAAGGAGGATTAAAAAGAACAAAAACAATGTGAAAATACCAGATGTCCTCAATATGTCTTCCACACTGTCAAAACGATTTTACAGTAAACATTTTAGAAAGAATTCACTGAGAATCACTGATTACTGTTTATTTGCATGCGCTGTCTGCAGTGATTTAGCACCCTATTTAGTAAACACTCATTCAATCAAATGTTAATGGATAACAGCTGCCATGATCAATAAAAATAGAAAGCACAATAAAACATTCATCTTAAATAAAATTATGCTTATTGCTAATCGCTTACAGGTAAATACGGGTGACTTGTGAATAAAGCACCATCCACAATGAGCCTAATGTACATAAAGGCACGTTTGCACTATTTTTATATTTCAATGCCTGTTTAAACTGAATGCCAGATAAATACACTGCAGGCTTTGTGCTTAAATACCATGCAACAGTTAGTGAATTCGAGTACAACAGTAAAAAAATAGCTTAGCTTGATTATATAAAGAAAATCTAACAAAAAAGCTGATGAAACACCTGGCATTTAAGACTTTCTAACAGTTACACCATTTCGAAATGACACATGCCGGCAAGCCAATGCCACTTTTTGTATTCGTAACAAATGAGAACAAAAGAAGCACCTTCAAAGGAATTAGCCGTAAACCTCACAGAGCAGGTGAGGACTGTGCGCTAAGCCTCCACAATTAAGCAGGGGCCAAAGGTGCAAAGCTCCGTGGAGGGGAATAAAAGATGAGCTTGTTTAAATATTCAACATGGAGCGCCAACAGCTTCTCGGCATGCAGTGCAGGTGCACACGCCTCCTACAACAAAAAAGTTATTTTGTACCGCCATTCAATTTCAGGGTGATAGAACTCAATCGTTTGCAAGGTCTTGGAATCACAGTGTCACCAGAATGGTCTCACAATGAGGAAAGATGAAGTACAAACACCTACGCCGATACGGTTGACCTAGAGATAGCTGAAAAACGTCAAATGCCGAGAGCAACAGTTCTAATTTGTGTAATGAAAAATGAGGGGTATAAATAGATAAGGTGAGAGAGGCAGGTGTGACTGAGAAAAAAAGAGAGAAAGACTTGAGAGGATCTGTGCACTCACGCACATTCTCCTCCGGCGATGTGAACGGAGTCTAAACATAGCCTTTAGCTGCTTTCGTGTGTGTGGATTGCTCGCTCACTCGCTCTGAACAGTCATACAGAAGAATAAAGAGGAAACTTTGTCTGCAATCATGCAATAATAATAATTTAAAAAAAAACTTAGATGCTCAATAAACAAACAGGGCAATGTCAGTATAAATATGAAAAGCTATGGAAATGAGGATCTCCTATTTTGGAGTTCAGAAAGAGCTGTAAGAGGCCAGTAACCCAAAGACAGGATCAAACCCTCAGAGACAAACTTATCCATGGTGCAGTTAGGGGATTGGAAAGACACACTCTACCTCCATAATAATGTGTACACCCATATCACTATGGCATAGTTAAAGTGGACCTATTATGTGTGTTTTTTTTACATTTTCAACTTTCTTTAGTGTGTTAGTTATGTTGCTGTTTGAGCATGAAAAGGTATCATAGTTACAAAGCACAAAGTCCACTACAAAGTGAGTTTTTCTCTAAATCAGTAAGCACTGTTTCTGAACTCTCTGACCCACCTCGATTGTAGTCTTGGGAAGTCATAATAGTCCTCATTAGGGGTGGGTGAAATGACCAAAATATTATATCATGATACGAGTTATTTCAAGTTCACAAAACCAAAATATCACAAAAACTAATACTAGCCTAAGTAAAAAAAAAAAAAACTCTCAAGCTTACTGAAGACAAGTAAACAATGATAAAGAAAGAACAAAAAAGAAACTACAATAGAACATTGACACAAATGAAATAGACCTACCAGAAAAAATTCAAGCTCTATAAATAAGAAATACTACATAAATTGCATAAAGTAATCAAATGTATAAAAAACACTGCATAGTCTTCACTGTTTAAATTAAATACACATTTATTCTTATTTAAGTTACAACAGTGATTCAGTCAAGAGCAGTGAGAGGGGGGCGAAACCTAGTTGAGTTGTGGTAGTAATGTGTTGACACTTGTGGTGATGGGACAGGGCGTGACATTTCATAAACACACTCAAAGCAGTTGACCAATCAGAGCACATTGCTATTTTCAGAAGGAGAGGCTTCATAGAAACAGGAACTAAACAGTGTTACAGACAGACTGGGAAGAGAGGTAATGAAATGGAGGTGGAAAAATATGTGCAAAATTATATATTTTTCGAACATTCAATCATGAAAACCTATTCTTCTAGACCCCAAAAACAACATCAAGACTTGTAAAAGGGCATAATATGGCCTGTTTATAACAGATCAGCAGCTCCCATTTAACCGTGACTATTAAAGTATTATTTAAAGATCCAGTCTGTAATTTTCTGTGTTGATAGATATGTCATTTGTCTATCTATATGTTTAGACCAGTGGATCATGTGACACTTAGAGCATATATATGTATATAATAGCCATGGTTAATGTATTCTGCGGGTTGTGAAAGTGTCCTATAATAGGGGGAAAATTCTGAGATAACGTGAGTAAAAGATAAAGCGAGTAGCATTCGAGTTAACGTGATCTCAGCATGACCACCCACTTTTATACTAGCAACTTTTATTAGGCTACTGATCTGATTGAAGTCTTCATCTGTGTAAATTAAAAGAAAAAAAATCTACTCAATTCTGTAAAGCTTTTTAATGAGACACGAATTCCTGAGTGTACCTTTACATTCATATGCAGTAAATGGAAAATCCAAGTGCATTGGGTATAAAAAAATGTTGGTCTGAAGTTCAGAGAGATGCCGTACGTCTTCTAGACTGAGGTAATGAAGCATTAAAGCATGAGCAGAGAGTCAAATATTTGTTCTGCAAGGAAATCAGATTCTTACTCAAGGAAAACACTTCACTAGACATCAGATATTCGTGCCCAAAGCAAATCTGAGAGAGTAGATATATATAGGCATGTTTCCCTCGTAGAATCTATGTAGCTTAAATACATTCAGATTTCAATACACCTCCACAGCCAACCAATATCACAAAAGCATATGAATACCTCATAAAAGTTTTTGGTGGTCTGATCAGCCAAGCAAAAAGCTATAGGAAGAGAAATTCAAACCAGCGGCGGAGCCAGACATTGTAAACATTCGGGACTAAGCCCAAATATAGTTTGTCCAAGGACATTTTAATTTGGCGCTAACAACTTTACTGACTTAAAAGCAACTCTGTTGTACTATGCTGGAGTAAAGTTCATTAAACAAAACCTTGAGCTTTTATTTTGGAGAAAACTAACACCAGATCACCAGCTGATCGGGTAAGGAAAACGTCTCAGGTTACGTATGTAACCCTGGTTCCCTGAGAGGGAACGAGACGCTGCGTTTGAGACGCGGTGGTGGGAACGCTCTGTGTGATTGCGTCATGAAGCACGTGTAAAATCAGCCCAATGGAAGCCCGATACGTCATGGGTGACGTCATAGACCAGGAAACTATAAAGCACCCTTGAAAACAGACCGCGACAGCTTCTGAAAAAGTCTGAAGCAAGTCGATCAGGGCATGCAGGAAGTATGGCAGGCAAACGCAGCGTCTCGTTCCCTCTCAGGGAACCAGGGTTACATACGTAACCTGAGACGTTCCCTTTCAAGGGAACTCGAGCTGCGTTTGAGACGCGGTGGGAACCCCATACCCACTACGCCATAGTGACAAATGCCCGTTCTGTGTGAAGTCCTTGCGCACACTAAGAAGCAAGCAACCTAGCCCCTGGAGTGGAGAGGTCAAGGTCATAAAACCTGACAAATGTATGCGGAGAGGACCATCCTGCCGCATTACAAATATCAGGAAGGGAAAGCCCCGAAATTAAGGCCGTAGAGGCCGCCATACTCCTAGTAGAATGGGCCCGTACAGCCATAGGTGAAGGCTGACCGGCCGCTTCATAAGCTAGTGAAATAGCCTCGACTATCCACTTGCTCATAACCTGTTTAGATGCAGGGCACCCTCTTCTGAGTGACCCAAAACATACAAATAATTGCTCTGACTTACGCCACAGGGCAGCTCTGTGAACGTAGGCATCCAATGCCCGAACTGGACATAACAGGTTCAATTGTTCCTGATCTGGGGTATTAAAAGGTGGAGGATAAAAGGCCTGCAGCACTATTGGGCCCCCAACATTGAATGGGACCTTAGGAATATAACCCGGTCTAGGGTATAGAAATGCTTTCACCATACCAGGTGCAAATTCCAAACATGACGGAGCAACCGACAGGGCGTGTAAATCTCCAATTCTCTTGATAGATGAAATAGCAAGGAGAAATAAAGCTTTCAAAGTGAGGAATTTTTCTGAAACCTCTTCAATGGGCTCGAACGGAGCCAGAGCCAGACCCTCAAGTACAATGGCTAAATCCCAAGCCGGTGCTCTGGAGTGCAGTGCAGGTCTCAACCTCAATGTACCACGGAGAAAACGAGTAATCAGAGTATCTCTCCCAATAGAAGTACCCCCCAGAGGGGTATGGTAGGCCGATATAGCCGCCACATAAACTTTTAAGGTGGAAGGAGATAATCCAGCAGAGAAACGGTCTTGCAGAAAATTGAGAACTGAACCAACAGGGCAGTTAACAGGATCTAACTGACGCTCACCACACCAGGTGGAGAATAATTTCCATTTCAGCGCATACAGTTTTCTCGTGGAAGGGACTCTGGAATGGAGAATGGTCTCAACGACCTCAGTCGAGAGACCGGATTCTATGAGCCTGGCCCCCTCAGAGGCCAGGCCCACAGTTTCCACAACTCCGGTCGAGGGTGAAATATCGTGCCCCCTGCCTGGGACAGCAGGTCCCTCCTGAACGGAATCTCCATGGGAGAGCCGTCCAGAAGAGACAAAGTCCG
Source organism: Tiaroga cobitis (assembly GCA_030578255.1). NCBI lineage: Eukaryota > Metazoa > Chordata > Actinopteri > Cypriniformes > Leuciscidae > Tiaroga > Tiaroga cobitis. The sequence continues at coordinate 38,104,363 of CM060592.1, read as the reverse complement.
AGAACCAAACTCGAGTCGGCCAGTATGGGGCTACTAGTAGCAGATGAGCCCCTTCCCGGCGAACCCTCTCCAGAACCCCCGGGAGCATAGATATCGGGGGAAATGCGTACAGGTGCAGCCTCGGCCACACCTGCACCATCGCATCCAGTCCGAGAAGAGCTGGCTGCGTGAGGGGGAACCATATAGAGCAATGCGTTGTACAAACGATGTGAAAGGTCGACTTGACTTTAGTTAGACCAAAGTTCTCCCTAAGAAGCTCCACCACCTCGGGGTGAAGTCTCCAATCCCCTGGGCCTCAGCCCCTGTCTCAACAGGATATCTGCTCTGATATACGAGACCATCAGTGTGTTGTCCGCCATTCGCCGAGCAACCACTCATGATCGCCCCCACTTGTGAGGGAAGCATCCGTCGATAGCAATATGCGTCGACAAGAAGCCCCCAACACTGGGCCTGGGCGAGGAACCAAGGTTCTTCCACATGACCGAAGCACGAAGGCATAGCCGCGTGACCTTGATCATGCGAAAACGTATTTCCCCTCGGAGAAAACCCCTTGGTCCTGAGCCACTACTGCAGGGGTCTCATGAACAGAAGGCCAAAAGTAAAACGTTGGACGCAACTGCCATGAGACCCACCCGTCTGAAACTGTTTCACAGTGAGTGACTGGCCTAGATATACCCCATTACGGCTGTAGAATTGCTACACCTAGAAAAGTGGTCCTCAGAGCACACTCTTCTTGGCGTTGAGAGGCAACCCCAACATCCTTAATGAGACAGAACGACATCTCGATGCCGAACTGCCATAAACTCAGATTGAGCTAGGAACAACCAATCATTGATGTAGTATAATACGCGAATGCCCTGGAGTCTCAGAAGAGCCAGAGCTGCATCCACGCATACTGTAAAGGTGTGGGGTAATAAACCTAGGCCGAATGGAAGAACCCAATAATGGTATGCTTCGCCCCCGAAAGCAAACCTCGGGAAACACCTCATCCTCTTTCGGAAACAATGAAGTAATGGCTGTCTGCTGGGAGGAGGAACCCCTTCTACAGCTCCTTTTGCAGAAGTGACAGTACTTCCTGCTCCATAACCAAAGCCTGCTCGGGGTCCACCAATGAAAGGAGGACCCCTAGAAATCTGGGCGAACGAGAACCGAACTGAATTCTGAAACCCTTTTCTATAGTGTGCAGGACCCACTGAGAAATATGTGGCAGTAGTTTCCACGCTGCCAGAAATTTACTAGGGGAACCAGTCTCTCAAGACTGGCCTCTGGATTTATTTGAACAGTCACTACGGTGCCCTGAAGCGGCGAACCGGCAGGGAACAACCGAACTGACCGCTCTACGATCCTCCTCGGAGGATCGTATGGGGACGCTGACACCTCGGTGCCCTGAACGGCGAACCGGCAGGGAACAACCGAACTGGCAGCGCTGCGACCCTCCTCAGAGAGTCGCACCCCAGAGGTCGCCGAGGAGAAACGATTTCTCAAAACCGTCCCTGCCCCGGAGGAGCCCTCAGAAGCCTGATAGCCTCGTTTTCTTGCGACAGGACTTCTTGTCTAAGCTTTATTAGAGATGATGACAGTCCTCAGATCTTGCCTACCTCTAACTAGCTTAGTTCCTACGACCCTCCTCGGAGGATCGTTGAAAAAAGCAGGCACTTCGGCGCCCTGAAACGGCGAACCGGCAGGGAAACCGAACTGACTGCTCTTCTTTTTTCTTATTTGAAGGCTCGTTTGGGGACACTGACACCTTGGTGCCCTGAAACGGCGAACCGGCAGGGAAACCGAACTGGCAGTACTGCGACCCTCCTCAGAGAGTCGCACCCCAAAGGGCGCTGAGGAGAAACGATTTCTCAAAACCGTCCCTACCCCAGGGGGGACCACCCTTAGAAGCCTGATCGCCTCGGCGTCAGGGCTTCTTCTTTGTCAAAGCTATTTTAGAGATAAAATAGTCCTCAGATCTTGCATGTCTCTAACTGGCTAGACTGCGACCGCCACCCAGGTACCCCTCAATTGCGGAGGAGCCCGAATGGCGATGCTCTGTTTTGCACTTTGTGCTGAGAGGAGCTTAATAGGCCGTCTCAGGAACATTAGATTGGTGAGGAAGAAACCTCTGGAATGCCGCTTTGGAAGCCCGTCCCAACCCCCGCTGTCAGATCCGTTTTCGAACCCCGAAATACGAGCCGTCTCCGAGCCTCGGCAACAGAGAGACCCGCTCGGGGAACGCGAACCGAACCGTCCTCCTCGAAGAACGCCCGGCGGGAGCGGAGCGTCCTCACGGACAGCTTCTCGCAATGCACAGTCAGATCCCTCGAGAAATGACTGTTGCATGCTCCACTCCCAAACAGCAACAAAAAGCTGATGTGTGTCCCCACCCGTGATGTAACGAGGGCAGGGAACAACACAACGTCTATTTGCTCGCCATAATGATAGATAGTGATATATATATTGGGCTTGACAAACAACAATAAATAGACAAGGACAGAATCACAGAGAGCGCTTGCTGAAGACTACAGAAGCTGTCGCGGTCTGTTTTCAAGGGTGCTTTATAGTTTCCTGGTCTATGACGTCACCCATGACGTATCGGGCTTCCATTGGACTGATTTTACACGTGCTTCATGACGCAATCACGCAGAGCGTTCCCACCACCGCGTCTCAAACGCAGCTCGAGTTCCCTTGAAAGGGAATGCGCACTTCTCTTTAAAACAAGCAGCACTGTCTTTTGCTGTTTTATACACAAAGCCATATCACAGTTTCGGTTTCAGTTCATTGCCAAAATACAATGTTAGAGACCTTTATGCTCGGCTTAGGCTATAAGTTTTACATTTTTGGTTCATTATGAAACAGTGGCAGCACAGGGTCATTAATGGAAAACATTTAGCTGACATATGTGCTAAATTTGAGTAATATTATATCATAATATTCAACCAGAAAGAAAGAGAGTCTGAATGCCTAGGCTGCCGCTGCACTGAATGAGTGACAGGAGGAGTGGCTCTGTAACACTGCTTAGTGTGTTAAATCACTGTCGGAAAGAGAGAGAGAAAACGCTGCCGGTATCGAGCCCCACAAGCCACCATAGAACGGGATGGCTCAGATTTTTCATGGTTCAGTCTGTATCACGGTTCTGTGGTCACGGTTTCTGTACAGTTCGTTTAATGCCAATAAAAATACTTCTTTTTTTTTTTTTAACAGAAACACACCCTAATTGAAAAATAATAAGAAAAAAAAAAATAAATGCAAAGAAAATAAGTTATTATGAGGTCTAAACATACACTACTGTTCAAACATTGGGGCTCAGTAAGATTTTATATTTTGGTAAGAGATTCCCCACTAACACAGAATGTTTAGGGAACGTTAGGGAACGTCAGTTTATGGTTCTCTAAAGGTTTGTTCGAACCAAACCAAAAACTAACGTTTAGGGAATGTTCCCTCAGGGTTATAACGTTCCTTAAACGTTGAGCGAACCAACCAACTAAAATGTTCTCCTGTGGTTGCACTATACCTCCACACAACGTTCCCGTTTGGTTGTTTTTGGTTGTTCTGAGTGCGGTTTTGAATGTTTATTTAAACCAGCTCCATTTAATGACGTAGCATATAAAAGGTTTGCAGTCACTTGATTTAGATTCACTCAAAAAGGTTGCAACGTTAGGGGAACGTTCCCTAAAGGTTGCCTAAAGGTTGCAATGTAACTAAAAACTAACATTCCCTGAACGTTAAAGTCCCTGTAAAGTCAAAATTAAGTATGTGTTCTGAGTATGTCACACCACAGAAAAATGTGTTATTAGCCATCCAGCCAAATTTGAATGATAAAAAAAGCCGGCAAGTACATAAAATAAGCTATCAAAATCTTGAAAAAATGAGCATTATTCTCTGCTCTCAAACGCTGGGGGCGTGTCCGCTGGCTGCGCTGAAACCACGCCCACTAGCGGGAAAGCTGTCGACGGCGATATTAGGTGATACTGCTTTCGGGACGGGAGGATGAACGCTGGCGGGGGATAGTCGTTTCGGCCCCGTTCACCAGTAACAGCGGATTATCAGTGAATCCCAGTTGTCTCTGAGGAAAGTTTATAAAACGATCCTGTGTAAAATGATCACTACAGAGGTGGGTGTTGGCGGTGATCCTCAGCTCTACATCAAGGTTGGCTCTACACAAAATTAATCCACCTCTTCTTGATATGATCGTTTTTAGGAAATTTAAATAAAGACACCGATCTGTTTTGTACATGATCGCATCCAGGTAGTAGCCTTGAAGGCCTTGAATATGCATTTCCGTGTTGAAGGCATAGCTAGCTAGCAAACAGTAGGCTGTAGTAACTAATAGTACCGACAGTAACTCGCGTTTGAGCGGTGAATGCGAATGGGGTCGGGAGAGATCAGCCTCAGTGGCCTCGGTGTGTCATCAAGTAGGGGCGTGTCCACGAGCTCATGGGCTCCAGTGCGTCATCGAGCCCTGTTTTAGCCCCGCCCAAAAAATCCGTAAAATAGCAATGGTGAAAAACTGTTTAACGGTCTAACTCCGCATTTCAGTACTTCACAGTTCACAGTCTTTGTAATATGTTTTAGCAATACATTTGTAACATTTATAATGTGTTTAGAATTTTTTTGTAGAATTGGCTTTACAGGGACTTTAAGAAAACTTTCCGTGGGAACCAAAACCTAACCAAAACCATAACCTTAAGGGAACGTTCCCGCCACCAAAAACCAACGTTTCCAGAACGTTCTGGGAACCATAAATTGTTAGCTGGGTTAGTACTTTTATTCAGCAAAAAGACATTAAAGTAACAGTAAACTTTTACAAAAAAATATACATTTCAAATAAATGCTGTTCTTCTGAACATTCTGTTCATTAAATAATCCTGAAATCGAAAAAAAATATAATATTCACGGTTTGCACTAAACACAGCACAGCCGTTTTCAACATTGCTAAAAATAAGAAACAATTCTGAAGGATCCTGTGATACTGAAGACTGGAGTAAAATCTGCTGAAAATTCAGCTTTGCCACCACAGGAATAAATGATATTTTCAAATAGATTAAAATAGAAAACAGTTATTAAATTGTAATACTATTTCACAATATTACTGTTCTTGTATTTTATTTTTTATCAAAAAGAGCCTTGGATAGCATAAGAGACTTTCAAAAACATTTTAAAAGTTTTACATCCTCCATACTTTTAAAATGGTACTGTAATTGCACTAAACTTTCCTGTAGTTATGTGTAGGGTAAGGGACTTGTGTAGGATACAGGCTAAGCTAGCAGTATGCTAAGTTAGTACACTGAACTAACTAACAGTACAAAACGCACACAGAACCATGAATGGTGAACAGTAAGATTACAGAAACCGTTTCACCCCTTATATCCAGACTCACCATGCGTTTTGCTGGACAGACGCTTGCGCTGGTTGGTGGAGGTGTTGTGTGGGAGGAGTGTGTTTTGCTGGTGATTGCTGTTGACAGGACTGGTAGCGATGATGTTATCCTTGTACTTGCTCATTAGGGACAGTTTCGTACTATCACTCCCTGATGGAAAAAGGTTACAATTAGGGATAAAGAAAGACAGACGAATGAGCAGCAAATAACAGTCCACCAAGGGCATGCAGAGACACTTTATGTAAACGCTTGTCATTCAGAAGGACAAGTCTAAGTGGTCTATGTGAAGTATTTTCAGGGTTATATTACAATGAAAGCAACTGAGAGCCTTCACAGTCCAGCGATTCTGGATATGACATTCCGTCATTCACCATTACGCAACATCGCCATCCCCTGTAGTTAGTCTGCCCCTTTATAATGAGTAAATTGCACAACAAAGACAACTGGCACTGCAGGGTTTCATTGTATTAGGCAAATTACTGTGACAGCATGAAATCGCTCCACTCCTGCAAAGCTTTTTAGGGGTATTTATAATGGGCTACTCTTCAAGGCAAACATCAACATCATTTCACATCTGATCAAGGGGTGGCCATTACAAATTCTGTGTGTCCAATGGACAAGGCCAATCTGGCACAAACTCGGGTCTGGTCATGTGAATCACATCTATCCTTGACTATTACAGAGCGTAAATGGGTTCCATGGGTGCCATGCACCCATGGGCAAATGAGCAGTTTTGCTTAGCAGGAATATTCAGTGTTATCACTTGTTATTATTTGGGAAAAATACCTTTAGCTAAATAAATGTTCTAACATACACCTACTGGTGCTACTTGGACATATCATCAGTGAAGAAACCGGGGTCAACAGGTGTTCCGGGTCTTTAATCAACAGACACCCTCGTCCAGACGACCCTGCCGGGGGTGATCAGTCCCCGGCCTGTGTCCAAGTAGCATGCTTCTCCATACATATGGAGCAGCTAACTCCACGGATATAGCTACTCCACGGATCCCCCCTCCGGATCCACAACCATCGTGAGGCTTTTTCGGCAGCCTCAGAGATGTTATTTATGGCTCGTCTGCACAGTTGTCCTTTAACTCCAAGGAGTTTGAGTGTTCGGAGCAACGACTGTCCACTATGTGCTTTCCAGCCGCCGCTCCTGCACTCCACCAAGCCCGCATACTTGGCTCTCTTGCGCTCATTTGCCTCCTCCAATCTGTCACCTGCCACCTAACACCTGCCTGGTCAACTCCAATGTTATCACCACGTCTGGGCGGAGTGAAGTGGCCGTCATGTGATTATGGAACTTGAGCTGCCTTTCCAGGTCCACTTGAAGGTGCCAGTCTCTTGCATTGGCGAGGAGCCCACCTGGGGAGTGTGGCTGCTGATGAGCCTTCTCCCCAGGTCAGATAAAGGTGATGGTATGCTTGGAGGGATGATGACTCTTACTGCTCTGAATCGCTGCGGTGATTGTATCTGTCAGAGCCCTGAGGACCTGGTTATGTCGCCAGCGATACCGCCCATCCCCCAAAGCCTTTGGACAGCAGCTGAGGATATGCTCCAGTGTGCCACTCCTTTGGCACAGTTGGCATGCTGGTGAATCTACCAAGCCCCAGCGGTGTAGGTTGGATGGGCTGGGTAGAAGATTGTACACTGAATTGATGAAGAACTTCACAAAAAAACACATCTCTGTCCAGGTGATATTGCACTGCTCGGTGTTCTCCCACCTAGTCCAGGCGCCTTGCTGTTTCATACCGACCATCTTGGTCAGGTGGTTTTCCTCTGCCTTTGCCCGCACTTCGTCCTGCACCAACTGACGCTTCTCCCTCCCTCTTACTTTGTCATACCGTGGCTTAGGAAAACTGCCCAGGCCTGCACGCCCCACTGCCACGCTGCCAACTAAGACACTATGCCTCCACTTTGTCCACCACTTCCTGAGCCTGCTACTTCCTTCCCATCTTAACGCAGATTCCAGCTGAGGAGACTTTGCCATTGGATGAATCTTGGTACATCAGGACCTCCCGGGCGTGTGTGACCTTGAACTCCTCGGGCAAGCTGCTGATGAGAAGCTGCAGCTTGGTGGAAAGGCCATAGAGGGCGATGTTACTTAGAGACCGTGGGAGCCCTAACCACCTCCTGAGGAACTGACTGATGGTTCTCTCCACTGCTTCTACCGTTGCCACGGGTACCTTGTATACGGGAAGCGGCCAAAGAAGCCTCGGTAGGATTCTGTGCTGGTACATCCAGGTTTTGTACTTTCCTGGAAGTCCCGACTTGTCGACTGCAGTGAGCCAGGTCTTCACGTCGTCTCTGGTTTGTTGGAGAGCAGTTGTGTTCTTCATGGAGCTGTCAAAGATCTTCCCCAAGCTCTTGACTGGTCTTTCTGTTACTGATGGAATCTGTGACTCCTCTAAGGTAAAGCAGAACAGATCGGTCACTTTGCCCTTCTTTAGGACAAGGGACCTGGACTTGGCTGGCTTTAAATATGTCATGTTGATTTCCTCTCTGCAGCTGTTTTGATATAGGTTTTGTACAATTTCTGGAGCTTTGCACTTAAGGGTTTCTCTTTAGTTTGCACTTCAGGGTTTCTCACAGCCACATACTGAAAAGGCGAGCTCTGCCGCTGACTCTTGAGCTATTGAGGTGAAATAAATATTTTCAGGGCCAGCAATGTGCGAATGATGTGCTTAATACATGCAATTTAAATCTCACCGGTTCCTGGATGTAAAAATAGATTTGGTATCATGTTGTTTATATATACATAAATCAAAAGACATTCAAAGGATTTTGCATGAAAATTTCAATTTCTAAAGAGTTTTTTTAAAAGCTATATCAAATGTAAAAAGAACTTCAATACGCTTTGATCATGTGCATTCACGTATGCATTCAACGCCTGGTTGACAAGTTGTTTATGTAACTCTGAAATTAGGCACTGAATCAAAACATTGAATTGGGAGTGTGAATTAATTTACAGAATGATTAAAGTATGCTATTAAATCATTAAGGTTATTGTCTGAGGTTTTATTGGAAATTTTATAGCACATCCCCCTCGTGTCATTCCAAAGGTAAATGCATTTCTTTCTTCCATACAGCACAAAGGGAGGCATTTTTGAAGTCTGTGCAGGTTACCTTTTTACATGCAACTATAATGAATGGGCACTGAAGCATTCAAACTTTAAAAAGGATGAAAAAGCACCATAAAAATGGTTATAAAAGTGGTTTATATGGCTTGTGTGATACATTCCAAGTCGTCTGAAGCCATAGCTGTGTGTGAGAAAAAGCTTGGAAAGTAAGACATAATTCATGATGTAATTGAAAATCGTGACATCCAGTTATCTTTGGCACATTCATGAGAGTTTATTACAGAGGCAAAGTTAGTGAACAAATTATTGTTTTGATTCAGTTCACTAAATCAGTGTGAATGATTTGTTTATGATTGGTTTAATAAAGCATAATACGACTTGGTGCTATCTAACGAATCAATTCAATGCTTCATGCTCATTACGCATAAAAGATGGTCATTTCATGTCGGTATCTAGTGGTAATGGTTCCCACAAATACATTAAGCATATTTTAAAAAAAAAAGTGTTTTGAGCACCAAATCTGCATATTAGAATGATTTCTGAAGAATCATGTGACACTGAAGACTGGAGTAATGATGCTGAAAATTCAGCTTTGCCATCACAGGAATCAATTACATTTTAAAATATATTCAAATAGAAAAGTTATTTTACATTTTAATAACATTTCACAATATGACTGCTTTTTAAAGCATCAAATAAATGCAGTCTTGGTGAGCATGAGATACTAATTTCAAAAACTTTTTATTTTATCCTACCGATTCCAAATTTGTGAATGGTAGTGTGTGTCATCTAAAATTATGGTCAATCAACAAATCTGAACAAATCATTTTGGTCAATAGACCCAAAAGATTTGAATAACTGGGATGGATCAAAATCTCCTCTGCAACTTTAAAGCTTCATTCATTGTAATTGCATAGAAAAGAACAACCAGCACACATTCATATGTTTGGAATGGCATAAAGGTGAGTAAATAAATTTGAATTTTTAGTGAACTTTAACTTGCAGTTTCACAAAGATCTTTATATGCATACAGTGCAGTGTGCAGTGGGCTCACACACCTGGAGTGAGGTCCATGCCAGCTTTGTCATTGCACCCTTGAAGTGAGTCAAGTGTACGTGTCATCTGACTGGTGAAGTCCTCTCCGCCATTCATGCACTCCCGCTGCAGGTGGTGTCGTAGGTCTGTGATGTCATACTCGTACCCATCCAAGATCGGAGTCTCACGGATGCTGAGGGTGCCGCTCGAGTTGTGGCCCTGCCCGCGAGAATTTCTCAAACTTTCCCGGGCCTGTCCACCCATCAGCACCGAGGGGATGTAGTGAATCTCATTGGCTGCTTCAGCACTAGCGCTCTTCTGCGGCTGAGGTACCCGGCGACGTTTACACCAGCGTCTTCGAGTGTACAGGATCAACACCAAACACAGGATGGACAACAGAAGAGCGATCATACCACCCTACAGGGACAAAGAAAATGGAAGAGAGAAAATGTATGTATAAAGAGTAAGAAGATACTGCCATTCTTAACATATGTTCAGATGTATTTCATAATGGAAACCAAAGAATTGTTTTTTTTCTTTTTTGAGATTAAAAAGAACATTGTGTTTTCTCCCAAAGTACCTCATTCAAAATGATATAACAGGATTTATAATGTGCATCAATCTGATTCAGGTCATCTGAATGATGACTGGCTCACACACCTGAGACACGATATAATAAATCTAAAATTTTAACTTAAGACCTAAATTATGAATTGCAGCACTTAGTTGCGCAGTGGGAGAACCACTGCGCCACTAAGCAACATACTGCACAAAACAAAGGAGCATTATTTCCAATTGTATACATTTAAACTGAACTGAAAGGAAACAACTCAACTGTACTTACCCACAATAAACTGAATTAAAGAATGATGTAGTTTCACCCATTCCACATGTAAAAATCTTAAAATATTCTCATGTAGATGTCAGAAATTAGTTGGACCATGCTGAGTATTAGCATTCCAGTTGAACAAAAATGTGTGCGTGCTTCATTAAGAATTGACACTGCAATAAATTGTTTGTTATTGATTACAAATTCTCAGCAGTTTCAAAATGTATTACATCAGTTTTCTGGTAATGCATGCTATGTACAAGGCCAAGTACCGGGAGGGATGGAATAGGAAAAAGGGGGACCAGAAAAAAAAAATCATTATTCTATAAAAAATGTAGCTATATAAATATTTGTGCCATATTTGCACTAAGGATTGTGTAGTATTTAAAAAGCATGTAATAATCATTATGATTTTAAAGAGATATGCAACAGTGTAAGTGAATTTGTGTAGCTATAGCTGAAGAAAAACATGGAGTTGTTTTCTGTGCATTTTACAAAGATGAACATGATTATGACTAATTATAGTGGGAAAAATACACTACAAGACAGTGTGATTATAATCTGCACATGCCACTAAAGACTGCTGGATAAAAACCATACCAAGACTGCGGCCACATACAGCACCAGATCCAACAGATAATTAGTTTTGTGTAATTCAATTTCCTTTGGGTCCATCACTTTGAATTAGCCAAACAAGCAAAATGTAACTTCACTGCTGAGAAAATTATGTAAGGCTGCATGTTACAGACGGTTTAAAATTAGACCAGATGGGATATCTCTTTATGAAGGGCAAACTATAAAGACCAAACAAAACATCACAATCTAGCAGCATGAGAAGACCTAATTGAATTAGCCAACGGATACAAGTGATGCTATCATGGCTTTATCGCATTCTTTAACAACTTTAAGCAGATGTCCTGTAAGCTCCCAAAATGGGTAATATTTTCCAGCAATTGATCCTGTCATTTTCCTGCAACAAAGTTTTTATTAGTAAAGTGCCAACTGAGATATTTGTTGTTACTTTAAGCAATTGAAATCATAATATACAGTATAATATGCATTTTGGTTTACAGCTGTTAGGCAACAAGGCATTTAACGAATCCTGAAAATGACTACAAAGATACTGCAAAGTACAAAAATAGTTGCATACCAGACATTTATTTGCATGGACACTTTTTCCAATATTAGCAAGCATTTAAAACACTGAAGCCACCTAAAACAACTGTTTAGCAAAATCTGTATTTAAGAATTTTTATAAGAGCAATCTTAAGCATAAAATTTTAAATGTATCAATAAGCATTTTGTTAAAATCATAAATTATAATGCAATAATATATGTGAGTGTGTATATCCGCAAAATATTATGCCTTTCTTGTATATTTCACTAAATTGAGTAGGATTCGAATTTTGAAGAACAATCTCAACACAAGGCATAAAGGATTATTGAAGAACGCAACTGTGCAGATGATGACGGTTGTGCATTTCTTCTTGATAAATCACCTCCTGCTCCGCCTGTAAAATCAATGCAAAATGTGCATCTCATTGACTTTTATCCCTCTGAAAGTATGAGGATGATAAATAATTGTGATTTCTTAAGACAAAAGTTTTTTTTCTTGTTTGTTTCTGCATGAGCGTGATGTAAGACCGAGGGACTGGGCCAATATTAATGAATGGGTCATTGTAGGACAGTTTTCCAGATGGGCCTTTATCTGATCTAGGTGGCTTTTTCAGAATAAATGAGAAAGGCAAGAGGAAATGCCCTTTCCCTTCAAGGGTGCATGTGGGCATAAAACAAGGTATTTTCAAGCACTTAATCTCTAAGTGTATGTAGCGAAGGAGAATCCACAGGGATAAAAAAGGATTTACTGAATTGGCCATGACTCCCATGTTTTATTGACTTATTTATTACACTTCCACCATTAAATGCTATCTGTTGCCAATATCCTCCATCTTTGGAACAAGCATGGACAGTATTCAGCTGCGCCGTATTCAGAGAAATAATACGGGGGGGGGGGGGGGAAGGAAAATATACCTGTGTACCGGTATATCAGTTATTTTATCACTTTATTTATCAATTTATTACCAGCTTTCAATTATATTTTGTGTCATTTTTTAAATATATATTTTTTATGTCTATATTATCTATATAGTTATTTTAGTACTTCAAATTAAACATTTTATTTCAGCTAGTTGCCAAGACAACATTTACGTTTAGTTTAAGTTTTTTATATATTTTGTTATTTCAGTTCATGTTTATTTTAATTCAATAATGAAAATGTTTTTAATGGTTTTAGGTTTAGTTAACGATAAGAACCCTGGAATATATACATATAGTCAATTTAAAGTGTTAAATTATACATAAATAAGTCAATAAATAAAAACACACATATGATTAAATTGACCTTGATAGGAGATCAAAATACTACCAACCTCTTTCTTCTGTGATACACTCCAGTGAAGACCACCATGTGCTTAAGAAGTGCACTCATGAGAGCCAGTGCATTTAAGAGAATGCATATGCATTACTCAATATAGACTTTTCTTCTCAATGTCCATGTAAACTGCATTATAAATACCCACCTCTCAGCAAAGAGCTTTGGACTGCAGTGTAACCTGAAATAACTATTCTTGGAATGTCATCATCGTGACTACCTCAGAGATTCATCTTGCACCGCTTTTAACATAGCTTGCCCCTCTTTCTAGCATTCTTAGCCATTGGTTACACTCATGCTGCCCTGGGCCCTTGGGAAAGAGTTTAACGCAAAGACATATCACTTTCCTCTTATGGCTGCTAACAGGGCAGAAACTCAAACCTCCAGCAGGTCTGTTTTATAAATGGAGTTGAGCTTTCAGGATGTTTACACTTGCATCCTGGCCTTGCTTTGCAGGTGCCTATAGAGATGCATAGTTTAGATGGGATTGGGAAAAAGAACAGCATGTAAGGCATGAGATGCTTTCGGAAAGGTCAGCGTTTTGGGACTTAGTGCAGCTGTTGAGTTCAGGTAGCAACTTCCTCCTTCAAAATACCCACTATCAATTCTGTCAAGGTTAATAAATCAGCTTCATACTTGGAGGAAAGAAGCATGCGTTTCCTCTGACACACCTTCAAGCTCTCTTCACAGAGTGTTTGTCAAGCAACTATTTTATTATGGAGGTAGTTTTGTTTCTTTATTATTCAATCAAAAAAAAGGTTGCTACAATCAAAAAAAATATTTTCAATTAAAAAAACCTTCACTTCAGTGAAAAAAAAAAATTTCAATCAAAGAAAAAAATTATTTGAATCCAAAAATATATTTGAGACTCAAAAATATACATTTGAACACTGCTTTTCTTTGATTGAAAATGTTTTCTTTGATAGAAGTCCGTTTTTTTTTTTTGTTTAAAGCAACCTTTTTAATTGAAGTAACATTGTTTTTTGATTGGACCATATAATGGGTAGGACATTTGTGTCTTTATCATTCAATCAAACTTCCCTCTTCTTCTTAATCGTTCTTTTAAAAACTAAATGTGAAAGCTTTATATAGAGTTCTTCATGACAGACGGATCTATTAATAATATTTAAAGCGACAAAATCAATGTAAGATTTTTTAATGAAATAACACAGGAAGCTGAGAATGTTTAAGGAATGATTTAGCTCAATCAATACTGTAATTACGTTAGGCTCATATATCTCTCAGCCACCATTCAATATAGAGGACGTCTATGGCTTATGAACACTAAGAAGGAAATTTTCTTTGTTTTTACAAAGTACAAAGTTTTTAAAGTTAGACATCAACCTTCTTAATATTACAACCTCTCTTAATAATACAATATAACAAGAAAAAAATAAAAGAACGTCTCCTTTCTGAATTATTTTTTTGTAAAAAAGTATATAGGGTCACTAGCAACCCGGGACACGTAATAATGTATGCATATTTTTTCTGTGCAACAACAATTGAATCTCTGAAACAATTAAATGACTCAATAAGTGCAATTCACCTTTATTCCTCAAGGTGGAAATGTCTGATGCACAATGATGAAGTGACGTTTCACTCATAATTACCGCAGGCAGAAAATAAAAGAATACACAAGTATAATCAGCAAAACTTGAAATGGCTCAGTGATTTACTGCAGAGCAAGTATTGTACGAATCAAATAGTGTCACCGTCACATGATGGATCTGCTGAAAAAGCCGTAAGCGATCAAAAAATATTGATTTTAAATACGTTGAAAATTATAGCTTTGAGAATATGTTTGAGATTGCAAATATAAGCCAGATGCTGAATGTTCTGGGAAATGAGCTCTGATGATGACAGTGATGATGGTAAAAAGCATCTGCTCAAATTGAACCCTTCCAAGTTCCAAAAGGTAAAAATATGCTTTATTTTATTCTTTTGTAATTGTTATTAAAATATCAGGAGAATTTTATACTATTATTGCGGCAGGTAGAGATCCATCCATGCTAGATATAGACCCAGGTCGCTAAAGACCTGAATAAGTAATAATGATTGGTGAAACAGTTCTACAAGAAAAGGTTAAAGGGACAGATAATAAACAAAATATACACAAAACTATTTAAAAAAAATGTTATTACCAGTTCAGTCCTCTAACAATAGAATTCCATACACCACAACAAATGCATTGTCTATTTTGATGAAATAATAGCATACAATATACTCCATATATATTTTCCCCATGTTGTAATTTTTTTATTATTCCTTGTTGTGTTCATAAAACAAAACCAAAAAATGCATCTATAATTGTGCTAAATCCAGGACACAATACCATCTGTTTCTGTTGCCAATTTGAGGATGGCTGTCACGTGTTGTGATATAGATGCAATGAGGACTGTGTTACACGAGATGCCCGTCTTTCCACCCAGTGTGTGCAAATCACTGCAAGGGCACGGCGCAGCTGAGCCAGTCATCCGCAGAGAGATAAACCACTGGGGAACAAGCTTCAGGCTGGCAAATGGGAGAAACTGGGGTCAGGAGCAGCCTTTGGATGCTCAGGCTTGCTGAGTAGAGCAAATTGCAGCTTGTAAAACGGGCATCTGAATGGGGGGAGGTGTGCCTAAAAAAAAACCTTCCTGTTGAGAATACAGCCACCTCTGAGAACATATTAGTACAAAACGAGTGCGGAACAAGATGGAAAAATAGCTCGCTAAATATCAAAGGTCCCTTGAGTGGCAGTGGAATGTGTTATTTGATTGTAGGTGGGATTTGGTGACTTGGTCAATTGTAGAACCCACCCCCACCCCCACCCCCCACCCCCCCACACATACTCTCAATTGCTCATCTATTACAGATGCCTAATGACAGCGGTAGGAAAGAGGGTGGTCGCTCTTTGACAGCCTGGGTAAGCAATCCACTGCTGCTTTCAATAGGTTACACATTACCCCCTTAAGAGAAGAAAAATAAGCTGAGATGGAAAAAACACTTTCAATTTGCAACATGGCCTTTGTGATAGCAGCTGGAGATACGAGCCGAAGAATAGATTGTTAAAAAAAGAAGAAAAAGCCTCATCAAAGTCAAAATGACAGCACAGCTGGGCTTTCATCAAGGCACATTTGACGAGTGTTTATCCATTCACAAGCCCTAAACTATCATGGTGAGACTGCGAGGCTGGCGCTGAATGACCACCGTGCACCACTGAGCCGAGCAAAAGCCCCAGCTGGCCCGAGGACCGCCACGTATGGCCCACAATAGACATGGACTGGTGACAGGTGTCTACACTGGCGGCTCGCTTTCTTTGGTACTGGCAGTACTGCAAAGCACTCAAGGAAGTGATATGATTTTAGGGGGTACTAGGTATAGGATCTTGCCCTCCGGCCGAGACGAGTCAGAGCCAGAAGGGGATGCGGCGTAGGTACCATCTAGCTGCCCGTCACACCACCAATAAAAAACTTCCACTTCTCTCCCAACTTTGCAATAACACAGTCTGAGCTCTGACGAAAAGAGTGGCAAAATGAGAAGAATAAAATGGTCAAATCAAATGGGTTAGTTGGGGGCCAAGTTGGGGACTCAAGGTCATCCGATAATTTCACATTCAGCAGAATAGAAATTATCAATCACTTTTCTGCCTTTGAACAATGCCCTGATTATATATATATATATATATATATATATATATATATATATATATACACTGTATATAGGGCTTGACATTAACACCGCCAAACCACCAAAAGCAGGTGAATTTCCGCTGTGGCATGTAATGCAGTCACTCCTACTAGCCTCTTTGGCGGGTTGAATTTTATATAATCCCAATATACATTTTTCAATTGTAGTCTTTTAAAAGGCATCTGAAATAACAAACAAAGTGCAATGTAGTGTTTTTAAAAATATTAATTTATTGATACATATCGATACTGAAATATCTGAAACTCTTCCGCGGGATACACAATACCAGAACATTCTCACTCTCTAATCTCTCCGACAGGTAGTTGACACACAAACCCGCGTTCCCTCACTCCCTCGTTTCGTTTGGTCCGGATGAATATTGCTAGCGGTTTCAGGGCTTGAATTTCAGCGTAGGATTGCACATATTGTGCAGAATTTTACTCATTTCCGCATATTTTGTGCTCACACCCAAAGTGTGTGAACATAAAGCCAAATATTTTGGCTATATAAAACAGTATATGGGTCCATGCGTCATGTCTTATGCCCCTAATATACCGGCTGCCAAATTATGAGATAATATTAAAAATATCTATATGGAAGTTTTCCCCTATGGTATCAATGTCAAAATTGTGGCCAGTGAGAATGCTGAGTTTCTGGTAA
This sequence comes from Tiaroga cobitis, assembly GCA_030578255.1. NCBI lineage: Eukaryota > Metazoa > Chordata > Actinopteri > Cypriniformes > Leuciscidae > Tiaroga > Tiaroga cobitis. The sequence goes on along the minus strand of CM060592.1, from coordinate 38,087,295 downwards.
CTTTGTAAACCACTAGCCACAGTGGCTGGTGAGCAAAAAAGTGTATGCCAAACCCTGTATATATATGTATATATATATATATATATATATATATATATATATATATATATATATATATATATATATATATATATATACATATATACATATATACATATATATATATATATATATATATATATATACTAATATATATATATATACTAATATATATATATATATATATATATATTAGGGCCGGGACTCGATAAAAAAAATTGATCTAATTAATTAAAGGCTTTGTAATTAATTATTCGAAATTAATCGCATTTTAATTGCATAAATATTTGACCTGAGAACAGTGAGAAGTAATTTTTTTCACATGGATTTTTAGTATACTATTGAATAATGACTGAATAATACATAAGCTTACGAAACAAAATATTGTTTATTTTTGTTCAACCAGCAGACCAGTGTTTTTTGCCATTAAGTGTAGCAATAGCATATTGCTACACTACACTAATAGCAATAGCGAATTCCTTGTTGCATAGCTTGCACACAACCATGCTCTTATCGACGCTTCCATCCGTTCGTTTTTGTAACAAAATTTCCCATCCACCGGCCAAACCATAGACAGTAAAAGAAATGGACACAGCGACCCCATTGATTTCAACGGAGAAGACTTGAAGCCCGATTTTTGCACTTCCTGTCTGATGTCTGAGCGACTGCGCAGGCTCAAACTGAGACAGTCTGACAGTTGAAAATCTTCTAGTAGCTGTGCCAAGAAAAATCTGAATCACCTAATTCCTCAAAAACGTTGTTGAAATATTTTGTCCCGTTGCTTTTTTGGACTCTCTATTTATGGGCTTCTACCTTGACTTTGTGCCTTCATGTCCCCCCGATTGCCTCATAGACAGTAAAAGATTGCTGCGAGCTTCTCCTCCTGTCTATACGGTAATGTCTCTATTGTGCGACAGAAAGTCCAGTGGTTATGACGCAATCTTTAGCCTATTTTTACAAAAACGGCATCTACGGGGTCGTAACGTAAGATACAAAGTAATGGAGCATTTTATACATTGTCGTGTTTCTTTAGAAATAAATAATCGACAAATTAAGCCTTTGGACGCCTCAGATGTAAAGTTATTCGCTGTCAAAGTGACGCCAAAATGAATGGGAGTCAATGGGATGCTAACAGCAGGTGAAGTTCTGCTACAATGGCGGCTCCCGCGAGGCTTCAACTTCCGGCTGATGGATTACCCCCTTGGGCCAAACAAAGCAATCTCGTCAGCTTCTTCGTCATGAACGCTAGTTGGTGCGCCAGTATAATCGGTCCGCCGAAACTCATCCAGTGAGAAACGTTCCGCGGTGCAAAAATAAGTGCGATTAAAAATAATTTTTTGTGTAATTAATTAACGCGTTAAACTCTGTAGTTAATTAATCTTAATTAAAGCGTTAAAGTCCCGGCCCTAATATATATATATATATATATATATATATATATATATATATACATACAGTATATTGACTCAATTGCAAATATTTATATACACAATCAAATTCTAATCAACAAATAATTAAAAGTATGTTTTCATGGTGCCCTCTTTAAAAAAAATCAGATGAGAAAAAAAAATACTCAACTCACTCATCCGAAGCAAACTGAAAAATCATGTTCTAGCAAAAATCTTTATGGGTCTACATAATTTCACCCTACAAAACCTTAAATGGTAGTGGTGTCTCAATCAAGCAGTGATCGCACATATCTTGTTTGCACATCTGTAGTCTAAATAATTAAGTAATTAATGACCGGGTCCCAATCTTTTAGTTATTTACACGGACATCAAACACACAATCTATTTTTACTTGAATACTGCGCTGTCCTTCATGAAGCAAGCATAATGCTCTGAGAAGAGAAAATTATTTGGATCCCGTTGCTCACCTCAATGAGGTTGAATCATCTGCTGACTTCCTGCATGTTGCCTTTAGAATACTAATAACTCTCTTTGTAGGGATATCAATGTCAGAGGCTGTGTTTGAGATAGGAGGCATGCAATATTCTTCAGCTTCTGAGGGATCATGCAGGGTTCGCTCAATAGAGGAGGTTTCCCGGAGCTCGGAGGAATCATATTCCGACAGGGATCTTTCAGTAATCAGTGGCTTTGCACAGAGAATCAACTAACCATCCAAAACAACTGCCATACTGCTCTAATGTGCAATGACAGGATTTAGAATTCAAGCAGCAAAGGAAATCCAGCAAAGCCTGGAGCCCCCATATGTCCCTTTTGCTTTATATAGAAATAATGAGCCATTTGTGCATTTCCTATAAAAAATATTTGCATACCAAACACTTGAATATCAAAACAGCTCATTCATCCAACTTGTGTTCAAAACTCTCCATTCATCTGAGCTGCTAACTTTGCCCCTATTCAAATCCCACTGCTGTTCAGCATGACAATTTACAAATATGGATTTTCCACTAATTATACAGAGTATGTTTAATAGCTTTTAAAATCCTTTTGCCTTGAAGAGTCTTGGCTCCGATTGTTCTTAGGGTAACTACTTCTAGGGATGACAGTAGTATAACGATCCGAGAGAGGAGAACCGTAAAGCCAGGGGGTGTAACCACTAATTGACTGAATCTGAACAAATGCTATCTTCCTTTCCAGCTAACACACAACACAAACTTTTCTTATCCAAGTATTGTTTTTTTTCTCCCGGCTTAGTTCCGATGAAACCTGCAGGACTCCAAGGAAAGATTGGAAGATTATAAATACACTGTAAAAATTATATTTATATATACTTGTTTAGCCCCCTGAAAGTTTATGGATTTTTCTTCAACTTGTCTTATGAGTTGACTGATGAGCCTTCATCATTTCTTTTTGCTAATTATCAAATTATTTTTATGGATAGACTTTTTTTTATTCTTGTTCCAGACCCAGAATTTTTACCATATAAAAATATAATGATCTGACCCAAAAACAGATGAAGAAATGTTTTACTCAAATTACTAGAGATGCACCGATTACAATTTTCTTGGCCGATCCCGATTCCGATTTTTCCTTGAGTTTGACCTGCCGATACCGATTTTAGCCGATTCCGATTTTATTTTTTCAAACCACTTTACAGCACACACAAATATTTATTTTCTATCTTCTCTTTAATAGAACATTTTGCATAGAACATTTTTTGAACAGATAATCGCTATAAAATAGAACTATATAAATGACTCCTAGTGTGGGAAATTCCCACACATCTAAAGTGCAGTGTTATGGAAGAACCATTTCCTTTTCACATCCAATATCCAATTAAATTTTTTTTATATATTTAGCAAACTAAACTTCTGTATGAAAACAGGTAATGGCAATAAATTAATATATAAATAACCAATAAAAATTCAACAAATATAGCCTTGCAGTATAAAGATATTTATCTCTCTCACACACACACACAGGCCTATTGCAATCACTTGTTGTATATCAATGGCAAGTTATATTTCTCAAGCAGTTCTTCTCTCATCTGACACATGTCCAGCCAAGCTAAACAGGACAAGTGGAGCATGTGCAGGGAAACAATTAAATAATAATAAAAACAAGTTTAAATGGGTAAATTTTCTATAAATATTTTTGAGTCTTCATTTTCTTTCTGACATTGCCTAGCTTACTTCAGTTCTTGTTAAAACACACCAGACATGCAAATTCTTTGCATTTTGGGCACTTTTTGGATGAAATCATATTTATTTTGTCCATCAAAAGTGTGCTTTCACTTAAATTGAGCGCAGCAAAAAACCCGCGCTTTACTGTTGCTCACGCGACGCTCCTGCTCGACGCTCACGCGCTGCTCCGGCTCGCGGTGTGAATGCACTCATTGATTAACATGCACGCCGAACAAAAAAAAAATGCGCTGCACCTTGTGGTGTGAAACGGACGTAATTCACGAGGTTTCCTACATGTGCGCGTTCCGTGTGCACGTGTGATGCTGATGTTGCGCGATGTTAATCATGCGGCGCCCGACTGCATTTGACCGGCATAAAATCGGATTATGTCAGACTGACCGGCCGGTCGCCGATCATGGCCGATCACGTGAAAACCGGCCGATTCCGGTCACCAGCCGATCAATCGGTGCATCTCTACAAATTACTATACCAAAATTCACATTTTCATCACAACCATTCATCACAACATCCATCACATTCCATATCAATTACTGCATTATCAGTACAAACCCCATAGTGAATTACAAACAAAAGTTATTATACTCAGTTATCATGGAGAGAACGTCCCGGGTTACGTATGTAACCCTAGTTCCTCGAAGGGACGGACGGTGCGTGTAATCGCAGTGGGAACGCCCCCCAGCGTAACGCGTCTGAAGCATGAATGAAATTAGTCAATGGAGCGTCACAGCGAGTGACGTCACCGACCAGGAAGCTATAAATATCCCCTGAATACACAAGCCGCCAGCTTCTAATGTTACTGAAGCAAGCGATCCAAGGGGATGCCGGGAGTATGGCAGGACACGCAGCGTCCGTCCCTTCGGGGAACTAGGGTTACATACGTAACCCGGCACGTTCCCCTTCAGGGACTACCGCTGCGTGTAATCGCAGTGGGAACGCAATACCCACATCCCCATACGACCAAATCCCCGTCGTGTGTCATTAGGAGACACAAGCCGACGAAAGAACCTGAGCCCCGGGAGTGGAGCTAAGGTCAAGGGAATAAAATCTGACGAAAGTGTGCGGTGAGGACCAGCCTGCCGCATCACAAACGTCCTGAAGAGAAGCTCCTGAAAGAAGAGCTGTAGAGGCAGCCATACTCCTGGTGGAATGAGCCCTTATAGCCTGCAGTACTATAGGTCTAACCGAAGTGGTTGGTACCTTAGGAACATACCCTGGTCTCGGACAGAGAAAAGCCTTTACCATGCCAGGAGCAAATTCCAGGCATGAGGGAGCCACCAAAAGTGCTTGAATATCTCCAATTCTTTTTAGAGACGAGATAGCGAGAGAATTCCTTCTTTAGTGTAAGGAACTTTTCCGAAACTTCCTCGATGGGCTCGAAAGGAGCTAGGGAGAGACCTTCTAAGACGATGGCCAGATCCCAAGCTGGTACCCTCATGCGAACTGCAGGCCTCAGCCTCAAGGCGCCACGAAGGAAGCGAGATATAACTGGGTGTCTCCCGAGAGAACCTCCGCTTGAAGGGGCGTGGTAAGCAGCTAAGGCAAGGCAAGGCAAGGCAAGGCAAGTTTATTTATATAGCACATTTCATACACAATGGTAATTCAAAGTGCTTTACATAGGAGGAAATAATTAAAACAGTTTAGAATAAAAAATAAAATAAAGTACAGTAAAAACAGTCGGACGAACATTGACACAGTGCTCATTCAGTAAATGCATAGCTAAACAGATGTGTTTTGAGTCTGGATTTGAATGTGACTACTGTAGGAGCACATCTGATCTCCTCTGGAAGCTGGTTCCAGCTGCGGCTGGCATAATAGCTAAAAGCAGACTCTCCTTGCTTAGAGTGAACCCTTGGTATTTCTAACTGAAGTGATCCTAATGATCTGAGTGATCTGTTGGGTTTATATTCAGTGAGCATATCTGAAATATATTGAGGTCCTAGCCCATTGAATGATTTATATACCAGTAATAATACTTTAAAATCAATCCTAAATGTAACTGGGAGCCAGTGTAAAGACCTGAGGACTGGTGTGATATGTTCAAATTTTCTGGTTCTGCTCAGAATCCTGGCAGCAGCGTTCTGTATGAGCTGCAACTGTCTTATGGTCTTTTTAGGAAGGCCAGTGAGGAGTCCATTACAATAATCCACCCTGCTGGTGATAAAAGCATGCACAAGTTTCTCTAAGTCTTGACTGGAAACAAAGCATCTAATTCTTGCAATATTTTTCAAATGATAGTATGCTGATTTAGTTATTGCTTTGACATGACTACTGAAACTAAGGTCTGACTCTAGAGACACACCAAGATTCCTGACTTGATTTTTAGTTGTTAGACCCCTAGCGTCAATGTATGCATTTACCTTGAGAACTTCATCTTTGTTTCCAAACGCAATGACTTCAGTTTTGTCTTTGTTTAACTGAAGAAAGTTTTGGCACATCCAACCGTTTACTTCATCAATGCATTGGCACAGGGAGTCAATGGGGCTGTAGTCGTTAGGCGATAGGGCTAAGTAGAGCTGTGTGTCGTCTGCATAGCTGTGGTAAGAGATTCGGTTCTTTCTCATTATTTGGCTCATTGGGAGCATGTACAGGTTGAATAGGAGTGGTGCAAGAATTGAGCCTTGAGGGACTCCGCATGTCATGGGAGTCCACTCAGACTTATGGTCTCCTATACTCACATAATAACCTCTCCCTTCTAAGTATGACCTGAACCATTTTAGGACTATCCCAGAAAGCCCCACCCAGTTTTCCAGCCTGTCAAGAAGTATGTTGTGATCGACAGTGTCAAATGCAGCACTGAGGTCGAGTAGTACCAGCACTGATAATTTGCCTGTATCAGTATTTAAGCGAATATCGTTTATTATCTTTATGAGAGCTGTCTCTGTGCTGTGATGCGATCGGAAACCAGATTGAAAATTGTCAAAGTATCCATTCAAGCTTAGGAATTTGTTCAGCTGATTGAAGACAACTTTTTCAATGATCTTGCCTATGAAAGGAAGATTTGAGATCGGTCTATAATTGCTTAAGATGGTCTTATCCAGATTGCTCTTTTTCAGGAGGGGCTTGACAACTGCAGTTTTCAGGGAGTTTGGAAAACTCCCAGAAAGAAGTGAGGCATTTACCACTTCTAGGAGATCTGCTTCTAAGCTGTTTAACACACTTTTTAAAAAAGATGTGGGAAGTGTGTCAAGGGCGCAGGTTGATGTTTTAAGGTGCTGTACGGTTTCTTCCAAAATTTTGCCATCAATTTCTTCGAAAACAGACATAGTAACTACTTTCTCAGGTAGTGGTCTGATCTGTTTGACCCCAGCGCAACTCAAGGATGAGCTGATCACCTTTCTGATATTATTGATTTTCTCAGAGAAGAAAGAAGCAAACTCACTGCACTTGATGTCTGAGAGCATTTCACTGGGAATCTGGCTTGGGGGGTTTGTCAGTCTCTCTACAGTAGCAAAAAGAGTGCGTGTGTTGTTTAAGTTGCTGTTTATAAGGCCGCCACGTACACCTTCAGTGTGGAGTGGGATCGCCCTGTGGAGAGACGGTCCTGCAGGAAATCCAGCACTGTACCAACCGGGCAGTTAACTGGGTCCTGCTGGCGCTCTTCACACCAAGAGGTGAAAAGTTTCCACCTCGCGGCATATAACTTCCTCGTGGCGGGAGCTCTGGATTGGAGGATGGTCTCAACGACCTCAGTCGAGAGACCAGAATCTATGAGCTGGGCCCCCTCAGAGGCCAAGCCCACAGCCTCCATAGTTCTGGGCGGGGGTGAAGGATCGACCCACTCGCCTGAGAGAGTAGATCTCTCCTGATCGGTATCTCCAGGGGAGAGCCGTTGAGGAGAGACACTAGGTCCCCAAACCATAATCAGGCCGGCCAGAACGGGGCTATTAGCAGAAGACTGAGCCTGTCCCGGCGAACCCTCTCCAGAACTCCCGGGAGCAGAGTGATCGGGGGAAAAGCGCCCAAACGTGACCTCGGCCATGGATATACCATCGCGTCCAACCCCAGTGGGGCTGGCAGGCTGAGAGAGAACCACAGTGGACAATTTGATGTCTCTCGGGAAGCAAATAGGTCTCCCTCGGCACGACTGAAATGTTCCCATAGGAGCTCCACCACCTCGGGGTGAAGACTCCATTCCCCGGGCCTCGGCCCCTGCCCCGACAGGATGTCTGCCCCCTGATTTAAATACCCCGGGAGATAAACAGCTCTCAGAGAAAGAATTCTCCCCTGGGACCATAGGAGAATCTGACGTGCCAGTTTGTAAAGTGGGCGAGAACGCAGACCCCCCTGATGGTTGATATAAGAGACCACCGATGTGTTGTCTGTTCGGACAAGAACATGGTGGCCCCTTAGGTCTGGGAGGAAGTGTTTCAGAGCCTGCCGCAGCGCGTGCTTCCAGAGCCAGGTGAGAGGCACTGGATCCCGCCGGAGAAAGCTGAGATAGAGCGGGGCCCGTCTCAGCGTCGCCGGTGAGATCCATCTGCGAACCCCAAGACAAGCGCCGCCGCTCTGCCTCAACAGAAGCGGGACCCGAGCCCTGGGGAGCTCGCAGCAAACCACTCTCCTCGAAGAGCGATCGCCGCGAGCGCAGAGTTCTCAAAGGAAAGCGCTCGCAATGCTCAAAATCGACTCCATCGAGAGCCGACTGGGCATGCTGGACTCCCAAACAAGCCACACATAGCTCGTGTGAATCCCCACCCGTGATGTAACGTGTACAGGGGGGAACACACTTTCTATACTGCTCGCTCATTTCGTTTTTTTTATATATATAAATATATAGTGAAAAACGTCTCGGGTTACGTATGTAACCCTTGTTCCCTGAGAAAGGGAACGAGACACTGCGTCGGTGACGACAGGTGACGACAGCGTAGCACGTCTGAATCCATGAATGAAATCGAATCCAATCCTATTGGCTTTGCGTGATGACGTAGCAAGTGATGGCATACGCGGATGTGTACAAAAGCACACCGGCACAAGCAAAGTCAGCTCTTTGCTATGAAGCAAGTGCTCCAGGCGGGGTGAGGTGTGGCGAACCGACGCAGTGTCTCGTTCCATTTCTCAGGGAACAAGGGTTACCCACGTAACCCGAGACGTTCCCTTTCGAGGGAACTCGAACTGCGTCGGTGACGACACTAGGGGAACGAGATACCCACTATACCACAACGAAACCCCGCTCATCCTAGTGTGAAGCTGCCTTCAGGCACAACTTAGGACGAAAGCACTCGTGCACCGGGTGTACAGGGAAGGTCCACAGACTGTAAAACCTCATGAATGTGTGCGAAGTGGTCCAGCCAGCCGCCTCACATATGTCATGGATAGAAACCCCTAAAAGGAGGGCTCTAGAGGACGCCATGCCTCTGGTGGAGTGAGCCCTCACGGCCATAGGTGAAGGCAAATTGCGCACCTGATAGGCCAGGGAAATAGTCTGAACGATCCAGTTGCTGATGGTCTGCTAAGAGGCGGGAAGCCCCTTCTTGGGCGACCCAAAACACACCAGCAACTGGTCCGACTTCCGCCATGAGGAGGACCTCTGGATATAACACTGCAGTGCTCTGACAGGGCAGAGCAGATGAAGTCTCTCCTCATCCGCCGTCACATGAGGTGGAGGATGAAATGCCTGCAGAACCAAGGGCCGTGCCACAATAGATGGCACCTTGGGCAAATAGCCGGGCCTGGGATGTAAGATGGCCTTAATGTTGCCTGGAGCAAACTCCAAGCACCCATTGGAAATAGAGAGCGCCTGGAGATCTCCTACCCTCCTCAGAGAAGTAATGGCCAACAAAAAGACCACCTTAAACGAAAGGTTCTTGGCCTCAGCCGACTCCAATGGTTCGAAGGGGGCCTCGGCCAGCCCTTCGAGAACCACTGCCAGGTCCCAAGAGGGAACCCTGGTACGAGTCGCAGGTCTCATCCTCCAGGCCTCCAGCACTGAAGCCACTGGGCAGTGAACTGGGTCCAAATCATGCTCTCTGCACCAAATGGAAAATACATTCCACTTAAGGCCGTATAACTTCCTCGTGGAGGGAGCTCTGGAAGTGAGTATAGTTTCAACCACTTCTGCTGACAGGCCGGCTTCTAGGTACTGTGCCCCCTCAGGGGCCAGACCCACAGTTTCCACAGCTCGGGCCGAGGGTGGAGAACTGAGCCCCCTGCCTGGGACAACAGGTCCCTCCTCAGAGGGATCTGCCAAGGCGGGCCTGCCAGAAGCAGGATGATGTCCGAAAACCATACTCGGGCCGGCCAAAACGGGGCTACTAATAGTAGGCTGACCCCGTCCCGACGGACCCTTTCCAGAACTGCTGGGAGCAGAGCGATTGGGGGAAAGGCGTACAGACGCAGCCTCGGCCACGTCTGCACGATGGCATCCAACCCCAGCAGGGCTGGATGTGTGAGGGAGAACCACAGTGGACAGTGTGTCGTCTCTCGAGACGCAAATAGGTCCACTTCCACTGGGCCAAACCTCTCGTATATTAACTCCACCACCTCGGGGTGGAGTCTCCATTCCCCGGGCCTCAGCCCCTGTCTCGACAGCATGTCTGCTCCCTGGTTCTGGTCCCCCGGGACATACATCGCCCTGAGAGACGACAGTCTCCGCTGGGACCACAGGAGGATCTGATACGCCAGTCTGCACAGAGGGCGCGACCTCAGACCTCCCTGGCGGTTTAAATAGGACACCACTGACGTATTGTCGGTTCTCACGAGAACGTGGCGACCCTGGAGGTCTGGCAGAAAACTCCTCAGAGCTCGGAACACCGCCAACATTTCTAGGCAATTTATGTGCCAAGAGAAATGATGGTCCTGCCAGTGACCTCTCGAAAAGCGGCCTTCCATGACCGCGCCCCAGCCCGTGAGGGAGGCATCTGTCGAAACTCGGCGACATAATGCTCCCAACATGGGACCCTGGGACAGGAACCAAGGTTTCTTCCACATTGAAAGGGAACGAAGGCACCTGCGCGTAACCCTTATCAAGCGGAACGGATTTCCCCTCGGGGAAAACCCCTTGGCTTTCAACCACCACTGCAGGGCTCTCATGTGTAGCAGGCCAGAAGGTATGACGCTGGACGCTGCTGCCATGAGACCCAACACCCTCTGGAAGTGTTTTACTGTGATGGTGTGGCCTAGCTTCACCCTGGTTAGTGTGGTTAATATGGACTCAATGCGTGCAGGAGACATGTGTGCCTGCATCGTTGTCGAGTCCCATACCACCCCCAAGAACATAGTTCGTTGGGCGGGTGTCAACATGCTCTTCTTTGTGTTGAGCCTCAACCCCAAGCGCTGAATGTGGCCAAGGACGACATCTCGATGCTGAACTGCCAACTCTCGAGACTGGGCCAATATGAGCCAGTCGTCGATATAATTCAGCACGCGGATGCCCTGGAGCCTCAGTGGGGCCAGAGCTGCATCCATACACTTGGTGAACGTGCGAGGGGAGAGTGCTAGGCCGAATGGAAGAACCCGATATTGGTATGCTTCGCCCCCGAAAGCAAACCTCAGGAACTTCCTGTGAGATGGAAGGATGGAGATGTAAAAATAGGCGTCCTTTAGATCTATCGTGACAAACCAATCCTCGGATTGGATTTGACTCACGATGATAGAAATAGTGAGCATCAAGGAACTCAAGGAAGTTAGGACCTCTTTCCCTTAGCCTTCCTAGACTGAATAACGGTCCTCAGATCCGTCTTCTCAGGAGGCTGGGGGTATGAGCGTCGACCAGAGTCCCAAGCTCCATGAGGGGGAGCTCTGGCAGCAACACTCGCCTTCTGTGCCTGGCGGTAAGAGGAAGAGGAGGCCTGCTGTGGCTGTTCCTTAGCAGCCGCCCTCCTAGACCATGAGCGGCGAGGGAGATACCGCTTGAAAGCTTCGCCCTGCTTTCTTGTATGCTCAAACCTGTCCACTACAGCGTTAACAGCCTCACCAAATAGACCTGAGGCTGAAACGGGTGCATCAAGAAGGAAGGTTCTATCCTTCTCCTTAATGCCCGACAGGTTGAGCCACAGATGTCTCTCCATGGTTACCAGGGCTGCCATGGAGCGACCGATGGCACAGGCCGTCTCCTTGGTAACCCGGAGCGACAAGTCTGTGGCTCTGCGAAGCTCGGCGATGTCGTCTGGAGATGGACCCTCGCCTTGGTCTATATCTCTTAACAGGTCGCCTTGGTACGCCTGCAAAATGGCCATTGTGTGCAGGCTCACACCAGCTCGACCCGCCGCCATATAGGCCCTGCCCACCAAAGCGGATGTGGTGCGGCAAGGTTTAGAAGGCAACGCCGGTGACTTCAGGGATGATGCAAGGTCGGGTGAAAGGTAGCTGGCTAATGCTTCCTCAACCCGAGGCATCATCCTATATCCCTTATCTCTAACCCCCACTACATCACTGTAATTTAACATCGGGGGGTTAGACAGGCGTGATGAAAATGGCCTGTTCCAGGATTTACACAACTTATTGTGTAAATCCGGGAAGAAAGAGAGAGACCGGCAAGAAGGTTGTGTGCGGTGCTGCAGGAAGCGCTCATTAAATTTGCTCTCCGTACGCGCTTCCTGCCGCTCTTGTGGCCAAGCGTCAAAACCTCCACTAATTCATTGTAGTTTGGTGCCGGCTGAACAAAATGGTGCGTGGTAATCTGATCCTCATTCTCAATACTCAGCACGTCTAATTCCTCGGAATTAGACAGCTGTAAGACAGGAACATCATCCCGATCGGGAGAAGCCGCGGCGCGGGCTCCCGAACGGGGAATGGGGGAATTAAATTCATCAGAAGAGGAAGGAGAATATGCCTCGGCAGTCTCGTCCTCAATCAGATCTCTTTGTGATCCCCACGATGAGAGCCGCCGCATTGCCTCGGCAGATGCCGGACCCGAACCGCGGGGAGAACGCATTTGACCATCTTCGGAAAACAGAGCCAGTCGAGAACGCAGAACTCTCACAGAAAGAGACTCACAATGAGCGCAAGCAGCCCCCTCGAGAGCTGCTTGAGCGTGCTGCCTTCCCAAACATGACACACACATTTCATGTGTATCCCCAGCCGTGAGAAAACGCGGGCATGGGAACACACACTTTTTGAAATGTTCGTTGGCCATACTGAGCTTCAAAACGGACAAACAACACCAAATAAGACTCACAGATACACAGAGCACTTGCTGAATAGCAAAAAGCTGACTTTTGCCGGTGTGCTCTTGTACACATCCGCGTATGCCGTCACTCGCTACGTCATCACGCAAAGCCAAAAGGATTGGATTCGATTTCATTCATGGATTCAGACGCGCTACGCTGAAGGGCGTTCCCCTAGTGTCGTCACCGACGCAGTTCGAGTTCCCTCGAAAAGGAACTCCTGACAGAATCAGACAAACACAATCGAAAGATTTCAGACACACACAGAGCGCTGCTGAAGTAACAGAAGCTGGCGGCTTGTGTATTCAGGGGATATTTATAGCTTCCTGGTCGGTGACGTCACTCGCTGTGACGCTCCATTGACTGATTTCATTCATGCTTCAGACGTGTTACGCTGGGGGGCGTTCCCACTGCGATTACACGCAGCGGTAGTCCCTGAAGGGGAACAGCGTCAGTGAAGAGAATTAATGTGATGAAATTTGAAACGTGAAGTGTGAAGAAAAAAACTGAACAGGATGCTTTTATTGAGTGTCGTTTCCAATTAAGTGTGAATATATTATTTAATTGGCTGTATTAAGAATACATAAAATGCTAGCCATTAAATTAGCCTTAGGAAGACAATGGAGTCAGACATTTTATTCCAAAATATTTAAAAGGTAATTTCCATCACAGAATGTTATTTAACCCCCCCAAAAAAGTGACTTATTTTTTACCAAACACAATCCACAGGTTTGAAAGTATCCATGGTTGAAGTAACAACTTTACCATTATCTGCATTTTGAAATTTTTTTAAATGAATTTTGTTTAAAAATAAGGTATCATTTAAATGTTTTGCATAATTTCATAATTAAAATCATTATAAGGGAATTTGTCCAAGAATTAGTGCAGAAAACACCAAGTACTGGGTTGCATACCATGACAGAGATGTGCAAGATGCGAAGCTCCTCCTCTGCGGAGTCACTAGCGGGGTAAGCGGTGGCCGCCGGGCCAGGCAGGTTCTGACTGCCGTCCTGGTGGTGGATGTGGAAGAGCAAAGTGCCATTTTCCAACCACTGCTGCCTCCAGCGCACCAGGGGGATGTCTTCAGAGTTCCCAGAGATCTCTGCCAATATAAACACAAGATGTTTTGTGTTGCATTGAGCAGTGTTTGATGGTTTGCAGGATAAATCAAAAATGCTCCTATCATGCAAATATACAGTGTACTGTGACTATACATTATTCATATCACTATTTTTAGGAATATCAAAGCAATCCCTACAGCATTTGAACTTCGCTTTATAAATATACGTGATCAGTTTAAACAGCCTCATGTCTGGTAAATGGATGCAGAGACATATGACTAAAGCATTAATAGGAATAGTGCTACTGGACATCACATTAAAAGACAATTTAGGTGGAGAAATGATAAATGGGCTATCCTTCTGCTCACAGCACAAACCAAACTGAGCATATGTTCTTGACATTGCATAAATTCTCTTTGATATGTAAGGCCAGAGGATTTCGATAAGCCTTTGAAAAGGCTAACATGTCATTTTATGACAGTTTATTGAACTATTTGGGCGGGATGATACACTGGATAGGTGTTTTTAATTTTTAATGGCTGCTTTAGAATTCTCTTTTTGATTGTCTAATTAAGCGTTTGTTCTTAAACATACTGATGTACTCCTGAAACAAATGAAAAACAAAGCTTTTGACCTGTGCTGCCTCTTTTGCATTAGTAATATTTTAGACAACGGGGAGGCAGTTATCTCCTTTCAAAATGGTGCTGCAGACTGGAAAACAGAGAACCCCTGACCCACTTTATGAGTTGTATATGCAGGCATAAGCCAGAATGACTCTGCACTTCATCACAGTCCCAGGGGTCCGGTATGGGAAGTTACCTTTATTAATTAAACAACATGCATGATACAACACAAACAAAGGCATGTTACAGGGATAAATTACTGCTGTTTGCTTGTTTCCAATAAGGGTGTTTCTTCATGAGCAATTATGCCCCTGCTGACTTTTAGAAAATAAATTATTTTAAAACACACCTTTGCACTCTTACTAGTTTCTTTGTCTACTAACAATGTGTTTTTGTTGCCATTGTGTTTGTTTATTTATGTATGTATAGTATATAAATGATGTATTTGGTTTAATAGCATTCTGAGATGAACACAATTCCTTTGTTTTGCTAAACCACCCAAAATAAAAGCAAAGGATCCCAAATACATACAATTACGTAATATTTAAACTTTTTACATAATTTTGATTAGATAGATAGACAGACAGACAGACAGACAGACAGACAGACAGAACATATTTTAAGATTGAATGTATGGATATAGCACAAGGGTAAAAAAAAAACACTATGTATGTAAGGCAGTTTGACAAGAGGCAAAAATTACTGAAAAGTTTTCCAAGTTCCAAAAGGTTTTCAAGACAGTGTGACCTTTATATAAAAAAAGAAAAAGCTGCAATCTTTTGAATGAAATTTAACCACTAGGACATAAATGTGTCCAAATATTAAGCAAAATGCATAAAATTGGCCTCATTTCTACATTCAGCAGGATACGCTTTTGATCTAAAATAAGTTTAATTTGACATTCAATTATAACTTTTTTTATTTTTGCTGAAAATATTTATTTTTCGTCAAAATGTGCATGAATAATACAAAATCAAGAACCCAATAGTTAACATTAACTGTGTTTAATTAGCTGTTAGAAATCTGACTTTGAATTGAATTATTATCCAGAGAGGTCACACATTCTGTAAAATAACCTGAATACTTTGTATTTCACACCCTGAGTTATACCACAGTTTTATTTTCTTGAAGAGGCTGTCAGTTCAGCCAACTCAACCTATTCAGTGCCAAGACAAATTTGTAAACAAAAGACAACAACAACCAGACGAATAAACAAATAGGAGAAAAAACGTTGTAATGTAAGTGGAGGCCGGCATCACATCTGCTATGAGCTCTAACATGAAAACAAGTGTTTGTAAGGGTCACTGCTCACAGGCTAAAAAATGCCCCACAGACCATGATAACAAATTCACAAATTCTGTCCAGTCGGTGGACTTCATAGGGCAGCTTTGTTGAAGGAATAGTTCACCCAAAAACGTAAAGCTTTCATTTTATGGAAGAGAGCAGTGTTATTCATCTCTTTTTGTGTTCAACTAAGGAAAAAAAATTCAGGTTTGGAATGACAGAGTGTGAGTAAATGATGGCAGACCTTTATTTTTTTGGGTGAACTATCTCTTTAAGATAAGATTTTTTTTTTTTGTCATGCCGTCCAAAACTTGTAAAATTTGGTGTAAAAATTGAGTACGACCTATAGGTTTTTTTAATAGAAACCGTGGGATCATTTGAAGGCTGAATGTTGATAGTGCCGTTTTTTCTTTTAAATGCATGTTGGGCACTAGTTACCCCGAAATGGCTGTTTAAATGCAGCAAAGCACAAACCAAAGGGAGAGATGGTAAAAGAGAAAGATAGAGAGAACAAGAAAGAGCAGGCTGGGGTAAAAAGCTAGTACTATTCATCTCACATCCTGATGCAGTGTTAGAACCTGCCCTCCCCTCTCTTTCACTGTGTCTGTGCTTACAGAGAGCCACAGACTCACATATACAATCTGGCCTTTGGCTAGATACAGCCATTTACAAAGGCTGCCTCTGAGGAAGAACCTTTCTAGAGTTGGCCAGGGTGTTTGCCATCATATATATGCTCATAATGCAGATAGAACAAAGGCTAACGTCTCAAAAAGCAGAGTGGCGGCCAGCCATTATGTGCGGCATTCACATTTTTATTTAAAGAGTTACTCTCCCTCTGAACAATTTTAAAATGAACTTCTTGTTGTATTGTTTTTAAACAGATGCATATAGGCAGGAGCTAGGACTAAGGTTACAATCAGCTTTTGTTCTCTATAGATTGAATCATATCATTAGTTTTATGCTCATTTATCTGCTAGTAAGCAATTATTATAAGAAATCATAATATTGAAACACATTCAATTATAGAATAAATCTTGGGGGATTGGGTAAACAGGTTACATGCATACTATAGCTTGGCAATATAATAGATTCAGTTAATAATAGAAGTACATATTTACTGAGGATAGTAGTAGCAAGAAAAAAAAGCTATTACTTGCCAATGGCTCCAACAATGTCCCCCAACGAGAATTCAGTGGGAACAAATTGTTACAGAAATGTACAATATGGAAAGACTGACATTCAAATTGAAATTACAAGAGAGAGTCTTTGGAACGACACTGGGGAAAATGGACAATGCAAATATCAAAACAGAGAGAAGAGAGATAAATATGTGAAAGGGGAATGTGTATATGCATATTTGTGAGCATATGTAAATATGACTTTACAGCGGCATTCTTTCACTCAAGGAACTCTTCAACATGGTGATTGTAAATTATCCCAATTCTTAAAATGTGAAATTTGTACAAACTGTTTCAGAAATGGATTTACCTGATTTTACTATACTAAAAAATAAACAAATAAAAAAGAATAAATACAAACAAATGAAATAAGATTTAAATAAAAAAGATATATATAATAAAATAA
Organism: Tiaroga cobitis; assembly: GCA_030578255.1. Taxonomy (NCBI): domain Eukaryota; kingdom Metazoa; phylum Chordata; class Actinopteri; order Cypriniformes; family Leuciscidae; genus Tiaroga; species Tiaroga cobitis. The sequence goes on along the minus strand of CM060592.1, from coordinate 38,069,990 downwards.
AGCCTGTTTTTTTTAAATATGTCATCATATTTTAATTTGTAATATATAGAATTTTCCCAACACTTCAAAATTATAATCAATGCTTGCCTTGTATATTGTTAAATTCACAGATGTCTTCAGTTATCACAGCATTAGAGAAACAAGAATTGTGATGGGTGAACATTACACACAGCAGATCAAAGTTTACCTTCACCAGCCTGTTCCAAGGTATGTTTCCTTTAATGGTCCCAATTTTCCCCCTGAATAAGAATTCAGGACTATGCAATCAGTCAAAGTCAGTTTTATTTTGTAAGCCTATCCAACACTTCGAAACACAATGGCTAGCAAATGTTAATTTGATAAGGATTCAAAGCCATGTTTAATATTTCATGGTGGATAATTAGCCTTAGGACTGAGCACAACGGACAGAAAATACGTGTCTTCAAAGTTCAAACCATTCCATGTTAAATCATTATTAACAGTTAAACGCAATTTCTTTTTCTCTATAATAATCAACATTGAAATATATTAATTCTATCAGGAATAACTCTTGGATTTTACCTTTACCTTTACCTTTGGGGGGGGGGGGGGGGGGGGGGGGGGGGGGAGCTTGCTTTGGAGCTTGCTATTAATATGCTAATATAAGATATTAAGACTTGCTTTCATTTCAGAGTTTGCAATGTACACTATTGTATTTTGTCTTTTTCTTCTAGCTGTCTTATTTTAAGAACCAGGTTTAAACAATCAGATTAATAAACTTAACGTGTACTTTCCTTATCTTAAAAACTGATTAGAGTTTCAAACCGAAATAAACAACTGTAGAGTCACTAGAATAACTGCTAGATTCATACTCTTCACATTTAGAAAGTCTCTATAAATATGCATCACCAACCCTCCAATGTCACCTGTTTTTTGAGCCACTTGGAGTGCTAAATAATGCACAACACTGGGAGGAAAACACATACACACTTGAGAATCTGCTGAGCATAGATTCCTTCACTTTGAATGTTGGCACTAAACCTTTAGCCTGTTAATGCATTACAGTGAACATGGTAACAAAGTGGTAATTTACTAGATATAGGACCATGCACATATACTACAGCTAGGTCACTGTAATGATCACCAGCTGGAGTGCCCTCGAGAGCCACCAGAGGGCGCTCCACAATAGACTATGATCTCTTCCTCACAAACTACATTTCCCATACTCACTGCCTGGACTCATCATCACTGATCACATTCACCTGTACCTCATTGTCACTGATTGTATTCACCTGTGTCTTGTCATCCTGCTAGTCTCAGTCTATTTATACCATGTTCATTCATTCACTCACCGCGAAGTCTTGTTTAAGTGTTACACTGCATTTCTGAGCATTATCCTCCCAAGCTTGATTCCTGTGTTTGACCTATGGATTGTTTATCGTTGCTGACCCTTCTCTGCCTGCCCTGACCCTGGACTGTTTCACTGGACTCTGATTCTCTCTGCCTGCCTCGACCCTTTGCTTGTATCTGGTTTGTCTCTGCCTTGTCTCCGTTGCCCTGTTTGCTGTTGTTGATCCCTGCCTGTTTGACTATTCTATAATAAAGCTGCATTTGGATCTTCACCTCCAAGTCTCGGAGCAGTTTCGTAACAGAAGACTTCGCCACACCCAGATCCAGCAGCGATATCAGCCATGGACACAGCAGTCCAAATCCTGTGTCTCCGTCAGGGGAATCGTTTAATTGAGGAGTACGTAGAAGATTTTACCAAGCTGGCACCTTTCACCTCTATGAGCGAGGAATGCCTGATGATCTTCTTCCGAGGAGGGCTATCAGAACCGCTCAGTTCATTCATGCCCTTGCATGAGCCTCACAGGACGTTAGAGAGCTATATTGAACTGGCCCTTCTGTTAAGCGGTTCAGTGTATACGGTGGATGTGGTAGATGAGGAACTCCTTGAACCCACAGTACCCACCAAGCCAGAGCTTCACGTCAGCCACGTCCAGCCAGAGCTTCACGTCAACCACGTCCAGCCCGTGCTTCACGTCACGCCTGCCGAGCTAGAGCCCTCTTCCCCGCTGGTCCAGTCCAGCCCAGAGTTTCCTTCACCGCTGGTCCCGTCCAGTCCAGAGTTTCCGTCGCGGCTGGTTCCGTCCGGTCCAGAGCCCTCACCTCTGGCGCCGTCCAGCCCAGAGCCCTCACCGCAGGGCCCGTCCAGTCCAGCACCCTCTCGGAGACGGAGGAGGAGGAAGAGGACTCCCTGCATCCTGCAATGCCCGGAGGCCCTTCCTGAGCCTCCGGTCAATCCAGAGACCGTCCAGCCAGAGACCGTCCAGCCAGAGACCGTCCAGCCAGAGACCGTCCAGCCAGAGACCGTCCAGCCAGAGACCGTCCAGCCAGAGACCGTCCAGCCAGAGACCGTCCAGCCAGAGACCGTCCAGCCAGTCACTTCTGCCGATCCAGAGACCGAGCTTCGCGTCACTTCTGCCGATCCAGAGACCGAGCTTCGCGTCACTTCTGCCGATCCAGAGACCGAGCTTCGCGTCACTTCTGCCGATCCAGAGACCGAGCTTCGCGTCACTTCTGCCGATCCAGAGACCGAGCTTCGCGTCACTTCTGCCGATCCAGAGACCGAGCTTCGCGTCACTTCTGCCGATCCAGAGACCGAGCTTCGCGTCACTTCTGCCGATCCAGAGACCGAGCTTCGCGTCACTTCTGCCGATCCAGAGACCGAGCTTCGCGTCACTTCTGCCGATCCAGAGACCGAGCTTCGCGTCACTTCTGCCGATCCAGAGACCGAGCTTCGCGTCACTTCTGCCGATCCAGAGACCGAGCTTCGCGTCACTTCTGCCGATCCAGAGACCGAGCTTCGCGTCACTTCTGCCGATCCAGAGACCGAGCTTCGCGTCACTTCTGCCGATCCAGAGACCGAGCTTCGCGTCACTTCTGCCGATCCAGAGACCGAGCTTCGCGTCACTTCTGCCGATCCAGAGACCGAGCTTCGCGTCACTTCTCCTGAGCCTGATCCTCTTTCTGAGCCTGTGTCTTCGGACAAGATGGCCGCCTCCGAGCCAGTGTCTACGGACAAGATGGCTGATTTAGAGACTGTTCACGTTACGTCTGCCGAGCCAGAGTCTGTTCCTGTTCCTGAGCCAGAGCCAGAGTCTGTTCCTGTTCCTGAGCCAGAGCCAGAGTCTGTTCCTGTTCCTGAGCCAGAGCCAGAGTCTGTTCCTGTCCTAGTTCCTGAGCCGGTGTCTGTTCCTGAGCCGGTGCCTGTTCCTGCGCCATGGCCGCCCGAGGGGTCTTCACCGCCGTGGCCGCCCGAGGGGTCTTCACCGCCGTGGCCGCCCGAGGGGTCTTCACCGCCGTGGCCGCCCGAGGGGTCTTCACCGCCGTGGCCGCCCGAGGGGTCTTCACCTCCGTGGCCGCCCGAAGGGTCTTCACCTCCGTGGCCGCCCGAAGGACTGTCTGCTCCGCCCTGGCCGCCCGATGGACTGTCTGCTCCGCCCTGGCCGCCCGATGGACTGTCTGCTCCGCCCGGGCCGCCCGATGGACTGTCTGCTCCGCCCAAAGGACTGTCTGCTCCGCCCTGGCCGCCCGATGGACTGTCTGCTTCGCCCTGGCCTTCCGTCCTGTCGCAGTTTCCAGGTCCTCTTCTGCTCCACGGACCTGGCCCTCCATCCCGCCCCCGGATCCGCCTCCATGCCACCACCCACCTGGACAGTTTTGGAGCGTCTGGAAGCCGCTCATTGGGGGGGGGCTATGTAATGATCACCAGCTGGAGTGCCCTCGAGAGCCACCAGAGGGCGCTCCACAATAGACTATGATCTCTTCCTCACAAACTACATTTCCCATACTCACTGCCTGGACTCATCATCACTGATCACATTCACCTGTACCTCATTGTCACTGATTGTATTCACCTGTGTCTTGTCATCCTGCTAGTCTCAATCTATTTATACCATGTTCATTCATTCACTCACCGCGAAGTCTTGTTTAAGTGTTACACTGCATTTCTGAGCATTATCCTCCCAAGTTTGATTCCTGTATTTGACCTGTGGATTGTTTATCGTTGCTGACCCTTCTCTGCCTGCCCTGACCCTGGACTGTTTCACTGGACTCTGATTCTCTCTGCCTGCCTCGACCCTTTGCTTGTATCTGGTTTGTCTCTGCCTTGTCTCCGTTGCCCTGTTTGCTGTTGTTGATCCCTGCCTGTTTGACTATTCTATAATAAAGCTGCATTTGGATCTTCACCTCCAAGTCTCGGAGCAGTTTCGTAACAGTCACGTTGTGGCGTCACTTTTTTATAGAGACTTTCCAGCAGAAAACATCAGTTTTATGCTAATCAATTCAGTTATCAAACATTTATCTCTCTTTAATCATGTCATCTCTCTAATCTGTCATAATCTACTAAAAAAACAACCAATACGGTGTACTGTAGTTCAAGTTTGTAATGCTTTAGTGAAATAGTTCTCTAGTATATTAACTGTTTTCAATTGTGAAAAAATCATCTTAAAAATAAGAATTATTACATTTAAAATTGTTTGAACATGTAAAGAACAATTAAAAACAAACCATATCACCAATGTTGGCATGAACCTCATATCTCCATATTTTGCCTTTTTTCATAAATCATTACTATCGGTCACCCTTTACATATGTTTGACAAAACGCATGTCCAAAATTCTCTAAAATTCATTGGTCAAAAACCTCATTGAAAGGTTGGTCAAAACTTTATTTGAGCTTAATTTTAGTAAAATGTTAATAATATAATGACAAATCCAAGTGTCTGACCATACCGTATATTTCTCTCAAAACTAGTTTATCAAAAATATAAACAGCAAGCATGACAAGAAATACGACATAATGTGTGAAGAAAAGTAAAATCAAGGTAAATATTACTTTGCGCCATTTCCGATCATGCTGTAATTGTCAAATTATGAAAAAAGTATTAAAATATCATTTGTGTATTTTTGGGATACATAAAATGGTAGCGGTGGCACTAGCCATAGCAAGACAAACACGTCAAGAATTTTATTTCAATACAAAAATAATTTCCATTAAAGATTTTTGTTAAACCCAAAACATAAAGATGTATGTATGTATGTTAGAATACAAACTCTCTTAAAACCCATTTCATACTCTTAATACTATATTTTCTAAAGGTCCACAGGGTCAAAAGTGCCTATAGTTGAAGAAACACACACAAATGCCTTGGACATTAATAACAAAAGACAAAGAGTCAAAGAGGCAATTATTCAATAATATGTCTCATGACATAAAAAAGCTAAACCGTTACATATTATAAACACTGGATTTGTGCACTTGTAGAAAATGGTAGGTAATGTGACAATTGCAATTCAATAAGACTCATCAGACAGGCAAAACCCTGCTATTGCACTACACCACAGAGCGCTGTTACCGAGTCTTATCACAAATATTCAGGAGAAGCCACAATAGACCTATCACTAGTCTCGGCCTCGGTGGGATGCCGGTGGAGCGTCTGCTGCATATTCAGTCAAGTACGTGAAGGTTCTTTCCATTGATCATGTACACCAAAAGGCTAATCTTGGGACACCGCTTTAAACTCGGAGCTCTGCCGAAGCAGCAAAGTTTTTCAGGATAATATATATATATATATATATATATATATATATATATATATATATATATATATATATATATATATATATATATTAGTGCTGTCAAGCGATTAAAATATTTAATCGCGATTAATCGCATTAATATTATAGTTAACTCGCGATTAATCGCAATTAATCGCACATTTTTATCTATTCTAAATGTCTCTTGATTTCTTTTTGTCCAATTATTTTTTCTCATTTTAATGCTCTTATCAACATGGAAAAGTGGATCGGCTTGCTTTGTGCAAATGTTTTTTATTGAAAACAACATTGACATATACTGTGTTCAATTTCACACTAGAATTCTCACTTGGAGCAAATAATCTCTCACACAATGTAACACTGTCCATCAATAAAAGGGTGAAAGAAATACTGACGAGGTCCTGATATTGACGAGGGGGCGGAGAATTCGCATCAGCTGTGTGTTTGTGTTTGTGTGTGTGCGTGTGTGTGTGTGTGTGTGTGTGTGTGTGTGTGTGTGTGTGTGTGCGCGTCTGTGTGTGCTTGGCCATCATCAAGCGGTATTTCAGACTGGACGCGCTGCGATGATGATAGTTCAGTTCACAACGACAAACCACACAGATCACTTTGGTCTTGTCAATGGAACCATCTGGCAACTTTTTAAAAGTAAACTTTCCATTCAGAATCTTATTGGCATCCATTTTGGCGTCTCGCGCTCGTCATCCACTCAAAACGTAACGTTAACCAACTATTTGGCCGGCTCGCAAGCCCAAACGAGTGTGTGCGGCGGTCTAGCTAGATCCACTTGCACTTTGGTCGACGAAGCAACAAAACGTCCTCGCACGGCGCAAGCCATTGAAATGAATGGGTTTCATAGAGCAGCGCGCGCATGCCGCGTCCTGTTGCAAAAGCATGTGAAAGAAAACTACAAAGTTTGCTAGGCCAAAAAGGCCGTTAATCGCGCGATAAAAAAATTAACGCCGTTAAAATGGCTTTGCGTTAACGCCGTTAATAACGCGTTTAACTGACAGCCCTAATATATATATATATATATATATATATATATATATATATATATATATATATATATATAAATATATAAACCACCTGCATGACAAAGAGGCCTCTGCCTCCACCGAACCAGCAGGAGGCAAACAAAGCAAGTCCCTCTGCACAGACTCTCCATTTGCGACACAGCGGGTGGGTTTCAGAAGACATTTTCAGGTTAGTCAGGCTGAAGCGTGGGCATGCCAGTGTAAATCACAGATACTTAACTGGAAAGCATATGCATTAATCCTATCAAAAACACCATGCTCATATTAGTGGTTAATTGCACACATCTTGTTTTAGCATGCTCATTTGATTTTCTGCAGTTCTACTCAGTCATGCTCACCTTAGACTACCTAATCTCTTTGAAATGAAAATTCTGTACAAAGTCTTGGCTACAAAAATGCTACATTGATTAATTTCAACGATATTGCCTAGAAAAGAAAAAAAATATGGTTCAACAATTAAATAGAGGGTATGCGCGTGACGTCACCGTCGGCCAGAGTGACTGCGGTTACACCCACTAAAATTGTGGCAAAATTTGTGTCAATATGCTGAATTTAGGCAGGGTATCTGCACACTTTTTAAAGTCAAATTTAAGGCTTTTTAAGACCTTTTTAAGACCTGAAGAAATCAAAATTAATACCTTACATTAGGGGTGCGCAATATTGACAAAAATATGTCTCAATATCTTCAAAGTTTTGTTGATGATAATTAGATGATTTTTTACTGATTGTGTTTGTGTACTGGTACCATGGCTGGTTTAGGCCTGTTGTTGACAGCTGACTCACGAAGATATTCATATTTTTCATATTCTATGCAGTGGTCAGTTCACAGCAGTGAAAGAAATTAACATTTTTTATTAAAGGGCAATATTTGCAACCTTAAATTGAGTTCCAGGGGCATTTTCACCCATATATGGACTTTTTTTTTTTTTTTACTTAGAGGTATGCATCACCTTTTATGTCAAATTCTAACATTCAGATTAAATTATATTAGAATAATAACACAATACCACTGTTACCAGTTAAATTAAATCATTAAATCAAAATCCATCTTTGCAGTGCAGAGGAGACAGAAGCAGCATCAGAACTGGCATTAATATATTTATACTCCATTTACAATTGCATGAATAAAGCTATGATATATTCAATTCTTTCAATTCTTAATTCAATATTTAAATATGAACTGATTTCTAATTGTAACATTTTAATTACAGGGTTTAAATGTGAAACTAAAACCGCCAGTAGGTGGCGGCAAGTCACTGTCTCAGGGAGTCATTCATTCATTCAACCGATTTGTTCAAACGGCTGATTCATTCAGGAACTGCAAGTGATTGTTCATTGAATCACTAAAATGATTCGTTCAAAACGCGGATTTCAGTCAAGAAATCATCGCTGTCTTTTGCATTGAGACTCTGCTACGGTTTCATTTTGAAATTCTCGTCAGCGAAATAAAGGGAAAACAAACAATATTGTTTATAAAATGTAACAATGTTAATTTAACTGTTATATAAAATAAATATCATATTTGCAATTGTGCACGGGAAAACAGCCCTCTTGCTGATGTAATATTGTATGATAACAACATATGATATATAAAATACAAAAACTTTATACGTCTATTAGTGAACATACCTATAACTGCACTGACACATCACGCAGTGAAAGCAAGCATGAGAGACAAATGCGATGTCAGCTCGCAGTGCGCCCTCGTACATAGTTAACGTTAAAGTAAAACAATGATTACAATATCATAATAGACAATACACATCGTACACCACTACGCACATAAAGAATGAACTTACAATTGAACTGAAATTAACCAGCTTTCTTCTCCTCTCCTGCTGTTTCTTGTGCAGGAGACAGACGTAATGCTGGCGCGAATGTGACGCGCAATGTCACGTGAACGAGCAAATCCACAAAGAACGAATAATAAATAAAAAAGTACGCTAATTAGATAGTTTTAATTTGGAAAACATTTAGATATGTCTAACTCAAATTGCCATCGAAAATTTAAGACCTTTCATAAGTAAAAATAAGACTTTTAAAGACTTTTTAAGGCCATAAATTTTCAAAATCTAATTTAAGACTTTTTAAGACTTTTTAAGGACCCGCGGACACCCTGTTAGGGGTAAAATCATACCCTATTTTATATATTGTATTGACAACTCATCAATTAAATATTTACCGTCGTATATTCTGCATAACTGGACGTTTTTACATAAACACTGACAAAAAACGAGTTTTAAGGCTGGACGATATGACGATATTTATAACATTGATATAAGTGATCACATGGATTTAGACCTACTTATATTGTATTTATATAAAGCGTTCACAGGCAAATTTCCTTTATGTATTTCCCCGGTGTCGAAATCAGGCACATATAAATGTCAGGAAACCCGATTCCTGGCTGCATCCATGGATATGGATATCCTCAATATCCATGGATCACTGGATCTTTGGTAAGTTGTAAGGAACACTATGTAGAGTCCAACCTTTAGTCTAAACTGATAATCGTTCGTTTTACTCAGGTTTTCGTAGTTTCCCCTATTAAATCCAGTCACACAGCAGCTCTTTTGCCACTCAGTCCGGCTGAGGGGGGCGTGTTCCGACGGGAAAGTGACGTCAATGCATATTACTATACAAATAAATTTTTTTATTAAAAATATTAAAACACTAAATAAATAAATTAGTTATATAATAATAAATAATCATAGTATGTTTACCATAGATATGTACATGATTTATACATTATTAATTCAAGTATTAAAGATTGATGCATGCATGAATGCATAATATATAATAATAAAATAAAACTAAAAAGGATCATTAGCAGACATTTATGACCCTTGTCCTTGGAGCATAACCCACTGCTATAGAAAGAATGTGTGTAATTGAATTTTAGATGCCTGACTCTTAGACCTAGTGACGACTAGCCCCAGCTTCCCCTACACGATGCATTATATCGCCAAGGCTGGTCTATTATGGCCGATTAGGTGAAGGTTACAGGGCTTGGTCTTAAGTTGCGTGCACCCAGAGCTCCCTCACTGGCAGACAGCCTCCCTTAAGCTACACCTGAGGCCAGTATGGAGTTAAAGCAGGCGCTGATGTGGTAGAAGACGAGAACAGAGGGTTCTGAAAAGGAATGGTCATTTTTTTTTTTTTTTTTGTAAAGGCCAGAGGGTCTTTGCAAGATTCTATTTATAGTGTTGAATCAGGCCAACAGGGCTTAGGGAACTTGCGGGATGAAAGAAGCAAGGACCTGCTAATGGAAGCGGTAAGACCGAAACACAGACACAAACATTTTTCTCTGTGCCATTACACCTCTCATCACATGAGAGTTGAAATGGCAATGTCTCTCAGAGAGAGAAATCGACATGTGGTAATTTTGCACAAATGGTAATATGATTTGTTTTGCGAATCATTTGAGGCTAACAATAAGCTGTGGTAGAAAATAGGCTCCTAAATGCTCTTTAAGGGGTAACGGAGCAACATTTTAAAAATACAGACAGTTTGAAGTGCTTTACTTCTCTTCTAAGGTAATCTCAGATTCCTACAGCAAATGACTATGAATAAGTTGTATGATTATTGAATAGCATATCTTCTAAAACAAAATCACGCATTTTATTCACTTCTGCCATTTCTGTGGTGTACAGCTCAAAGTTAAACTTCATAAAGGAGGATGACTGGTATACCATCTTTTTTAATACATTCTCGGCTTAAGTAGAACATTTGAGTTAATTTTCCTAAATTGCTCCTTCAGGAAAAAAAAGGGTAAATCATTGTATGCTCATTTGGCCGACACTGATAGAAAGTCACAGGGGGATGACATGTTTTGTTCTTTTTCCCTCTCTGTTGGTTTTTGATCACTTTAGCGCCGGGACAAAGCATAAGGGGGAGAAACATCCTCAAATTAATACAGATAATTTGTGAGTTCAACATAAGTAACATGTTTCAAAGGATGCAGGCATCTGACACGCATCTGTATACAGTAGATAATAGCATGTGAGAGTTTGCTAAAGCACATGAAAATACTCCTGAGACTTTCTGTTCTTTGGTTCAAAATGAAGATTCTCTGCAAATCCAAAAATACTCAACGTTCTGCCTTGAAATTAGCAGATAATTAGAAATGAATGGGGAAATTACATGACATGCCAAGCTGAAGAGCACTGCATGTCTTGTCACTTTGATATTAGCTCTAATCTTCCCTTCACTTCCTTCACAGTCTGTTATTCCAACGTTTATTTAAAGATACAATTTGTCATTTTTTTCGCCGCTAGGGGTCGCTAACCTCTTACAATAACAAAGTCGTAGATTAATGGCGCAAAATTCCATTTGAATTATGGAACTTGTCGTCAAGCTTATGGATCTAATCATGCTTACATTGATGTTTTTATCATGACTGTGGTATGAAGCAGGGCTCGATTGCTAATGAGAGACAGATATCAGCGCCACACGTGAGTCCCGCGGATATAAAGGAATAAGGACATTTAATTCTACCGAACTACCCGCAAGTGCAGAATTACTCACACAGGTGAGTTTATTAGACGAATGAAGCTTGTGAGGTAACGCAGCGCTGTTTCACTTGGCCTACACTATCACACTAAACTGCAATTGAGTGTGTTGAGAGTTATAATGTAATTCTATGTGTTAGTCCATTTACTATATGAGACTAGCAGTAAGCTAGATCAACATTAGAATAACATACAGATCATATTCTAACATTTCATCATGTTGAACTATATAACATTGATTAGATTTATGTACATTTGCTCACCTGTCTAATAAAGTACATGTAAGAGCTCCCTCTGTCAAGTCGAAGTTTGTCACGGACTTGGAGCTCTCGGCATCTCGAAAATGCCACGCTGATATTGATCTTTGTTTTAGTTCTCCTTTTTTTCCCAAAGACTGCTTGCCATGGTCCATAATGTTTGAAAGAAACAACTGCAGCTAGACGTAACGCTGTTGTCCACATCTGTCGCCATGGTTACTATGCTTGTACTGCACAAGCGGAAACCAGGGATAACGCGGATATTACGTCAGTGACAGGCGACAAGAGAAAATTCCGGGACGGACAATTTTATTTAAATTGGAATTTCTCTGAAATGAAAAATCTTTGGGAACTTTTGGGATATTGTAAGTACACAACTGCAGGAAAAATATAACTTTTTTGGGGTTAAAAATTATCCAAAATAAATTTGAGGAAGTACATAACCAGCCAGTGTTCAAACCTATCTGCTTGCCTTAGCTCGATTCAAAATGGTAAGCTTGTAACAATGTTTTTAATTCCAGCGGTACTGGTGGATTTCCACGGGAAATTCGAGAATGTCTTTGCGTCACATCTGTTTCATTACGTCACATCTGCAGTGTTTCCCCTACCATTGTTTTGGGGGGGCGGCCCGCCCCCCCAAAACGACCCCCCGCCCCCCTAAAATGCTGACGAAATCCAGTCATAAAAACGGAATTTACTGTATAACGCAGAATTTCACAGAATTTGTACTTTTTTTTTTTGAGGAATAATCAGACATGAAAATCACTCACCTTTCGGCGAAATTCGCCGTTTTGAAACCAAAATAGGTGACCTACGTGAATCGTGTAGATTCGATGAGAAAATGTTTGGAGGGAGGGGGGGGGTGTATAATAGCTATATATGAAGCCATACTATAGTATAATGTGAGATAGAAATTAATATTTAAGTCATTAAATTCAAGTTCACGTAAACTTTTCCCTCAGCTGCGGCTGTCAGTAATTCTCCATTCAGCGTTCAAACAGCACCGCGCGTCGTCAGTCATTCTCCATTCAGCATTCAAACAGCACAGCGCGTCGCGTTCGGCAACGATGAACTCTCTCCAAGATAATTAAATGTTAATATTATTATACTTGATCTGTAGATAAAGCTCTGTGGTTTCGCATAAATTGACTATCTTGCTGTAGTACCTCAATCATGTTCCTTTACCGCGTGTCTAGATCACAACACTGGAGAGCACTATCATTGTTCTTCACGCGCACAGTAACTGAAATTTAAAACTGTAAGGCTCAATAAACTATTGCATAGATAGATACTGTATAATACACTATGCATCGATATGTATTTCCTTTGTGCTTTGAACTTTTCACTGCGTACTCGGAGCTGCGCGCTGTGACTCGTGTTGCCTCAAGCGCATCATTTAGCGCTCGGGATGCGCATAAGCGCTGTGTGCAGCACTCTATTGGAGTCTTTCATAATCATATCATAATACTTTTGCGCAATGAAAGATTATTAATAGTATTTTTTGTTCTGTTCTGCCCTATCTATCATATGTTGCTGCCTCATTAAACAGCTGTGCTATACATTTGTGCTATATATATTTTCTTAATTTTATAGTAGACTATAAAATAATTTATCTTTTTTGATTTTTATCTTGTTTTTCATGAATGTATTTTACAACAATACAAAGAGCAATGTGTAACGTTTTACCAGATTTAGTGCTACACTTATTGTCTCTTATTTGTTCCCCACTAAATATATATTTTTTTTCACTAAATGTTCTGATTTTATAAAATTATTGTTTTTCTAGACAAAATTTTACTGAGTTACCCACTAATCTAGTTTACAATATAATTTTTGTCATAGTTTAAGATCATATTTTTTGTTGTTGTTGTTTTTCTTTATAAGGAAGTTGTCTGTATTAAGTAGATTGTGTTTAACACACAAAAGAGTGATTATCAGTTCAACACAATTATAGAAATTCTACTTGATTTTTTTTTTTTTTAACTGCGTTGGTAACGGATCGGTATCGGTCTTTTAAAAAAAAAAAATTATTATTAGCTAACGCTACGGAGGCCATGATATTTTTGACTAATGGCTGAAGTTAAGTTTCTCCAGCTCTCCCCAGGTTGGCAAAAAATGCATCTCAAAATGCATCAGATTGATGCTTTAAAATATGGAATATTTAAAATTTTCTTACGGGGGAGCATGCCCCCGGACCCCCCTAGAGGGGTTATATCCTTCTCACCTTTTTCAACCCTGACCCGTTTTCATGCCTGATTAATAGAAAGCAGTTCATTACACTTGAAATCAAATCGCGATGTAGACTAGTGTGTGCGAATATTAAACCACAAAGACTATTTAAATACGAATCCTGCATGTTCTGTGTGAATGAATGGTGCAGACAACACAGAAATATTGACTTTTTTTCATAGATTTAAAAAAAAATGTTGTAAAAGTTTAATGATTCATAATACATGATTTCAATTAATTAGACATTCTTTTTGATTACTAAAAAAATTACACCACGTATCCGTAACACGCCCGCTCCGCAACACTAGCAGTCGTCGTCCCCCCCCCCCCCTGAAAAAAATCTTAGGGGAAACACTGATCTGTACACATAAAGAATGTGTCCCGGCTAGTAGGCTATATTGTGCGTGAGGATGACGGAGGTGGAGATTGATAGCTTTTTCTCACATCACTTAATATACACTGAACAAAATTATAAACGCAATACTTTTGTTTTTGCCCCCATTTTTCATGGGCTGAACTCAAAGATCTAAGACTTTTTCTATGTACACAAAAGGCCTATTTCTCTCAAATATTGTTCACAAATCTGTCTAAATCTGTGTTAGTGAGCACTTCTCCTTTGCCGAGATAATCAATCCACCTCACAGGTGTGGCATATCAAGATGCTGATTAGACAGCATGATTATTGCACAGGTGTGCCTTAGGCTGGCCACAATAAAAGGCCACTCTAAAATGTACAGTTTTATCACACAGCACAATGCCACAGATGTCACAAGTTTTGAGGGAGCGTGCAATTGTCATGCTGACTGCAGGAATGTCCACCAGAGCTGTTGCCCGTGAAATGAATGTTCATCTCAGTCTTATTACTAACAATTGCCATGTGTTGACCAATCATATTCCACTGGTATTGTTACTGACAGCATACTGACTGGAAAATATTAGCTTGACATTTAGAAACCAGTGCCCTTGACAAACAGCCAAAGAGATGTCCATGATTCTCCCCAACACACACAGACAGGCAAACAGACAATAATATGAATAGATATCCGACAGCAAATCTGTGTTTGCATGAGCCATACGTCAAACAGATGAGGAAAAAACAGAGCTATATCCCTCTGTGCTCTTGCTTATGCCTACATGACAGTCATATGTAGGTTATTTTCATGGTATGAACCAAATGGAACACACAAAGCCATTCCGGCTGCTTCAAATTGCACAGAAACACATACAGAGATGAAAACACCCACAGTATACAGTATACATGCATCCCCTTACACTAAAATATAATAATGTTGTTTGACAGTTAAGCTGCAAACTTCTGCTGTAAGCATCTTTAACCATTAGAGTAAATGATATAGCTCAAACAAATGCCACTTTTTCCCCATTAATCAAATTTGTATGGAATAAAAACCATTAAGTTTTACTCTTTGTGATAAATAATCAAAGTACCTGCTTTAGTTCCCCAGGTAATCAGAACCATTTTCCCATCTCTAAACGACAACACGGTTTAACAAATTGGAGGAACTTCATTAATCACGACTGAAAAACTTGATTAATCATACTTGATTATACACAACTTCATAATTCAAAACAACGCCCATGAGCTCGCTCTAGTTCATATCCATCATCCTCAAACTCGTTCTCTGGATATTGTCTTTATAGTTCACACACAGTAAATGGATAGTATGCACAATAGAGGTCTGTAAAATAAATCTAAATCTAAAGAAATTGCTTTAGATTTAATGAAAACAAAAGTACTGCACCGAACATTTTACCCAGGACATATTTGGCAGGTTAAGAAATCAGCACAAGAAAAATAATAAAACTTTGTGTTAATAAAGCACTTCACAGTCACCCAAACACTGTTTACAATAAGTCGAACTCTCCACAGAAATATCACTGACTAGTGATGCTTCAATTCAGCATCCTCTAAATACTCTACAATCTGGCCTTCACGTTAATTTGTGTCTGGGGCGCTGGCTGGCCAAGCATTATTGCAATCCATTGTAACCCATATCTCAGCACAGTAGGAGAGTTTGTGGAGTTAAGAAGTACCGCATTGCTAATTGCAGAAGAGCTCATGCAGGGGGATTTATAACTGCACATGAAATATTAGCCCACCTACTGTTGTTTACTGCAAACAATGGGTTCTCTCCAAAAAGTTAAAAGAAGTTCCTGATGAGCATGGTTAGTCATCAACTACCTCATTAACCAAGATTTCTGTGGCACTTCGAAAAAGCGCTTCCGGAAAAGTCTTCCGGTTCATCCACCATCTGAATCTAGCTGACGGCTTGTTTAATTATAAGACTATGTATGCCTTTGGGGTCAGTTGCTCATCCGAAGTGCACAATATAGAATGCAGCGCCATTACTGTCACAACTGCCTTCACACGTAATTGAATACACCTACAAAGATTTTCACTGAAGTATTAGGCAGTCGGCATGAAACAGAAGTTGCTATCATCTTTTTTCCCTCCTATATTGTGAAGTATGTCTGAGTATAAAGGCTTCTCCAATGATATCTTTGGATTGTTTGTCATTTACTATTGTTGTGAGTGACAGGTTGCTGTGCAAAAAAAAAAAAAAAAAAAAGATTGTCTTAAAAAGATTTTTTTTTTTTTGGTCATTAAAAATATAGATATTTGTACTGGAAAACAAGACAAAAAATACTGCGGAAGAAAAGCATTGTTTGCAGTACAAAGGGAGAGGTTACTGAAGTCCAAAAGATTTATATTTCAAATAATGCTGTTATTTTGAACTTTCCATTCATTAAAGAATCCTGAAAAAAATGTATCACGGTTTCCACAAAAATATTACCATGATAATAATGAGAAATGTTTCTTGAGCACCAACTCAGCATATTATAATGATTTCTGAAGGATCATGCGACATTGAAGATTGGAGTAATGGCTGCTTGAGTTACATTTTAAAATGTATTTAAATGGAAAGTTATTTTAAGTTGTAATGTTTCACAACATTATTGTTTTCACAGTATTTTTGATAAAAGATTTCTTTCAAAAGCATTAAAAATCTTACCGACCCAAACTTTTGAACAGTAGTGTTGTCACATTTCGTGTGTGTTTTTCATCTGTTCTGTTCATGTCTGTGTTTCTAGATTAGTTTTCATTTTATTCAGTTTCATGTTTGCCTGTTTACCGTTCACTTGAACCAGTTTCAGTATGTCTGATTGTTGTATTTCCATAACCTGTTCATTTAATTACCTCGTTAATTATCTCATTGGTTCCTTTGTTTGCTCTTGTATTTAAAGGGTTATTTCACCCAAAAATGAAAATTAAGTCATTAATTACTCACCCCCATGCTGTACCAACCCCGTAAGACCTTCGTTCGTCTTCGGAACACAAATGAAGATATTTATGATTAAATCTGAGAGGTTTATGACTGCTACATAGGCTCCCTAAGGGAATGACACCGGACGGCCCAGAAAGTCATTAAAGAAAATGTTTAAATATTCCATGTCACAACAGTGGCTCAACTATAAGTTTATCAAGCGACGAGAATACTTTTTGTGCGAAAAAACAAACAAAAATAACGACTTTATTCGACTATTCCTTTTCTTCCTTGTAGGCCTGAAACGAGACTTCAAGAGATTTCCACGACGCGCACGCGCGAGAACTTAACTGAAGTAGTTGAAGGAGATCGCAATTCTCGCGCATGCGTCGTGGAAATCTCTTGAAGTCTCGTTTCAGGCCTACAAGGAAAAAAAGGAATAGTCGAATAAAGTCGTTATTTTTGTTTGTATTTTCGCACAAAAAGTATTCTTCTATACTTGGTGTGCTATTCCAAACTCTGTTCTCGCAACCACAGAGCAATGACAAGTCAAATCTTACTGCTTTACCTAGAGGTACTCCCTCTTCACAAAACTGCAGTGGTGCTCCTAATATTTGCAAATAATACGGAATGGCAGCACTGAGCCCTAAGTGCTACTGTAACCGACTCAATTAACCTAATATTTACTGGCCCTGTTCAGCAGAGGTGCCCAAACACATCTTGTCTTCCACTTCTCAGGCAACTATTTTCAGCAAGAGCTAATGAAACAATTATGTAAGTGGGCAATTAAAAAAACAAAGAACACTGAAACACTCTAACAGTGCAAAAGCTGACATGCACTTTGCACCAAAGCCCCCCAAGGAGAAGTGTGTTAAAAGACCATGAGACGCATTTAAAACATCAGCTTTTCCAGAACAAAGAAGATTAACATTTAATGCGAATGCATTACTATATATAAAATGCTACAAATTACTTACCCAGTGAGTGCAGCTATTTTTATAGGTTGAAATAAAAAAAGGAATCACATTAAAAGCAAAACACAAATAGAGAGAAAGAGCTGCATACCTGTAGGGACCAAATCATTATAAATGGAGAGACCAGCATGTGGTATTGAAAAGTGTGAAATGGAGTCAAATTCTCATGTCCAGTGTTTTGACTAGGGTTCAAAATGAAGAGTTCAGATGCAAAAGCCTCTAAGTGCCATTTTTAATTTTCTTCTAGAATGATAATTTTTATCAAGCTTGTATATTTAAATTCAGTAATTTCACTTAAATGACAATTAATAGGTAATCTTCATTGTCATTTAAGTGAAATTACTGAACTTAAATATACACGTTTGATCAAAATTATCATTCTAGAAGAAAATTTCAAATGGCACTTAGAGGCTTTTGCATCTGAACTCTTCAAATATTTATTTTTTTGTCAGATGAATTGAGTGAATTAGTGAATTGAGGGTGAAAAAGAAATAGGTATATACACAGTATGTCATGATACATTGAGCAGACAACTTGTTCTCTTAGATTTATATACGCAGCATCACTGTCATCTCTGTGACTGTCCCCTGTAGTTAACAATCAATCACAATCTCCTGTGTACACATATCCTATATTATTTATAATAATTTAAAATATATATTTCAACAAAAATAGTATGCTGCACAACTGTTTCTTGAGCACCAAATCAACATATAAAGGCCCATTCACACTGCACAGAGGGACGGAAGACACTTCGTTGGGTTTTGTCGGATCAGTATGTTCAGGGCCGTCCCAAACACGGTGCGGGGCCCAGTACGAGGTAGCGGAAGCGGGCCTTGGGGTGTGGTCCCCTTGGTCCGTTCGCGATCGAGATTTTTAATCTTAAAAACACTTAATACTAATGCAATTAATGACTAATAAAGGTTGTGCTAATTTAACAAAAAATAATTTGGTTAATTAAAATAAAACAGCATATTGTCATTTTTGTAAGTGTATTTATTTACCAAGGCATTTGTCAGTAGTACAGTAAAAAGGGGGGGGGGGGGTGAATAAGTGAATAACTCCATTGCAGATTGATTTAAGGTTTGCCTTTAAATTTTCTTTCTAAATTTGCTGCTTGTGCTCCTAAAATTTTCAGTGAGGGGCTACAGTGCTCCTAGTAAAAAAAGTTAGTCTGGAGCTCTGTACAATAAATGAAGAACTCACTATTTATATATAGCCAATTAATATATTACCAATATAGAGACTACAATATATTAACTATAAATTAACTATAAACTTATAATGTGCAAATGATTAGTAAGTACTTTATTACTGTATACTTATAGAGGGTATGCGCATGACGTCACCGTCGGCCAGAGTGAATGCGGTCACGCCCACTAAGTGGCAAAAACACTGAGCGGCAGCATTTGTTTTCAGCATGAATGCCGTGAAAAACACACAAAACACATCTAAAACGGGAAAGAGCTTTGCGATTGACTGTACAACTAGATTTGACCAGAAATCTGCGGTACTGTATATTTTTACACACTGCAAAAAGCTACAGAACAGACTATATTCTGCATAATTGGATGTTTTTAAATAAACACTGACAAAAAAAATATACAAGTTTTAGGGCTGGACGATATGATGATATACAGTATAACATTAATGTAAGTGATCACTCGGATTTAGACCTATATTGATCTATATTGTATTTATTTAAAACGTTTACAGGCAAATTGTCTTTATTTATTTCCCCGGCGTCGAAATTAGGCACATATAAATGTCAGGAAACACGATTCTTGGCTGCATGTCAATATCCATGGATCACTGGATCTTTGATAAGTTGTAAGGAACACTATATCGAGTCCAACTTTTAGTTTAAACTGATAATAGTTTGTTTTACTCGCGTTTTCGCAGTTTCCCCTATTAAAGGGTTAGTTCACCCAAAAATGAAAATTAAGTCATTAACTACTCACCCCCATGCTGTACCAACCCCGTAAGGCCTTCGTTCGTCTTCGGAACACAAATGAAGATATTTTTGATTAAATGTGACAGCTGGATCACTCCTCCATAGGCTCCCTAAGGGATTGAAACCTGACGGCCTAGAAAGTCAATGAAGAAAATGTTTAAATATTCCATGTGACAACAGTGGCTCAACTATAAGTTTATCAAGCGACGAGAATACTTTTTGTGCGAAAATACAAACAAAAATAACGACTTTATTCGACTATTCCTTTTCTTCCTTGTAGGCCTGAAACGAGACTTCAAGAGATTTCCACGACGCATGCGCGAGAATTGCGATCTCCTTCAACTACTTCAGTTAAGTTCTCGCGCGTGCGTCGTGGAAATCACTTGAAGTCTCGTTTCTCGTGTCACATGGAATATTTAAACATTTTCTTCATTGACTTTCTGGGCCGTCAGGTTTCAATCCCTTAGGCAGCCTATGGAGGAGTGATCCAGCTCTCACATTTAATCAAAAATATCTTCATTTGTGTTCCGAAGACGAACGAAGGTCTTACGGGGTTGGTACAGGATGGGGGTGAGTAATTAATGACTTAATTTTCATTTTTGGGTGAACTAACCCTTTAACTCCAGCCACGCAGCAGCTCTTTTGCCACTCAGTCCGGCTGAGGGGGGCGTGTTCCGGCGGGAAAGTGACGTTAATGCATTCCCTCTATAATGTGCTACTATGTCCTGTGAACACCTTCTGAATAAAATATAATAAAACTGATTCCATTTGTCATAACTATAATAATCAAACAAATTGAAAATGTGTCTCTACATGAGTAATTTTACATGGGGAAAGGCCTTGTATGTGACACAGAGGCTCTTCCCTGAATTTCGACACTTCTAAAAGACTATGATTCTTTTATTTAATAATTTATAGTCCTGCAGAAAACAGCATGCCCACTGTGCATGACCAATTAGTCCTGATGGTTGAAACTGTGTGGAAGTCAGAAACTATTTCATTGTTATAGCCTGAAATGTATCTCACTCAGTGAGGCAGTGGTAGTAATTAAAGTACAAGAGCAATACATTCATAATTTCACTGCTTTCTTGTTGACTATGTAGGACGGTTGTGTATCAATCATAATTAATCTTTAGATAATTGCATTAACACAGTTTGTGTTTAAAGCTTAAACCAGGTATATAAGTATAAGTATAAGTATTCATCAAATTAATAACAAATAAAAGTATGCTGCCGTGAACTGCATGAATTCTCTGGGAAAATGTCTCTATTTCTGAAACTATAATTTCATGATCTCCCATTTTGATGAGGCAGCATATGTGCTTCAGATTTAAGCAGTTCATTTTGTCTAATAAGAGCTCCAGATGTGAAGATAAGATTATCTTCTTTCCTCTATTATGGATGTAGTTCTGTGCCCAAGGACTCCTGGCAGGCCTAATGGTGAATAGAGGAGATTTCTCTCACAAAAATGGAATTAATGATTACATCCTAAAAATATCTGGAAAGAATCTGAACTATATTAACACACATACACAGTTCAGAAATCTTCAAAATGAATAACCTTGTTCTTTGAAAAACACTACTACAACAAGGCTTCTGAAAACAAGTGCAATGGATGATTTAGTAATAATGACTTTCAAAATCATGCACATAGAAAGAAGGCTACTTTTCTCAATGAATCACACAATTACCTTGCTATAGCGGCCTGGTCCTCACTTTAGCACTGTGTTCAGAAAATTCCATCTATAAAGTTTCCAGTAAGTGGTTAGTGGACCCAATGGACATTTACGGTTACTTGTATAAGTGTAATGTAATATAAGCCAAATACGAACAAACCTGCAATTCAGTTAAGTAATTTAGAGGAAGCATTTTGACTAAGTGATTTAGGCTAATTACTACTTCCTTATTTTAAGAAATAAAATCAGAAGTGAAATGGATGCACATGCCACTGGAAAAAACAGAGGGCAATCTGCTAAGCTGGGAGAATGAATGTGACTGTCAATTTATGAAATTGCCTGTTATTCATTTTAATTTAATTTTTTAAAAGACATTCTCAAAAGTTTAAAAAGTAGTTTAAAAACACTTTGACAACATTAAAGTACATACTTTTATAATTAAAGGTCTGTAATTATAATCACATTCTAAATTGAGAATAATAACAATTACCAAAAGTTCTTAGCACTTACAATTTAGGATATTTTTATTTTTTTAGGACAATTTATTTTTTTAAGTCTGACAAAAGGTCTTACAATAAATGCCATTTGCCATTTGGTTTAAGATTGTTTTCAAATCTAAACACATTTAGACATTTTTGAGTGTGGCCTAAGTGTCCAAACATTTTATGTACTTGTGTATATTGCTGAAATAATATTCGTTTATATATAGCATTTTATAGTATATTTATATACTGTATATATATATATATATATATATATATATATATATATATATATATATATAGCATTTTTATTATTATTATCCTCTATCCTCTGTATTTACTGTCCAACATGTTCCAAAGGCTTTTGTCTCTACACTAATCATAGCTTGTTGGGGTGTTGAGCATGTGAACAATCAATCTTTAAACTTTGAACAGCAACAATACAGGCTGATTCATACTATTCATATTGCAATTGTGGCCTCAATCAAAAAGGCTTTATGAAACTCTATACTGTAGCTTGTGATTTAAAAAAAACAAATCCCAGAAAAAAAAAACTGAAATTGCCCAAAAATATCATAAAGTAGGCTACTAATTATTTCAAATACACATATTAAATGTTTTAAAATAGGGATATAAAAGGACATAATGAGAACAGCTCCTTTCTCTAAGTCAAACCCAGGCATCATTTGCTGGTCCCTTAAAGCTCTCACAACCTTGCCAAACCCTTGCCACCTTTCACACAGTTTGCGTACATCAGACTCTCTGGAGCATTCCTAGAGAAGAATGAATCTTGGATGAAGGACATGGAGAGAATGCAAATGTTCTGTCTGTGTTTCCCCTAAACTACAATTTCTCAGCTTCAGTTATGTAGACAGGTCGTCTGTCTTCCCCCTCTGGGGCTGCGTGATGACATCTGTCGCCACATATGGCGGCCAGAAAGAGTGTTTGTTTTTAAATCTAATGATAAGCACGACAGTGGGATCTATTATGTGGAGAAATGATAATGGTATTGCTGATCATATTTTCAGAAAACGTTTTATCCTATTATAGTGCTTGTTGTGTGTAATGGTAGGAAAAATGCAAGAATGATGAAAAAAGGTTTCAAGTGCTAAATATGGCAGCTAGAATAAAATTGTAGAAGGAAAATAATGTATGTTTATGGAAAGGGGGAAGCGGTTTTATGTGATAGAGGCTATTTTCTCTAACGCAGAACAGCCATCTAAAATGATTGCTTTACAGTGATGATAAACACTGACTTTTGCGAGGTGTAAGTCTTTTGGCACATTTCCTTTTGCACTAGCACTAGGGTTTGAGTGCTCTAATGGCCTCATCTACACAGATCTATAGCTGTATATTTAACCTCCTAACATACCGTGATCTCCTGCCAAGGTGTATTTCAAACATATTAGGGTATGCTTGCATAGTATTTATGGCACCTATGCATTTGGTTCAATAATAGCTATTCAGGGCTTATTTGATCAGCAAAGGGAAATTGTAACACCAAAACATGTAGATCCAATTGTCATTGGACATGCTGGCGTTCAGACACCTAAAATGGATGGAATAATCTCTAAACCTCTTGTTTTCGGAAAACATTAGCAAGCCTCTAGTCAAATTATTAACATCAAATTTAAGAGTCTATTTTAAAAAGCACATATTCCATGTGTTTCCTCTAAACAGAACAGTATTGTTATTGAGAATTATTTTATTATATATTCTGTTTGTAAGAATATGTAAACAGTAATAGTAAAATAGATAACAATGACAATAAAATTACATAATGAAATATATGCAATAATATATGCCACAGTAGGACTTCTCTTGTATCTAACTGCACTCTTGGAAATTACTTGTAAAATCTACAATATCATACTGTATTTCTACAGTGCATATGTACTATGAAGGTACCCAGCATGCAGTGTGGCATGAAAATATTATGCTGTGGAGTTTCTTGATTCTTGTTGGTTTTATCTGTGCTGCTGAACTTATTTTTGGTTCACTTTTAGCAGTTTGTGTTGTTTTGTAATGTTCCGATTTTTTCATTTTTATTATCATTATTTGTTGAGTGTCACCATTGTTGTAATTTGTATGTTGAGAATTGATGTCTGTGCATCATTCGGTGATGGAAGAAAAAAATATTGTGTTGCAAGATGAGTCACGCCTTTCAAAGATAAATTTAAGCAGCTGTTTTACTATTGTAAAATATCCATCTACAAACAATTATGAATTTGAAATAAGATATTGGTATCTTTATGCTGAAATAACGCTAATCATAGTATAGTTTTGACTAATTTAAAATCAGCCAATTAGCTTATTTTATATTCTAGCTTGTCATTGTTTTAACACATGTTTTCATTTGTCACACTTCTCACTTGGCTAGATCAGAAATTTCAATATGAATATACAAGGTCCAATATCCCAAGCAAATGGAACACTGGTGACTTCAAAACTTACAGTGCTAAACAATATAATTTCTTACAGCAGCATGGTTGAAGACAACTTTATAATGTGAATTCACAGTAAAACAAGAGCAGTAAATGACTGTGATGTGACCATACATTTGCAGTTGGTTAACAGTAATCAAAATGTAAAATCAAAATCAAAATTTTGTAAGAAAATTACCCTTCATGCATTAATTTCACTGTAAATTTCTGACTACAGTAATTTATTGTAAAATAATACTCTTTAATCCTGTAAATTCTATAAACCTGCAAATATATATACACACACACACACACACACACATCTGATTGCACATGTAGTTAGAAACTAGTTACATGAACCATGTCTACATTGTCCCACCCTCAAACACTGTAGTTGTAGCTGAGGCCTGGAACTAAGACATTTGTTCGTGTTGTTGACATGTTGAGAAGACGCTGTTTTCTGCGCTGCCAAAGCAAATCCACTTTGCATGCTTACAAAGGACTCAAACTGATACAGTAAAACTGACGCCATTGTTACCTTCTCGTATCACTGTGCATACAAGCGCCGAGGAAGCATCCACCTTGACTTGCATTTATTACTGCTCACAGTGGCAGGCCATAACTTCCATGATGCAGCTTAATAAAACACTTCCCCCAAAAATTGTGTTGCTTTGGAGCATAGTTTTGAGCCCTCCATCTGGTACTCGGCCACATGGCAAAGCCAATAATAAACACCTTGAAAAAAATACGTGCAATTCTGCCTCTAGGGTCCATCCATCAGCCAGATATGGAATACAGAAAACAAAGTCAAGCGACTGCATGTGTACACAATAAGCAGCCTTTTCTTAAAGGGTTAGTTCACCCAAAAATGAAAATTAAGTCATTAATTACTCACCCCCATGCTGTACCAACCCCGTAAGGCCTTTGTTCGTCTTCGGAACACACATGAAGATATTTATGATTAAATCTGAGAGGTGGATGACTACCACATAGGCTGCCTAAGGGAATGAAACCTGACGGCCCAGAAAGTCAATGAAGAAAATGTTTAAATATTCCATGTCACAACAGTGGCTCAACTATAAGTTTATCAAGCGACGAGAATACTTTTTGTGCGAAAAAACAAACAAAAATAACGACTTTATTCGACTATTCCTTTTCTTCCTTGTAGGCCTGAAACGAGACTTCAAGAGATTTCCACGACGCATGCGCGAGAACTTAACTGAAGTAGTTGAAAGAGATCGCAATTCTCGCGCATGCGTCGTGGAAATCTCTTGAAGTCTCGTTTCAGGCCTACAAGGAAGAAAAGGAATAGTCGAATAAAGTCGTTATTTTTGTTTGTTTTTTCGCACAAAAAGTATTCTCGTCGCTTGATAAACTTATAGTTGAGCCACTGTTGCGACATGGAATATTTAAACATTTTCTTTAATGACTTTCTGGGCCGTCAAGTTTCATTCCCTTAGGCAGCCTATGGAGGAGTGATCAACCTCTCAGATTTAATCATAAATATCTTCATTTGTGTTCTGAAGACGAACGAAGGTCTTACGGGGTTGGTACAGCATGGGGGTGAGTAATTAATGACTTAATTTTCATTTTTGGGTGAACTAACCCTTTAAGAAAAGCCGCCTGCAAAACTGGAAGGCTAATTTTGTTTTCTTTACACCTTTCCAAAAAGTCTGAAACTGTTGCTCAATATTTAAGTTAAAAAGTTGGCCTGGTTGGGTTTCAGCCAGGGCAAACCTAGACACTATGTCATCTATTTACTGTATCATTCAACCGGGACAAAAACTAGGTAAGTCAGATCTGGCCCACATTGAGCTCATTGCAAAAAGATGTAGTCTTGTGGCCATCATTTCTGTTCACATCGACATTTCGACATTTTATGTCAACTTTAATGACTGCTCTTTAAAAAAAAAAAAATCATTAAAATAATGCTCACAGGCTTAGGAATCCTCAATAGCAACAGATCAATGCCTTCAAAAAAGCTTTGTATCATAAAGTCAAGATGTAAATGCATGGTGCCTTCAGGCAATACACAGCCTGACTGTATGTGCTGTAAATCTGCATGATTAAGCCATGCCAAAAAAGCTCTTACGCCTTCAAATTCCCTTAAGCTTTGGAAAATGTGTAATGTTTTGTAAAAAACCCAGATTGCTTTTAAAGCGTTACCCTATCACATTATGACACTGAACAAGAGGGAAGATATTTTTGCTTTCTTTAGTTCTCTCATCAGTGTCTGAAGTTGAAAGCTAGCTGGCTGTAGCAGTGTCCAAGCTGTCAGGAGTGAGGTGTTTTAATTCTAAGGTTTAGGGGCTGGAAACATAAAGCTAGGTTTCAAGGCCACAGTCGATACGGTTCAAGCTTTCATCTGGCAATTAGCCGACAACTGGATTGACAAGAGTCCCTCTGCCTCACCTGGCTGTTCTTTCCCCTCAAGTTAACATGTCAGTCTCTCCTTCCCTGCTAATAACAGATGTTCACAGGTGGCTAGTATGTGTGCTCTTCAATGTCAGACCCATTCGGTTAACCTCTGGTCAGGGCGGGGTTAAAGACAGATTTATCAATGTTATTAAGACCTTCTGGTGTTGATTATTTCGAGAAGGCAGAGCCAGGACTGTCAGTGGTTCCTTACTTTTTCAACTTAACACCATTTGTACATTTCAATGCATTTCTCAGAGATCAGAAACACATCTAGACTTTTATGTATAAATTTGAACACTTTGAACCGGAGATCAACAGAAAGGGATAGCTCGCCCAAAAATGAAGAAATACTGACATCATTTAATCATCCTCATGCTGCTTCAAACCCATCTAACTTGTTTTTTTTTTGTTATCTGAAAAAAAAATTCTATAAAATTACTGTCAAACAATTTTCAAGGCAATATTTTTAGTGTGAAAGTGGATGGGGACTCAGAAAGGCATACTGTAATAGACTTTTAAATCTTATAAAGCCATACAATAATTTTGTATGAGGAACAGACTGAAATAGTGGTTATTCACTAATAACAATGGCTTGAAAATCTTGCTTGAAATTCATTGTATGTAAAGTAGCAGTTTGGACATTTCACTATAAATATCTCCTTTTGTGTCTAGTGGAACAAAGAAAGTCATACAGGTTTTTGAAAGACATAAGGGTGGGTAAATGATACCAGACTTTTTCATTTGTCAGTGAACTATACCTTGAAAATAATAATGTGACAAAAAGAGGTGTAGGAAGCAGTAGTATTCAAAATTAACCTTGATTTTGTGCTTTCTGAGCTGACAAATTATATAACTAAACTATCATAACGGTCTCAAAAAGCTGCCAATTGTCAAGGGGGTTTAGCAAGTACTGTAGTATTTTCTTTCAGTGACAACCACTGAGCAAGTTTTCCATGAACCAGCGCAAGGTAATAAAAGTAAGGCTTCTTTGTTTTATTGAAGTTCTCAGACTATTGTACCTCCCAAGGCGGCGCACTCATGTTGCATCATTGTCAAACCAGGGTATTTGAAACTTTGTAAATTATAAAATCTTGACAGATCTGAAATAATCAAAGCATCATATCTGCACCAATCTGCTCTGACATATTATCCTCTTTGTTGCAACCAGCTGTAAAAAAATATGCTTTCTAAATAAACGTGATCTAATTATAGACATTATTGCAAGGGCCTTGGGTGCCTAGCGAAACAACGCAGTTATACCACAGAGAGCAGCGAGTCACCAGTTCAGCCATGCAGATGGAAAGAAAGGAGGCTTTTATTAAATATTCTGCGCACAAACAACAGACGGTATTGAGCTGGGAGTGAGCCTACGCTTTCAAACAAAAGTATATCTCATGAACTAAATGAAAAACAATGACCTGACCTTCAAGAGCACTTGCTCACCTCAAATGTTCCAACCCTCTTTCTGACAGACAGTGGCAGCAAATCTCCAAGGGCATGTTACCATCTCATTCTGACCTAGGGCAAAACTCTCGTCAACCATTTTGGGTTTCTATTTGCTCGCTGCAGACTAGTGAAGGCTGGAACAGAGAGAATGATGGAAATGAAACATAAAAACAATGACAATGGCACGTTTGTCGTTTGGTTTCAGGTAACAGAAAAACAATTTGTCAGCACACTTCTGAAATGGGCACATCCATTACAGATATGTGTATTAAACAATCATATTACAGCACGTGAAACGATACGCTAGGCTCCCTTAAATAAACAAGTCTTTGAGCCTGCCCTACGTAATGTGGTTATGCTCGCATATCTAGTTATCAAATTTATTCCACCATATCATTTTTAATGTGCTGCTTTAAGGCATCTGAGGTGAAGACAGATCGTGTGCTAAGCTGTCTGAATTCTCCTCTGAGTACCTGGCAGCATATTTATTGTCCAGTACAGCTGTACCCTGGTAAAAGATTTCACCTTGCAATACAATATGTATATACTGCATATATGCACAAATATAAAAATTGTGGGGTTGTAAACATGCATACCGACAGTGCAATAATCAATCTGGGGCAAATGATTAATACACTACTATAGAAGTGCATAAGAGTGTTTTTGGAACAGCAAATTTGCTAATTTGACAGTGGACAATGGCACTGCATATCAAGGGACAACTATGATTCTGACAACATCGTTTTAAAAAACTATTTCCTATTTAGTTTTTCTCAATCGCTTTGGCTCAATTCTCAAATTAGACTTTCTTTCAGATCTCAAAACAATTAGTTTAATGTTCACATCAGATTGAATGTCTTATTAAATTGCATGTGTTTGGCAAATGCGTGCAAAAGAATTACACTGTAAAAAAAATGGCTGTAAAAAAATGGCTGTAAAATTACACCCAATTTCCAACAGTATACTGTTATTTCAATAAAAATCATGTACATTTACAGCGAATGGTCGTTAAATTAAGCATCTATGCAGTAAATTTACAGCATTTAACAGTAAACTGGTTTGTTTCTGAGAAAAACGGTCTTGCGCTGTAAAAAGCAGCACACGGGGGCAGGGCACCTTCAACACGACACGACACTGAACCTCTTTAAAACTGTTAAAGAAGGAAACAGTTCAAGATAAGTTTATTTCTTTGTTGCTATTTTACTATGTTGCATCCAACTTGTAAAATCGCCTTTCGACTGTACTAACGTTACTTGGCGCAAATCGTGTAGCAGCCAGATAGACCGTTCTCAACGGGTGAGTCATTTCATTAGTCAGTGTTCTCCATCAGATTATAACTCTAGGGTTGCTAGGTTTGGGAATAATTGATGACGGGCTGCTGAATTATTTGAAAAATAATGCACATCCGAGGTTGTAATGCAGCCACGACTCGAAGTGCAATTCAACGGCTCGTCGTCAGTTACTCATCCTCAGTCACCACACCTCAAGATATTGTAGAGATGTTGTATTTCAATACATCTGTCAGGTTTTTGTCCAATTTCTTATTATCCGATATCATACCAAGCCTCAGTTGCTAATTCAAAATGTCATTAGAGCTACGTAGAAGTGCTTCAAGAACAGCGACATTACTACATGCAACTGAGAAATGGTACAATGCTTTTTAATTTTGAAACTATTTTATTGATAAAGTTTCCGTGTATGGTATATGTGCGAGTGTGTGTTTGCACTATGTGTTTGTATGGGAGAAAGAGCAGGAGAAAAGAGTTGTGTTTACAAGCAGAGGAACGTGAACGCTCTCGTGAACGCGTCGTAGACCGATACAGAAGAGAAGAAATTGTTGAAAAGTAATTTTTCTATTTAGTTTTTTTGGCACACAAAAAGTATTCTCGTCGCTTCATAAAATGAATGTTGAACCACTAGTCACATGGACTATTTTAACGATGTAAATATTATATATATTATATTATATATAAATATATAAACTTCACACACACACTCTGGGGACAACAGAGACTTATTTTACATATTGTAAAAAGGGGCATTATACCACGTCTTTAAGCAGCCATTACTCCAGTATTCAGTGTCACATGATCCTCCAGAAATCATTCTAAAATGCTGATTTGCTGCTAAGAAACATTTCTGCTTCTTCTTATTATTATTATTGAAAACAGATTTGCTGCTTAATATTTTTGTGGAGACTGTGATACCTTTGCTTAGGACCCCATGAATAGAACAGAGCATTTATTTTAAACAGAAAACTTTTAAAATGGTATAAATGTCTTTACTGTCACTTTAACAATTGTATGCATTCTTGCTAAGAAAAAGTATTGATTTTTTTTTCTATTTTACACATTTAGCTTCCATAGTAAAATGTATCTGGTTTTAAGAATGTTTAGATATTTTAACAGGAGACCAGAATTGTTAAATAAAGGTTTTTCTTTCTTCTTTCCCATTTTCCCATATACCCTCGGCTCAACAGGTAGAACAAGGTGCTAGTCAAGGTCAAAAGTTCAATCCTCGGGGAGCAAATGTTGACCTTGAATGCACTGTAAGTCAATAGACATAGAAATGCCTAAATGCATAAATCTGTCCTGAACATTTCTTTTGTCAATGGTGGTGTTTTTATTTCTTTAATTTATATATATATATATATATATATATATATATATATATATATATATATATATATATATATATATATATATATATATATATATATATATATATATATATATATTTATATATATATGTGGCAAAGCCAACACACCTCACCAGGAATCAACACAACACATCATTTGTGGCTGTATATCATGTGGCTGAATGACCTCACCATACCATTGTGTTGCTGAAATGCCCATTACCTGCACCATAAGCCCTTCTATTCAATCTCAGCTCCTGTCATGACCAGACAAGTGTGCCGTCTGTGTCATCTCATTAGCCTGGGCTCTCCACAAGCAGTGCAGAGCAGTGGCAAAAAAAAAAGAAGCCTGAAACCTACATAGGATGTTTCTTTGGTCTGCAATCCAAGTGGTTGAAGGAGAAAGGAGGTGGAAATGGAGACAGAAAGGTGTAGCATATGGAAATATAGGCTTATATACTTTTTTAAGAGCACAGGATCACGTGAGGAAAGTATTAAATGAGCACATTTGAGGGTGTTCTCTCGGAAAGTGATAGAGGAGACACCTTGTTCCTGGTTTGGCATTAAACAGGGTCACTCCCACAGATCCAAGAGCTAGTGTCACTCAAAAGTTCTTACTAAGGTCTCACTGGCACACTTTTCAATTACAGATACAGCTCATCTCATCATGTACAGCCGTTGAAATGTTCCATAAAAAATATGATGTACAGCTGCACTTCCCCAAGTGTCCTTACATGCCGCTCCATCTTGTATGAAGTTTCTAATCATAAAACCACTGCTTATTGGCAGATTAAAAACATCTGCTTCGTAAGGACAGACAGACAGATAGATAGATACTCATCTTTCTTTATTCTAATAGATAGATAGATAGATAGATAGATAGATAGATAGATAGATAGATAGATAATCATCTTTCTTTATTCTAATACCAGGTCACCTTTATTTATATTTATATAAGATTCAGCCACTTCAGGAGTCTTCAGAAACACTCCAAAACAATACAAAATCGTATCAGGCGGCATCCGAGTTTGGGTTTCATTTAATACACATCACAGATTCACTGTGGAAAAACACAATGTCAAGAACAAAACCCTCTAATCTTTAGAATTTCAAGCTTCATTTATCATGAAGTCTCACTCTCTTATTTGAGGAAAATAAGAGAGACTGTTAATTAGTAAGCTTTTATCCAAGTTTATGCAAACGAGCTAACATAAGCAGCCCATTCTTCTTGATTTTCTCCTTGAAAGTTTGCATAGTTTTCGACTTAAATAGCATTCATGGATTCTTCAAAGTTGTGTGAATAAGGGGAGGATGTCAAGGTCGACAAGTGAAGATTGCAGCAAAATGAGAAGATGATGAACTGTGGCTCGTAAAGGCAAGGGAAAAAACACACTCAGCTCAAGTACCCAGTGAGTGGAGGTGGGAAGTGTCCATTAGAGATCCCTGTGTGGGTCACTCTCCTCTTCTTACACACTCGGTACATTTTACACTTCAAATCCACCACTGACGCTAGCGATCAATACAAGCAGAACAAACAGTTGGCTATGCTGTTAGATGTTTTATAGGGTTCTTCATTGTTCTAAAGTGCCACAAGTAAAGCATGGGCAATGGATATGCAGCTGGTATGCAGTTCAGACTATGAATTAAGCCAGAAAAACAGATTAAAAAACGTGGGACTCTACTTCTAATGGTCATCATAAATGACCAAATCTTTATCATCCACTGTAAAATTTAACTGTAAAACAAATGCTAATCAATTGTCAAAAATATCTACACTCCCGTTATTTTTTTTAAAGAAATTAAAACTTTTTCATCAAGTATGCATTAAATTAATCAAAAGTGACAGTAAAGACTAGCCTGGATGCCAGCCCGAATCCCGACCACAACATTTTTTGGTCGGGAAGTTCGGTCTGGACTCGATCCATTGAGGAGTAATTATGATCGGTTCAGAAATCGTCGGGCCAATCAAATTGCCAGGGCGGGCTATACGATGATGGACAGAGGATCTGCAGTTACGTAATCATCACGTTATCAAAGAGCGCTTGGGTTGAACTGATTTCCCTCAAAGATGACTGCAGCTGGATAATTGAGATGTATAGATTTCGCTATCGTGTCTGTTGTAAAAGAAATCGACAGCGCATTAATTTTAAAAGACGAACAGAGAACTGCAATCAAGGCACTTGTCGATCGGAAAGATGTGTTTGCCGTCCTTCCTACGGGATTCGGCAAAAGTTTAATTTATCAGCTGGCTCCGATGGTCGCTAAGAAGGGGACGCAATGGGACGCAATGAAAACCCCAGGGGCGGACTGGCCATCTGGAGCACCGGTACTTTTCCCGGTGGGCCGCTGGCCAATGTGGGCCGGCCCGGTACACATATAAAAAATATATATATAAAAAAAATGACAGAAATCATAATATTACATTTCTTTTCTACGCAAATGGATGAGGGAATCGATCGCGCGGGCGCGGCAAACAAGGAGTGTGTTTCGTGTGCATGCATTGAGTGTATTGCCCTCCCTCCCTGTTCAGTTTGGTCTACTCCAGATTGCGGATCTTGAAACACGCCCTGGAAACACACCAAAAGCCAACGCCGATGAACTAGCGCAGATGAAAGCCAACTGTGTTGTCGCCTCGCATCGCCGCGTCGCCTGTGTCGCGGGAAAAAAGCTGCACTTGAACACACCGAGAGAACTACAGCCGACTGTCAGCTAGAATGCGCGTTCTGCGCCTGCGTGTAAATGAGATAACTGTCTATTTCTGCAGATATATTCGTCTATATTCGTCATTCAAAAAGAGAAACCGACGCTGCCGATACACACCGTAAACAAAGCAGTGCGTGCTTACCGTTCTGAATATCAATCCTGCTAAACACTTCTTTATTCCACTCCGCTCATGTTAATATTTAAATATTCGCCAAGGAACACTCAGGTAATATAATGTAACATTAGAACAGCCTTCTATCTGTGCCGTTTTGACTTCTTGCTCTCTGTTTTGCTATTATTCTTGTGCAGTGCACTGACTCGTTCACTAAGCTGAACAGCCAATCAGAGTTCCCTCTTTCACCGACATGTCGAATCGGCCGAAAAATGAACAAATTATACATTTGGCGTGAAGAGTAGCAGTTCAACAGGCTCTGATGGCTATAGCTCCCCCTGACTAGATGATATGCTGTCTTGATAGTTTTATATGTTGTGTTTCTTAATGTTCTTCTGTTTGTTTTCCTTTGGTTTTACAAATATGACCTAATATATGTTGTGTTACTTAAAATAAATGTTTAAATAGCATTTATTTTTGTATTGTGTTAAGTTTTTATGCAATAAGTGGTGTTAAAAAATATTCTGCACATGAATGGGCCAATGTGTTATGATTTGGGATGTGGTGGGCTGCTGTGGGCCAGAAAGTCCAGGGCCACTTTTTGGTCCCAGTCCGCCCCTGGAAAACCCTGTGGTCGTTGTGGTTTCTCCTTTGGTCGCACTCATGGAGGACCAAGTAAAAGAAGCAACACATTATTTTACTACTTCTTCCAGCGTGCGTGCAGTTGAGTTCTGTTGACAACTATGTGCAGCTCAGCGTTGCTCTGATTGGTTGTAGGTCTATCCAATTGAGTGCAGGTTTTTTTTTTTTTTCTGGTTCGGCTAAGACACGCCTCATAACCAAAGCCCTATGGAGCAGTATCAGACTCACATTCTGGCTAGAATATGAGTATGACGAAGTCAGGGTAAGTACATTAATAATATTAAGACATTAATAATATTACAAAACATTTATATTACTGATTTATTAATTTATATTACATTTATATTACTATATTACTTATCTTACTGACCCCCCAAACTAACTTATTTGGCTCAAGTAAGTTCATCTGATGTAGTCTTCTCAAAAAAAGGGGCAACTAGACAACTCAGATCTGTGATTAAAATATCACTGTTTTTCACACAGGAATATTAGACCCAAAAATAAAAATTATGTCATAATTTACCCTCTGGCTTTCTTCTGTAGAACATAAAATAAGGTTATCGTTTTGTTTTTTGATAGAATTGTCCATTTTGGGGGTGAAACGTGCTTTTAATGATTTAATTTAGCTCAAAATTATATATATATATATATAAAAAAACATAAACTAGCACAAGGTATATAGGGAAATTAGGACTTAACTCTGATTCAGTCATTGAACATAACTTATTCCCTTCAATACATCTCAGTGCAGATAAATCTGGGCTTCTGTAAAATATGCACATTTGTATGAAGAGAAATGGACTGAATTCTATAGTGTCCAAGTTCACCAGAGAAATAATTATCACTCTAAACGTGACTTCACACAAAACCAACTACAACAAAACTTTCTGTATTTGCACACAGGATTGCACACAGATGGAACAATTTAATGTCCCTGGCTAGACAGCGAATTCATTTTCTAGTCATTTCAGACACTCTTTCTTAAAATGGATATGGTTGGCTAACAGAAGTTATGCTGGATCTGCTAGAGATTTTAGAAACACAAGGGCTTTGACATTGAACTTCTTAACAAAGAGAGTCCATCAAGATTCACCTAGGCACCTCATTTTATTTTAAGTGAACAAAGGAGACTGACAATGAAAATCCCCTTGAAAAAGCTGTAAAATAACTTTTTCATATAATAATGTCAAATGTGTCAGAGCTGTAGTGAAGTGCACGCATTCTCACTGACTGCGTCATGTTGCAGTGCTGCTGCCTGCCTCTATAGAATGCATTATAGTTAAAAAGACAAACCATAAAACAACATGTTAGAAAGTAGAATGTTTCTAGAATTATAACTACCAATGTGGGCAATTTAATTGACTATGTGCTCAATTTTATATGCAAACAAGCATGCATGCAAGCATTGCTTGAGGGTTTCAAATCATTAGCTACCCTCCAGCTATAGCTGCACATAACTGCTAAAATGGTGCATCTATTTACCTGCTAAAACTACTGAAGTGATAGTAGAACCTGTGTAGAATAATAATAATTGTAGCCCCAGGTGCAAAACAAGCCATTATGAACAATAAAAGTTAAATATAAGTAAATGTCACAGCCATAAACAGTAATTAAAAATGCATCAAAGTATAACAAAAGAGTCCTGAAGACCAGGTATACCTTTCATCATCTGTCATTAAATCGCTGAATTTTTTTTTTTTTTTTTTTTTTGAAGATTCATGATGTCTTTTTTTCCCCTGTTTGCTCAAAGAACTACAGGTAGCAACACATGGCGTGTCATACATTATACCATCAGCCTGTTAATGCAACTGCACTTTCCTTCAAAATAAAGTTTGCAGAAGCCAAGCTCATTCTGTTTGCTTGTCCTGTGCATGGCCCTGCTGACAACACGTGAGTGTGCATAAATATCTTCAATTCCTCTGCGAATACCTCAAGGTTTGCTTTGTGTTCTCATATGCAGGCACTCGAAGCACAGTGTCATCCTTGGGATGATTCAAGGAGTGACCGATCAAAATTCTTTACCGTATCTCCTGGACTTTATTCTTAAAAGGGATGTTGTTTAAAGTCATCATGGACTATTTTCTCCTGAAAGCTATGTGTTGTTACATAATCTGAGAATGTAGTTTCTGTTGTTGAGGGAAACTGAAGGGACTCAAAGGCTAAAGACATTGAAAATTAAACAGCAGTGTAAACTGTGAACTGTGACGGAAAGCAAAATCGGACATCATCAATTTGCTTGTCTTAAAATGTTTCTACTTCAATGTCTGTACTTACATGCTCAATCGTCTTCCCCATGTTAAATAAACAACAAGGGATTCAAATTTGTCCAATTGTTATGATTCAGTCAAAACAAAGGCATTGACAACTATAATCGCACTGTGCAAACACCATGGAGCTGCTTGTTAGAAAAAAAAAATTTACATACATCGATTGTGACAGAGATGGGACTCGAAGCCAATGCTTGCGATTGTAAACTAAAAGATAAATTTACATTTGATTCTTTTCAGATGTAAAATTGCTGTTTCTTTCCTGAGGTGGAAGCGTAATGTCACCACTCTTCAAGGCATCCTTTAAGCACCAGCTCTTGTTGCCATGGAAACCATTCATTGCCACACAATCTTCCTGTGCTGTCTCACAGAACCTTCCTCACAAACACACAGTAAATCTCACCTCTAAATCCTGGATTTAACTGAGAGAGAGAGTCGAAACATGGATCATTTTATCTTATTGTATTTGCTTTACTTCAGTACACCCCTCCCTATAGGAGAGGTCAGACAACACAATCAATTATAATCTCCTATGTTCTTTATAAAGTATAATAATAATACAGTTCAAAAGTTAAGAGGCAATACATTAAAAAAAAGAAAGGAATGCTTTTATTCAGCAAGGATGCATCAGTTTGGTCATCAAAAATGACTTTTCCAAAACAAATGTAGCTTTGCATCACAGGAATAAATTGCATTTTAAAATATATTAAAATAAAAAAACATAAATTGTACTAATATTTCACAATACCGAATTTTATTTTTCACCACATAAATGCAGCCTTGGTGAGCTTTCGTAAAAACTTTAAATTCCAGCAGTGACATCATAACTCATGACATCACAAACTAACAAGATTAGCATGAATCAGCTTCAGGGATCCTTTCTTTTCAAATTTCATCATTAGGTTTTAAAACATGTGGAGGCAGGTGTCAGCATTGTCTGCACTCGTCTGAATGAAAACCTTTTCAACAACGCCTCTTCTATGTGTGACTCTTAGCCAAAAATCAATTAAATGTGAAACCCAGTCTAAAACTAAAACTTTAATTCTACAGACTTTCCCTTTCGGGAATCCCATTGCCATAGTCTGCCCCTGGAAGTTATTAAAAGCAAAAGAGGTCTTTGGTGTATCCTCGTTTAGAGAGCTAAGTAAATGTGTGTGTGCAAGAGCAAGTGAAAGTGTGAGTGTTTGTGAATGCATTTGTAGACCGTACCAATTACCCTAATGTATCCAATTAAAAATAGCTTGTTCAAAGACTAGTGGCGGCTCTGTAAAGACTGCATTTATAATCAGGAAACAAGACCACAGAGCAAAGGGAGGGACGTGCAAACACCTTAGGCAACATTTATAACACTGACTTGAAATTACTCCCCATGATCATTCCAATCAATCTTATGCAAACAAAGAGCCTTTGGAGAAGGTAGAAGCTGAAGGAACAGAGGAGACGATCTAGCAAGAGGGAGATTTATAAAGTAAGGCGAGGTGCAGTCTGTCTGAAAGAAATGAAAAAGCACTGAGTCCAATGTGAATTTCTAAAGCAACAAGGACACCAGAAAGAATATATTATGGTTTGCAAACAGGTTTCCCATGTCACCCATTGGACAGAAAACAAATAGTCCCACCCCAATCTCATGCCAGATCAGAAACTAAAAATGGCTTACTTCACTGCATATTTCTTGTTCATTCCTATTTCTACTGTATGTATTCTGGGACCCTCATCCACAATGAACATTGAGTTTGGTCAGTTTATAAGCGAACAGATTAAGCTAGAAAAAACTTGAGACTGGTTTCAAACATTACATCCAATATATTCACAATAAAGTTATGATAAAGATTTTAAAAAAAAGTTCCCCAGTTTCCAAAAACCTATAAAATTCTATTTTGGCCTACATATAGACCAGCATATTTTTGAGTGTTTTATGCACTCTAAAGCGCTGAGCTTATTTGAATTCTGTAGGCTAAGTATTAAAATCCTGACTTCTGAGAACTTTGTTCAGATGCGACTGCATTTTTCATAGCACATTGTTAACAAACTGAAATCTGGTTACCTCTGCATGCTGACACCATTTGTTAGACTCTAAGGATTTTTAGTTATAAATATGCAGGTCCTCATGCATTAAAATATCACTGTATGCAGATCAAACTGTGCTATTCCCAGGTGTAACCTTTCATAAGTTTGCAAGAGTATAAGCTTAAATTACATCACAAATATTTTTTTTAAAGTACAATAAATATTGAATTTTGAATATGCGTCTATCATGTATGTATATTTTTTATATATATATTATATCACTAAAACTTAGGAGGCAATATCAATGTCCCACATTATACCTTTAAAGTCACTATTGAGCAAAATACTTTTTTCTTTAAAAAAAAAAGGATCTGCCATTTCCCCATGTTTACTTCCTGTCAAATATTTTTCCAGACATCCCTAAAGTGAGAAACAACATGACATATTTGACAATGCTATGGCAGTTCCAAATAAACAGTCAACCCCAGCACAAATGTCAGACCTATTCTATGACAGCCACAGACACTTCACACTATATCTGATTGCCTAGAAATGACTTGTACAACTGTCCACTCATTGCTTATTTTTGCACCTCAGAGTGAGCGGCAGACATGCATATAGAGTTCAGCACAATGGACAGCGGCCAGTGAAGCTGCTTGTGATAAGTGCTGAACACAGTATTTCCCCCACACAGTATTCAGTTCTTAGTTTAAATTACAGTTAAAGCAATCAAAACAAAAGTTGGAATTTTTTTTTGTCTTTAAAAACATCACAAGAATTGGGAAGGTCAAGAATATATATATATATATATAGATAGATATATGCACTTTAGTATATAATACTAAAGTGCATATGGTAACACTTTAGTTTTGGGTCCAATTCTCAAATATTAATGGCTAATTCTGCATGACCATATTCTAATTTAACAACTATCTTACTAACTATTAACAAGCAGTAATTAGGAGTTTACTGAGGCAAAGTTCATAGTTAATAATGAGAATTGGACCCTAAACTAAAGTGTGACCATATAGATGTAATAATCAAACTCAGCTCAATGTCCATACCAACTCATGCAAGTAACAACTGCACACTTTGACACAAAGGCACACGTTTTAGTGATACAGAATGTTGCATATTTAAACCACTATTTCTTCTGGTTTACAGCAGACAATTATGGAATATCAAAGTTCTTCAACTTTGTTTATATTAAATCAAAGGCACAGAGTTACATTATATCAAAAGCATTGAGTTACAGATGTTAAAACAAAATGTGTTACAACACTCCCTGTTCTCCAATGTTGTTGTAAACATTATTATAACACTGGAGGATGAGACTGCCTGACACGTTTGTGTAAAATAAATTTGATACAAACTTAGAATGCTTACATACTTTTTTTTTTTTTTTTTTTGCTGTGGTTCTTTGCTTGTTTATTTGTGTGTGTTTTTTTGAGTTCACAACAGGTGAAGCTATGGCACAAACTTCACAGAAGTTTACTGAATGTTTTCTCACAATAATGTAACCCAGTGACCACCAGTCTCTATAGGATCAGAGCTGTATATCACGCATGTTCATAATAATAGCAACTGTTTGCATTTGTCTCACCCTGCCAAAAGAACATCATGCTTAGCGCAAATGACACAGAGCCTATCTGCAGCTTACCGCGTATTATTCAGGACGAAAAACATAATAGAACTGACCTATTTGAGTTTCTGCACTAGGCCTGCATCTAATATTTCCATTTGCAATAACAATTGTTTATCACAATCAAGTATCTTCAATAAAAAGTTCAATTGATTATAAATAACAGCACTCACCCAATACAAAGTACGGGAGCTCGGTATTTTCCAAGTCGTCAACAACGACTATTTCGCCGGGAAAATCGTTCCTCACGGAGAATAACAGCTTGGGCTCGGAGGCCGACGGGCTGTGCATGATGCTCAGGTCGTTCTCTCGCAAAAACGGCAACGCGGATACCGTAACGCTTTTCATTTTGCACTCCATGTCTTGAGACTGATCTTCTTCGCCGTTCAGACATTTCACCCCAGAGGAATTGAAGATGACAGTCCAGAGAACGCCGATAAGCAGACCGGAGTGTGGTAGTAGCATCTTGCCGGAGACTGTGTAGCGGTTGTCAGGCTGCGGCAGTCGGTCAGTGGCACACAGGGAGCTGGAGGAGGAGGAGGACCGGGGAATGCGCTAGCAACACACTAATCTAGATGTTTGCGTGAAAATACACGATAGAGGCAGGGTTTTAAGATTCAGATATTCTCCATCCAACGGCTAAATATTCTTGTTGTCATCATAACACGAGTCGGCTTAGTGATGACAGCGAGAGAGGCGGAACAGCGCAGCAACGGAGCCCGTTATTGGGCTTCTCCACCTCAAGCCATTAATAACGATTTTTCTTGTTGCAGTGGATAACCATTAGCAAGAGCTACATATAATATTCCTGTAACACTTTTAAAACTGACTATTGTTTGCCATTATTTCTACTTTATCCATTTAAATGCCCTCATCCTCAAGTTTGTTGTTTTATCAAGTGAAAATACTTGCGCTCTCTTTTTTTCTTCCGTTTTAAACATTTAACGCCATTCTATAGCCTATATAATTGACCATTTTTATGCTAGCTTATATAACATTTGTTGCCTATTTTTATCATTTATACTCTGATTAGCATTACACATTAAATAGCTAAAACATAAAACAGCAAAAATGAGTTTATAGAAGTCATGAATGTAAAGAAAAAATAAATACGCCTCAGTAAAAACCTCCAAATTGAGGAAAAAAATATTATCAGTCTAATCTTGTTTGCTGGTCTAGCGTTGGTTTGTTTTAAAGAGGTTTTGTACACTTTTGGTTTTGTCAGACCATGTTACCCCAGCTTAGTCCATCTTAAACCATCTGAACCACCCTTTCAGCAGGGCTATTGGATATCTTACCATATACAATGAAAATGTATATTAGATTTAGCAGAATTTTACATTTAAAGTAGAAATGTCTATATGGTGTTAACATCAGATAAAGTACTTTTACAGTAAACTGTCAAACTATGTTTAAAAATATATATTAAACAGTAACAGGGCATTAATTGAAGAGCAATTTAAATAATAATTATATTATTACCAAACTTTTTTTTATTGGTTGAAATGGATACAGTTATTCTTTCTGTATCGTAAACTGAAAATAAATGCAAAATATGAGCATCAGTAGAGAATGTGAGAGTAAGTTATAGTTCACTGACCACTGAGGAAAGAAGAGCAGAACTGAAGCCAACAGCAGCTGCAAGCTCTGGAAGACGGAAGAAAGGAAGAAAGAGAGAAAAAAAAGAAGCAGGGCAGTCTGCCCCAATGAATGATCTTCCTGTGTAATCTTGAGCTTATTCCAGCACTGAAGCAAGGCTTTAGCAAAGTGTGAAGCACTTTTGTGATGAAAGGGCACAGTACTCATTTCAGCTTTGACCTGCTCAATAATTGAACTTTGAGGGTGTTCGGAGGAGAGAGGGGTATCGACACACTTGTGGTCCCATTGCTGTGATATCCTGCTCTCTTTTAGGGTTCTTTGTAACACTCGCTAAGCTATTACTGCTTGTGGTTTACACATATCTAAAGGCAACTGGCATAGTGAACTGTCAAAATGGCGTAAACCAATTATTCTGCTGAGGATGTGTCTTTATTGCCATCATTATTACATTCTAAAAAGACAGATTATATGATTATTCGAGATGCTGATGATAATAATAACAATTATTATTATATTATTATTATTAAAAATAAATGAAAAAAGAGAATATCACAGCAATGGCACTCAATTTCAATTACAATTAAATATAAATAATAATAAATAGTGATAAACAATTACTGTTATTATTATTAATCTTGTGGTAAATAATGCTCTCTCTGTTTGTTTAGATTAAATGTATAAGTGATGCTAGATTCAAATTGGAGCTGAGAAATTGGAGCACCTACAGTATAAGCATGTTTGGAGGAACAGGAATCTAACTAGACATGACAAAAATTATTGACCCTTTGGTGGCAATGCTGGTAGGCAAATGTGTACACAGATGACTGGAATGCCTCTATAGTGAAAGTACAGTCCAATCTTTAAATAACAAAAAATTGTCCGGATTGTTACTCTGAATAGACCAGGGTATGTTATGGCAACTACATACTGTACAGTTTTAACACAACACATATAATGGCCTTCAAATGAGCATCATAAGCAATCCAATGAAAATTGAATCCCAAGCCACTCTAAAATATTCCTAAACTGCTTAAGGAATTAGCAACCAAGACATATTTTTAAAAAGTGACACCTTTTCAAAATGCTAGTTGCTTGGTAGAGCACATTGAAAAGCAAATCTTGAACTGTGCTGTGGTTTATGATAGTGACAAAAAAATACAGTAAAAAATCATGATCTGTGGTGAAAGGAATACACCACTGAGAATGTTCCTGAGACACTAGTTCAGGAACATGGAAAACACATGAAATGTTTTACTAGAACAGGATACCACGAATTAAGCCTTCAAAAGATAAGAACCTCTTTGTGACATTAGGAATCTATGTTATGCATTGGCATCTTCTGTGTTCTGCATTTTTTTTGCATTCGTGTTGTGATAGCCATGGCAACCTCGTGCAAGCCAGTTGTTAGATTTAGAAAACAATATTTCCACATGTTTTCTGTAAGGCTTAACAGCAGACTACATTTGACATGACAAATTATCACTCAGGGATTTGGAAACTTAGGATATCCAGCATATTGTTCGTATGCTTCATAAAATGTCCTTGCATTTTAAAAATGGTGTGAAGCAGGGATTAGACATAAGCTTCTTTTCTAAAAAAACAAATCATACTCTTCATCACAATGTACAACAGCACACCATGTCCACATCTATGCAGATTCTTTTAAAATGTCAAATACAAGCTTCTTATAGGTCGTCGAGGCACGTACATGCTATCAAACATCCTCAAATTTCTTAAAAAAAGTTCACAAAGGAAGAAACTGGAAAGGGTTTTTAGCCAAGCAATTAGAACTTCATAAACTTGTACTAGCCATTCTCAATTACGTCTGCAAAGTGTTTCCCGCTGAGTTAAACAGCTCACAAAATGATCTTCAAACAGTATGACTGCACTTTAATAGAGGACAGACAATAGTTCTGAAAAATAACACTCGATGAACGATACTGTTCAAGTACTGCTGAAAAATTAAAGATCACGTATTAGATTTAGCAATCTCTAAATTATTCTCATATATGAAAATCATTATAACACATAAAAAAGA
Organism: Tiaroga cobitis; assembly: GCA_030578255.1. NCBI lineage: Eukaryota > Metazoa > Chordata > Actinopteri > Cypriniformes > Leuciscidae > Tiaroga > Tiaroga cobitis. Next base: position 38,026,075 of record CM060592.1, on the reverse strand, counting down.
TATTATATTATGCTCAGTGGCTCTTATTCTTAAGCTAACAGACTTGTGTAAGCCTTTAAACTACTGTATGTTCCATGAAACATCTTCCTTGTACATTCCTGCTAAGAGATGTTCTACTACAGAGACCATACTCTGTAACGCGGGTAATTTATCTACTTGTAGGTGTCTTTCCAGCCATGCGTAAGCAGTAATACAGGCCAGATGTTTGACAAAATGGGGGACTTTCCTCCCCTCCTGTACAAGGTGTTACACCTTAACCAATTAGCTGGAGAAAAACAAAAAGCGCTGCATTAGATTGTGCTGAGACAGTGCACACAAGAAACTACGGAGTGGTGTTGTAAAATTCAAGAGGTGAAGATTTGAAATTGCTGTTCTAGAATTGATAAGTTTTAAGTTATTTGTAAATGAGTTGATGTACAGTATAAAAGCAAGAATGTTTGGGTGTTACATTTTATACAGGTTCTTGGTTATATCAGTTCTTGTATTTTAAGTATCATCACACATATTGACCGTTTTATATTTTTCAATTTCAGACAAATATTCAATATCTGATTAATTTATTTTGTCATATAAGCTTTGACTATTTCAACACAAACACTTGCACTATAATTCTTAATCTACAAGTCTTGAGTTTTTAAATAATTTTATTTCAGATAGATAGATGGATATTGATTGATTGTTAAATGTCCCCCTTCCACTCACCCATGTTTTTTTATATTGCCAGTTTTTTTTTCAGTCAGTTATGTTGTGCATGCAGAAAACTGGAAACGTCTCGGTTACGTATGTAACCCTAGTTCCCTTTCGTTGTCACTCCGAGTTCCGTCGGATGACGACGAATGGGGGTTTCGCTTAGAAAGCCAATCGACTACGAGTACTACAAAACGAGCCAATGGCAAAGAAATGCCATGGGTCTGCGGAATTTGCATAGCGTAACTCCGCCTCACCTCGTGAGTATTTAAGGAGCGCGCTCATAGCAAATAGGCATGTTTTCGCTTCGGAGCCAAGAGTATCTCTTCGCTCCACAGCCATTTCTGACTTCACTCTACGAGACGAGCCACTCTCTCCGGTGTTGGTGTGACGGCGATCTGCAGCGAGTTCACATTGCCTGCTGATCTGTGCAGTGATCTGCCAATGAGTGTGTTTCTCCCTGCTCGCTTCAACATCGCGGAGTTTCTTCCTCCTCTCACAAAAGAGCTCGCACGCGGCACGTCTTTTTAAAGACGGCTCGCCCGTGCATTTCTGGTTGCGGTCGACTCATTTCCGATTTTGATGGGCACATTCTCTGCTCTGCGTGCTTGGGCTTCATCACGCTAGAGCAGCGTTTGTGGATGATTCACGTTCTCCCCGCGGGAACGTGATCATCGCGTCATTACGGTCGAGACTCAATGATCTCGTTAGAGAGAGAGTCCCCTCATCCACACCCCGATCTAACACTCTCCACGTGAGGTGCTACTTCGGCTGGTGGCCAGGGTGACCTGAGGGTGTGTGCGTGGAACAAATCCGCCGACTCTTTGTCCGTGGACCACGCCCCCCTCTTCAGTGACGCAACCCGCGAGTGTTCAGGGGATTCCCCGGGTCTATTTTCGGATGCCCCGCGGGTTTCCCTTGACGCTCCAGAATCTGATCTGTTGTCCATCGCAGCATCACAGGGTGGGCTAGAATTTTCAGGAAGTGAAGATTTGACAGTGCTGCCACTTTCGGGTGTGCATATGGCATTGTCGAGTCAGATCCTGAGATGACGGCCATGCTTTCCCGGGCGATTGGTTTTTGGGCGTGGCCGCTGACTCCTGTCAGCGTCCACTCCAATACCTTTTTTCCCGGATGTGCATTAGGAGATCTCGAAATCCTCGAAGACCCCCGTGTCTTCCAGCGATCCCTCGTTGATCTCCTTCGCCCTTCCTTCCCTCGACGGGGCCGCTGCCCATGGGTACACTGGGGTCCCCCGGTTGAACGCTCTGTTGCGATGCTACTGTGTCCTCAGAGTGCTTCCTCTCGGCGCGATCCTAAGCACCCGTCCTAAGCCTGTAGTTTTTCGTCTACACTTGTGGCGAATTCCTATAGCGCTACAGGACAGGCAGCCGCCTCACTGCATGCCATGGCCATTCTGCTGGTCTACCAGGCCCAGATGCTCACGGACATGCACGAGGGTGGGACTGACCCAGGGCTCTTCAATGAGCTGCGCGCCGCCACTGACCTTGCTCTCCGAGCGACGAAAGTGGCCGTGCGTTCCCTGGGTCAGGTGATGTATACCAGTCTGTGGCTGAACCTGTTCGATGTGCAGGATGTCGGGCGGACCCATCTGCTTGACACCCCCATATCCCAGGTCGGCCTCTTCGGCGGTGCGGTTGAGGGTTTGGCCCAACAGTTCTCAACCGCCCACGAGCAGACTGAGGCTTATCTGCCCCGACGGCCCCGCCGTCCGAGCTGATCCCTCAGTCTGCCCACCGCCGAAGGCGCCCTCCTGCGGCTCCCACCCCGCCCGTTCACCCGGGCTGGCTCTGGAAGCCGCAGGGGGACGCCACAGCCCTCTCCAGCCCCGCCCCCCGCTATACGCCGGGTTAAGCGGCGCTCTTGAGATGGGCTCCTCAGAGATGGGACTCAGTTCTTTCCAGGAGCTGGTAGCAGGGCCACTCCTTTCCCTGGTGGAGGGCTGGGGAAGAATCCTTATTTAGAAAGAACTGACTCTCCCGTTTCTGAGCGCACAGAGTTCTCGGACGACACGGTGCGCCGCCCCCGGGCCGTGCACCCCTCGTCCTCCTCTGTTCCAGAGCCGGATGACAGTGCGCGCCGTCCCCGGACCGTACCACTCTCATCCCCCTCTGACGCCAGACCCCTGGCAGAGCAGACCCCCGTGGAACGTTCGTCCTTCCCTGGTCTGCTCTGTCAGGACGCGGTCTATGGCTGCACCCCCACACCGGGCCGCTATGCCGTCCACGTCTGGGTCAGCCATACCGCCTCGCTGCCCCACCGACGGGAAGTCTGTAGTTCGCATGACCCCGCTGGTTCAGTCGTTGGGAGCCTGGCTAGAGCTTCCCAACCTGTCCCGCTGGGTCGCACGAACGATCAGGCTCGGCTACGCGATTCAGTTCGCGCGGTCTCCTCCCCGCTTCAGGGGAGTCCGCTCCACTATGGTCGTGAGAGCGGAGGTTGCAACCTTGCTGGCGAAGGGTGCGATCGAGACTGTCCCTCCAGCCGAAATGAAGACCGGCTTCTACAGCCCGTATTTCATTGTCCCGAAGAAAGCCGGTGGGTTACGGCCAATCCTGGACCTGCGCGTTCTGAACCGCTCCCTTCACAGGCTGCCGTTCAAGATGCTCACCGCCAAACGCGTTTTCGAATGTGTGCGGCACCAGGATTGGTTGCAGCGATCGACCTGAAGGACGCCTACTTTCATGTCTCCATTCTCCCTCGACACAGACCGTTCCTACGGTTTGCTTTCGAGGGGCAGGCATATCAGTACGCAGTTCTCCCATTCGGGCTAGCCCTGTCTCCTCGCGTCTTTACGAAGGTCGTCGAGGCAGCCCTTGTTCCCCTCCGGGAACACGGGGTTCGCATTCTGAACTACCTCGACGACTGGCTAATCCTAGCTCACGCTCGAGATCAGCTTTGCGAACACAGGGATTTGGTGCTCCGCCATGTAGCCCGTCTGGGCCTTCGGGTCAACTGGGAAAAGAGCAAACTTTGCCCCGTGCAGAGGATCTCTTTTATCGGTATGGAGATCGACTCGGTCGCCATGTCCGCGCAGCTTACGAGCGAGCGCGCGCAGTCACTGCTGACTTGCCTGTCACAGTTCCAGGGCAAGAGTGCGGTTCCACTGAAACTTTTTCAGAGGCTCCTGGGGCATATGGCGTCCGCAGCCGTGGCAACACCGCTCGGATTACTCCATATGAGACCGCTTCAGCTTTGGCTTCGCGACCGAGTCCCGAGGTGGGCATGGCAACACGGCACTCTCCGAGTACCAGTTACTCCGACCTGCCGTCAGACCTTCACCCCGTGGTCGGACCTCAGTTTTCTACGGGCCGGAGTGCCCCTGGAACGAGCTTCGCGGCATGTTGTTGTAACGACAGATGCCTCTACCATGGGCTGGGGTGCCATGTGCAATGGACGTGCTGCCGCGGGCTCCTGGACAGGACCCCACCGCTTATGGCACATCAATTGCCTCGAGTTGCTGGCAGTACAGCTCGCCCTGCGCCGCTTCTGAGCCGTGCTCAAGGGCCAGCACGTACTAGTCCGTTCAGACAATACCGCAACTGTAGCGTACATCAACCATCAAGGTGGTCTGCGCTCCCGCCGTATGTCGCAATTCGCCCGCCACCTCCTCTTATGGAGTCAGAAGCATCTGAGGTCGCTTCGTGCCATTTATATCCCCGGAGCCCTGAACTGTGCAGCCGACGAGCTCTCACGGTTTCAGCCCCTCCCTGGAGAATGGCGACTCCATCCCCAGTCGGCCAGCTGATTTGGGACCAGTTCGGGGACGCACAGATAGATCTGTTTGCCTCTCACGACTCGACCCATTGCGCCCAGTATTATTCCCTGACCGAGGGCACGCTCGGCACGGATGCTCTGGCGCACAGCTGGCCGCGGGGCCGCAAATATGCGTTTCCCCCAGTGAGCCTTCTCGCGCAGACCCTGCGCAAGGTCAGGGAGGACGAGGAGCAGGTCATTTTGGTCGCGCCGTACTGGCCCGCCAGGACCTGGTTCCCCGAACTTGTACTCCTCGCGACAGCACCTCCTTGGCCGATTCCTCTGAGGAAGGACCTCCTTTCTCAGGGACGGGGCACCCTATGGCACCCTCGTCCCGATCTTTGGAACCTCCACGTGTGGCTCCTGGACGGGACGAGGCAGGTTTGAGTACCCTACCACCAGCGGTGGTGGCTACCATCACTTCCGCTAGAGCGTCGTCCACGAGACACGTCTATGCGTTGAAGTGGAACCTCTTCGTCAACTGGTGCTCTTCTCACCGAGAAGACCCCCGGAGATGTCCGGTCAGTGTCCTGCTTTCCTTTCTTCAAGAGGCGTTGGAGCGAAGGCTGTCTCCCTCCACCCTCAAGGTCTATGTCGCCGCTATTGCCGCACATCATGACCCGATAGAAGGTAAGTCCGTGGGAAAGCATGACCTGATCACCAGGTTCCTGAGGGGAGCGAGGAGACTGAATCCTCCTCGCCCTCCTCTCGTACCCTCTTGGGACCTTGCAGTGGTCTTAACTGCCCTGCGCAGCGCTCCCTTTGAGCCTTTGCAGTCAGTCGAGCTTAACTTCCTGTCTATGAAGACAGCGCTCCTGACTGCATTGGCCTCCATCAAGAGGGTAGGGGACCTGCACGCATTCTCTGTTGACGAAGCGTGCTTGGAATTCGGGCCGGGTGACTCTCACGTGATCCTGAGACCCCGGCCTGGATATGTGCCCAAGGTTCCCACCACTCCCTTTCGGGACCAGGTGGTGAACCTGCAAGCGCTGCCCCCGGAGGAGGCAGACCCAGCCTTGGCACTGCTCTGTCCAGTACGTGCTCTCCGCACCTATGTAGACAGAACGCAGTGTTTCAGGACCTCAGACCAGCTCTTTGTCTGTTATGGTGGGAAGCTGAAGGGAAAGGCTCTCTCCAAACAAAGGTTGTCTCACTGGATAGTGGACGCCATTGCTTTGGCATACCAGCAGCAAGGCCGACCGTGCCCCCTTGGTGTGACCGCCCACTCCACCCGGAGTGTGGCATCCTCTTGGGCCCTAGCGCATGGCGCCTCGCTAACAGACATCTGCAGAGCTGCAGGCTGGGCGACACCCAACACATTCGCCAGATTTTACAATCTCCGAGTGGAGCCAGTCTCCTCCCATGTACTGTCTTTTTCAAGCTAACATGGGACCCGTTAGGTGTCTTCGCTTGCTCGCCATTCCACTCCACGGACTGGATGCGTGCGATATTTCCTCAGGTGAGCTTCCCCGAAAGCCCTGAGTTCCTCCAGCACTCCTGATGCTGGCGCCAGTGTCTTTTGCCTGCGCGTCGGCTAGGTGCCTCCCGTGTGCATGGTACCTCCTCTGAGCTACCCCCACATGTGTATTTCCACTGTAAGCCTCTTTGAGCATGTGTCTTTCCCTTGGCAAGCCACCTTGCCACCCCTGGGGTTGAAATATTCCACCTGCGGCTGGACACCCCAGTGAATCCCCATATGCATCCCTCGGGTCATATGTGTATTCTCTAAGTCCCCCCCTCTGGGTTGGCAGTAATTGCATACTTCCCTTAAAGACCTTGGGATATGCTCCCCAGTGTACCTTGGTATTCCTGTGCTAATAGGAGTCCTTCGTCCGTGCTATCTCACGACAGGGATCTCAGATTACGCAGGGCACTGGAAGACAGCTGAGAAGGTGGCGTGATTAGACTGGTATCCCCATTCGTCGTCATCCGACGGAACTCGGAGTGACAACGAAAGGGAACGTCTCGGTTACGGATGTAACCCTCGTTCCCTGAGTAGGGAACGGAGACGTTCCGTCTTCCTGCCACTTTCCGCTGTGCCGCGGGGATCGCCTGAGCTCAGCCTTGGCTCCTCAGCGAGAAAAACATGCCTATTTGCTATGAGCGCGCTCCTTAAATACTCACGAGGTGAGGCGGAGTTACGCTATGCAAATTCCGCAGACCCATGGCATTTCTTTGCCATTGGCTCGTTTTGTAGTACTCGTAGTCGATTGGCTTTCTAAGCGAAACCCCCATTCGTCGTCATCCGACGGAACGTCTCCGTTCCCTACTCAGGGAACGAGGGTTACATCCGTAACCGAGACGTTCCCTGATAGAGAACGAGACGCTGCGTCAAACGCTGCGGGAACGCCCCTGCGTTGTGCGTCATGAAGCACGTATGGAATCAGCCCAATGGAGAGATGAAACGTCATAGGCGGGTGATGTCATCGACCAGGAAACTATAAAGCACCCCAAAAACACAAGCGCATTAGCTTCTGATAGGCTTGAAGGAAGCGCTAACGGGAGTGCCGGGAGTATGGCGGAGCGACGCAGCGTCTCGTTCCCTATCAGGGAACTAGGGTTACATACGTAACCGAGACGTTCCCTTTCAAGGGAACTTCGAGCTGCGTCAAACGCTGCGGGAACGCGAATACCCACGTCGCCATAGGACCAAATGACCGTCATGTGAGACTAGCGCACAGAGGACGAGAGCACCTGTGCCCCAGGGGTAGAGCTTAAGTCTAGGTCATAGAACTTAATAAAAGTATGCGGTGAAGACCATCCAGCCGCATCACAAACATCACTCAGGGAAACCCCCGACAAAAGAGCTTTAGAAGCAGCCATACTCCTGGTAGAGTGAGCTCGGACAACCAAAGGTGAAGGCTGGCCAGCCGACTCATAAGCAAGTGAGATAAGCCTCGACCACCCACTTGCTCATTCTCTGTTTAGACGCAGGACACCCTTTCCTGGGTGGCCCGAAACATACAAAAAGTTGTTCTGATTTCCTCCACAGGGCAGCTCTGTGGACATAAGCGTCTAATGCCCTAACAGGGCAGAGTGAATTAAGTTTCTCCTGGTCCGATGACATAAATGGAGGAGGACAGAAAGCCTGCAGAACCGTAGGTCTAACGATATTAGTAGGAACCTTAGGAACATAACCTGGTCTAGGATGCAGAAAAGCTTTAACCATGCCAGGTGCAAATTCCAGGCACGAGGGTGAAACCGACAGAGCCTGCAAATCTCCGATTCTTTTTAGTGAAGAGATAGCAAGCAAAAAGATAGTCTTAAAAGTGAGAAACTTCTCGGGAACTTCTTCGATAGGTTCAAAAGGAGCTAGGGAAAGACCTTCTAATACAACGGCCAGATCCCAAGTCGGCACCTTCGTACGAACTGCTGGCCTCAGCCTCAAAGTGCCACGGAGGAAACGAGTTATAAGCGGGTGTCTCCCAGGAGAAACTCCACTGAAAGGGACGTGGTAAGCAGCTAGTGCCGCCACATACACCTTTAGTGTGGAGGGGGATAACCCTGTGGAGAAGCGCTCCTGCAGGAATTCCAGCACTGCACCCACTGGGCAGTTAACTGGGTCCTGCAGGTGTTCTCCACACCAAGAAGTGAAAAGTTTCCACTTCAAGGCATAAAGCTTCCTCGTGGATGGAGCTCTGGAGTTAAGAATGGTCTCAACAACCTCGGTTGAGAGACCGGAGTCTATGAGCTGGGCCCCCTCAGAGGCCAAGCCCACAGTTTCCACAATTCTGGGCGGGGGTGAAGTATCGTGCCCCCCGCCTGGGAGAGTAGATCCCTCCTGACCGGGAGCTCCAAAGGAGGACCGTCCAGGAGAGAAATCAGGTCCGCAAACCATACTCGGGCCGGCCAGAACGGGGCTACTAGTAGTAGACTGACCCCGTCCCGGCGGACCCTCTCCAGAACTCCTGGTAACAGAGCAATCGGGGGAAAGGCGTACAGACGTGACCTCGGCCACGGCTGCACCATAGCGTCCAACCCCAGGGGGGCTGGATGACTGATGGAGAACCACAGATGACAATGCGTGGTCTCCCTGGAAGCGAATAGGTCCACCTCGGCACGACCGAAACTCAACCAAAGGAGCTCCACCACCTCGGGGTGGAGTCTCCATTCCCCTGGCCTCGGCCCCTGCCTCGACAGGGAGTCTGCTACCACATTCAAATACCCAGGGAGATACATTGCTCTCAGAGATAGTAGCTTCCCTTGGGACCACAGGAGGATCTGACGGGCCAACTTGTAAAGCCGGCGAGACCGCAGGCCCCCCTGATGATTTATATAAGAGACCACCGACGTGTTGTCTGATTGAACTAACACATGATGGCCTCTCAGGTCTGTTAGGAAGTGTTTCAGAGCCTGAAACACGGCCAACATCTCTAGACAATTTATGTGCCACGATAGATGATGATCTTGCCACAGACCTTGGGCTGGGCGACCACTCATGACCGCCCCCCACCCTGTGAGGGAAGCATCCGTCGTTAGCGTTATGCGATGACAAAGAGCCCCCAGCACAGGACCTTTGGATAGGAACCAAGTTTCTCTCCACATGACCAGAGCACGAAGGCAGCGCCGCGTGACTTTGAACGTGCGGAGCGGATTTCCCCTCGGGGAGAATCCCTTGATCCTGAGCCACCACTGTAGCGGTCTCATGTAGAATAAGGCCGCAAGGTATAACGTTGGACGCTGCTGCCATCAGACCCAACAGTCTCTGAAACTGCTTGACAGTGAGTAGCTGGCCTAGCTTCACTTGTTTCACAGCTGAGAGAATCGAAGCGATGCGGGTCGGAGAGAGTCGCGCCCGCATCGAGACCGAATCCCAAACAACACCCAGAAAAGTGGTCTTCTGGGAAGGAGATAATACACTTTTCTTTGCGTTCAGCCTCAACCCCAACTTTCTGATATGAGCGAGGACGACATCTCGATGCCGAACCGCCATCTGCTCGGTCTGAGCTAAAATCAACCAATCGTCGATGTAATTGAGAATCCGAATGCCCTGAAGCCTCAGAGGCACTAGTGCTGCATCCATGCATTTCGTGAAAGTGCGGGGAGATAAAGCTAGGCCAAACCGAAGAACCCTGTACTGGTACGCCTCGCCCCCGAAGGCGAACCTCAGGAACTTCCTGTGTTGTGGAAGGATGGACACATGGAAGTATGCGTCCTTCAGATCTATCGTGACAAACCAGTCCTCGGACCTGATTTGAGACACGATCTGCTTGATAGTGAGCATCTTGAATTTTAGCTTCCCTACCGAGCGATTCAATATGCGCAGGTCTAAAATTGGACGCAACCCCCCATCCTTCTTTGGAACGATGAAATATCGGCTGTAATAACCTGACTCCAAACTGGGAGGAGGAACCCGTTCTATAGCCTCCTTTTGAAGGAGCGTTTTCACCTCTTGTTCCAATACCAGAGCCTGCTCGGGGCCCACCACTGTGTGCAGAACCCCTCTGAATTTTGGTGGACGACACCTGAACTGGATAGCATAACCCTTTTCTACTGTCTGCAGGACCCAATGAGATATTTTTGGAAGGCTTTTCCACTCTGCCAGAAATTCTACTAAGGGTACCAGCCTCTCGAGACTGGCCTCTGGTGTAACTTGAGCAGCAGACGCAGCGCCCTGTAACGGCGCACCGGCAGGGAACAACTGGTCTGACCGCTCTGAGACCCTCCTCAGAGGGAGCGAGCGTCCCTCGGGAAAGCGCTCGCTGGGATCGTCTGTGCCCCGGCATAAAGGCGGGGTTGGCAGAACGAGCCCCTGAGGGCACCGAGGAGGAATGGGCACCGTAAAAAGAGGTGAACACCTTTCCGGCTCGGTGGGGACCACCCTCAGTATCCTGAACGACTTGGCGTCAGGACTTCTTCTTAGCCGAAGCCTTCTTAGCCAATATAACTGTCCTCAGATCAGTTCTACTGGTAGAAGGCTTCGGCTGAGAGTGTCGCGGCTGAGCCCACTGTCCAGCAGGGGGAGCACGAGACGCGACACTCTGCTTCTGCTGCGCTCTACGTGATGAGCTCATAGACGGCCGGGGCTGCTCCCGCCCAGCAGCCCCAGGGACATGAACTTTAAGGGGAAGAAACTTTTTAAAAGCTGCAGTTTGTTTCTTTTCTTCTTGGAATTTATCGATAACTGAATTCACAGCATCACCAAACAACCCCATGGGAGAAAGAGGAGCATCTAAAAGAAAAGCTTTTTCTCTCTCTTTAATATTAGTCTGATTTAACCACAAATGTCTTTCTGCGGCCACCAGAGCTGCCATAGAACGACCCATTAATTTGGCCGATTCTCTGGTGGCACGCAGAGATAAATCAGCAGCCTGACGCAGTTCTCGAACTACGTCAGTACTGACCTCCTCACTCTCATTCATGTCCCTTAGCAGATCAGCCTGGTATGCCTGCAAGATTGACATAGTATGCAGACATGACGCAGCCTGACCTGCTGCCGAATATGCTTTACCCACCAAAGCCGAAGTGTTTCTTAAAGGCTTGGTGGGTAATGCCGGTGCCTTAAAAGATGATGCTGCTTCGGGGGAGAGATGGCTCGCAAGCGTCTCTTCCACACGAGGCAAAGCACCATAACCATGAGCCTTGGCTCCCATAATATTAGCGTATGTTGAAGTCTGGGGACTAAACACTCTATATGACACCGGTCTTCTCCATGATTTCGACACCTCGGTGTGGAGATCATGGAAAAACGGCAGGCACCGGCGTGGAGGCTGCACACGTGACGGCAAAAATCTCTCATCCAACTTTGATTTAGAAACAGACTCCTGTCTAGTCACTGGCCATTCAATATTAAGCTTTTCAACAGCTCTTGTTAACACCTCCATAAGCTCATCACTCTCAGGAGTGTGGGGTGGCGAATCCTCCACATCTCCCTAACACTAACAACATCAAGTTCCTCAGAACTGGATAGCTGCAGCATTGGTGCCTCAGCCTGAGCGGAAGAAACCGCAGCGCGTGCTTCCGAACCCGGGACTGAGGCACTGGATCTCACAGGTGAAGGGAGAGATAAGGCAGAGCCCGTCTCAAACCCCGCTGTGAGATCCATCTGCGATCCCCACGATAAGCGCCGCCGCTCTGCCTCGGCAGAAGCGGGACCCGAACCGCGGGGAGCGCGCACCGAACCGCTCTCCTCAAAGAGCGATCGGCGGGAGCGGAGCGTCCTTAACGGCAAACGCTCGCAATGCTCACAGTCTGCTCCCTCGAGAGCAAACTGGGCATGCTGAACTCCCAAACAAACAACACAAAGATCATGTGTATCCCCGCTCGTTAAATAACGCGAGCAGGGAGGAACACACTTTCTAAACTGCTGTTCGTCCGCCATAATCTCTCAATATATATATATATGATAAATTGTTTGTGTGGTGCAGGGTATGTAAGACAGACAATATCACACAGGGACAGATTCACATGTAGCGCGACTGAAAGCACAGAAGCTAATGCGCTTGTGTTTTTGGGGTGCTTTATAGTTTCCTGGTCGATGACGTCACCCGCCTATGACGTTTCATCTCTCCATTGGGCTGATTCCATACGTGCTTCATGACGCACAACGCAGGGGCGTTCCCGCAGCGTTTGACGCAGCTCGAAGTTCCCTTGAAAGGGAAATAAATATATGAATAATTTGATATGTCCAAAGTCACAGTCACAGAAGATCATGTGATCGGCATGAATTGCAACCTTTTTGACCTTTTTCAGAACAAATAAATTTGTATTCTAGCAAAAAAGATCTTATTCTGTAGTCTAATGTTATTTGATTCAAAATTATGATGAAAATATTACTAGACTCATTACGCTTGTAAACAACAACAGTTTGTTCATGGGTTAACAAGAGATTTCAAATTAGATTTATTCCCTATATGAGTCAAAGCAATGGTCCTGACATATGCTGATCGCATTAATTCAAGTTGTAAATGCTAAAGATCAGTGTTATGACATTAGCACAATTAGATTACTCCATATTCATCTCTCAAATGTTCAACAAATATAATTTATCTCATATGAATCTGTGAAGTAACGCTCCGCCAAACAAGTCATGATGCAAAAGAGACACAATGAGACAGAAAAGACATCAAGAGGTCTCGTCCAGACTGACTGTGGACGTCCGCCAGGTTTCTCTCCAGAGATTGTGCCCTCTGAGTGTTTTTTATATGTCAACGTCACAAGACAAATAGCGACAGGGAGTATCTGCCCCCTCAGCCCCAAAGATGAATCACTCTTGTTGTCCAGTTTGCCAGTCTCCAAATGCAGTCTGGGCCATGATCTCACTGGCAAACGCTGCCATGGATTGACCTTCTACTCAAGGTAATGATTACCCCCTTGAGCATGCGGCAGCTGGCAAGGTAATGCATTGTTGGCACGTAAAAGTGATGCTGCAAGAAGCAGAAGGAGATCAGGAGACTTGTGTACCCTAGAGTTTGACCATCTGTGGCCTATTGGTCGTCATTAAGGTTTCTAATTTGGGACGACTGGGGAATAAACCAAACCAGGGCTGAAAATGTCATTACTTGACTCCTAGTGAGGTGTCCTCCCATATTTACATATTTATACACCTTAATTGTCTTTGCCTCACAGTGACATTGAAGCAGTGAAAACTGGACCAATATCTATTTCAGTTATCACATTCGATGAAAAGCCAGAGCCATTAATGTGATATTATAACCCTGTACACTGAGATGGACCATTGCGCTTCAAATAGAAAGGAGTTAACGTTGTAGAATATTATTGTGACTGTTGTTTTGAAGGCCCGGTCACGTTAACGATCTCTTAATTAGAGCTTTGTCCAGACTGTCAGATGGTGGTGCCTGAAACTGCCACTCAAAGCTTTTTATTAGAGGTGTAACAATATATCGTGTCTCAATATATCGCAATACAAAAATGCAACAATATGTATCGTGGATAGTGACAATATGTATCATGGGTAGTTCACCCAAAATGAAAATTATTGTGAGAAAGGAATTCAAGTTTACAGAGTTTTAGTGTCAGTACTCCATTAAACTATAATGTAAACTACCCAATGAATGGGGGAATATTTGTGGTTCCTGATAATGCCAAATGTCTTATGTTACCAGTAAAAAGTGGCCTACATTATTTTAAATATATCTAGTCAGTGACAGAGTGTAAGCATATCTAAAGCATTGTCTAAAATAATTCTCAGCTTCAAAAAAAAAAAAAATGTCAGCTTCAGAATCATGAATATTTTTATTCTGGTGTCACTATTGTCCTGTGCATTGGGTTATCAGCACCAAGTCCAAGCCTATTCATTTACACCTCCAATGTACTGTAATACCAAATTCAGCATTTTAATCAACAGTACATTTTGTGTTAACCTTTTACCATTTGTCTTGGAGTATCGCAAAAATATCAGTTCAGTATCATGATATGGATATGTATCGAATCGTGACATGAGGGTATCGCTACAGCTCTACTTTTTGTGTCTTCTATTGACTTAGGGTGTACTCACACTAGGCACGGTTGCCATGAACCGGGCTCGAGTACGATTGTCCCCCCTCCCCACTCCCCCTCTGGCCTGCACTCACATAGGGTTTCAGCATTCGTGCCGGAGCACGCTTACGTCATTATGGTGCGACGGTTTCGGGATAAACAAGAAGAGCGGCGCTCTCTGAAGGAGAGCCATCGCTCTGTTTTCTTTGTGGATAATTTTGTGTCGTTTGGTCCACGGTGGTCCACAGCCCTCTCACAGCCTGTTGTTAAACAGATGTGTCGCGAAAATTTTCACGTAATCGTGCTGCTCGTGCTCGTATGAGGAGGTTTGCAAGGTACCAGCTGAAGTGCAGAACCATGACGTCACGCGTCCTGTTCCGTGCTCCAGCACGGTTAGCGCTCACACTGCATGTGAACCGCGCCCGAGTCCAACTGAACCGTGCTCTGGCCCACCTCTTCCAAGCGGGCCAGGGCCGGCTAATCGAGCCGCGCCCGGGCACGTTTCGGAGCACTCACACTAGTCAAACGAACCGCGCTTTGGTGGTCAAACGCACTCGGGCACGGTTCAAACTGGCTAGTGTGAGTACACCCTTATCTTGTGGTTTCTTTTAAAAGTAGCATTTTAGAATACACGTCAAAAATACTTTACAACAATTAGCATATTAAAAAATGGGGGAGGGGGGGGGGATACTATTATTTTCAGTAAGAAGTTAAAGTTTGTTCATTGTTTTAGCATCAGGCAAAGTCATAATTGCAAGAAAACTGTTTTCTGTACTGTACAACAAATGTATGGAAAGATGGGGAACACAGCCCAGCATGCTCATAGATTCCTTATAAATAAATATAGACTACCGTTCAAAAGTTTGGGATTGTCACAAACGGTTGCACAAACGTAAGGAAAATAATCTATTTGCATCATTGTCAATATATTTATTAAACAAAGCTCAAAATACAAAATACAGAACAACCGTAATATCACAATGAGAACTGACAAAAAAACAGAAAGAAACACAAGGTTTATAGGGATAGTTTACCCAAAAATGAAAATTATGTCATCATTTACTCACCCTCAAGTTCTTCCAAACCTGTATGAATTTCTTTCTTCTGCTGAACACAAAAGAAAATATTGTGAAGAATGTCGGTATCCAAACAGTTGATGAGCCCCATTGACTTCCATAGTCATTTTTTTTCCCATTCTATGGTAGTCAACAGTTGATGAGCCCCATTGACTTCCATAGTCATTTTTTTTTCCCATTCTATGGAAGTCAATGGGACCCATCAACTGCAAAGTCTTGACTAGTGACACTGCAATTCTGAGCATTGGATTTCTCTGTGTTTGCCTGTGCCCCTTTGATCGTGTTTTGTGTTTGGGTGGTTTGCCTGCTGTGTTATTGACTATGGTTTCCACAAAAATATTAAGCAGCACAACTGCCTTCAACATTGAGCACAAAATCAGCATATTGGAATCATTTCTGAAGGATCATGTGACACAGTAGACTGGAGTAATGATGCTGAAAATTCAGCTTAGCCATCCCACAGCAATAAATAAACTGTTCCTGTGGAATAAATCTAATATATAAATGTTGATGTTGATGAGCACAGCCAAATATGCCGAAAATTATCTATGATCAAGAGGAAAATTAAAGGCAGACAGACATCTTACCCCGGGGCCTTAACCCATCTTTCTCTGTCTTACTTTTATATACTATAGGCTAGCTTACTTCAACACTTTTGTTTTACTTTGCTTTATTTTCTTTAGACTGTGTAGTGATAATCAGATAGGTAGTCGAGCCAGCTCTGGTATGTGGAGTAAATTAACTAGATTTAATTTACTAAAGTTCCCCTCCCTTTCTTCCATTCGGTGAAAGAAAAGGAATAGTGTTTTGAATTGATTAAATCATTGACTCTGATTCGCACATGCAGCGTTTTTCTCTAATGAATAAAGAAATGCTTTGTTTGTGACATGTGACCCAAAAGGACATGTGACTCGAGACGACGGAAGAGAACAGGCCCTTAGGGTCTCCCCTGATTTGATTACCTCACAAACAGAGCACTGTGTAATGAGTCAATTCATAAAGCAGCCTGAACTCTGAAGAACAATCACATACACACACACACATGCTTTAACGTACACTCATACACGAACTTTGAATATTAAAACTTAGCATATAAGCATGTCATATTTCATGTGTGTTTCCCAGTTTATAGTCACTTTGTGTATGACGTGTGTTTGAAGGAATGAACTTGCTTTGAAGGAACTAAATGCTTATAATATGCATATCTCTGTATTCCGATAATCTTCGTGTGACGTGTTTGATATGTCTGTAATTCCCTCAATCTAACGGAGCCGAATTCCGATAGCATAATGAAGTAAGGTGCATTATTTTACACATTTCATGTTTCAGGAGCCGAACGGCTCAAATACCATCTCCTCATGACTCAAGCGGGCATTCCCCCACAAGACAAAGAAGAACTTTTCCCGCTCGAGACACTCTAAGATAATTGGTTCACGTACGTGAAGCAGAGTGAACCCCTCCTCTCCATAAAAGACTGACACAGAGCGCTTACGTGGCTAGAGAGCTTTTTCCCTGTGAGAGGTTTCCGGTTCCATGGCTCCTTGGGGAGCTTTCTCTGTTTTTCTTTAATCGTTCTTTATTTTTGTCTTCGGACCTTTTCTTACGTTTAGTTTCAGTGAAATGAACGTAATCGGCAACTTCAACTTTAAAGAGACTCTTTGAACCTTCCGCGACCACATTCGCCCGGAAGAGCTGACAAAGCACGCACCCGCTCTTAAGGACACACACGCAAGACGCGGTTCTCCTCGGCAACACAAAGAGAACCATTGTGCAACTTTCACTCTCCTATCCCTCCATCGGTCCCTGTTCATTTCTTCTCGCGAGGAAAATGAACCCAGCCCGACCTCAGCTGGCAAGCTTCACCTCCAAGGACATTCAAACATGCCGCGCTCACGCGCGCCGGACGAACCCAAACGCTCGGCATCCACATGACCGAGAGAGACACACGCCTGCTTCACATCACCCATCCAAAGGAGCTTTACCGGTGCAAGTACCTGTTTTACTATGCTTTCAAGGGTTAAGATCTGTTGATTTTTGTTGTCTCAAAGGTTCTGTGTCTGTGATGAATTTTGCAAAACTCATGATCTTTCCAGGTCTGCTTTATTTCTCTCTCTCTGTCTAGCTCACATGATCTTTCGATCAGACCACTCTCTCTCTCTCTCTCTCTCTCTCTCTCAATCTCTCTCTCTCTCTCTCGTTGTTATTTGTTTGTTTCGTTAGTTTTACTGTTAATGTACATATATGTATCCCGGGGTTTTAAATGTAGAATTCTGTATCCGTAGTTTCAATTATTAAAACCATATTCTTGATTGCTTTCTGTCTAAGAGCTTATATTACAAGTCAATGAAATGATTGGTCTGGCTACAAGCTTTACAAGTTGTTACTATTTCAGTAACCTAAATTTTATAAACACAAGAAAATTAATGTTCACGGCTGTTTGCTGGACAAACCGATTGTTTGATAACTAAATTAATTCCCTTAAAGTTATCTCATATAATCGATCTGTAATGAGACCATTGATGTATGAATGAGGAATTATAATTCGTTATGATTTATCATTCATATATTCGATCGATCTATTTTCAATTTCGATAATTTAACTGCAACATGCAAGATAATAATCATATACATGATTAATTATGAAAATTCCCTATGAATAATTTGAGCTAATTAAGGCAAAGTCATTGTCGCTACAACTGATAACTTGTGCAGTTGCACAAGAGTGGCAAGGTTTATAAAGCACACAGAAATGCAATGCTTCCGGCACAGACAGAGACCTAGCCTATTTTTATCAAGCCCAGGCAGAGGAGACAAAAGATATGCAGAAAATGTTCCAGGTGGAAGCAGGGAAAAGCTCACTCATTTGGGATGGATAAGAATAGTTGTCAACCATAATGTCAGCAATGGTAAAAATTATCTAGACTGGTAATGCTGATTTCCTAAAAGAGTTTGCAGACTTTCTCTCAGATCTATTGGTCAATGTCGATAAAGCAATTATTGTTGGAGATTTTAACATACACGTAGATAACACAAATGATGCATTAGGGGCTGCGTTTACAGATTTATTAAATTCCTTTGGGGTCAAGCAAAACGTCAGTGGTCCCACTCATCGTCTAAATCATACACTAGATTGAATTATATCATATGGAACCAATCCAACCGATATAGATATTATACCGCAAAGCGATAATGTCACTGATCATTACATGGTAACTTGCATACTACGTACTGCTGAAATTTGTCATGTTGCACCACGTTATCGACCAGGCAGAACAATCCTTCCAACCACTATAGATAGATTCTCAAATAGCTTACCTGATCTATCTCAGCTGCTCATTGAACCCAAACAAACAGATGAACTAGAGGAAATGACTAGCAGTTTGAGCACAATTTTCAAAATTTTCAAGAAATTGTTGCACCAATTAGATTAAAAAAGGTTAGAGAGAAAACTAAAGCACCATGGTACAACAGTGCTACACATGTTATCAAGAGAGAAACTCGTAACTTAGAGCGTAAATGGAAACAAGCTAATTTAGAGGTCTTTAGAGTTGCGTGGAAAGACAGTATGTCACGATATAAAAAGGCTCTAAAAGCAGCCAGGGCTGAGCATCTCCGCAAACTAATAGAAAATAACCAAAATAATCCAAGGTTTTTATTTAACACCGTGGCTAGACTAACAAATAAACAGACATCACCTGAGCAAAATATTCCGTTTCAGTGTAGTAGTAATGATTTTATGAATTTCTTCACTGAGAAAATAGAAAGCATCAGAAACACAATTGTAAATGTACAATCTTTTATGGTGTCTTATGATTCAGCCCCAATTATCGCCCCTCAAGAACAACTACACCGCTTTACAACTATAGGGCAGGAAGAGCTAAATAAACTTATCATTTCATCTAAACCAACAACATGTTTACTAGATCCAATACCCACTAAACTACTGAAAAAAGTGTTACCTGTAGTGGAAGAGCCTCTTCTCAATATTATTAACTGGTCTTTATTTTTAGGTCATGTTCCAAGAATATTCAAGCTGGCAGTAATAAAACCTCTCATTAAGAAACCACAATTAGATCCAAATAACCTAGCAAATTACAGACCCATTTCAAATCTTCCATTTATGTCTAAAATACTAGAAAAAGTTTTGTCCGCTCAATTGTGCTCTTTCTTGAAAGAAAATAATATCTATGACAAATTTCAGTCAGGATTCAGATCGTATCATAGCACAGAAACTCCGCTAGTTGAAATTACAAATGATTTACTTTTAGCTTCTGACCAAGGCTCAATACTAGTTCTACTCGATCTTAGCGCTGCGTTCAACGCTATAGATCATAAAATACTCTTGGATCGACTACAAAACTACACTGGTGTTCAGGGACAGGCATTAAGCTGGTTTAGATCGTACTTATCAGACCTTTACCCTTTTGTCTGTTTAAATGGGGAAAAATCAAAGGTAACGTCAGTAGACTATGGAGTGCTGCAGGGATCGGTGTTAGGCCCTCTGCTATTCTCAATTTATATGCTGCAACTTGGTAATATTGTAAGAAAACATGGAATTAATTTCCACTGTTATGCTGATGCCACTCAATTATATATTTCATCACGACCAGATGAAAACACTAACTTATCTAAACTGACAGAGTGTCTTAAAGATATAAAATGCTGGATGACGTGTAATTTCCTGCTATTAAATTCAGATAAAACAGAGGTATTACTTATTGGTCCAAAAAACTACCACAAAACCTCTTACAATACAACTTTAATTTAGAAGGATGTCCTGTTACTTTATCCACTACAGTAAAAGACCTGGGTGTTATACTAGACCGCAACTTGTCTTTCGAAAATCATATTTCATATGTTACGAGAACAGCCTTTTTCCACCTTAGAAACATTGCAAAGCTACGTAACATGCTATCTGTTTCTGATGCAGAAAAGTTAGTTCATGCATTCATGACCTCGAGACTAGATTACTGTAATGCTTTATTAGCTGGTTGTCCTGCATCTTCAATAAACAAGCTACAGTTAGTGCAAAATGCAGCTGCTAGAGTTCTTACTAGGTCAAGAAAATATGATCATATAACACCAATTTTATCATCTCTACACTGGTTACCTATTAAGTTCCGTATCAATTTCAAAGTATTACTACTGACCTATAAAGCCCTAAATGGTTTAGCTCCTGTGTATTTAATGGACCTTCTATCGCCCTACAATCCATTGCGTTCTTTAAGATCACTAAATTCGAGGCTTCTGGTCATTCCTAGGATATCTAAGTCCACTAAAGGAGGGAGAGCGTTCTCACATTTAGCTCCTAAACTCTGGAATAGCCTTCCTGATATTGTTCGAGGCTCAGACTCGCTGTCCCACTTTAAAACTAGATTAAAGACGCATCTCTTTAGCCAAGCATTCACATAATGCTTACCTTTTATACCACTGTTGAATCAGATCGAATGCATTAATATTATGAACAGCGGCTATGCTAATTATTTCCCATCTGCTTTTCTGCTGTTATCTCGGGACGCTAGTCCTGAAGTAAATAGCGTTCGTCAGCTCCAGTTTGTATCCAGCCTCTCACGGAGACTTCAGATACCCCAACACCTGCGATGAGATGACTAAACGCCTGTGAAGAGACGACTCGACGCCTGTGAAGAGACGACTCAACGCCGGCGATATGTTATGCCCTAAATTAATACATGATTAATTAACTGCATTTTTTCTATGTACATTTCTGAAATGCACTTTCTGTAAAGCTGCTTTGAAACAATATGTATTGTGAAAAGCGCTATACAAATAAATTTGAATTGAATTGAATAACCGAAATATCATTAATCTGACCGTAAAGGGGGAGAAAGGTTATAATGACCTTATTTTTCACAAGTGAGACTTAATCTATCATAATTTAAAAGTATATGCCTTAATCTAAATGTATATATGACACAAAGTAAACTTAATTTTTATCATTGTGATTTTATTTCTCAGAATGTTACTTCATATGTAACAATATGACCTTATGTCTCACAATCTCACAATGTTTTTTTTTTATTGTTTGTATTGATGTGTCCTGTCAAACGTATCAGTTTCTACCTCAAGTCCATTACACACCACAGATCTATGCTTTTTTTTAAGGAACTTTTTTTATTGTTTTACAATAGTTTTTTGGGGGGAAAAAAATCTCAGCAGTTACTGTGAAAGATAAATTATATTAATAATTTTTGGGAGAATTATTGGGAGAAACGAGGGTCCGTGGCTCTACCATTGGAAAGAGAGTAACGGCAAACTTTGATCATGTGTGCCTTGATAAACCAATCACATTACAGCATTGACACCATTGCATTTTGTTCAGAGTTGTGCGACAGTCAATCACTGTTAGCGGATGCCATAAAAAATGAATGAGAAATCATACGCAATTGTCTTTGACTTCTCTCATAAAACAGCATTTTTTTCAGTGTAAACTCTAAAAATATATCAATCCAAGTCGAATGTTTAAGAGCAAACATGTTGAAGATTAGCAGATGGGCTGTTGATTCATTGAATGATAAGCTATTTCCACACAAAAGCAGTTTATTCAGAGTATGAAGCCTCTACTCCATTGACATCCATTTAAAAAAAAAAAACGGCCTCGTCAACTACACGGTGTACCGCAGCATAAGCAGGCGTTGCACTTTTTTTTACGGTTAAGATTGCAGGCTTTCCTTCAAGTGGCTTTGAATATTTCCATCCTTTTTTTTCCAACTGCACTGACTTCAAACTGTTTCCACATCAAACTGAGATTTACGAGTTGTAGCATTTCCTTCAATATTCCCAAGATGTCTGGCACTAACAGGGCACTAGGCTGACAAGAACTTACTTTTGGCTTTATTTTATGAAGAACAAGATACATCTCCCTTAAGAAACTGAAGACTTTGTCAGTATGAATTCAGTTTGCCAGGAGTCACAACTAATTTGTAGCAGACACATTTGGCTAAAGCATTGGGAGAAAAGCATTTTCACTTTCATTAGCCACCCTGTCCCTCCAGGGCTTACAGAGCCCGGTCTACCCTCCCTCCCACTCTCTCTCTCTCACTCTCTCTCTCTCTCCTTCCTTGTCACATCGCTGCCTGCTGCCGGCTCAGCCAATCAGAGTGAAATGGGTGGAGCCTCTGGTCTCAGTTGGACAGAGCTTGTTGAAAAGAAAGAGATGCTTTCCTGAAAGACTTGGAGTAGCTCTCCTCTGCACGAAGCTCACCGTTTTGGGGCTTGGCAGTGAGTGATGACTACAGCACGAGCAGCTCAAGTCTAGCTTTAGCATTCTGGCACACACACACTGAAAAACACAGAAAGAGTGTGAGAGAGAGAGAGAGAGAGAGAGAGAGAGAGAGAGAGAGAGAGAGAGAGAGAGAGAGAGAGAGAGAGAGAGACAGTGGATGTCACAAATCAACCGTGGCAGGTACAGTTTTTCGCCTTGAAAGAAGCAGGATAATGCTAATGAGTTTAAAGAAGAGATCAGCTTCATATGGATTTATTTGTCTGATTGTAATCTGATGTGATCCTACTTGTTTTGGAAGATCACACATTGTTCAAGAAGATCTGAACTGCACCTACCCTGCTTGGACAAAAATCGATTTGCTGGGATTTTGCATTCTGAAAGAACTGATGTCAAAGTTTGTGCATCTTGTTTTTTATCTCTAATCAAGAAAAAGGAAAGAAAAACAACTAATGGCTATCAAACATTTTAAATTGTACCCATAAAGAGGGCACTTAGGTAGCGCACTCACTTCGGAGCGTCAATACAATGCCTGGATTACCCTTTTGACTGCCTAGTGAACCCGTGTGAAATCACTGCGGAGGAGGTACGGCGGGGGGCCGAGCGGGTGGGAGCTGCATTCCTCCACTGGAATCCAACATCCTGACTGCCGATACAAGCCGATCGGATACAAACGCTATAGGGAAAGGAGTGAAACCACCCTTCACGGTCAGGGTGAGTACTCTGTCACAGTTCACTGGACACTCAATCTATATTGGTTTTAACCACTTCACTGAGCTCATCTTGTTGTGTTGGAATCATCTCCTGATTTAAAGGTTACAGCGTACAGGTGGGGTCTTATATCTGTTGGGTATCTGTGCACACTCCTACATCTGATTAAGGATAGCTGCAGTGTCGGTCAACTACGTCAGATTAACGTAAGATGCAGGTAACTTAATTTTGGATCCCAAAAAAGGATACGGTTGGTTGCTCTAATTTAGATGTAAACAGTGGTTCTATTTGACTAGGATTGACTTCATTTGGTTTTAATTATGTATTTCTAAATTCAGAGTATTTTGGAACACATTAAGTGTATAAGTGATAATGAGTTTATGTAATAAATATAGTAGTCTTTACTGGAGTAGCAGCCTTCTACAGGGCATTTGCCTCTCATTAAACTGGATTTGATTTCATCCCACAATGCTTTCTCAAACTAAATCTAGAGCTCGCCCCAAGAGTTTCAAGCTCCTTGCACAACGACAATAACCCAGAGGGGCGCTCTCAAAACAAGCAAGAAATCCTTAACTCCATTTACAAACTTTCTCCTCACTCCGAAGCTTTTGAACATAATACAGAAAAAACACGAACAGCAGTGGAGAGCTAAAACAAAACAGCCCCACAGCTACAGTGACTCACGGGATGGCTTCTTCACAGTTTGGCTTGGACGTGTGCCTGGACACCACAAGAAACCCGGAGAAGGACTGCATTCCTTGATTTCTTAGACATGTGGTTCCTGTTTTTTGCACTAGTCTGGGGGGTAAAAGACGGACTGCATTGTCTTACATATGTACATTAATCCTCTTTTCTCACTCAGACAGTGGCAGACCAGATGCACGCTGACATTTCCACTGTCGAAGGAGAATATTTAATGCCCCTTTCTGTCAAAATATAAAGCAGCTTGCTTTTTAATCTGTTGCAGAAATATTTAAGCTGTCCGTGGATTCTCTCTATCTCTCTCTCTCTTCCCCTCAATCTTTCACTCTCCCTCGCTTTCTCACCGTCTTAACAGTAGGTTTCAATACATTTCATTTTGGAAAAGCCGATTCATGGTGTGATTTTGTCGTGACTACACAACAAACCCACCAGGCCATCTTTCTGTGGGAAGATTAGCATTTTAATCCACATTATTCAGTAGTGCCAGCAATCGTGACTTTGTATTTTGCGCTTACACCTACCCGATAGTCAACCATTGACTATTTCGTCATAGCAAGCAATCAGAAAACAATGGGCCACCTTCATATAACAGAAAATAAACTCTTTGGAGACAAACATATAGACTGACAGCGCTTATGCAGCACTTTTGATTCTTAACTTTGCCTACAGAGGGAGCAGTTCTCTTAGCAAGCAACCTACAACCTCAGACAAACAGAATCGTATTCAGAACAGCCAAAACCATTGCAAAAAGAAGAGATGACCACTCGATTATCAGTTTACAATATTGATTTGTTATTTGAGAGGTCAATCCATTCTATCTAACATCCAAACATGATCAATTTCCACTGATACTGTCAAGGGAGATTTAATCCATGTAAGGTGAGCAGAAGATGCTGAATATTTCTGCATCTGTGACGTGCAGGCCCAAGTTATTGGGATGCAAGTCCATGATGTTTCCCCAGTGAACATCCTCTCCTGCGTACTAAGAAGCCCTCGGAGGTTTTTGAAGTGTTAAAGTGAAAGAACAACACAAAACTCCATTTCCAGTCCCGGAGGGGACGCTGATATGTGTGTGCATGTGGACTGTCATTTGTTCTATGAAGTTATAAAAGAAATATTGATCTGCCCAAGCAATATTCACCGTCTCAGAGGATAATGTAAAGTGGATTCAAAATATACTGTGTATGTTCACTGAAATGGAAATATAAAAATATAACAGTAGTCTGAGGCTCTCACTAAGATAAGACACTTCAGAAGTGCGAGATGAAATGTATATTGTAAAGAAAGGTACATTGTATATATATTCATATATGAAGAACATTTTATTATATAAGGTTTCCGGCAGACTGAAATGGAATCGGCAAATAAAATCTCATAGTTTAGCTGTAAAGCAACTTGATATGTTTCAGTATGTGCCAGCTTTATAATACACTCCCTGTGCTTTTAACAAATACATTTTTTGTAAATAAAACTAATTTTATCCAACTGCTGTAGAGAAATCTAAAGGCCTTAGGTTGACTGCGGACACACACACACACACAAAAGTGATGGGAAAATAGAGAACACTAAAGATTTATGTGAGCTGTACTGCAATTAGCAGATAATCTTTTGGAAATATTCTGGCTTTAAAAAATGTAAAATTCATACAAGTGCATAATGAAAATGAATTCTGATGTTTGGTTATCTTGCTCATCACTTCTGTTGCCATCAACTCAGCGTAATTTGCTTGGCTCATTCGCATGCATAATTACATGCAAAATTGGAAATAACCAAGAAACACCCTAATAACGTTTATAGCCTGAGCTCCGTAGTGTGTGATAGTGATTGCGAATGTCATTCAAAGTTCAGAATGCAGAACTGTGGGGTGGATGACATCGAGCTCATTTTCATGCAAAACTCAAACGAATCAATTGTAATGGGGGAAAAAAATAATGATATAAAAATAAAAATATCTATCATAATGTCTAAAAGCAAGATGAGCGGATATGAGAAAACCATAAACATGCATGAATAATTAAATATAAAAATATGATGTATTCATAAAAAGATGAGGCAGACAGACATATAGACATATAGATAGTGTTGTCTATAACTTTTATACTGCGTTTACCATAACTAAAAGTTGGCTTCAGTAAAGTCTCATTAGTGTCCAGGATGAGTAAATTAAGTCTTTCATGTTGGTTATCATATGGTGTATTAAGTCACTCATTAGATAAGCTTCAGTAGTTTTCAAATCTAATTTCCAAGACGATCCCAGGTCTACTCCTTTAATGGAAGGGACATTTAATTTAAATGAATTGGGTAATTCCCCTGCCCAGACCAAACTAAAGGCACTATGATAAAAGAGCATACAGATAAGAAGCTGGGCTGCTTTGATATATGGATATGGAATATGGATTCTGATTTGCCTCCTTTAGATGAATAACTCACAGTTATGGTAGAAACTTGAAATTCACAGTTGTGGTAGTAGGTTTTCTTTCTTTTTTTTTGGACAGATGTGGGCTGATTCTTATCTTGACATTATTTTTAAAGTAATTTTAATTAGTTTATTTATTATTATTAATAATACATTACAAAAAAATACAACAAGTGTTGCACTTAAAAAAGGGACTTTATCTAAATTGTCATAACGGGTTTGCTTTACCAAAAATGTGAACATTGCAGTTCTTATTAGATTTCATCCTGTTTGGATCTGTAGCGATTCACTACCTGTTAAGACATCCAAAGCATATCCGGTTATGTGGTATGCACAGCCACATTCCAAAGTTAATAGTGAATTTCACCATGACATGAGGCATCAAAATGGGAATACTCCCCGCCAGCTGGTCAAGGGGCCAAGGGGAAAATGATTTATTTGACAAAGATTTAAAGATCAAAGGCAATGACTAACCAGGAAGCACCAATCTCCTACTGCAGATGATCACAGAAGGAGTCTCCACCAATCAGCCCTAGCAGCAGGACCACTTCTCTAAATCTTAATTGGTTGCTGTGTACCGGCCGGCCTTCACAGACATCAAGCTGGACGACATTACATGTGGCGACAGGGTCAGCTATCGCGCTGCCTTTGCTGTTCTCCCTGCAAAGAAACTCTGTGGTAGAGAGTAATGTGAAAACTGTCATAACTATTCATAACCTAATTTTATAACACGGAAGTAAGCAATTTCCTGTGAATGTACAAGACTTCAGATTAATTAGTTGCTTTAGGTAAATAACTAAGAATAACAAAGAGATGTAAACACTAAAACTATTTGCCCAACACAACGGTGTGTTTATGATTATGATAAAACAATATGATAACAAAGGATTTACAAAATCAAGCAGCATAACATTCAGTTTTTGTACAAGTAAAAAGTGTACAGTTTTTGTACCTCTTCGACTGACACCAGAAGCCTACATATTACAATAAATAATTGGCCTCGCCAGCTCGTGCATTAAAAATAAGGTGGATAAAAAAAGGCTGGACACCCTTTTGCTGTTGTGTGACTCAGCAAATTTGACCCATATGAAGCATAAATTCACTTCAACAAAACAAATCAAAACAAAAAAAACTATAATAAAACAAAACAAAAAACACACACAAAAAAAAATAATTATTACTCATCATAATGCCCTAAAAGAAAGGTGAGAGGACCATTCTACATTGGACCATACAAAAATAAATAATTACACACACACACACACACACACACATACACACACACACAAAACAATCAACAAGATGAGTCTTAGCTACTGTGTTGTGTCTGGTATTTGAAACAGAACAATTATACTGCATTTGCTATAATTTGCTTTTCTTAAAACTAACTGGATAACATGAAGGGTACTGCTGGAAATTGGCACTGCTTCATGCTCCGACACAAACCAAGGAGGTTACGATAGTCACTGAGATTATGTGATTTGACTCTTAAATTATTGTCGTGTCACGGACTACACGTTGCTTCTCGACGAATCATCGCTTTACGTCATTAAAGACTTGCATGATGTCATCTAAAAAGTGGGACTAGCGACTGACTTACGGAAACAAGAGTGTAAACGAACAATGGTTGTACTAGCCTAATGCTAATTCCAGTACTCTCCGGCTTGCTGAAGCGCTGTCGCTATAGTTTGCCAGCATTTATTTTTTTTCACTCTATCGTGGTGTCATAAAGGCAGGAATTGTGTTGCTATAGCTCCACGAACCTTTCCTCCATTGCGTAATTCCACCTAGCAGCACCAATACCATCGTCTCTCTGTCGTTTCGTCATGTTTAAAAGCTGTGTTAGAAAGAGCTTCTGTGCTCATGACACGGCGTCGGTTTTCGTCCACTGTGACACACTATCCGAGATAAAACAATCAATTATTGCACCCATTGTCACTTCCGAATGACCACGCCACCCAACGCCAAATGGATCACGCCAAAATCAGGCGGATATCGTGTAGCCTGAACCTCAGAGGTTACACTCTGACTTCGGCCAATCATAGTTAGAATTATTGGGTGGGACATGCACCTGCCTTACTGTCAAATATGACCAATTCATTTGACACCACAACATCAGCAGCACTGCAACCTCACAACCATTCATTACTGCTGAGCGTGGAAACCAGAGAACCTGTCTGGCTTAACTCTGCGAGTGGAAGACGAGAGCTGAAGAGACAGAAGAACCATTGTGTTACACACCACAAGCCTGTCATTGTCTGTACCCCAATCCCCTGGTCTCTAGGAGGCAAGATGGATGGTTACGGTTATGGCCAACTCTCCTGGCATTTCATTCAGGCCCCCCTGACCTTTCCTTGCAGCAATGTGATGCACATAACCTATCGATCAACTCCTGACCAATGTCTCTCCGAGGACAAGTGCTGTACCAGTGTGCTATTTATGTTCAATCAAATCTGCAATATGGGGATCAATGTTAGATTCATGGCCAACCTTGGTTACGACAAATTCTTCAAGCTCTGTAAATATATGTGCTTTGAAATATAATGTTTAGTGGAGATTGATGCTTGAAGATTAGTAGAATTTGTAGAGATCGA
This sequence comes from Tiaroga cobitis, assembly GCA_030578255.1. Lineage (NCBI taxonomy): Eukaryota > Metazoa > Chordata > Actinopteri > Cypriniformes > Leuciscidae > Tiaroga > Tiaroga cobitis. Next base: position 37,997,434 of record CM060592.1, on the reverse strand, counting down.
TCACTTCAGATAGACAATTTGTAATTCACACAGTGCGGAAAGACTCATTAGTGACCGACATACAGTTCATTACTGGCTTTACTTTGAGTTGTTTACTGCACCATTTCACAAATTCTTCAAGAATCAAACAGAAGAACAGAAAAACTCGTTTAGCTTTGTCCTCTGCTCACCTTTGAGTGTTTTTTTATCTCTTGTACGCTGAACACAGACTAGCTACCTTGTTGCTGATTGGGCGCATAGGCTAAATTTCCCATTTTGTTTTGTGATTTTATATTTGAAAAGGGTAGACATGACAGCTACATTATAGTCCATTGTGTTCAATTTCTGTTAAATAACAAAGAGGAGAAGATGAAATGTCACGTTATGCATATTTGGTACGACACATTTTACTTTGCCTCATTTATATTCATAGTTGCCTCAAGTGGCTTCTTTACCTTTTAATTAATATGTGTATGAACATGTTTCTAAAGGAAAAATATATGTATCAGGTTTTATTTCACATCTGTATTAAGATCTTAATGTAACATTATTTTGGGGTAATGTGGTTACTTGAATATAAACCCTCCTATGTTTTGCCAAAGTGATTTTTTAGCAAAAGCAAAATTAAATTAAATTAAATTAAATTAAATTAAATTAAATTAAATTAAATTAAATAAATAGCACATTGCACTTTTAGCATGCTAAAATGCTGCACCAGAAATTACCCATCCATATCTACATTTGGTCAATCTAATTTAGTCAACACCTTTACACCGAAAATTCTGTCATTATCTACTCGAAACTCTTTTCTTTCAACCTTTTTCTCGTGAAAGATTAGAGTATTTAAAAAATGTATAAAGAAGCTATTTTGAATACCATGAATGTGCACACTGATCACTGACTGCCAACTGCAGTAGTGATTTTGCTTGCTTTATACATATTATACACAATATGTAGATACACACACACACACGCACACACACGCACACAGACACACACACACGCACGCACACAGGTGGAGACTGCCATTGGTAATTTAATATCTAAAAAATGCTGCAATTGTTGAACTCATATCCCTTCTACATGCATATTTCATTTAATCTGACACCACATGCTGTGCTGTAATCAATGAAGGTAATCCTTATTGACATCGAATTGAGTTTAGCACTGCTGTGCACCTCTACAATGACCTTTTGAAGGACTTAATGACACTAAGATGTTTCTTGTCACTGTGCTGGGAAAAAATATGAGAGACAGCATACAGTATTTGTACCTCCTATGATAACCACTTTCCATTTTCTTCCTTTACTTCACGGCTGTCTCTGACCCTCAATAATTCTTGGTGCAAACGTCTGAGTTCACTTTGTGCTTTTGAGATTGTCATCAGAATTTCCCTCTTAGTCTCAGCACTTATCTAACCAATGAGATTAGCAGCAGGCAGGTATGAAAACCCTTTACTGATTAATAGTCCTGACATCTGCCATCCCTCTTTCCATTAAATTCTGTAACTGTAGTTGACACCTCAGCCTCCACTTGGCCACATTTGAAATCTGTATGAGGGCCCAACTATTAGAATGTCCTTATATGAACACTATCCAATTGCCTAGTTCCAGCTCTTCTATATGAGGTGTTTTCAATGATAAGCGTTACGCTCTTCTAAAAAAAGTCTTTTGTCATAATAGAATCGTATACTGACAAAACACATACTTTTTTAAATACTCAGAAAGGATGCATTAAATTGATCAAAAGTGACAGTAAAGACTTTTACATGGTTACAAATTTTCAAATAATCAAGCTTAATCAAGATTTCCACAAAAAATAGAGCAGCACAACTGTTTTTAACATTCATAAAAAGAAATGTTTCTTGAGCAGCAAATCTGCATATTAGAATGATTTCTGAAGGATCGTGTGACACTGAAGACTGGAGTAATGATGCTGAAAACACAGCTTTACCATCAAATGAATAAATATTGTTTTAAAATATATTCAAATAGAAAACAGTTATTTTAAATGTTAATAAAATGAAAATAAAATAAATGCAGCTGCGGTGAACATAAGAGACTTCTTTCAAAAACAAAGTGTGTTTGTGTGTTGGATTTATCCGTGTGCATGTCTACTGCCAATGATAACAAGAGACAGAGACGAGAGAAATAGACCTCACAGACAGAAAAAAAGAGTGTCTGAGCAATTTGATTTTTAACATATAAGACTCCTTTACCCATATCTCATGCAGACAGTCACAGAGTAGTGGCCTATGTGAGAATTGACTCATCTTACAGAAGCCTGCCTTTTTCTTTTCTTTTTTCATGTTTTATTTCATCTGTGGGGTTCAAAAGAATGTGCGCCGTCTTCATGTCTCCACCATTCTGCCAGTGCAGCGTTTGGGCAAATGACTCACAGTTCCTCTCCCACAATGCCTACAGGCGTAAATCAGCCTCAGTAGGATTAAGCTGAATGTGAGCAAGATTAAATGGCTCTTGCAACTGTCTTCCCGTACATCTTATTGGAATTCACATGGCTCTGCATGGTCCAGACTTGACTGCTTTCACAGTCCAGGAGTTTTGCAAAGGGCTGCTGGGCGACTCTCTTATGTGGTAGGCTATGGGGGATAGCTCAGAATAAAGATCTAAAGTACAGTATACATGACTGACCACACAAAAGTTTGGACACAATTGAGTTTTGCATGATATTACAAAGCCAATGAGCTGGCTTTTACTTAAATACTTGCAAATTAACTTTGTAGACAAATAAAGATGTGTCTTAAGATGAATGTCTTTACAAAACTAGCATTTATTAATTGAAACAATTACATAAAAAAACACTAACATTTTAAATGAACAAGTGGGTAGGAAGTTAGAAGCAGCTAAAATATAAACTATTTAACTATTATTTTAAAATAAAATAAAAAAATTGTTGTAAGTTTCAGGATTTAGATAGTAAATATTTTATATTCATTAATTTATTTATGAATCATTATTTATTAACCTATAAATATTTTTAGTTTTTTATTGAATCTATACTGTACATACACTATTTATTGTTTAGAGTCACTAAGATTTTTTATATTTTTGAAAGAAGTCTTTCTTGCTCACTGCATTAATTTGATCAAAAACACTAAAAACAGTATTATCGTGAAATAGAATTAGAATTAAAAAAATATATGTTCAAATGTAATATATTTTATGGTAAAGCTGAATTTTCAGCAGCTATGCAGTCTTCAGTCTCAATGTGATGATTTGCTTCTCAAAAAAAATATTTCTTCTTATTATCAATATTGAAAACAGCTGTAAATAGTTATATGACAATTGTATGGTCAGAGGTTAAAGTGTGTTCAAATAAATGTTGAACAAACCTTGAATACCATTTTCGTTTATAATGGGTTTTCAAATTTAATTGCAAATCTTAGTTCAGTAAAATGCTGTGAAAATAATCTTGAAAATAAGCTTCTAAATACATCTTTCCAGAATTCTTTTTTTTTTTTTTTCAGGAAAATGAAATCAGACTGTATCTCCCTACTTACAATAAATTATGTTTTATTTAACAAGGTTCGGGAGGAGCAGGTGCAGATAATTAACCCAATCCGCACAAGTGGAGATCAATCAGTAATCAACTCAGGACAAGATAAATAACAGCAGAACCCACTTTTGTTCCTTGACAGTTTATCAGCATCCCACCTCCACCCCATCTCCTCACTATTAGTTCCATCTCTAGTTCCATCTACTCTTACCAACGGGGGGAGTACTCTGGGTTCGGCCAGAAATTCCGAGCTCGGAGCCTTCCACCCGGGCAGCACGCCAAGTACGCGTAACCTTTACCATAATAATTATATGTAGATGTGAACTCGTGAATAGTGCATTTATTCCAAAGACTGCTCAGAACATTAAAAGATGTACTCAGTATCCGCATGCAGTGAAGTTGAATGACAACGCAGTACGAAACTTTAAAGACAGTTTTTGGAAAGGTCATGGCATTATGAGATAAGCAAAGAGAAAGGTCAGAGAGAGTCTACATTTTCTTTCAGATCATACTGAGAATACTTATATGACATAGCTTTTTTTTAAATATTCCTCTGTGTGAGTGTGAGAGAGAGCATGACGGAGAGAAGCCAAAACAGTGATTGCTATGAACAAAGTATGCTAATGAGAGGAATGCTCTCAGACATTAAATCAAAAGTACCAGGAGGAGTGTTAGAGAAAACTGATGTTGAGACAAAAGGTTATAGAACTGAGAAGATTGTATAACACTGAACCTACCGACTCGGAGCAAAAAATATTCAATCTCTATAAACCCTCTCTCATCGCTGTAACCTCTCTCTCTCTCATGCAAATGGACACTCCATCAGCTGTGTTTCCTATGAGATGCAGGTTCACGAACGGCAAGCATGGCAAGCCCTCTACTCAATTCTGTCTGAAATGGAAATCATTTTGTGAAAAAAATATACCAGCTGCATCAAATACTGCAGAAAATGCTTAGCAGGTTGTTATCTTTATTTTCTATTTGAGAGAAACTACCGTTTTTTCCCCCCCTCTTCCTTTCTTCACAGACACAGCATGTAGCACAAACACTTTGCAGTCTCCACTGAGATTTTTCGTTTACCTGATTTAAAGCAATACCCCCCATCACAACCAGCCTTGTGGTGTATAAATATAGCCTGCTCATTCTTCGTATGCTACGGTATAGCAGCCTAGTCCCATAAGCCCAATTGCCAATTGTGTATTAGCTGTCACTAGGTTGAATACAGGCTGAGGTGGGGCGGAATGATGCAGAGGGCCAATATTGAGGTATGGACTTCTCTGTTGCTCCAGGGCACACTGTCAGCAGCATTATTCTTCCCCTTCCCCTTGTGCACTTTAGTCGATTCCCTCACCCCGACTGCTGAACATGCTCTTCCTCCACACATAATTAAAGACCCTAACTTCAATCCACCATTTACCAGGTATAAATTCACTCACCGGCCACAAAGTCTCCTGCAGCAATTTGCTAAACAAAGCTGTGTAGCTATTTGCATCCTTTTCCAATTGGCCATCGTTGTATTTCTGTGAATGATTTTAAATGACTTAATTTCTAAATGTTGGGTCTAGATGCATTTCCTTTCCTTTCATTATTTAGCAAACTATACCATTACTGTGCTATAGTAAGGCCACAATAACTTGGATCATTAGAAAAATAGGAGAGAGACACTCATGCAGGGGGTCTGGATTTCAGTTGTGTTCAGTTGTGCTCATCCAGTCAGCATCTGCTAGCCTTGGCTTACCTCACACTTTGGCATGCGTCTGTCAGAACTATACAAGACCCCCATGGCACACTGGGCAGAGATGATGAAATGTGTGTCTGAGAGGCAGTCGGTCCACCAAGTGTGAACTAAAAATGCAATAAAGAGGGTGTCAATAGAGTTTCTGAGTGTTCTCTCAACACAAACACGATACAGGTTTATGCAAATAAATAAATACATTTTACAATTTTATAGTAGATGATTCACCAGTTCCTGTTTTTACCAACATAAAACAGCATGAAATAAACAATTTTTTTTCCTTGTTTTGCAAAAAAATTCGTATATAGGGTCATGGAATTTGCAGCTCAGGTGTAAGAGCTCGGAACTAATGAACAGTACAAGTTTTATCAGAATTATCACATATACGGTCTGAGTCTGAATTCCCAAATCATTGAAAACCTTGGCTCCACAAACCAGAATAGCAGAGCTCACATTATATTCTTACAACAAGACCATTACAGGCATAATGCATTATACAATAATGGTAGCACTACTTCATACTGCAAGTCGGGAACTGTTTTAGTCAGTTAGGCTGTGTCAGCAGGGTTGAAATTGGTCCCTAATGGCTTGCCTATATTAAGGTAAATGCCCACCTCAACTATGTGCCAAAATCAACTACCATGGGCCCTTGGCACTGCATCACTCTGGATTGTTCCAGATGGAAAGTCTTTCCAATGTTTTCTTCTTTTCACAACAGAATGTCTAGTTTGATTGTTTCCCTTAACAACTTGACATTTCATCCATATTAGCTTTGTGAAGCATTCAGTCTTGAAATCCCAAAGAGAATAGAATTATATTTTCACAAATGCAGTGACAAGTGAACACCACACTTTTCTTTTCTGTTTTCTTTCTTATTTCTCATGCTTTGAAATATGAATGAAATACATATACAATCAGATTTCATAAACAGACGTGTTCATTTTCACCTTAAAATAAAAGAGAGCAAGTGAAGGAGATGAAAATGAGGTAATATATAAGTATGAATCTTACAAGTAACCATCTAATTCCCACCTTTAGTATGATCCATAAAGCATCCACCTCCATTGCGCTGTCTTGCATAACCAAAATAAAGTCAAAAATGGCTACAATTCCCTTTTCTCTTTGTTAAGTTTTAACTTTTAAAGCTGTTATCAATGGTTGCCCATGGGGGCAGAGGGTAAAGTGGCTTATGATGTATGGAGGCATGAAAGCCAGCAGCCAATATGCAAAATGGGCTGGATGTCATTATCTTTTGAGGACTAGTGATGTGAGAACTGCCAGTACGAGCTGGGAAATGGTCCATCATTCAGCCGAGTGCTCTTCCACCCCCTCAAACATCATTGCATGCCGGTTTCGCCTTTGCATGCAGGGACCTCTTCGCTGTTTTTGCTAGTCGAGCAAACAGAGAGTATAGAAACATAGCTCTGATGAGTCTAGCGCCTGTCTGGAGAACTAAACATTGGGGAGGATGCATGGAAAATAACACCCACTGATTGGTGGGTGTAATTGAGTGTTAGCTGATCAACACACTGGGGGAGAAAAAAACTAAAAGACAACACTTTAAACACAACTACAAACTACAAAGACACATTTACATATGTACACTTATTACTCAAAATGTAAAATTCCATTATTACTTTCACCCACATCATTTTTACTCTGTGGAACAGAAAAAGAGAATATTAACTCAGTTTTGTTCCTTACAACAACAGTGCTCACAAACAATCATGTGAATTCAGAAGACTTGGAGTATAACACACAAGTAGCATGCACTATACTTTAATAATACTGTTGTGCTTGTTTCTGTTTTTTTGGAGGTTGACATGGTCACTAACTAATGTTGTAAGGAAAACCACTGCAATTCATATTTTAAAGTGCCCCAATTATGCTTTGGATATTGCCATTCATGTAGTGTGTAAAATAGCTGTTTATGAATGTGACAGGTCTTCAAAGTTTGAAGTTCAGTGTGCATGATAAATAGAGTTCTCTTACGAGAGGTTCTCTCGTATTGCGTAAGTTTAGCTTACGCTACGGGAAAGATTCATCTTCTCGAGATATTGAAGCCAAAAAATTATCCTTAATTTTGTATTCATTGTCAACGCAGTGCAGCAGCTAGCAGACCTAGAGCAGGCCATCTCGCGTGCTTATTGGCTGCCCTGCATGCATCTGCTGCAGCCTACCAGTGAGCCTCGCGTGACGTCACGCCCAATTGGAGGCGCTCGCGCCTTCATAGCGTCATAGCCCGCTAGGATGGGCGTGGCTTAGCGTATATAAGAAGGGGCTCGTAGGCTGAATCCCTGATTTTTCGACTCTTCAGCAAGCTCTCCGCATCGCTGAATCAGAGAGAAGCCACCGCCGCCGTCGAACAGCGAACAGCCAGCTCAGGACAGCGCTGAGGAAGCCGGCCGTCTTCGCCACCTTCAGCCGCCGTGCAAGCTACGCTATCCGGCGACGTATCCTTTTTACATTGCTTCCACAGGAATTTCTAAAAGAGCGCGAGCGTCTTTCTAAAGATGCCTCGCACTTCCTGTGGCTCGTGCAGAGCCCCGCTCAGCGTTGGAGACCGCCACGTGATCTGCGCTCTCTGCCTGGGCCTGGAACATGCAGAGCTCGCCCTCGCGTCCGGCGGCTGCGAGCTCTGCGAAGCGCTTCCGCTGTCGACCCTACGGGCTCGACTCGAGGCTTTCAATCCGGATGCAGCCGCTCCGCCCCCCGGGGGACCGCGCAGGAAGAAGCGCCGTTCCCTGAGGCAGCCGGAGCCCGTGGCCACAGCGACGCGCTCGCCGGAGGATCTCCCTCGAGCCTCGCTTTCGCCCTCCCCGCCTCCCCTCCCCGACGCGCAGCTGCCGCTCACGAGCCTCACTGCCGTCGCATCGGAGGGGGAGGCAGAGGAACACGCCACGAGAGATTGCTGCTCTATCCTGGCATCAGACAGCGAGGAATGGTCGCTTCATTCCGGCTCCTCGTCGATCCAGGAATCCAGCCGTTCCCGCGCTGGAGCTGACGCGGAACTTATGCGCCTGCTGACGCAGGCCGTCGACCGCCTCGGGCTCGAGTGGTCGCTACCGAAGGAACCCGCGCCGAACAGGCTCGACGGCTGTTTCCTTCAGAGTCGCCGCCGTGCAGCTTCAGCGAGCAGGCCCGCTCCATTCCTGCCGGAACTTCACGCGGAGCTGACGAAGTCCTGGAATGCACCATTCTCCTCGAGACTTCAGTCCCAGGCCTCCGCGTCGCTCTCCCAGGTGGACGGCGCCGCCAAGAAAGGGATACACGGCTATTCCCCCCGTGGAAGAGACGGTCGCAGCGCACCTTTGCCCGCCCTCCGCGAGATGGCGGTCTCGGTCAGCCCTCCCGTCTAAAGCCTGCAGAGCCACGTCCGCCTTGGTCGGCCGCGCATATGCCGCCTCCGGCCAGGCCGCGTCTGCTCTCCACTCCATGGCTGTGTTGCAGATCTTGCAGGCCGACCTCCTCCGTGAATGGGACGAGAAGGGCCGGGATCCGGCTGCGGTTACAGATCTGAGAAGTGCGACGGATCTCTCTCTCCGTGCCACCAAGACCGCAGCTCAGGCTATCGGACGAGCCATGGCCGCGTTAACCGTGACAGAGAGGCATCTCTGGTTGACGCTCGCGGATATGAGGGAAGCTGAGCGGGCCACCTTTCTGAACGCGCCGCTCTCCCCCACTGGTCTCTTCGGCCCAGCGGTTAACGGGATCGTTGACCGTTTCTCGGAGGTACAAAAGACCACGCAGGCCATGAATCTCTTCCTGCCGCGACGCTCGAGCTCCGCTACAGGCCGCTCTCGCGAGAAACAAAGCCAGCCTCCTGTACGAGCTAACACCCAGCGTCCAGCACAACCGCAGCCTTCGCAGCGACGTCAGGGCGGCCGCCCTAGGTCGCGCTCGGACAGCCGTCACAGACCGCCGCCCCCCAGGGGGCCTCGGCAGAAGATTACGTTGAAGTCTGAGCATGCGAAATCCTCCTAACAAAGAGAGAAAAAAGACGCGCGTGTCCCGCCACGGCCGGACCGCCGTCAAAGCTCATTTCCCTGTCAGTCCCCTTCAGTCAGGCTACTGCAGTGGTTCATTTAGCAGCCAACGAGCCGGTTTGTTCACCCTCTCGCCTGCACACAAACGCCGTTTTTACGGCGACCCAGAGAAATCTCAAAAAGAGCATTATGTCTGGTCCGGCTCCCGCCGTCAGTGTTTTAAGTGTAGTGAAAATGCCCACGCCCCAGTGTTCACCCCTACACACAAGCACATCAAATATCGTGTCACCCACAGAGCACACTCTCATAAAGCGCAGAAAAGCCGCTCGAGTGTTGAATGTAAGAAATGTGTCCACAGTGTTGTGCCCACTATCTGCCCGCTCTGTTGCACGGTCAAAACAGCAGGTTATGAATGTAAGTCCCGTGCCCGCCAGAGAGCGTTCACGCTTGCTATCACAAACCCCCCCCCCCCGGGCGCCGCCCGCAAGTTTAAGTGTTATCATGAAACACAGGGCGATTATAAAACGCTCCCCATCTATTTTGATCGGGGCGTCACATGCATGTGTAAGTCTCGTGCCCGCGCAAACGCGCTCACGCTTACAGAACGCTTTTCTGCCCAAAGCGCCGCTCGCGCTTCAGAAAGTGAGGAAAAAGGGTTCCCCATCCCTTATGATTGGGACATCTCACACAAAGCAGCCGGTTTCGGCTTTCAGCGAGCAGCCGTTGCCCAGAACAGAGAGCGCGCGCGCCGCGCTCTCAGCTCCGGTTCAGTTTCACATGCCCGCGAATGGCGGCGATCTGAACCCGGAGGCCATTCGCCCCCTAGCGGCTCACATAGCTGCGTGGGAATCTATCCCGGGGGTTTCAGAATGGGTGCTGAGCACAGTAAAGCAGGGCTATACACTTCAATTCATTCGCCGTCCCCCGCGCTTTCAAGCCCGGACCGCGACGATAGTGAATGCGGAAGTAGCACACCTACTTCACGCAGAAATAGCAAAGCTGCTGTGCAAAGGGGCTATAGAAAAGGTGCCGCCTTCTCTGAGCGAGTCAGGCTTTTACAGCCGTTATTTTCTCGTGCCCAAGAAGGACGGAGCCTTCAGACCGATCCTAGATCTGAGACATTTGAACAAGGTGCTTGCGAAAAGACCGTTCAAAATGCTGACGACCAGGAAAATCCTCGCGCACGTTCGCCCGAGGGACTGGTTTATTTCTCTAGATCTGAAGGATGCCTATTTCCAGATACAGATAATACCCCGTCACAGGCGATTTTTGAGATTCGCCTTCGACGGTCAGGCATATCAATACACCGTCCTGCCGTTCGGCCTGTCTCTGGCACCCCGTACATTTACGAAGTGCATGGACGCAGCGCTCGCCCCCCTGAGAAGTCAGGGGCTGCGGATAATGAACTATCTGGACGATTGGCTGATTTTGGCACAGTCAGAGGCGGAGCTGCTGTCTCACAGAACAGTGCTTCTCAGTCACCTGGAAAGTTTGGGTCTCACGGTCAACTGGACCAAGAGCTCATTACTACCCAGCCAGTCAATCTCCTTTTTAGGAATAGAACTGGACTCGGTGACCATGTCGGCCCGTCTATCGGCGCAGCGCGCGCTCCGGGTTCGCCACTTAGCCGCGGGTTTCCAGAAGGGCAGCGTTCTCCCTTTGAAAACTTTTCAGAGGATGTTGGGCTGTATGGCTTCAGCTGCAGCGGTGCTTCAGCTGGGCCTACTGCGCATGCGCCCGCTCCAGCGCTGGCTGAATGCTCGCGTGCCCCGCCGAGCTTGGGTTTCTGGCGGTCAGAAAATCAGAGTGACTCAGACCTGCATAGCGGCTCTGCAGCCCTGGTTAGTGACCGACTGGTACCAGATGGGAGTGACGATGGGAACCGTCTCTTACCGGAAAGTCGTTTCGACAGACGCGTCCAACTGGGGTTGGGGCGCGCTGTTCGAGGGCAGACCGGTCTTCGGCCAGTGGTCAGACCAAGAGAGGGGGTTTCACATAAACTGTCTGGAGATGATAGCGGTCGAGAGTGCGCTGAAGTGCTTTCTCCCGTTCATACAGGACCAACATGTTCTCGTCCGCTCGGACAACATGTCTGTGGTATCCTATGTAAACCGTCAGGGCGGTGTCAGATCCAGAAATCTCTGCAATCTGGCGGAGCGCCTCCTTATTTGGTCCCAGATGCACCTGCGCTCGCTGAGGGCAGCGCATGTGCCGGGCCATTTGAACGACGGTCCAGACAAACTGTCCAGGGGCAACGTTCCCCCAGGGGAATGGCCCCTGCACCCCCAAACGGTCCAGAAACTGTGGCGCCTGTTCGGCAGGGCGGAAGTCGACCTATTTGCGTCAAAAGACAACGCTCAATGCCCGACGTTCTTCTCGAAGGACGAGGACGCGCTGGCCCAAGTTTGGCCCAGCCTCCGGCTATATGCTTTCCCTCCGGTCTCTCTGTTACCACAGGTAATCAAGAGAATCAGGGAAACGCGCCACTCGGTGCTCCTCATAGCCCCGCGTTGGGAGAATCAGATTTGGTTCCCGGAGCTGGCACGGCTGTCACACACAGCTCCGTGGCCGATTCCGGTGCGGGCAGATCTCCTCTCTCAGGCTCGCGGCACGATCTGGCATCCCCATCCAGAGCGCTGGTCTCTGCACGCATGGGTGATCAACGGGTACTCGTTGCCCTGCCAGAAGGAGTAATGAACACGATCACGCAGTCTAGAGCCCCTTCCACGAGAAGGCTCTACGCGTCTAAATGGTCGGTGTTCTCGGAATGGTGCACTGACAGAGGTCTGGACCCGCGGACATGCGGGGTGGCGCAACTGCTCTCCTTCCTACAAGAGCTGTTGGAAAAGGGGAGGTCCCCATCCACGCTCAAAGTATATGTGGCGGCCGTGGCAGCGTTCGCAGAGTCGACGCACGGCCAGTCATTGGGAAGACATGAGCTGGTCATCCGCTTCCTTAGGGGAGCTAGGAGGTTGAACCCGCCGCGCCCCCCGTCGGTTCCCATGTGGGATCTATCTCTGGTCCTAGAGGCCCTGAAAGCCTTCCCTTTTGAACCACTGGATTCCGTGGAGTTGAAATATCTATCACTGAAAACCGTCTTTCTGACCGCACTGTCGTCAGTAAAGCGGGTGGGGGACCTACATGCGCTGTCTGTCAGCGCGTCGTGTCTTGAGTTCGGGCCGAATGACTCGAAAGTCATCCTCAGACCTAGACATGGCTATGTTCCGAAAGTGATGGGCACTCCGTTCAGAGCGCAAGTTATCTCGCTGTCAGCGCTCCCAGCATCTGACAGCGAAAGTGATGGGAGCCGCCTCTGCCCTGTCAGAGCGCTGAGGTCTTACATTACACGCTCCGCCTCATTCAGGCGTTCGGATCAGCTGTTTGTTTCGTTCGGTGGGCGCGCCAAAGGTCTCGCCTCCTCGAAACAGAGTCTGTCCAGATGGATAGTGGACGCTATAGCAGCCGCTTATGCGTCAAAAGGTCTGCAATGCCCGCTGGGTATCAGGGCTCATTCCACGAGAGGCGTGGCCTCTTCGTGGGCATGGTCCAGTGGAATTTCTATCCATGACATATGTGTGGCGGCGGGCTGGAGCTCCCCGTCTACCTTTATCAGGTTTTATAACCTGGAAGTTCCTGCCTTGCAGGCTAAACTGTTGTCGGTTTAATAGAGAGGTGTATTCTGCCCAGGCTTCCTGCTCAGATCACTCTTACACGACCCAAGCTCTCCTGGTTGAGCTGCACTAAGTAGGGTGTGTGCCATGTGCCTATACAGACCGGCGCGCTGCTCTGTATTCCCTATGTGTGCTTATGTACAAGTGATGGCCCGCTTGGCTGGCCACCTTATTCTCCACCTTATATGGGTTCCCTGAAAGTTCGGGGCTTCATGGTGGATGCTGGGCGCGCACGGCGTTGACAAAGTGTTCCCGTAGCGTAAGCTAAACTTACGCAATACGAGAGAACCTCTCGTAAGAGAACGATACTCGGTTACTGACGTAACCTCGGTTCTCTCTAGAGAGGGAACGAGTATTGCGTAACCGGCCGTGCTCGCGCCACGAGCGACTTCGCTTCAGTGGTCGAAAAACCAGGGATTCAGCCTACGAGCCCCTTCTTATATACGCTAAGCCACGCCCATCCTAGCGGGCTATGACGCTATGAAGGCGCGAGCGCCTCCAATTGGGCGTGACGTCACGCGAGGCTCACTGGTAGGCTGCAGCAGATGCATGCAGGGCAGCCAATAAGCACGCGAGATGGCCTGCTCTAGGTCTGCTAGCTGCTGCACTGCGTTGACAATGAATACAAAATTAAGGATAATTTTTTGGCTTCAATATCTCGAGAAGATGAATCTTTCCCGTAGCGTAAGCTAAACTTACGCAATACTCGTTCCCTCTCTAGAGAGAACCGAGGTTACGTCAGTAACCGAGTATCGTTATTGTCTCCCAAAAGAACGTACCGATTCAGAACTGCCTGTAAACAAGTCGTCAGTAATTACATGGTTCCTTGCACGAACCGCCATAGGTTTGTAACAAATTTGCATAATGACAGCCTGGTCTTCATTGGTTGCCCGTGAACGACATCTAATTTGACCCGCAAATGCTGTAGTTGTAGCTGAGGCCTGGAAGAGTTTGGTAACTTAGTGTTGTCGACATGTCAAGAAGATACTGTTTTTTGCGCTGCAAAAACAAATCCACTGTGTAGTCACTTCCAAAGAATGAGGACTTGGGCTCAATTTGATACGGTAAAACCAACGCCATCGTTATTGTTTGTATCACTGTGTTTACAAGCCTTACACTCCGTGTGCAGTGCGTATGCGGTGCGTATGCGGCTATTGTGCTTTCACATATGCTGCGTTTGCAGTGCGCAACTGATCTACGGCTGTACCACAAAACAACATTTATTCTCTATTTTTTATTTCAAATCACAATTTTTATTATCAGTGTCTTTTATAAAATAATATAAAAAAAGTTTCAACATTGCGATTCTATTTGTACACAGTAGTTATAGATCTACACTCTTTCACAGACGTATTCACGTTTAAACTCAATACACTAAAAAAATATTATTCGATGCATTACTTTTATATAGATTTATATATTTGCTCAAGCAAGTGGCAAACAAAAACATTATGTTAACATCGCAAACATTTTAAATTAAAACATGATACAATTGACAAAAACAGCTCTCTTATACCTTTTCTTTTTACATTTAAATATTTTTTTACAATAAATATTGTGGGTCACAAAGAACTTGTTTTTCCACCTCCACGAAGAGACGAGTAGCTACATCCATTATGTCCAGTTGTTGAGGTAGCCTACTGTGTAGTTTTCCTTGCTTTAATTACCCCGGGTTTAAAAGTTAAAAAGAAAATGACTGTGAAAAATCGCAGTATAATTTAATTAAATGCATTTATGCTGAGATTACTATATTTTCATGTCAATCCGTGTTCATTTTGACCACGAACCATGCGCTGTCTCTTTAATTCAGCGCGTGCAGCACAGCAAAAATAGACCCGGTGCGGAACGATCTCTGCACTGCTGTATACGCACCACACCTGGAACGTATTGACGGACCGCATCCGAGTGTAGTGTTAAAGCAGCCTGTTAACATGGGTACGGAAAAAAATATGCACCGCATATGCACTGCAAACAAAAGTTTGCATTCACAAAGTATGTGTGAAACAGGCGTAAAGGATGCCTCTGGAGCTGACATTCAGATATGGTAATGAATGTTTAATTTCCGACACACTGTAAGCAGTAGATCTATCACAACATTCTTAGCCATCTGACCAATCAGAGCAGAATAGGCTCTTGGAAAGGAGGGGTTTATAGACCTTATTTGCATAATGACCAGAGAAACAAAGGCGCAGCCATCTTTAGAATATTGTCTTTGAACTTCCGTTCTGCGGTCGCTCGGTATATTTCTATGGCATTGCTGTCCAGGAGTAATTAGCTTTGAAGTGGATTTACTTAAAGTAAAGTTAATGAAAGTTATCGAGAGGATTGTAATGTTTAAAGCAGATGTCTTAACAAACGTCAGTCGACCGGAAAGATTTTAAAACGAGCCGTTCATTCATAAATACGCAAGATCGCTGTGAAAATACAGACCGGAAGACAAAAGACAACGAGCGCAGTGCTGAAAAGGAGATGGTCCTCACTGCAGAACACGAAATCCCACCTTACATATACCTAAACCTACCCATCTCCGCCCTCTGATCCCTAACCCCACCCCTTATCCTACCCATCATCCTCCCCTGGATCTCGTGTACTGCAATGAGGTGCTACTGCTGAAAAGGGGCGGGGATACATGAGGTCTATAGAGACCAAATCCTTTATTGAACTCAGAGCTGGGCGGTATATCGAGATTGTACGATATATCAATATTTGTATTTTTTTTTAATTGATATGGAATGAGGCAATACCGTTTACAGTAGATACGAGCACATCTGAAAAATAGCGGAGGAAGTAGTGTGAGCTGCTGCAGTGAAAGTGCACAATTTGTCCTAAACATGTTATATTAAGGGCTTCAAAATAACTGGTAAGATAAAGTTAACAAGTTTAAAGCAGCTTGCCCTGTCAGATGCTCTGACAGATACTGACTGACGGGTGCACTTTTTAATGCGTTTGAGATGTGGTGCTTTCCTCAGTGCTTAACTTACATTTCACAGGTATATTATCCATCTGTAAATGTTCGAAAAGTCAAACAAATGTCCATTTCACTGTCAGGAGAGGACGAGCCTTCTGCAACTGAATCTCCGCTAAAATTCAAGGTTCCGTGAATGAGCGCCACCGCGCTAAACAGACGGAGCACAATAGAATAGTAGCTCAATAATTGTGACAAAAAATGTACATATTGCTGAAATATTTGTTGAAGGAGACAATAAATGTGCCATACGTGGAATATTAAACCTACAAGTATATTTTTATAAAAGTGACTATAATGGGGTAGGCCTAATCGAATGCAGGCTAATATAGTTTGTGCTTTTGTTTTTGTTTTCATTTTTAGTTTAGCCTTTAGTCAATTTAAAAACAAAAGCATTTTAGTTTTTAGATTGTAATGTTACACTGTTAGAATGTAATGTGATTTGAACCACCTTTTTGCACATAATAGGCCTATATTGCATAGCCTACATTACATTCACTATATTTGTTTCCATATCCTTCAATATCAACATTGTTTGTAGGATATCATTGTGCAGGATGTGCATTAAGCCCCTTACTTTGATTGTTTATATTCAATTGTTTAAAAGATTATTCTGGGTTCAATACAAGCTATAAGCTCAATCAGCACACTTGTGGCATGATGCTGATTACCACAAAAACAGTGAGCCTCTTAATGGAAGTGAATAGGGCCGATCCAATACTCACTGCTTCGACAGTAAACACATTGTATAAAACATTATGCTTGTTAACATGGTTTAAGTTTGATCAAATCTCTAACTAACAAATTCTGTATACATTTATATCCAATTTTACAACTTTTTTGCCATAACAACATAATGCCTTAAACCATAAAATTATGAATATGCCTCAAATACAGTACTGTTGATTTATTAACCTTATTGAAATATAATTTTAATGCTCACGATAGCGACCAAAAGAGAGAAACCCGAAGCCCTAATTTGTTACCCATTACATACCATGCCATTGCCTACATATCCACAGTAATGGATTTCTGCTGATCTACAACGCATTCCCCTTTTCTGATCTACAGCCACCAATATCTGTCACGTATTGAAATCTGTGTTAGCAGCTAAAGTGCATTTCCATGATGCATGCTTCACAGCTCCTTCGGTCATTAATGTTCATTGACCCTGATGGAACGACCCACATGCAACAGAAAAAAGCATTTATCCATAAACCATCTGAAAGCCAAAAGTGTTACGTCCTCCACTCATTACAGAGCGAGAAGCCAAATAACCACTTTATTTCACTGGTCACCGTAACGATTTTTCAATGCCAGCACAATTGTTGTTTTATGTTCCAGGATAGCTAGCCAAATGCATTCACATGGTCTACTAGAAAAAACAAACAAATGTAGAATAAATATGCCCTTCCAGCTTGGCAAATGTATTCACCCATGCTGTAACAGCCTAATGCACTCTACAAATTACCTGACGATATCTGAGAAGCGAAGTAGCCTACTGTAGATAAACCTCTCTGTAACGCGGTCATCACTAACCAGCATGCCTGTGAGGGAGATGGAAGTACACCATCACCTAGCACTCATAAATATCAGCCACAAACTCCAGAGAAATTACCTTTCTGATGCCAGTTTTTCCAAACAGGTGTATGGGTATTTCACTGGAAAGGATGAGTGGAGAGTGGATGTTGTGCTTAGAGTGATCAAAACTGACCCGTTTAATCTATCTAAGCCTGTCAATCATCTCCTCTGACTTTCATACTTTTGACTTACGCAGTGTGCCTACAGTGCACCCCATACTTGGTTGTGTGAGAAATGAGATTTGTGGTGATAGAACTTATATGACAGTGGCTTTAGGCTGCTTCCGATGGAAACGTACTGCAGAACTGACACAGAAAAGAGTTCAGGGCGACTTACTTAATACGGACGTTGCGAAACTCTGCCAAATTTCATATTCCCACAGCATTGTCAATGATGGTTTGCTCAATATAAGTATTTCACCCTGCAGCTGCTGTGCCAACAAATGATCTCACAATTGCATTCGGTGATTTACTCTGAGCTGTACCTTGGCAAACTGACTCCTACAGTCCAGCCACTGACCTTCTGAAGCATATTGACACAGAAATGGGAAGCGTTGGCTAAAATCGCCAGCTACAGTCTGAGTGACTAAATGAAAAACACTTAACTAGACCAGAGATTTTTAAACTGGTATCCAATAAATCTAACATTACTTTTAATAGGTGTGAAAAAAAATGTGAACTTAATACAAAGATAAATAAATAATTTGGCTTGGCTTTAGCAATATAAAAAGTTATTTAATTTTAGAAATAAAATGGTTTATAAAATAATCTACAATCATTCTATATACAATCAATCTATATATATTATATAGCATAATATGAAATAATATTTCGATTCATCTTTTTATATTTTTAATTTTAATTTAAGTATTAGTACTATTTTATTACAATTAACAAAAATGATTTTTATAGTTTAAATTTTAGGTAACGATTACATCACTGAACATAATACTTAACATTTTCTCTAAATACTATAAATGTGTCTGGGTAACTAAACCAACTTTTTTTAGTTAATGATCTGTAAGAATGGGGCTTTATTAGTGCTGATCATTGATTCGAGTAACTTTTTTGACATTTGGGTATAAAGTGTTTTAATTCTACATTATATGGTGTAAAGACGTCTGAGTGCTGCCCTATTCAGGTTGAACGATGGCTACTGCAGTTGAATTTTCCTATACGCTGATTTCACGCAGCCGCCATTTTGAAATCGAAAAACGAGGCTCCGGTGGGAAGAACCCCGGAAGTACAGATAGACAACAATGCCTTGGACTACCAACCTGAAGCTGCTGCCACGATTTACACTATTGGATGTTAATATCCAATATAGGATATGTATATACTTCGTTCCTGCTTCTTTTTTTACGTTCTGAATTATATATAAAAAATTAATTTTATTTATAAATGAATTTCACTGTATATAGTCTAAAGTATGAAAGAAATGTATGTATATTTTTAGAACAACTAATTTCTGCATTAAACACAACAATACGCCATCGCATTCGCGACTCTCCTATGATTAAAAACGACACTTCCGGTTTTCTTCCCACCGGAGCGATTTCAAAATGGCGGCTGCGTGAAATCAGCGTATTGGATGTTTGCGGTGGTACTTGACGTAAGCGGTTGTAGGTGACGTAAGCAGGTTCCAGCTCACCACGCCCTTGGCAGTATAAAAACTTCTTGTTTCGTCAAAACCACTGCGAGTCCAGAGTTGGAATTAAGAAAACGATCAGGATAGAGTATTTTAGCATCTATTTAGCATAGCATTTATATAGTTATTTAGATTATTTTGTGTAGCCTAGTTAGTTAGTTAGTAGCATAGGCTAGCACTGTATCAGTTAGGATAGCTTCAAGTTAGCCAGAGCCGGACAGTAACGGAGTACATTTACTTGAGTACAGTACTTAAGTACAATTTTGAGGGATCTGTACTTTACTCGAGTATCATTTTTAGGGAGTACTCATGACTTTACTCAAGTACATTTGAGAGGCAAATATTGTACTCTTTACTCCACTACATTTCTATCCATAACCGTGAGTACCCGTTACTACTTCTAAAAAAAAAAAATGGAAAAACGAAAAATCTCGGAAACCCTCAATTTGTTGTTTCCCTCTCAAACGTGATTGGATTGTGCAGGCGCCACTGATTGGGACAGCCTATCAGCAATCACCTTCAGCTTTCCGCCAAAGTTAACTCCATGGTCAGATTTAGATAAGAGACAAAACCATGGACGAAACAATGGATGAAGACCCAGCAGGTCCATCCCGTGAATGTGCCAACCCGTGGCCCCACCTCGCCAGACTATTTCAAATTTCTGAACTTTCTGAAATTTTCTTAAATGTTAAATAAAGCAACGTGGTAAAAAGATGAAAATGACTTGATTTTACTTTCAATTCCTTTTACATTCTCCAAGGTATTAACATGAACATTTTTCATAACTCCATGTAGGACGTTTCTGTACATAAATGAAAGCACTGGCAGTAGTAATGCAATATTTAGAAAATGTACTCTTGTACTCTTGATACTCAAGTACTTTTAAAAACAAGTACTTCAGTACTTTTACTTAAGTAGACATCTGACTGTAGTACTTTTACTTGTACTTGAGTAAAATTTAGCAAGGGGTATCTGTACTTTTACTCAAGTAATGAAGCTGTGTACTCTGTCCGCCTCTGAAGTTAGCGTAGATTTATCTGTATTTAGTACAGTGGTCAGGATGGTAACGGAATAGAGGTGGAAATGGGCTTCTCCACACAGCTCGCGCTGAAAAGCGACGCAGTGCCAAACACTGCTCCTCCTGCATGTAACGTCACTCCATCACCGCAGCGCCGTCTTGATGTGAGTGATCATGTATATTTTAATCACAATTTATGGTTAGGTTAAAGTTAATCCTCTGGGGTCGACAACATCGCATTTTGCTGGATTTTTTTCACATAGGAGCAAAATATCAATATGAATATATGCCTACAGAGAGCGCGCGTTATTGACATCAACTCGACAAAACCCATCAGATGCCGATCGTGATGCACTTAAGACCGCAGTTTTTGAGCCAGCGGCTCGGATTGATATGGCCCTGTGTCCACAGACAATTCACCCTCCTCTACTTCAGGTGAAGGTGGGGGAGAAAAGTCCTCGATTTCAAATGACCGCTCTGTTGCAAAGCTACTTGCGTCACTCCAGTCACTCTCCATGTTAGAGTCTGACAGCAGCTGTCACTGCGGGTCTCAGGTGCACGCCCCCCCCCCCCCCCCCCCCGCTCAGCCCCGCCCTCGGTTCGTCCCCTCTATCTCCGCTGGGTTCTGCCCATTTTTCAGCATTTTTCAAATATTGCCAGTGGGTGGAGTCAGGCTCTGACCAGGGTTTAGTTACCCTTGCAGGGATGACGTCAAAACCCGGAGGACTAAGGCCCTGTCCCAGATGGCACACGCCGGACTTGTGGACTTCCTCAGAGTCCACAGTTCGGTGACGTCATGTAGTGCAGACCTATAGGGCCCTTAGTGCGAGTCCACGAGGGCGCATTGAGAGGTATTTTTGGGACAGACTCGATCGTCACTACAGGTTCGGGGAAATATGCTGCCTATTGTTGTTGTGTTTACATATGACTCAGTAAAGCAATGACATTCTGTTCTATTTATTTAATGAATCATAATCCGATCGTATTATTCAGCTCGCTATTATTAGCCTATGTTTGAGACATCAACCACTGGTCGATGATCAGAATGTTTGTATAAACTTGTCATAAAAACCGTAATGATAATTACACTTAAATATTTTCTTCTCAGCCATGTTAACAATTGTCCGAATTGTCCATAACTTGATGATAACTGGACGTTTTGCTCTACAATGTTGACTGCATACACTCTCACGGTACACCCCAGAAGTTCTTATCTAGATATTTATTAGAAACATACTGTATGTCTTCTAAAAAAAAAAATCCAAAGCTTCTTTTTTCGATATGGGTGTGTGGAATTTATGTTGTAGAGCAAAACATTCAGGTATCGTCAAGTTATCTTTAGCACAGGCCTTATTTTCACTCATAAATGAAAAGAAATGAAAAAACATTATAAAACCCCAAAGGAAAATCTCAATCTATGGCTGTTTTGCATTGCTTCTCCTGTAAAAAAAAAAAAAAAAAAGAATAGCATTTACAAGGTACTGAGTTGATGGAGTGACTGTTTGTCAAGGTTTGCCAGGTTAGTGACATTAAAACTTTTGTTTCAGACACTGTACATGCAATTCCTGAGTTATGCCTGACAAAATTAGTTCCTATTACTTTTGAATGGATAGAATATCAGATAATCCACAAAAATATGTACAAAAAAGAACTAATTGGTCACTGTCCATGTCAGTCAAATGTGTCTTTCTGTCAAAGTGGGAGATTTTTAGCCAGAATAAAATGCAATCTGGACTGACATTATGTCGATAAAAGTTTGGCTGTGTGACACTAACTGACTCTTAACTACACTAGTGTTATATTCCCTGATAAGCAGATGTAGTGCTGTGCAGCTGCTCCAACTACCTCAGGCCAGTGGAATAGACTCAAGCTAGAACAATAACATCAGGTCTTATTAAAGCTCCAAATGTTAACTCACATTGGACCTGATAAATGTCCTGAAGGACCATAAAATCTAAAAGGGTGACACAAACTTCAGAACACATACATCAAGAGACGACTTGGTAAATTGATCAGATGCTTTCACAGTTTCATTCATAAATCTTTAAATTAAATAAATTGAATAGCATATGGCATGAATTTGAATATCAAAAATAAAAGAGGTGTGCACATCCAAAATCCAAATTAGGCTCAGATACGGGATAACAAAACATGAACAAATGTATGACCAACGAACATATTCCGCACACTAAAATTGCAGCTCCAAAGAGTTTACTTACCAAACAGTGCAATGCTTTAACCAGTCAGGTCTATCAGGCACACTGCTGTATTGTGATCTCATGAGTTTTCCATGGGTATTTTTACTTAAAGTGTGGTTCTAACACATGTACAATTACTGACGATGCCATACACTGAAACGTACAATATTGAAAGCACTAAAATGCATATTATTTACGTATGAACACCTTACAGACAAACCAATGTGTACGAACGAATCCTTTTTTAAATCTAATACCGAATTCATGGAATTACCCAGTTGATTCTGTTGTATTTATGATCAATTATATTATATTTTCAATCGAACTTAACTGAGCTGACTCCTTTATTTAATTTGAAATTATGGCATTTCATTCTGTTCAGTATGACTTCTGATGCAAAATCATTTCACGAGTTCACACTTACAATTAGAGGGAGTAAAGTTTAATGCGTATTTGGCGTGCTGTCCGGGGGGAGGGCTCCATTTGTAGTGGTGTCCGAATCCATAGTGGACGTTATTGAGTGCACTTGTTCAATCCAACATTGCACTGCAATAACGAGTGTACAACCGATGTACGCTCAACGGCTGTCCGAATTCGCTCACTACTATTCATTCACTGCTTCAAGTGAACAGTATTAGTGGACTAACGTAACGTAGGGAATAGTGAATAGTGAGGGTTTAGGGGGCGATTTCGGATTCAGCCTTTGACTCTTGCCTGCTTCGTCAACGATTGCTACATGTCGTGTTTCGGTTGATGTGCGTTTGAACCTAAACTAGTGGATCGGGATAATATTTTCAGCGATTAATAACTTAAATTCTGCTCTGTACCTCATATAAAACTATTATAGACTGCCAAAGACGACTGCGACTGCAACACATTGTCATTTGGACTTCTTATACCGCTTTTGACATTTTTGCAATAATAATTCATGATTGTGATTACATGTCTTGTCTGTCTGTTTTGTTTTTGTTTTTGTTTTATATAACTGTACAGAGATTTAAGAAATGGATAGATTTACAGGTAGGAGTGGGATTAGCGGCTCAAATGATACTTTTAATGCTATATTATTGATATATATATTATATATATAATTAATGCTATAAATATTGTTAAAATAGTCATTTCCCTACACATTTCTGTCCATTACGTTTTATATAGGCTATTCTTTTTATTTTCTCTATAAAATGGTTAAGTTTAGGTTTGGGGTAGGGTTAAGGGATCCAATATGTATCTATAAAACTGTAAAAGGGTAATTAGGCTACACAAATATCTTTTTGATATAAAAGATTTAAAAATATTTTATGGTTTTTTTTGCTGTAAATATGTAATGTTTACGTTTAATTGTCAAAACGTCCATATGGTACATTTCAGAATCTATCTAAATATACAAAAACATACGCGTTGTACCTGTAAATGGTACGTATTGATACCTACGTATTAACAATGAGACCAGGGCGATAATACACAGTATTGTGTCTGATGATGACGATAACCGGACACAATAGTGTGTATTATCAGTATCATTTTATACTTGCCCAGATGTTATCTTAATTCATTATTAGATGCAGGGAAAGTTTAGACAATAAGACTTGATAGCAGAACAGGCAGGGGAGTATCGTCCGTTGTTCCCTCTATGATTGATTCATCACTTGTTTCTCACTTTCATCTCTGAGCACTGTTGGAACTTTGCATTTCAGCTTTTCTAATGTCACTGTCTCCTTTGGATGAATTGTTGTTGTATTTCTCATCTGCAAGTCGCGTTGGATAAAAGTGTCTGCTAAATGAATGAATGCAAATATACATGATTGATGGTGCTCAAGTTTCAATGCAAATGCTAGAATCAAACCCCACTGGCCTGAGCAAATGCATCACTGCCAAAAATCAGAACGGCACAGTGAATTTATATTTAATTTATGTTTCTAAAAAGTATTTACATAAATGCAATCACATTCCACATTTCCAATACAGTCCTATGTAGGCAGTGTTGGGAAGAATCAGTAACAAAGCATTTTTCAGTAGTGTGACAGACAAGTGAGTTGAGGAAAGAACTAAGCGCAATATCATGTTTTCACTGACTGAAAGCATGAAAGTTCTGTTAATTCACACAGTCCATGTATCAAGCAATTAAAATAAATGATCATACAGTACATAAGATGAGTATAACACTCACCAAGGCTACATTAGAAAATACAGTAAAATTATTAAATATTACAATTTATTTTTCTATTTTCTATATTTTAAAAAATGTAATCGATTCCTGTGATGGTGAATCTGAAATTTCAGCAGCCATTACTACAATCTTCGAGTTATCTCGCAGGAAAGGACTGTCGGTCTCTGCTGTGGGCGCGGTACATGGTTTGGCGCTGGCGCACATCTTGCTGAAGATGACATATCTGCTGAACTGCTGAAGACATATCTTTTTCGGCAGCACTTGATTCAGTAGAATTAACACTTTCTCTTCTCTTCTATTCTATTAAAAAAAAAAAAAAAAAAAAAAAAAAAAAAACTGCACTAAAATTAAACTGAGAGGGGTTATAGCACTTACGTATTGTTGTCCTACTGTTAGTTTAACTGCTTCTATTGTTCTCATTTGTAAGTCGCTTTGGATAAAAGCGTCTGCTAAATGAATAAATGTAAATGTAAATGTAAATCTTCCGTCTCGCATGCGCAGCTCTAGATTCCAGAAGATTTGAACTCACTTACGGGCATTAGTATGCGGGATATTTATAAATAATTTATATCTAGATAGATTAGATAATTCATTCTCAATTTATAGTTTATTTGTATGGTCGGATGCGCGTGACTGGATGATGACCGGTGTCGTGGTCATTCTCAAGTGTCGTGTTGCTGTTGTATCAGTCAGATCAGCGTGGCACTCAATAATCGGGACAAGAGAGGTCCCGTACGGGACAAATAAATTACGCCCAATAATCGGGTATCGGGACGTCCCGGCTAATTCGGGACAGTTGGCAACCCTAGATTAGGATGAGATATAATTCAGATTCACTAACCTCATAAAACACTCCACGGATTGTTAAACAACATAATATATAAGGTATAATCTGATAGAGCCGACTGTATGGTAAGTTGATGTGTGTACAAGTAGCAGAGCAGAACAAACATACATGTAAGATACCAATAAGGCATTTTCAGTAATAATATATGGCGACATTATAATGTCAATAATCGCGAGAAGATTTGAGATCCTCGCGAGAGGAAATAAGATACTCGCGAGAGGAAATGAGATCCGCGCGCGCACAACCGAAAGCCGCACGCGCGCATATTACTTTTGTGCGCAGAATTTCTCTGCTCGCGCGTGCAGGATTGTAACCCGCGAGGAGAAAACTGTGCTTTGAGCGCGCATAGAATCCCATGTACAAGTCCTTGCTCTGCTGCTCGCGAAACTTGAACCTGCTCGCTCACTCGCGGTTAATCTTTTTGGCAGTAGATGGGCGGATCCAGTCGGCATCATTTCACTACGCATGATTGGTTCCAGTTCCTGTCCTCTATGATTGGCTGTACCATTTCGCTGTGTGCCAAATTATTCAAACATGGAAAAACTTTATATTGAATTTATTTCACTTCTTAAGTTCAAGTAGTAGAGAGATTAAAGGCTCTTCCCTGGCTGGTATTTCTGTATTATACATTCTTTATTATAATATTCTGAGATATAGAGTTTTGATTTCCATGAGCTGTAATCATTGGCAGAACTATTCAGATCATTTAATAATTAATTTAGTAAAAGTAATATCACACTGTAAAATTAAGATTAAAAAAGTTCGGTAAAAAACCTCATGCGAATAAAGCTGGTGAAAGTGTGTTTCCATCAAACGGCTTTAAAGCAAACAAAAACCTGTGCGTAATGACGTCACATGCTGTTTTGCGATCATTGATTTGAGACATTTTAAGGTGTTTCTTTATTATTATTATTTATTCGCATGAGGTTTTTTACCGAACTTCAGATAATTCGATTGACAAGTGGATGGAAACTTGACTAGTGACTGACAGGGAACATTTTACTGTACAATGAGTTTTTACACATCTATTTCTACTTCATACTCAATACTTGTTTTCATGTTTTTTTTAAGTTTACAGTGTGATATTACTTTTACTAAATTAATTATTAAATTATCTGAATAGTTCTGCCAATGATTACAGCTCGTGAAAATCAAAACTCTATATCTCAGATTATTAGAATAAAGAATGTATTATACAGAAATATCAACCAGGGAAGAGCCTTTAATCTCTCTACTACATGAACTTAAGAAGTGAAATAAATTCATGTTTTATTACTGGAAATTATAAAGTCACAGTTGAACAGTAATATAAAGTTTTTCCACGTTTGAATAATTTGACACACAGTGAAATGGTACAGCCAATCACAGAGGACAAGAACTATAACCAATCATGTGTAGTGAAATGATGCCGACTGGATCCGCCCACCTACTGCCAAAAAGATTAACCGCGAGCGAGCGAGCGAGCGAGCAGGTTAAAGTTTCGCGAGCAGCAGAGCAAGGACTTGTACATGGGATTCTGTGTGCGCTCAAAGCACAGTTTTCTCCTCGCGGGTTACAATCCTGCTCGCGCGAGCAGAGAAATTCTGCGCGCAAAAGTAATATGCGCGCGTGCGGCTTTCGCTTGTGCGCGCGCGGATCTCATTTCCTCTCGCGAGGATCTCAAATCTTCTCGCGATTATTGACATTATAATGCCGCCATAATAATAATTTAAAAAATGTGTTCAGAACATTGTGCAGCTTCAAGTTAAGATACACTATGCAACTTTTGGCCCTCTAGCAGTTAAAAAACAAAACTACATGCATTTTGCGGTAGAACATCGTTTTGGTTGCCCTTCGGCTCTGTGTGATTGTGCGGCATATGACCCTTCACAATAGATAATGTTTTACAATGAACTCTGTTAGAGACCTACATACATGGCAATATCTGTTCAATAAAATACCTTACTCGCTTATTGAGTAAAAAAAAACATTTTCTTTTTTTCAACATTTCAAAAAGCCAAGCCAATGTTGATTCTCGTTTTATTACAAGCTCTGTTCCATTCTCTTTTTGCCGGAAGACTCTCCTCTGTTCGGCATTTTTTTTTCAAACTGGTGATTTTCTGGAGGTTCGAGATTTAACTGCTCCATGTCAACTTTCTCGCTCATTTCTCTATTTACGGATATGAGACGCACGGGAGAGTAACGCCGGTATGCAATTTCCTGCGAAAGCCATCCCGTTAGGTCTAAAATATAAACACTTTGGCCTATAATAGTCTAACCATAGTGAATCAGGGTAAGACAAAAACACCTTTTGGAAGAAGGACTGATGATCTATTGACTTGTTACTTACATTTTTGTTAATTTTGAACAAAAATAAATTACACAGTGTGCCTTTAAATAGAAATCCGTAATAGTTTTACTACACTGTGGTATATTTTGAGAATAGGCAGGCTTCTAAATACCACATCTATACATTCATGTTAGCAATCGTCCTGTATAGTCACTTTGAGCTTTTAGTCCTCTGTGATTCTGATTCAATCAGTGAAAGCCCAATAAACAGGGTCACGGGTCAAATTCTTTCCAGAACAATCTTTAGGGGAGGTTTTATCTGCTGCTGGAGGGTAATGGACCTCTTACTGCTTTGTGGTAGATTTATTGACTATCTGAGGACCCCGATGCCCCTGATCAGTCTCTGCACACTACATCTGTCTTCACTCATTATCACACATGCATATGGAGCTTTGCAATCACCCTGTCTGCCAGAGTCCATTACCCTAGAAGCCAAGTACTCTGGCTCAATCAAAAGCAAGATAACAGACAACTTACATCACACATGAACAATGACATACATAAGGGATATGCTGTACAAAAATTGTTCACACGCTTAAGCGTAGTGTACATCGTTGCCGTTGTGTGTCTGAAGGTCAGAATGTGTTTGTATTACTGTTTCACATCGATCCACTCTTTCCTCTTATCCTTTCCTCTCTCTACCTCCCCTTCCTATATCAAGAGCTCAAATGCTATGGAGACCATTCAAAGAAAAAGCAGCATTCTACATAATGAAGCGCTGTTTTCAGCTATTCAAGAATATAACAGTACTCTGAAAGTAAAATCATAATGCTTGAACTGAGAGAGGAAGTACACTGATGTTTTGACTGTCTACTCCATCCAAAGACATGACTCCCTTTTAGCGGCGGTTATTTAAATGTGCAAAGGTTTCTAACACATTAGGTTAAATTGTGGTTGTGTTATCTGGGTGTGATAAACCAACCTGCATATTCCCATAACAGAAAAAAGAGGAATCATTTGAGGAGTGTTAAGATACTAATTACATTTGTTACAATTAATAAACAGCTACAATTATATGGTTGGCTGGACACAATTTAGTATTCCTCCATCACGGAGGCACCGCTATGAATTTATGATTAGAGGATGTGGAAATAACTATTGCTTAAATTAAAGGGTTAGTTCACCCAAAAAAGAAAATTCTGACATTAATTACTCACCCTCGCCTCGTTCCAAACCCATAAGACTTTCGTTCATCTTCGGAAGACAGATTAAGGTTTTTTTTATGAAATATGATAGCTTTCTACCTGATGTTACCCATAAAAAATGTATTTTGTTGGTATAAATGATATGTATTTACTATTTAGGTTTATTTAAATAATATTAATATACAGTATTTGACTTGAATTAGTTAATTTAGATGCTACCATTTTTTGTCTAACAAAAATGTTTAACTTTATTTCCAGGGTTCAATCAGATTTTCAATGTTAGCCTATCTCCGACTTTTGGATCCCATTGTATATTATACAAAATTTGGAGCGTGTCATGTTTTTCATGTCCTTCCCCTTTAATTGGCACAGTTGCCATGGTTCCCTTCAAATTAGATGAGTTTTACAGTCCAAACCATTGTGACATAAATTGTGTTCCTGCCTTTACCCTACGATAAGCCTGCTTTTCAATTAACAACAACAACAAAAATTATCCTTGAGGATGATGTTTATTATTGCTATTTTTCAGGAAAAGTCCAACATGGGTACAAATATTAATAAGGCAGAGATGAAAGATTTAGATCATATGTGTTTGCAGTCACTCCTCAAAACGCTTGAGGACCTGTGGTGTATCATGATTCATCCACTTGCGGTAATTGGTTGCCCATATGAGGTGACCATGGCAACAATGCTGGAATGTGTGTATACAGAAGGATGTGTTGTCTGTGTGTTCAGTTTTCCAAAAGCACATTCTCTCATTAGCACAGATAATGTTTTATAGGTGTGTGGGAGGTCTGTTTGCACAGGGACCATGCTTTCCCCTCAATTACCAAATGAGTTTGCACAGGCTATGGCAACAAACTCATGAAAACTCTGCGAGGACCCAGCACAAAGTGTGTCAGGATGTATTTAAGGATGAGACACAGAGCTAATAGTATCAGAGCAATATGTGTTTTTATGGAGCAGTGTTAATCTAATAAGCAGCCGGGGTAATTATCTTGAGTGCGAGTAGGTGTGTGTGTGCGGGAATGGTGTTTTTTAAAGTGTGATGTAGAAGCGATTACACCCAGTGGAAGGTTGAAATGTGTTTATGGTGATACAACAGCTGGACAGTCAGGCATTAAGAGATCGTTGATCCCCACGTGCACAAATCTTCACGCTTGCACAGTATGAGACAGTTGAGATGTGGAATCCGAGTCTAGTTTAGACAGAAAAATTACTGTTTTTAATGATCTAGCACAGGTATGCTGAATAAGGCATTGAGGAGTCTTAATTATCCATATGTTATTGTGCCTAATTCTGAAATAAATGCCAGTGATTGTGGCTGTTTGCTTTGACTCCTCGTGTGAATGTTTTCCCTCTGTTGCCTTTGGAGAACATCTGCTTATTATTTTGCCGACAGTACAACTTATCAATTCGCCATAATGCCGTAACACCTGCTGTAAAAGAAACTTGCAGAATTTGAATAGATATGATCATATTTTTAAGATATATATTAAAACATGCATTTTAGTCCGAGACTAGGCTTAAGGCTTGTCTGTGAAACCAGGGGATATTTAGAGACATTTAAAACCCCTCTGTGACAAGGTATTGTTGAAATGGCTTTCACATTAATGCTCTTTCACACCCGCATAATTGTTTCGCTGATTAACTTGCCATGCTTGCATGTTTTAATTAAACACATTTTCAGGATTTATGCCCTTTCATTTATTTATCTCCCATCTTACAAAATGGTCACCTGGGGCATATTTTTTGGTGGAATTAAATGCGGTTTAATTATTTTCACGGGAAGAAATTGTTCATAAACATTCACACGTGTAGGTTTGTTGAGCGCGACCTTATTTTAAAAGTTTCTTCCATGTTCTTTTGTTTGTTGCTTTTTGACACTCACATTCTGGCAGATCCAATACAATAAACAAGACAGATGCAATAACCATGATGCAAGAATTGCAAGATAGAAATGTTCTCGTTTAAAATGTTGGCTCTCTTCGTGAAAAAAAAAAAAACACCCTAAGGTCTCACTCTTTAGATATTTCTCTTGAATGAGCAAGAGTCTCTGTTCAAATGGCGAAACTGCTGTTTGGTTACCAGAGTAAAACTCCAAATATTAAATGAGCGAGTGAAATCAGACAACTGCTATGAGCACAGGTGCATGATAGGTAATTAGTGGTGAATGGTGACAATAGATAATTAGCATTGATATTAGTATTCCTCATTTAAATACTATAGTAATACTCCAAAAGACCAAAATGTTAGCAAGTAGGCCTAATTAGTCCACAAATCATGTGGTTTTATGAGGAAAAGGTGGCTTGAATTTGTTTTGTATTTGGCAATGCCCAATACCACTTAGAACACAACAACATCAACTACCCAGAACACTCTTGCAAACACTTAGCAACAGCATAGCAACCATCCAAACATTGTGTTGTCAATGTTTTCATTGGAAAGCACCATTTAAAATGTATTAAAATATCTGTTCAAAAGTTTGGGGTCAGGATTTTTTTTTTAAAGAAAGAAAGAAGAATGAATTGTATTGATCAAACGTGACATGAAAGACATTTATAATATTACGAATAATTTATATTTCAAATAAAATGTTGCTATTTCACTTTCTATCATTCAATTTTTTTTTATAAAACGCTTTCCACAAAAATTTTATAGGGTTACTTCACCCAATAATGCAATTTTTTTCATTATTTACTTACCCTCGTGTTGTTCCAATCCATCCACTTTCGTTCAGCTTAGAAGCACAAATGAAGATCTTTTTAACGAAATCTTCTTCTTCTTCTTCTTCTTCTTCTTCTTCTTCTTCTTCTTCTTCTTCTTCTTCTTTGGTGTTTTACAGCAGTTGACATCCATAATTGCATTACTGCCACTTTTTCAATGAAACCTGAGAGTTTGCTGTCCCTCCATTGACAACCTATGCAACTCAACTACCACTTTCAAGCCCCAGAAAAATAAAATCATCATTAAAGTAATCCATGTGATTTTACTCCAGTGGTTTAACCTCAGTTTTACAAAGCGGGGCGAGTGCTTTGTTTGCGCAAAAACAAACATTTTACTTTACCACAACGAGCGTTCACGAGAGCACCACGGCGCATGCGTGTTGTGTTGACGCGACAGCAGATCAACAAAACACGCATGCGCGCGAGTCGCGACCACCAGAGATGGCACCTGAGCAGACGTTGTTGCGTGAACGCGCGTTGAAGATTAATAGTTTGTAAATTATGTGGTAAATTATGTTTTTTGCGCTGACAAAGCACTCACGTCGCTTCATAAAATTGAGGTTAAACCTCTGAAGTCAGGTTACTTTAATGATGGCTGTCTATTGAGGAACAATAAGCTCTCAGATTTCACTAAAAATATCTTAATTTGTGTTCGGAAGATTTGGTTTGGAACGACATGAGGGTGAGTAATTAATGACTGAATTTTTATTTATTGGGTTATAACCCCCTTTCAAGAGGCACAACTGTTTTATCATAATAATACCAATAAAAAGAAGAAATGTTTTTTTGTGCACCAAATCAGTTTATCAAAGGCTGAAAGGCTGATGAAAATTCAGCTTGCATTCAGGACGCGAGAACTTAACTGAAGTAGTTGAAGGAGATCGCAATTCTCGCGCATGCGTCGTGGAAATCTCTTGAAGTCTCGTTTCAGGCCTACAAGGAAGAAAAGGAATAGTCGAATAAAGTCGTTATTTTTGTTTGTTTTTTCGCACAAAAAGTATTCTCGTTGCTTGATAAACTTATAGTTGAGCCACTGTTGCGACATGGAATATTTAAACATTTTCTTTAATGACTCTCTGGGCCGTCAAGTTTCGTTCCCTTAGGGAGCCTATGGAGGAGTGATAAACCTCTCAGATTTAATCATAAATATCTTCATTTGTGTTCCGAAGACGAACGAAGGTCTTACGGTGTTGGTACAGCATGGGGGTGAGTAATTCATGACATAATTTTAATTTTTGGGTGAACTAACCCTTTAATGTTGGCTGCTGAGTTGCTTTAGCTTTACTAAACTGTGTATTCAGCGCTATGATGCATCTTCAGATGTTTAATTAGATTGCTTCCCTCCTCTCGACACCTTAGCTGAACATAACTTACAGTCTGCCTTGCTGTTGTCATCATCCTTTATCTTGAAATGAGCCCAAACTGCCGACATTATACTCTCCTATGCCTCAGTTCACCTCGACAAAGCACTCGTGGCGGCCAGTTTCGTTTCGCAAAATGTACGTGGTATCGGCAATTTTTTATGAGTACGAGTATATGAGGACAGAATCGGCCCGATGCCAGTATCGGTATTGGGCCATCCCTAGTCATACACCTACAGAAAGAGCGTGAATGGTTGAAATGAGGTGTTATAGAAGATGCACACTATTCTTTTGGGAGGAATTATGTGATGCAGCAAGTATGATGTGGTGTTTTTGTTTGTTTTGTTTTTCTATGAGAAATTGAATTGACCATATCTCACAGGAAGGATACTGTAGATTTGGAATCTGAATTGGAATGAAACATTTTCTGAATTACAATTCTAAGATATTCAACTCCTAATGCATTCTGGGAAACACCTATATCATTTTATTGTTCTCTCTGTCTGTAAGGCCTATAAAAATTCAACCTTCAAGGCTTTTTAAACTTTTATTTTTTATTAGCTAAACTACGGTGGCTGAGAGAGCTCAATGTGATGTAACTGAAGAAAACACATGCAAATAGAAAAACACCTGCAAATTAAGAAAACAACATCTTCATCAGTTTTACAACACAAGTGTGCTCCAAATACTCACAACACAATACAGAAACGCGCTGCAAAGGTTCACAACACGACCAAATACAGAAACGCACTGCAAATAGCATAGAACACAACTGAAATGTTTCCAGGGGAAACAAGTGACGAACCCGGCTCAATGTCTACGTTTTTGTAGCCTTGTTTTATTTTACTTTTTTTTCTTGCAAAACATACAGAGATGACATGTTTATGACATACAACTTATACAATATACAAAATGAATTAACAATATGTTCAATGTCATCAGAATACAAATCAGAAAAGAAGAGTTAACAAAGAGCTGAAAAAAAGGATAGAGAAAAAGGACATGAGGGTAAGGTATTAGCTAATTTACAGCGTGTTTCTGTATTTGGTTGTGTTGTGAGTATTTGGAGCACACGTGTTGTAAAACTGATGAAGATGTTTTCTTAATTTGCAGGTGTTTTTCTATTTGCATGTGTTTTCTTCAGTTGCAGCGTGTTGACCTCTCTCGGCCACCTTACTAAACATGAATTTCAATTTATTTTAATTCTACCTTACTTACCAAACCGTGATATAGTTGTTACAAGCTCAGTGATGGAAACAATAAGGTTGCTAGTTCAATCCGTGCAAAGTGCGAGCTATCCTTAAACGGATAGACACAATACTGTAATTTACTCACCCTCATGTCATGTCATTCAAAAGCTATATGACTTTCTTCATTTTGTAGAACACAAAAGAAGATATTTTGAAAAATGCTAGTAACCAAAGGAGAAAGTCGTACGTATTTGTGACGACTTGAGGATGAGTAAATAATGACAGAATTTTCATTTTTAGGTGAACCATAAAGAAAAGACTTAATCAAGTTTTTTCAGGGGAATGTGCCTACTACTGGATACTAAAAGTGAAACTTTAAACACATTTTTACAGTTATTCTCCCACATATAACTGTTATATACAAAGAAAGAGCCTCAACTGAGATTCCGAGATGCTCCATAAAGTGCAGTAAACAGAAGCTGCAGCTGCGTTATTCTTCGAAAATAATGAAGTGTGATGAACAAGCAGAGCAGGTTACCAAAATACTAGCAGGTGCACAGCATGAATCATAGGCTCTTTTATAAAAATTGTTAAGAATATTGAAAAATTTGAGCTAATAATGACACCAATTATGATATTCAAGAACAGCTATGCCAAATTTCTTAGAGCTTTGTTGTGTTGTCTATGCAGATATCTAATAAACAAATCATATAGTCATACCATACAGCTGGAATCTCCATCTGCCAAACAATAACAGGTCCCAACAAGACCATATTAAAGTAGTGATGTGCAAAGCTACATGTTTTCAAAATAAACTTGACTAAAAGACATGTTGGCTAATCTGTTTTAAGAAAGTTCTGTATAATTAAGCTTCACCTAACCCAAGCATTATTAGGGGGCATTGACATAATACAGATTATTGCGTTCTAACTAAATGGGGTGGTCTAGAACAGAATACAGGCATCTCAAGACATTTTGGACTATTTTGACATATAGACAACATTTCTGAGGGAGTTTGCAATGTGAAAACTTACTAACAGCTAAATTAAAGCACCCACAGCATAGATAGATAGATAGATAGATAGATAGATAGATAGATAGATAGATAGATAGATAGATAGATAGAGCCTCCTTGAGAAATTCTCTATTCTCAGGACTTGTTTATCCCTCACAATAACAAAGAGCTGCATCAGCATGTCCTCGAGATAGTTTCTAAAACCACTACATAATCATTATTTGATCAATTAGATCTTAAGCCTCTTGGATCATGAGTTGTTAAAGCCTTCAGGTGAACCTCAGGCCCTGCCATGCTGATTTCAGAACTAGTGTGCTCTGCAGAACACTCTTGTATGCAAATGTTGTGGACATGTGTTGTGTTCTCGGTGTCCCTCCTATAACCCTATGCTAAATTCTAGATACTCTCAGCTGGCGCCTGGCTTCTCTCCTGAGCGGGAAGGGTAAATATAAAGGCACCTAAATTATGCAAGATGCGCATGAAAATGTCAGGGCTAAATTCAGTATTTCTTCCATTGTCTCCCTGGCATTTCGATGTTTTATGCATTTTATAATTAGGCAGAGGCTCCAGAGGGAATGGAGAGCAATAAGACTGTGTGCATTACTATAGCTGGGGTGTCACTACTCAGACCCATGGGTTTATTTGAAAGGCAAATTTCAAAATTAAGTCAGTCAAGGTATTTTAGAATGAAAGGTTGACCATACCAGTGTCCATCTGTTGTTGCTCCTTCAAATGTGGTAAACAGCATGTAATTGGTGCAATACGGCTAGTAGAATCAATTTGTGATGGTACTGCATGTGATGGTACTAGTAGCATTATAATACAGTGAGTCAGTAGCCCCTTTCACACAAACAGTCTACTGGTAAATTATCAGTAAATTACCAGTAAGAGATCATGTGTGAACAACAGGACCTTTTCAAAAATACAGGTAAATTAATTTACTGTACCAGTCAGGGAAGTTGTAACATTACTAGTAAATTACCGGTAATGTGCTCTGTGTGAAGGCGGAATGAAGATTTACTTCGTACGAGGTCAGAACACGCTGACATAAGACGTCTGCTTTGGGCCAATTATAAAGTTCTTCTTAGAGATGACGTGATTACTCCACACTGTTTACTGTAAACTTTTTTTTTAGTTGTTCTATGTAAATAGATTAGATTACCATCTTTAACCGTTGAGCCACGTTTCGCAGCTTTTGCAATGTCTCGCGCTTGACCCTGCCACCTTTTTTATTCATCAGTGATGCGGCTCTGCAGTTGGATAGCCTACTATTATGCGCACCTCGTGTTTTTAAAAGCAAAAACGCGTTCTGTTTGATAATCTCCTTATGACTTTCTCTCAGACGTCAAAAAAATGTTGTTAAGTTGAACAGATAGTGAATCTAAAGGTCTTCTCCTTATGCGGACGGATGAAGACAACTGCACGCCGTTTAAAAATCACTTCCGATGACTGACATCACAGAATTTACCGGTATTTTGGAGCTGATGATGTGTGAATCATAGATATCCATAATAAAGGCTAGATGTCTTACGGCGGAGTCTCTATCGTCATCACCTGCGGCCATCTTGTCACAGGCAAGCTTTCTGGCGGGCTCTGTGGTATGATGTAAGATGAGTGATCAGCACGAACACAAATACTCTTATCTCGTTGAAATCTTGATGGATTTACAAACGGTTTGGTTTCTTACAAACGTTATTAACGTGGCTATAATTCTGGATGATTATTTATTTAAACACTTATTATTCATAAGTATGCAGTGTAGAGATGCACCGATGTGAAAATTGTGGCCGATACCGATAACCGATATTAATATTGCTGTTATGGCCGATACCGATATTTACCGATGTCGATATCTCTGTATAGAAAACACATAGCGAGGATTAGGGCTGCACCATATTGGTAAAAAATGACGTTGTGATATAAAAACAATTTCACCAGATGACTTGAATAGCTCTATTTGGAAAGAATGAATCATTCTAGAATGACTGGGGTGGTTTTGTCATGGAGTAAATCCGCATAGAAACTAATATTAATAGAATGTTAACTAATGTAGTTAACTAGACTTTAATAAATTGAACCTTATTCAGGGTTTCTGCAGGGTTTAGTCAGTCAAATTTAAGACTTTTTAAGACCTTTTTATGA
The DNA here is from genome assembly GCA_030578255.1 of Tiaroga cobitis. Lineage (NCBI taxonomy): Eukaryota > Metazoa > Chordata > Actinopteri > Cypriniformes > Leuciscidae > Tiaroga > Tiaroga cobitis. The sequence continues at coordinate 37,960,214 of CM060592.1, read as the reverse complement.
CCATTATGATTTAAATTCATGACCTACACGAATTACGAAAAATAACTTCCTTTCAAAAGTCTTTTTTTTTATTGACTTTCATTAAAAGTAATAAGTTTCATTATTTAAAGGTTCCATTTTCTTAAGAGTAACAAACTGAAGGCTCCCTTTTCTCAATAAGTCTCAATAACACAGGAACAACACTCAACAATTATCACGATAATATATATCAGTCAATATCGATAGTTATCACGATAAATGTCAATTCTTTATTTCTTTCAAGTTTAAAGGCAAATTTTCTTCTCCTAACTGAAAGTTGTAGAAACCAGACCGTTAATTGTGGTTTTAAACTACTCTTTATTGTCAGAACATATGACAAACACTTGCCAAACAGGTGAACATTTCACAAATCTGAGGTAGAACATTCAAACATGTGTAATTTTTCCTTAACAAAATTAATATCTTTATTGGAAAATTAATTTCTTAGTTTCTGCATGTGCTAATGGGGGATATTGTTTCAAGTCTTGAAACAGGTTTGTGTTGCCTGACTTTGATGGCACGTTTCTTCATGAAATGTATGAAAAACAGTATAGCCTAAATACATTAAATACTGTAATTATATTCCATTAGTCCTTTAATACATTGTCTATATTAATAATATAATACACTTCAATACGTATATCCCACATTTCACGGTGCAGTTAATATACTAGGCTAACGTTATAGTAGCCTAAATCCATGGTAATTATGGGAATTTGTAGACGGAAAAGCTTCCGACTGTCTCGTTGCGCACAGTGTTTCTCCTGTTCGTCAGCGCCGTTTCATCTGCCTTTAAACTGGTTTAAATCACTGAGACATTTGTGTTCTAAGCTGAATTCAGGCGCTTCTCACTGGATCTCGTGAGCGAGACCGATCAGAGTAAACCAGAACGCGTCTGCTCTAGTGAGCTCGCGCTGCCGTTTGGACTTTGAGCCGAGCGCATAAACAGTCCGGGAGGCGCGCGCGGTTCAAATGAGTTTCGTTATAGAGAAAAAAATATATCGCGATAATGAATGAATGAGAATATCAATTTAAGACGTGGCTAAATGTAACTTATGACCTTGTATGGAAAATCCGGACGTTTTTATGACTTTTTATGGCCTAAAATTCTTATTATTAAATTTAAGACGTTTTATGACTTTTTATGACTCCGCGGAAAGTAACCCTGCTTATTGTAAAGTGTTTCCGATTTATGTCTCTTGAGTTCAGTGTTGGACAGATCACAGATCAGTTGTTTTAACCATTCATTAAAGTGAATCGGTTCAAAGGAGTCATTAGTTCGCGAATCGGACGTGTCATTAACGGACCACGGCACACGTTGTGTGATTGTCCCGGCAGTTTAGGACATCGCACAAGATTTGTCTCAACACAGAAAACATTTCATCACTAGATAGATTTTTGTTTTGTTTATTGAAAGTGTGGTTTATGTCATCTGAATGTGTGGAAAGCTTTTCAGAGAAGATAAGGTAACGTTTTAGCACAATTCACAACCAGTGGTAGTTCAGAAAAAAAAAACTTCGGTCTTCCGACCTTTTATCATCGTGTATTCTCAAAGATATTCAGTCAACTCAATGCATTAATATGCGCGAGGGAGGGAGAGAGAGCAAAACCGTCTGAAGACGGTGTGCGCGCGACCGGGGCTTTCACTCGCTCTGCTCGTTCCCTCAGTTAAACAAGCGCAGCAGTTGGTCATCTACATCACTCACCGGTCAAATAAGGCTTCGGCGGGACAAAAATACGCCTTAGTAAGGCTGATAGAAAACAGCGTGCAAGTTCCAGTCTTGCGCTTGATGTTTAAACTGACAGGACTTGAGCTTGTAATGAATGCGCTCGTGCAAAAACAAACATCCCCACCCCCGCACTCACATCTGCACTCACATCTACACACGAATGATTATCGGCCTGTTCACATCGGCCCTATTTTGACATCGGAACGATACCGATGTGTAAAAAATTGACCATATCGGCCGCCGATATATCGTGCACCACTAATGCAGTGTCATAACTACATCTCTGATATTTATAACAAACCAAACCGTTTGAAAATCGGTAGAAAATTGAGAAAGTTATGGTTATTTAAAAAGTACATGCACCATTAAAACACAATGTTACGAGTGAGCGAGCTGCCTGTGACAAGATTAGGGCTGGGTATCGTAGCAAAATGTTCGATACCGATACCGATACCGATACCTTGACTTCGATACCGGTTCCTGAACGATACTTTTTTCGATACCAATTTTATGTAACCATATAACATTACCTAATTTTTATTTTTTCAGTTTGTTGACTTTTTTACACTCATGAAACTGCATGAAAATTAATTGAAATGCATTACACTGTCACCTCTGATAACAGATCACTCTAAATTGTAATTTAGACACATGCATTTTCTGTAAAGCTGCTTTGAAATGATATGTATTGTGAAAAATGCTATACAAATAAATGTGAATTAAATTAAATATAGGCTACTGGGGGGCGGGATATAGCCAATGCCTCGCGCTCAGCACACATGAAGCTTGCCGCAAAGCACTGGCAAAAGTAGCCTAATGATTAGGATGTGCCGGGAAACAATAGCAAGGAGATATTTTAATTGTTTATTAATGAACAAGTGTTTACTAATGGTGTGTTCACACCGAACGCGAATTTAATTATTTGCGCGAGTAGATTACATACAAAGTCAATGCAAAGACGCGAATAGACGCATCATTCGCGCCGGGCGTCGCGAATGACGTGCGCGTTTGCCGCGAACGTCTTCCGCGCAAGTTGAAAAATTTGAACTCGAGCGGAAGATTCAAGCGTCTAACTAGACGCGATAGACGCGTATTTGACGCTCTATTCGCGTTTGGTGTGAACACACCATTACTCTCAAGTGTATTCTGTGCGCTTCTAAGTGCCTTGGCTTATCAGATTTACCGTGTTACCGGTCTTGGCAGCAATTAACTTGTCGAAAATATTGCATCGCGTGCTTCTGGCATCGAGTCTGGCACATAGGTACACTTTGGATCATTTCCACATATTTTCTATCTATCTGGGTTGGGATGCTTAGCCTACACACACACACACACACACACACACACTACAGCCTCACGTGCGACAAGCCACGTCTCTGGGCAGCCGCGTAAACTAGTGTTTTTGCCAATCATGCTGCATGCTTATTGTTTCACTGACGTTGACGAGATTAACCACTTAGGTACCAAAATTTGGTACCGAAAAACAAGACATGTTTCGATACTCGGTAGTACCGAAGCAATTCGGTCGGTACCTAAAAAGTACCGAACTCGGTACCCAGCCCTAGACAAGATGGCCGCCAGGTGCGGATGTCGACCTCCATTGGCCAGCAGCGCGGACGAGACATCTAGCCTTTATTATGGATATCTATGGTGTGAATGGTCTCTTACTGGTAAAAAAGCCAGAATGCCTTTGCTTGTGTGAACAGTAATTGTGTATTTACCTGTGAAGTCATTCTGGAATTTTTACGGTAATTTACTGGGATTTCTGTGTGAATCAGTGGCTGCGTTCCAGTTCGTTTTTTTATTCCCTTCCCTAGTCGCTAACTTCCCTCAGTCTCGATCACTCGGATGTACATCATTGGTTACGTTGCATGAGTGTCCTCTACTGGGGGAACCCTGTGCTGTATTGGAACGCCCTAAGCCTTTGATTACTTAATCCGCTATAGAGTGGATGTATTATTTACTTTTTTTTTTAATTGTAGCACACATCAATAATATAATTATTAGTCAATTATTATTTTTTTTAATCAAATGCAATAATTGTACTGAATCTGAATTTAAAAAAAACTACAAGCCAATAAAATAAGATAACCACACACATGGAATGGAGAGCATGGAGCACACACGGAGCGGAAAAGTGAAACCTGATCACCGAACACGGAGGGGCGGGGCGGCATTTTTTCGGGCTTTTTACTCTTTCGGCCCAAAAAAAGAAAATGCCATTTTCGGGCGATAATTTTCGGCGGCCGAAATTTCGGTGCATCCCTACTACTATATATAGCTGTGTTTGGATTGTTTTAAATAAAAAAAATTTATATTTATATATCATAGAGTTGTTTGTGGTGGTGGTAAATTAAACATGTTCAGAACACACTTCAAAATGGCGGCGGGGATTCCACGAAGGGGAAGTGCTTAGGGAAGTTTGGAGTGCTTGTCTAAAAGTGGAGTGAAACGCAGCCAGTGAGTGAATGAGTGAGTGAATTTTAGTAAACTGACTTTATCAAGAAGACCAAACTTAGACTTGACATGCAATGGCTGAAAAAATCCTGAAAATTGTTTTATTTTACCTACAATATTTGTGCAAAAAGAGTAATTATCAAGCATGTTTTTTGAAGTTACAATCAAAAATGAGCAAAGCATTCTGTGAATGATAAAGGCAATATTTTGACCATATTTTAGATAAAGTTGTTACTCTAAATGCGTTCTGTGTACAAATCCCATTCATCAGGAATTGAGCACTGTTAATTTAATGTATTATATTTTGGCTCTTATATTTTTGCCTATCTGGATTGGCATTTGCCATTTAAAAAAAAATTTTGTGTACAGTTAAGTGTGCATATACATAGCGACAATTAAATTAGATTTTACTTTGTTCCTCTCTTCTAATACACAGTTCAGAGGACTGTCAATTTAATGTAATAGATTATTTAAAAAAATAACAATAACAAGGATTTCAGTAATAAGGGATTCTCCGGCCATTTGAGAAATTTGATTGATTAATTGAATGAATCATACCATTACTAATTTTAATATTTTTGAATTGATTGACAACCCCTAATATTTAGTCGTTTTATATTGATACTAATATTAATACTAAATATATATATGTCTGTTACTTGTATTTTCCATTACAGAAATGGAACCAGAGCTGGTCACTTTATTACAGAACTATGAAGAAGAAAATTAAACCAGAAAAAAAAGGCATTGGGATTAATCGCAAGAAAGAAAAAACAAACAAAAATGATGAAAGAGATTAAAAAGAAAAAAGGAAATGCAATAACATGGAATTTGATATATCAAGATGAGGCAATGAGAGGATTGTAGTTATAAAACAAAGGAGATTAGAGGAGAACAAAAAGTGAAGAGTAGAAGAAATATATTTTGCTGAAGGAATAGGGATAATTACATTTCGTATATTAGAACTACACAACTGAGTGAGGAAAGATGTTCTTGTAGGAAGCGATTGGGGGGGGGACATGGCGAAATCATCTCTGGGTGACCTGATGGCCATTCCTAGTTTAATGAATTGTGCCGAAGAAGGCTTTGCTAGGTAAATGGAACTTATTGCTGTACATACCATGAGGTCGTAGATACTGTGTATGGTTATTGCCTGTATCAAGACCTGTTTTATGTTTCATACTATCTGTTTGTCTCGAATTGCCTTTTACAAAAACTACCAATAGTCCCTTGCTGCAGTTAGGAATGCGTGCAAGGTTGTTCATACATCATTAGGAATCCAAACCTGCATTTAGTCCTTCAAAAAATTCATTTTTATCATGGATTTGAAGAAGGATTAAAGGAATGTCAGGGAATGGAATTAACCCCTGTATGGAACTAATCGTTTGATATAGTCTATGCATTGGTGCATGAAGGCATTGCCGCTTTCAAAGCCGATGTCTATCTGCACTTTACATAATCTATGTGAACTCATTAATATAAGCATCCCTTGTGGCCCTTGGTCAAATGTCAAACATTATTTTCAGACTTGCATTTTTCCCAATACTGCTGCAATACATGTGCATAGAGAATCTGTCAGACAATGGTTTAAAATTGAAGATTTTTGTCGCATATACAGTCTAGAGATTATTAGAAAATAAACCCAAGTAGGTTGATCAGTAAAGTAAATTCCTATATCTGAATATCTGACTGCTGAATGCTGCGATTGACCAACAAGAATCGAGTTTAGACCGTTGTGTTAACTATAATTAACATACTTGCTTTAGGATCCCACACAAAAGAAAATTGTTATGTATGCTGATCTTCAAAGTTTTATCTTCGTCTTCTCTTCCTGTCTGTTCAGGTCAAAGGGATTGGCAGAAGAATGCTGGCGCCAGGTGCCCAGGGGCAGGATGGCGTTGTGTTGGCAGAGAGCTGCGGTTGTTAGATGGTTCCTCTTGATGCTCCTGTGGCACTGGGCACCTCTGGGCCCACTGAGCTGGTTTCTGGCTCTGGCTGAGCGTCTGGACCAGAAGACCTCACCGTTCTCTTCCATCTCCGGCCGGAGCAGTGGCCAGCTGGACTGGCTCCTGTCTGATAAAGGGCCCTTCCATCGCTGTCCAGAATACACTGAGTTCAAAGAACGCTTCCAACAAGGCTTCTCCACACGCTATAAAATCTACAGGTTTGTGCTGTGATGATTATATTATTAGTTAAAAATACTGCATATTCAAAATTGACTTGTGAGCAAAATCGGGTCCCATGACAGATTCAGAGAAACCTGCGTGAAATATAAAATCAACTCAAATTCAATCAAAAAATTCCAAAAGCCATTTTTCTCAGCTCCACTGTGTTTTTGAAATGTCTTTTATGCTGACCAAGGCTGCATTTATTTGATAAAAAAAAATACAGTAAAAACAGTAATATTATGAAATATTATTACAATTGAATAAATATTTTAAATTGTAATTTCAAAAAGATTTCTATATTTTAATATATTTTAAATGTTATTTATTCATGTGATGGTACGGTTGAATTCTTCAGTGTGTCACATGATCCTTCAGAAATCATTCTGATATCCTGATTTGGTGCACACAAACATTTATTAAAATATAATTATTAATATGATCACAGATGAAAACAGTTGTGCTGCGTAATATTTTTGTGGAAACCGTGATACATCTTTTACAGGATTCTTTGACAAATTTGATGAATAAAAGTTCAAACAAACATAACTTATTTGAAATAGAAATAATGTGTAACAATGTAAAAGTCTTTAATATCACTTTTGAACAATTTAGCCCACCCCTGCTTAATAAGTGTTCATTTCTTTAAAAAAAAAATCTTCACAACCCCAAACTTTTGAATGATAATGCTATTATTACCATATAAGTGGAAATCTGATCACAAATGGGATGTTTTGCTGGCAAAAAAAAAAGCCACTTTATTTTGACAAGGAATTAGTTGCAGGAGAAAGTGTTTGTGTGTAAATTGCAGTGCATCAAATCATAAATTACATAAATTATTCTAAATGAATGAATCAAACCTACTGACAAGTCCTGACAATTTGTGGTTTTCCATGCGTTATTCTTTTATTACATCTCTGCAAGTGAGGAGAGAAAAATAATGTATAATGGTGAAATCACTCCTATTAATGTTAACACAAAGAAACAGAAAAAGTAAAAAAATAAATAAAAAAATAAAAAAAAACGTTGAAGGTTGATTATGGTAAACCATGTTAAATGCAGTTGACTACAATAGCTGGGTGAAAACGTTATAAAACTACCTTGAGAAATTATATATATTTGTAAAGAAAACTTGTTAATGAAAGGTGTTTGAATTCTGGATTTCTGCACAATAGTGTTGGGACAGATTTTGTGCAGACAAACTGACCTTTCGTCAGTCTTGTGATGGATCAAATAAAGCACAGTGAGAAGTCCTGAAGTCGACAACCAGCATCAAATCAGGAGAAAATGAAAAAATAAATGAATAAAAAACTGACATCTCAGTTGTGATGATGCTTCGATTTATTGCAGATATCATTAAGTGGACAGGTTCAGTCACATTATAGAAAAGGCCATTGCGCATGTAGTGAAGACTTCATCTTTTCTGATGCTTTCTTCAGTTAAAACCAACACAACAGAACGACATAATGTTTAGTTGACAGTGTCCATTTACATCTGCACTGACCTATAAACGATGATGCCCTAGTAAAATACCCCCTTCCTAAAATATAAATGCAGCTATATATTTACTTAAATATATACTGTGAAAAATAAAGATTGTATCAAAGGCACACCATGTATTTGACATCAAGTTCTAAGGGCTGTGATATTCTTGCAGAACTTTGAATTGGTGCCTTTTGTAGTAAACAAACGTGGATACCTTGTATAAAAGTTTATCCACTCTATCTAAAAAATGCAGTGAGTTACAGATGAAGTAAAAAGTCACAACCATACCCAGTCTCCCTTATGCAAATAGAAAATGGTTATTTTAAATTCTAATAATAATATTTTACAATATTACTATTTTATTGTATTTTTAATCAAAGAAATGCAGCCTTGGTAAGCATAAGAGGTTTCTTTCTGGAAAAAAATGTCACCCCAAACTGTTAAATTATGTCTGCCAATGTTATGAATACATTATTACACAATTTTTCGTGGTTTGAAAACCCCTGCACTACACTACACCATCTAGTGTGGTAAATGTTCCCTGGGAATCAAACCTGTGACCTTGCCGACACAGTGGTGATTATTCAGCTGTTGACCAGTTTTAATTACAACACGGCATGCCGCTAACATCATTCATTCAGTACAGTGTATATCGATCGCTACACATTCATTCCAGTCTATGTCAAAGACACATGCACAATGGGAAGGAAAGGTGTGTTTTGGTGCTTTACTGTGGCTGACCTCAGCTCCGCCAGGGGAGTTTGGCCTTTTTGCCTGCTTCCTTTGCCCCCCGCCGGCACGTGGCCAACTCTGTCCAACTCTCTCCGCTCGCCGAATTCAGAACCCAGCATGCCTACAGCAGCTGGGCAGAGAAAGGCCCACGGAACTGTGATGGACTCAGTGAGGGGGAGATGAGCCTCTGCCAGCCCTGTTTGAAAGGCTGTCCTGCAAGCCAAAGAGTCTGTGTGGGTGTTTGGGTGTAGGCGAGTCTTCTGTATGTGCCTCACAGTTCAGATGCATTGTGTAAACAGCATCACTGAACTCACACTTAAAAGATGGGACTTCAGCTGGTCACTGCATTGGCCCTTTGATATGATAACAGATCAGGATTTCCAAGAAGAGTGTTGCACATCACAAGAGGAGAACACCAGCAGGCACTTTACCTTTTACTGCTTCCTTGGGCACAGCTCCCCTCTAGGGGTTAACAATGCACCAAAGGATCCCCGGCAGAGTGAATTCTATGGTCTTTAGTCATACTGCTAGCTCCGATGGGGATTTTTTTCTGTTGTGAATGGAAAGAGATGTGCGCTTGCAATAGTTTTCTTTTTTCTGAAGTTTTAGCAGTAGTTAGATTCAGAAGTTATTGAATATGAAAACCTCTGTGAGCTCAATAAAAAGAAAGTCATAATACTGGTCTACAATTTTTTAAAAGTCGTCTGCTTCAGAGATAAAAAGTGCTATTTATTATGTATTTTGATGTACTGATTCCAAATATGACTATTAAAGCAACTGATTGGCTACTTTTTACAGGATACTTAAGTTTTTACATTTTATGTCTGTATATTGTATAGATAGTAGGCTACATGTTACCTGTCCTGTTTATATAACACTTTAAAAATCTGCAAAAGGGTCATATAAATCAAATGGAAATGAAACAAAAGGCAAAAAACTACATAGTTTAGTCCTATTCACTGTCTACTCTACGCTTCTTTGTTCGTCTCTTGTATTAATTAAATGGAGCATCACTTGTCACTGTCCAGCAGTCTGCAAGGATTGATGGGCTCAATTTGCTCCATTTGAAGTTACCTCTCACACAAGTACGAGGCATCTCTGCTCACTTTGGCCAAACAGAAATGTGTCCCTTTGCACAATTAAACACTGACATACGTATAAGACAGCACGGCACTGTCTGACAGGGTCTTCAAAACTCAGTTCCTGGAGGGCCACAACAACCCTGCAGAGTTAAACATACCTGATCCAGCTCAAGTCATTCAGGTTTATTTGACAACTACAGGTGTGTGTTTTGTAGCAGGGTTGGAACTGAACTCTGCAGGGCTGTGGTCCTTCAGGAATTGAGTTTTGCACCCTTGCCGTATGATTTCTAGAGCTGATATAGGGAAATATGTTGTGATGTAAGCGTTGTTGTGATTGCATCATCCATGACTTCGGAATAACATGATGGCATTCATATCATGTATGATGCAATACCAACTTTAGATTGCATCATTCATTGTTTTGCCTAAAAAGCAAGTACTGTCATTAGTCAGAGATTTATAGATCTAGTCAAAGATGTATTTTAGTCATTTCTGGTTAAAATTGAGATCCCTTCCCTTTATTACTCATTTGTCATCCGCCAATCCCAAGTCAAGCTTTGTGTACTGACCCAATAGCATATCTTGAAACCTTGGGCCAATCAACAATTTTAAGCATAATTTTCATTCTTAGTGACCCAGAGTTAGTACAGTTTGACTACATTTATTTCAGAAGCATTTTGGCTGTAGACCAGTGTAATCAAAAGATATCTGCTTTAAAAGATGTAATTTGCATAACTTGCATTTTAATTTGCTTGATGTCTCATCCCAAACAATGGATTTCCAAAAAATAGATTGTGATATCTTGTGTTATGCATCACAATAACAGATACAAATATGAAATGGTGTTTGCAGTAATTTTCTTCTTATGTTGCACTGGCTGATATGGTAGATGATTTGAATTTACCACCACAGAAATTTAAAGGTTTTCAGTTACTGATGTCAAAATGCTTTACTGCTTATTTTCATTAGCATGTTTCATTTATGGTAATATTTGACAGTTATGTTCAATTTATTAACATTATTTCATTAATTATGTTTCATGAAGTAACAATGAACAATACAGCAATTAATCTAGGTTCACATTGATTTCTACATATACAAACGCTTTTTTTTGTATAAATGTAAATAAGTTGTATGAATTAACATGACTTGATAGGTTATGAATATAATGACTGACTAATGAGCAATATTATATTTATAAATTAACATTCATCCAGATTAATACATTTTCAAGTTTATCATACCCAATACACTAACAAATGTTAACAAATTGAACGTTCAATGTTCTATCATTTATTTCACAAGCAATTTAGTTAAATTTTTATTTATTTTATATTTTACATGTATTATTTATTTATAATTTTTCAGCACTATTTATTTATGCGTAAAACTTGACTCATTCACCTTTAAAAGATTTGGACAAGTACTACTACAAGTAACATTTATGATTATAGGACCATGACACACTACCCTTCCCATGTGGAACCTTGAGATGATGTATTAGCTCCCATTTGTACTATTATCTGTAGACCATCACACCATTGGTGCTGCACAAGATGACGGCAGTGACGACCAGCAGGGAGCTACTCCGTTGGGATTTAGTAACCTGGTAGCAGCTGGTTTCTAAAGGCAACGAGTATCTGCACAAGAAATCAAACGCAAAGACATGTGTAAACCATAAGCAATTGAGATGAAATGTGATGTTTTCATAGAAAACACAAGAGCTGAATCATGTGGGTGACGCTGGTCAATAAAGTAGAATTAATAAGCCAAATGGATGGCAATCTCGGAGATGCTTGCATGGAATTATAATGTGAAAAAGGCGATACAGGGGCTTGAAAAGAATTGCTTTTGTGTTCTGTTGACTTGATGCAATTTACTACATCAATCACTCACCAAAGAATATTTCAGAAGCATTTGATAAACATTGTCTGAGCTTCCACAGATTGAGTCAAATTTCACTCTCTATATTGATGTTTGCCAGTGCAAAGTTTTTGCTGAGCAGTTTAATTTTGTTTTTGCATTGTGTGGTTCTGGTTTTTGCTGAAAGCATGATTTTCTCATTTCTTATTTGCTTAACTTTGACAACTAATCCTTCTTTAAAAATCTATAGTTAAAGCTGCTTTCACAATACAATGCAGCCCCTGGTAGGACGGGTTCCTAAGCTTATTTTCTAGATGATGCCCTTAAAAAAAATCAGCATGTGCCAATGTTTTAGTTCACTAAACAGAAGCCTTTGAAGTTTTGCATTAAATGAAGGGTTTAAAGAGAAAAATAAAAGGAGAGCAAAGACAGGATGGGACGTTTAGACAGATTGTGACATGTTAAGCTTTTGGCTGAATAGGTGAACAAACTGTTTAGAGTGATTCAATTGCCATCTGTTGAAAACGTGGCATCGTTTCATTTCAGGTTTTTCAAAACACATAATTGGGACAAGTTTTGGACATACTTGTGTAAACCCTGTTTCTGATTGGTTTTTCTTCAGTGATTTACCACACCTACTGTGCTTTAACACTATTCTAAAATAGACAGTATATAGAGTGCCGAAGTTACGACGTCACTCTGTAGGCCAAAACGCGGAAGTGAGTTAGCATTTTAACACTCCTGGTTCCCTTGCTCTAAAGTCTATGGGATTTTTGAATGGGTTTTTGCTAAATCGCCTGAAATAAGGTCTGTGGTGAACAAAGCCTCTAAATATTTTCACGTTTTGATCTATGACATAGAACACACAGTTATAAACTGCTTGTGGTTTTTTAAACTTTATTGTGTCTGCTTGTGTTTTTTAAAAACTTTATATAGGCTTCAAATGTATAAATTTTGGATTAACTTGTAAAGATTATCTTGATAGACAAAACGTGTAAGGGTCACAACTCTTTGTTAAACACAGATCTTATTTTTTGCGATTTTCCAAAAGTCTATGGGGAAAATGCATAGCTTTTCGATCGAGGGAACCCATGCGTCGCTAGCTTCCGAGTTGTCCTACAAAGTGACGTCATCACTTCGGCACTCTATTAGTCGCCACAAGTCTTTGAGCTATAATTATAATTATCTTCAAATTGGTTCCACATTCTACAGAACACTGAAAAGGTGAAAATGTGCCGTTGTTAGCTTAAGGAGCTATTTCTACCTTACCTAGCCCTTAAAATTGTTTTTGCTTGTATAATCTAGTGTATTATTAAATAATATTTTTGTATTTAAATCAAACTAGATAATTTAGATGTTACCACATGAAGCATATTTTAGATTACCTGACAAAACATTTTAACAGTGTAGGGGAAAAAACAAAGACTGTAAATCTGCAAACCAATTTTGGAGGACATGCACAAGAGTGAAACATTGGACATTTTTGTAATGTCTGCATGAGATAAGGGAGGCAATATATCATACTTACAGTACTTTAGTTGACAAGAAGTTCCTATTTTTTTTTTTTTTAGATGGACAAAAAAACAAGATGCACTGGGAACAAATAATTCTCAGAAGCACTGATAGTCTGTCACTCCAGTCTAATTCATGTCAGTTCTGATCTGATTTCATACTGAGGCAAAGTGTGAAGGTCATTAGAGGGAGCGTGATGTCCATGGAATGGAATGTCCAGCCACTGCAGATAAAGTAGTACACTCTTAAAGGTTCGTGAAGGAACCCAACATGATTATTTTATGGCTTTGCTGCAAAAAAACAACAACTAGATATACAAAACCTAGATTTACTCAGCCATATTGTTGTAAATAGTATATGATTTTCATTTATGGAGGACAAAAGACTAATCTTTAGGTGAATATCCTGCCAAATCTTTTCTTGTAATGAAAATTAATGTGGACTGGAATCTCCAATATTTCAAATGCACCGTAAAACTATCATAAAAGTTATCCATATGGCTCTTTATTCCAAGTCGTCTTCAGTCATTAGATAGCTTTGTGTAAGAAAGAGACTGAAAGTTAAGTCATTATTCACTGAAAATCTTGACATTCACTCTTTCTCTCACTGGCATGTTCATAAGAAAAAGTCTGATTCGTGAACGAATCGGTTCTTTGAAATCTTCTTAATCAATTAATCTCATTTGAACATATTCATACAAACCTTTACAATTGTCATCACACAGCAATATGAATAACCTTTAATATGTCATCATGATATTTGTAAGTATATTTAAATAAGGCCTTGCTCAAGATTTCCTCAGCTGGAGTTACAGGAATTTGTATTTTCTATTAAAATGTATTATTAGATAACAGTCTCATCCCAAGACGTCAACTAACTGACGCTTTTGACCATACGTCAACATCCGACGTTTTAGGGTACCCTTTAACGTCAGTTAGATGACGATCCTGGGGCGTCATCCAACTGACGCTTTACCTTTAAGGTCAGTTAGATGACGCGGATAGGTTTAGGTCTGGGGTAGGGTTAGGATTAGATAGCGTCATCTAACTGACGTTAAAGGGTACCCTAAAACGTCGGATGTTGACGTATGGTCAAAAGCGTCAGTTGGTTGGCGTCTTGGGATGAGACTGCGCTGTATTAGAGGACCTAAAGGCACCAAACTAGAAAAAGTCTAATTAGAGCATTTAGCACTGAGATTCAAGCTAATTTCAATATAAAATCAGAGCCTCTGCTACTTGACTTGGAAAAAACAAAACCTCAGTGCACAACACAATACTTTATCCCATTAACAGCATTGCTCAATTTACTACAAAAATATATTTTTTTTTAAATGACTCTTAAACAGCACTGGCTACTTGACAAGTAATATATATTTTGTCCTTGAAAATGGTTTAAGGTTCTCTTGGAGGAAATGTTTAACTGTCTCAAATTAGCGAAGAAGTGTTGTGAGGCAACTATTATTGTGCTGAGCACAAACACGGCTGCAAAATGCACCGCCAGCACGGGTTCACAGGGGAAATGAAAGAGACTCTAATTGCTATTCAGACTTCCCCTCCTTCATTCACCAAACTCTGCATAGCACTAACCACCATCTACAAGGAATTCTAAAGTAGTAACAATGACTTTGCTATTCAGTCCATCGTTGAGCAGAGGACAGAGCATTCATTATATGCATCCGATAAAGGCGTGTGTCTGTTTTAATGAGTGAAAAGTTTGAGAGGTGAAGACCTATTTTCATAAAGCGCAGCTGCCGTCCTCTGCTTGATTGGCAGGCTCATACAAACGGGCCAGAAGACCCAGTTTTAATCCACCAGAGCGAAGTGTTGCAGATCAGCAGTTCTCTCTTTCGGGTGGATGTGCTGTACAGATGGAGCCTTAAAGTTAAAATCGCATTAAACAGAAATTGCGATATTCTTTTCCTCCCTATTGTGACATATATCCACGTGAATTGGCTTTTTGAAAAGAACAAATGTATGGTGGGACTTTGTCCATTGGTTGGATAGTTGTGGTTTGCTATTGCTGTGATCTCATGAGTGACAAGTTGTCCTGCCCTCACGCCAGTAAACGCGTCATCAGAGATGAGATGTCTTTTCAAGTGGGAGGGGAGGTTATTAAAGATAATGAGGGCACATGAATGAAAAAAAAAATGTTCATGGATAAATAATTTATAATAAATACTGCAATCTTCCATGAACAATAAAAATTGTCCATTTTGATTTCATGGTGACTTTAAAGCTTAAAGGGTTAGTTCACCCAAAAATGAAAATTATGTCATCAATTACTCACCCTCATGTCGTCCCAAGCCCGTAAGACCTCCGTTCATCTTCGGAACACAGTTTAAGATATTTTAGATTTAGTCCGAGAGCTTTCTGTCCCTCCATTGAAAATGTATGTACGGTATACTGTCCTTGTCCAGAAAGGAAATAAAGAAATCATCAAAGTAGTCCATGTGACACCAGTGGGTAAGTTAGAATGTTTTGAAGCATCGAAAATACATTTTGGTCTAAAAATAACAAAAACTACGACTTTATTCAGCATTGTATTGTCTTCCGGTTCTGTTGTCAATCCGCGTTCAGTGACGCTACTGACGTAAGACGCTGCTGACGTGTATCTGGTGCGTTTGAGTATTCGGGTTCAAATAAATATGGCTGGGCAAAAAAATGCAAGTCTTCCTCTGTGTCGAAATCCTTAGACATGTTTGCGAAGACACATGTCAGCGTCTTACGTCATCATCACTGAACGCGGCTCGACAACAGAACCGGAAAAGAATCCAATGCTAAATAAAGTCGTAGTTTTTGTTATTTTTGGACCAAAATGTATTTTCGATGCTTCAAAACATTCTAACTAACCCACTGGTGTCACATGGACTACTTTGATGATTTCTTTATTTCCTTTCTGGACAAGGACATTATATCGTACATACATTTTCAATGGGGGGACAGAAAGCTCTCGGACTAAATCTAAAATATCTTAAACTGTGTTCCGAAGATGAATGGAGGTCTTACGGGCTTGGAACGACATAAGGGTGAGTCATTAATGACATCATTTTAATTTTTGGGTGAACTAACCCTTTAAGGCAGAAACCAGTCTGACAGATACAATAAAAACAATGAATGCGAGAAGTTAAATTACAGCAAGCCCATGGAATGATACCCAGGTGCGGTGGCCCCCTAGTATGGGAGTATTAAAAAGCTGAGCGTTTTGGGTGATAGTGTCCCACTCCCCAGCAGAGTTCCAGGTGCTATCAGCTGGTGCTAAAGCCCTTTAATTAAGACCATCTATCATCATTAGCTAATGGTCGGACAGCCACTGCTTTTGTTAATTAACTCTTAGAGATTTTCACGAACCGTATTAAGCCCAAAAGACGATTCCTTTGGGTAGCATCTTCACGGAAGTGCAAGCTTTGTTCTGTGTACATAACTCTAGAAAAACAGTGACTGGGATTGTTATTGGTTTTATAAAATGCACAAACGGTAGATACAGAGAGTGTTTGTGCAGACATGATGCCAGAGTTACAAAGGCTGTCAGTTGCATCATGTAAGTTCTATTGTGTTTATGGACCTGAATCATGTTTGTCCCGCATTACGATGAGGTGCATCAATATTCAGCACCATGCAATATTTATGCATGCTTTATTTTCTGCTCATATCAGCATTTTTCTCTTGCTCTCGCACCTTGTGTGCACACACAGACGTGTGGTTTCCTTTTCTACCAATGGCCGACGAAAAAATGGGTTCCAAAATTCACTACATGCATTAAAGCACTTAACTTTGTTTGTTTTGTCTTGCAGGGAGTTTAGTCACTGGAAAGTCAACAGCTTGGTGACAGAGAAGAGAGACTTTTTCAAAGCCCCGCTGCCTTTGGCACCCGAGTTTTTACGCAACCTCAGGCTACTGGGGAGAAGGCCGAGCCTTCAGCAGATCCATGAAAATCTGATCAAGAAATATGGCACTCATTTCTTGGTATCAGCCACATTGGGAGGTAAGCCAATATTGTAGATGAGATCTATGAGATCTATCTATATAGCTAGGGATTTTTGTAACATATTCTGTACAACTTATATATGGGTAGTTTTAGTCACCATCAAAATTACAGTTCATATATTAACATAAAAAAGAAAGTGTTTATCTTAGGTCCAGTCGTCATTTATTTTAAGTCTTTTTTCCTTTTAAATCATATTTTTTGCCTTAACTAGTTCAACGGTCAATGTTGCAATGGATAATTTAGTAGTACTGATTTTCTTAAAAGGGATAGTTCACCCCAAAATGAAAACTCTGTCAGTAATTACTCACCCTCATGTTGTCCCAACCCGTAAGACTTTCGTTCATCTTCAGAACACAAATTAAGATATTTTTGATTAAATCTGAGAGCTGGCTCACTCCTCCATAAGCTTCTACGGGATCGAAACTTGCCGGCCCAGAAAAGTTACAGACTTTGTTAAAATAGTCCGAGTGACTACAGTGGCTCAATCTTAAGTTTATCAAGCGACGAGAATACTTTTTGTGCGCAAAAAATAACCACTTTATTCAACTATTAATTTCCTTCTCTGTGGGCCTCGAGATAGTTCACGTAGTACAGCGCAGCGCTTCTGGGTTGTACGTCACACGTAGGCTCACTATTGGCCAACGCTGGTCATGTGTGCGTGTGACATACAACCTAGAAGCGCTGCGCAGTAACACTACGTGAACTATCTCGAGGCCCACAGATAAAGAAATGAATGATCAAGAAATATGGCACTCGTTTCTTGGTGAACTAACCCTTTAAGTACAAATATTTCATGTAGTCTCAATTAATATGAGCGGGAAGCTATTAAGCAGCAATTTACAAGGATATATTGAGGTGTTTTGAAAGTCATGATATAATGTTAAGAATTCAGTGTGATATAGGCTTTAGGAAATGCTTCTGGCATTTAAAAAAAATTACAATAATAAAATAAAAAATAAAGGCATACGTATGCTATTCATACAGATTCTGAAATCCTTGGCATACGTTTAGCCATTATTAGACATTAATTTTCTCTTCTCCCTCTGGCACCCAAATAATAAGTAGGGCAGAATGTCCCAGTGGTGGGTTCAAACCTTTCAGTGTGTCTCTTCCAAAATGTTGCACGTTACTGACACTAATTATGATGTCACTTATTGGTGTATGTATGCAGTGAAGCTGCAGAACTTCAGCGACAGGGGAGACAAATGAAGTGGTAAAGCTAGAGTGAACGCTGGTAATTAACGACTCAAAGCAAAGGAAATGGGGGGACTGTGCTATTACGTGCATACTAATCAGACTGAAACTAATAACTACACTCAAGCTCAACACATATAGGTACAGGAGATGCTCCTCAGCCCAGAAAATAGTATTCATCTGAAATTCAGGCTGAGCCACAGATCAAAAATAGCATTTATATAAAAAAAAATCTAAAATTGATCTTCAGAAGAAATGTACGATTATAACAACCTCCCTTTGGGATAAAAACCCCTTTCGTGTGTGTGCCCATTTCCTTCCTTCAAAATCGTTATTGCTTCTCTGCCTTAACTTATGTGATTCATATTTAACGAAGCCTTGAAAAACTCTATGGGAAGGGTTTATCTCATGGATTGTGGAAGAGCTGTGGCCCTGTCTTTCTTGTAGGGGCAGGTGTAGGTGGTATCCACAGTTCATGTTAAACGACTGTACAAAAGACATATGATAGTACACTCTGACAGTCAGACTCAGAGCAGAACTCACCGTTGCTTTGCTGAACATTGTCTTTGGAAAGTGAAGACTTTATATATTTGGTCTCATGGTTTGGTTTTTGCATGCATCTTTCCTAAGGGGAGGAATCACTCACGATCTTCTTGGACAAACAGAAGCTGAGCAAAAAGTCAGAGGGCAACGGAAACAGCTCCGTGGTCTCCCTAGAAATCTTGCACCAGTTGGCGGCGTCATACTTCACAGACAGAGAGAGCACCCTACGAAGACTCCACCACCTGCAGATCGCTACATCTGCCATCAAGGTAACAGACGACTCAGCTTCTTCTTTCTAATCCAAACCAGACTCCTTGGAAAATGAGTCTGGTGCAGTGCCGGTGGCGACATTTCTGCTAAATTAGATTACATTGCTTCTTGACGAAACATCCAGTGGATGGCACTAAAAGCATGCACAATTCTTTCAGAAACAGATGAATGTGAATCTGGCAACATTTTATGTTGGCTGTTGTACGTTTCGTGACAGTTCGAAAATTAAATGTCCAGTGAGTGGTGCTAAAAGGTTAATGTTGCAATTACATTAAACCCTGTAGTTGTAGTGCAATGCAGTACCAGGTGAGATGATGAGCAAGTTTACTATGCCAAAAAAAGCCATACATATCTAGACCTTCGTCAGGTTAGACCCCATATTGAATTTAACATGGGATGAAAACGTGTGTGGTGTGAAGGATAGACTTCACTGAATAATGGTCAAAAATCATATAATTTTCACAACTCACAACTTTAAAAACTGATCTATATCGTTTTTGTCTGCTGAAAGACCAAATTTGGTCAGACGAAAAGAGGTAGTCTCGGCCCGGATCAAACTGAACAAAGGTTTGGTTCGTTTCTAGTGTGAAAGCATTTTCTGTTTGGTTCGGATTTTCAGACCATTTACAGGAAGTTCCAGTGGTTCTCGCAGGATTGCTTGCAGTCTTCTCCTTTCCTGCCGGCGACGTGTTCACACAACGATAAATGTTCACACAACGAGGACGTTCATTTGGTGAATTTGAACTAGCCTCGAGTGTATGGTGCTGCAGGTAATGCCGTAATAATAACAGTATAGTGGCAACGATATGCGTTTGTTCATTCATTCTTGTCAAAGTTTTTTTTTTATTATTATTTTTTTTTAATTCTTTTCAGAGTTACCCAGCGAATTGACAACACGCTGACGTCAAGCGCACGTCCGTTTACAAACCAATCAATGCCAAGATGCAGCCCACATAGATGATGACAACAGGATGCAAGTAAAGTTATTTTAGTGCGCTCGCATAATTGCAATGTGAAACCAAACCAAAACTTACCGAATGTATAAAATGTATCAAAACATGAACTTTGGTTCGGACCCTGGTGCGGACTTTCAGGTGCGAAAACCCTGCGCCGTGTGACGCATTGGGCGCGAAGCATTTGCCAGCAGGCTCAATCGGTCTAGTAACCGTTTTGGCTTTGTCATGATAGGTTGACTGTGCGTAACTATAGCGTGTCAAATTCACGCCTACCGCTTCTAGTTATACGCTTGAACAGTTTCGGTAGGGATCCACTTTTGCGACACGACTGTTGCGTGGTGTCGCGACGCCTCCCCACATTTGTACTTTTGGCGCTTTTCCATTACCAGTACCAGCTCGACTCGACTCACCTCAGCTCGCCTCGACTCGGCTCGCTTTTCGCTCCGTTTTCCATTGCAGACAGTACTGCCACAAATAGTACCCCGTCGTCATAGCGACGCCTTTCGTTCCTTGTTGCCCCATCAAGCTCTCGCTGGATCCTCTCTTCTGCAACCAAACAAAGGAAAGTCTGCACCTCCTCGTTTGACCACGGTGTATTCTTGCCATAATAATATTAGTAAGTTTAGTAACTATCTCTGGCCAAACTATTTAAAAATGGCGGGGTTATTCTGGATACTCCATCTGGCGCGTGCAATGATGACGCAGTGAATAGTGACGATTCTCTCTGACCAATCAGCAGTCGGCATTGTTTTTACGTCACATTTTAGTATCGCCTCAGCTCGCTCAGAACCTCGCCGGAGGTGATACAAAAAAAAGTACCCGAAAGCAGGTACAGGTACAACTTTTACACAGTGGAAAACCAAACAAAGGCGAGTCGAGTCGAGCTGGTACTGTGTAGTGGAAAAGCGCCATTTGATGGGCGTTCCTTAAGTTTACCGCTATGGGCGTGTTTTTTGTAGTAGGATGTCTAGAACAAATGGGATCCGCGAGAGACTTCCCCAGTCTCCGTGTGCTCTGCTTCTATTGGATAGACGCGTCGCGTTCAACGGATTCATTTGCATAAAGATGGGCATCGGCCAGCTTTTGACGCGCAGCATTTTTCCAAATGAAGCGCCACCTTCCCGGGATGCTTTGCGGGCACGTTAAAGTCGCGTGACATCATCACCCATAGGAATAAAGCGGAGCGCGGTGCGACAGAAGTGTGCCATGTGCCATGTTTGTCTCAGGTGCCCTTGCTTCTGCTTCCCGTGTGATGGCGTCCATGACATGGCCACCTTTGTTAATCGTTCCGAGAATAGGCTAAGAATATTGCCTGTGAAACAAAAACAACGCTCGGTGACGACATCGGCCAAGGAAACAGTTCTTCGGTAGATTTCCTCGTTGCTGACATGGTCGCGATATGAGATCCAGAGTATTTGCCGAAGACACCGTTGTTGGAAGACGTTTAGGGATGCTTGCTGACAATTTCCAGGTCTCACTCGCGTAGATGGCATGGGAATGAGAATCGAATCTTTGGAGTCTATGGAGCTGGTTATGTGCTGCAAATGTCAAGATGTATACGCTGATTTCACGCAGCTGCCATTTTGAAATGGCTCCGGTGGGAAGAAAACCGGAAGTGTCGTCTTTAATCATAGGAGATTCGCAAATGCGATGGCATATTGTTGTGTTTAATGTAGAAATTAGTTATTCTAAAAATGTACATACATTTCTTTCATATTTTAAACTATATACAGTGAAATTTATTTATAAATAAAATAATTGTTTTATATATAATTCAGAACATAAAAAAAGAAGCAGGAACGAACTATATGCATATCCTATATTGGATATTAACATCCAGTAATGTAAATCGCGCCAGCAGCTAGGGGTATGCCGGTTTCAGAATCGGTGATGACGGTTATGACGTGAGTCAAATATGACGGTTTAGCTACTAAACTGATTAGCTACTTGCTCTACGTTTATTTTAACAGCAAGACAACTAGAAGTGAATGTGCTTTCCATTAAATGAATTACACACAGTAAACAAATCCTTAACAATAAAAAAAAACAAAAAAAAAAACGTTGCAATGAACGTGCTTTGTTTTAAATAAATCACACACAGTAAACAAAACCTTAACAAACAAAAAAAATGTTGTAATGAACTGCAATTTAGACGCGCACACTGTGTGCCGGTGCGGTGAGACGAGACGTAGCCTACATGTTCGGCAGATTCGGCTTGAAGTCGTTCAACCTCGGATGCGGCGCCGCGCGCGCTGTTACAAAAAAGCCGTGCACACAGCCAAGCGAAATGGGGTCTTGCGCATCCAACGCGTCATTTTTGCCGCGCGCATCTTCGTGCTCGTGCGGACGCGTCGAGTATAAACAAGGCTTTACTCCGTGTCAGCGCGCGCTCTGATCGGTAAAGGGGCACACAGACCTCTCCCGAATCATCTCCTGATAAGCACCATTAACTCCGCCTCCGTTTCCCTCGTAAGCTGATATTAGTATTTAAACATTCTCTATGATAAAAAATGTTTGTAAAAAATATTTTAATAACACTGTTTTGGCGGTTATAGAGTTCTAATGACGGTGTTCAACTATAACCGTCGGTCTCACGGTTATATAATAACCGTCACACCCCTACCAGCAGCTTCAGGTTGGTAGTCCCCATAGACAGTAAAAGAAATGGACACAGCGACCCCATTGATTTCAACGGAGAAGACTTGAAGCCCGATTTTTGCACTTCCTGTCTGATGTCTGAGCGACTGCGCAGGCTCAAACTGAGCGTGACGACAGTCTGACAGTTGAAAATCTTCTAGTAGCTGTGCCAAGAAAAATCTGAATCACCTAATTCCTCAAAAATGTTGTTGAAATATTTTGTCCCGTTGCTTTTATGGACTCTCTATTTATGGGCTTCTACCTTGACTTTGTGCCTTCATGTCCCCCCGATTGCCTCATAGACAGTAAAAGATTGCCGCGAGCTTCTCCTCCTGTCTATACGGTAATGTCTCTATTGTGCTACAGAAAGTCCCGTGGTTATGACGCAATCTTTAGCCTATTTTTACAAAAACGGCTTCTACGGGGTCGTAACGTAAGATACAAAGTAATGGAGCATTTTATACATTGTCGTGTTTCTTTAGAAATAAATAATCGACAAATTAAGCCTTTGGACGCCTCAGATGTAAAGTTATTCGCTGTCAAAGTGACGCCAAAATGAATGGGAGTCAATGGGATGCTAACAGCAGGTGAAGTTCTGCTACAATGGCGGCTCCCGCGAGGCTTCAACTTCCGGCTGATGGATTACCCCCTTGGTAGTCCCATAGACATATAGATAGACACCCTATCGACCGCTACTGCCTATTGGCGCGGACGAGCCGTGGGGCCGCCATCTTAAACTGGTCACCCGCTCCGCTCAGTGTAATCTGTTTGGCAGGTGCAATGAGCTGTCAGCGCATTTAATTAATCATATCTCACTGAATACCGAACTGATTTTCACGCGGGTTTTTTTGCTGCAAAGGTCATACACGTAGCTACGATACAGGACACATTGAATATTTTACTCACAAAATACAAACAATAGTACGGTAATGTTAAATGTTAAATCTTACTTGTGAAAAGTAATCACCGAGTGATGGTCCACCGATTTGAGCAGGAATATGCTGCACAGTGCTCTGGCATCTACTGCTGCTATGCAACGCAAATAGGAGTATGACCGGTTTAAGATGGCGGCCGCATTTCTTGCGCCACAGCGGCCAATAGGGCATCTAAGGTGCGTTCCATTCGACAGCTAGGTCCCTACGCAGTGTTCACTGCTCCCTACACCCTGAACACGGTACATCAGTTGAAGTGGACTTAGCTGACAATAATCACTCATTTGGAATGCCCTGCAACGTCATCAAAGAAAGGCAACAACAGGGTCGCGCAGATTATGATAGAACTTTTTTTTCTAATTTAAAATCATATAATAGGCCTATACATTCATCACCCTAGCCGTCCATAAGTACTCTAGTTTGTATAATAATAACAATATTTATGAATACTCAATGCATACCAAACTCAGAGCCGTTAGAATTTTAAATTTAAAATCTCTTCCAACGGCTCTGCTCCATGGTTAGTTCCGACTGGTGACGCGGTGCACAATGACAGTTGGTTGATTTTCACTCTCCACTTCCTGTGAAGTGATGTATCGATGTTCCCTTATTCCCTACGCCGTTTGCAGTGCCCTTCGAATTGAACATGTTCGTTCCCTTCGGATTGGAATCTCACTTAAGATGGCGAAACACCCTGTGAAGTCCACTTCGCAGTCCACTTACGGTCGAATGGAACGCACCTCTAGTCTCTATATGATGTCTATTTGTAGTCCAAGGCACTGTTGTCTATCTGTACTTCCGGGGTTCTTCCCACCGGAGCCTCGCTTTCTATTTCAAAATGGCGGCTGCGTGAAATCAGCGTATTGAAAGTGTTTTGAGGTCATAACAGCATTGTGCAAGAAAACACAAGAAAGTCATTTTTTTAATTAATAATATCCCCTATAATTTGTGTGAAAATGAATAAAAAATGTTTTACTGCCACTAGTGGTCATTTCAACTGGAATCTGCAATGAATTGTATATACTGTAGTAGCCCATAGGTACGTTTTTGGATGTTTGCACAAAAATGTAGCCAAAGGGCCATTTTTCAATGAGCCAATGTCGGTTTGTTCTAGCTGACATTTCAGAGTGATAATTAACTTAATTGTACATTGATCTATAAAACTTTGAATGTAAAAGTTTTCCAGTTCTCTGTAAGCCCAAAGAGAAAGTCATTATCTTCCCACAGAGCCATCGTTCCTGTTCCTATTTCATCTTGCTTCCATTTTACACACCTTTTTTGAGGCTAAAACTTTTCTTCACATGATTGAATGTGCTGTGTTTCGATGCATGCTGATTATTGTTTATCACAGTCAGTCGTATAGGCGTTTGAGATGTATGTTTGTTGCCGTGGTAACTCTTTCGCAATTAAGGTTCTTACATTTGCAGCAATGCCATTTCCATGATGTGTCAAGTGGCCCTTGGTCTTACTCGCAGCTGCTGAGTGGGTGTAGAAATGCTGGTGACTGTAACATCATGATTTCTTCAGAGGGAGCTCTGCATGACATTATGCTGCTGAACTGAGACAAAAAATCATTGACTTCCAATCAAGATATGCACCTGCTTGTTTGTTATAGTTTTATATAAGAAATATATCTGTCGGGTTGGAGATGCTTTCTCAAAGTCTCTCAAAGCATATTTCTCACTTGCTAAAATATCATAATACATTTTTTTATTTATATAGTGCCTTTTTTAAAATACTCAAGACTGCTTTAGAGGGTAAGCAGGAAAAAATGATGACAAAATGAGCTTTTGTTAATATATTTATGAGCTTTTGCTTAGTATTCGATACTAATTACATAAACATATTTTCACTGCAATCGATCCAAAGCACACTTGCCAACCTCGCAAAAGCTGATCATGCAATATTCCTGATGCCGTGACCGTCGTTTGTTATTCACACTAATGCTGGCTAGTCAAAATGAAGTATGCCATTTTCAAGCTCTGTCTAACACTGCCAAACTTTCTACACAGCGCATTCAATCCTGTGAAGAAAAGTTTTAGCCTCAAAAAAGTGTGTGAAAGGGAAGCAAGATGAAATAGGAACAGGAACGATGGCTCTGTGTGAAGATAATGACATTCTCTTTGGGCTTCGACATGATTTTCATTTGCCTGAGCTTTCCCTACAACATCTGCGGAGAAGTTCAATTTAACACGTACGATTTCATTTCAGTATGACCATGGACCTACACACTCATCTGCTTGTATTTGCAGCAAATTTGCACTAGATGTGAAGCTCTGTGGATCGGGATTGCAAAATACATCACGTTATTCAAATTAGCATAGATGTACCATTTTGTAAACATATTATAAAATATCCTGCTTGTGCTCGAGAAAAGTGTCAATGGCAACAGTTAATGGCACTTTGTAACAGACTGACTTCATCCAATCATATCAGTGAAATTGTTTTGGTGTACACCCCTGAAATGTTTTCAGAGAGCCTTCTAGCATCGCTTTAGGGAGCAGTCTGTCCTGCCAGGTGTTTTCATCAGGGGAGAGCTAATGAGACGTTACGGGGCCATAGGGCCCTTCTTTGACTGCTTTCTTCCTGCACCCTGTGTGCAAATCAGCCTGATGAATTGGGCACCACGGCAGAAGTGGGTTATCGCGAGCTCATCAATAATGCCATAAAGGATGATCAATTACACCCTCCGCTCACAAACGAAGTGCAAAAGCACACCAGGAAGCGGCTTCTGGGGGACATCACTTTACCTTGGTGTAATCAGAGACCACTTAAGACCAAAAATAGCCTGAGATCCTTAGGCAGGTTTAACGTTGATCAGATTTTGCAGGAACAAACAGTCCTGAGATTAGCTGGTCTTCACAGATCAACAAGATTCTGTTGGCTCAATGGTAAAATTTACACTGCTTTGGAAATTCAATATCAGCGTATTTACATCTGATTTCATAAAGTTTTCCGTTCAGTCTAGATCTACAACTAGACTCTCGCCCCTCTCTGTAATATAACCATTTGTCATAATGACATACTATTAACAGTCACCTCTGTGTAGGACACGGATCTCAGAGTTACCGCCAAAGCTATGGCCGAGTACATGAGAAGCATATAATTGTAAAGACCATGTTAAAAGACTAGGTACATGTCATTAAAGGTGACACTTCTTTAAACACGCAAGGACATCTCACTTGTCCAAAGGGTACTGGAGTGAAAATGAAAGGCATTACATAGAATCAATGCAAAACGTACAATCACGCTTGGTTCTGTTAACCTTTCTCGCATGTTCTGTCTTTCCGCCAATGTGGACTGAACACCATTCTAAAATACGCTGACAGTGTTTCCTGCACTACTATTCAGCAATGCCACAACAGTGAATCTACAGCTCAAAACACACACCGAGACCAGTGTTATCCGAACAATAAAAAAACGTCTCTGGTTACGTATGTAACCCTAGTTCCCTGAAGGGAACGAGACGCTGCGTGACAACGCATTGGGAACGCCCCTGCGTGAGTCGTCATGAAGCACGTATGAAATCAGTCCAATGGCGAGACGGAACGTCATAGGCGGGTGACGTCATCGACCAGGAAACTATATAAGCACCCCAAAACACAAGCGCGTCAGCTTCTGATAAGACTGAAGCAAGTGCTCACGGGCATGCTGGGAGTATGGCATAGACACGCAGCGTCTCGTTCCCTTCAGGGAACTAGGGTTACATACGTAACCAGAGACGTTCCCTATCAGGGAACTCGAGCTGCGTGACAACGCATTGGGAACGCTAATACCAACGTCGCCATACGAGCAAGTGTCCGTCGTGTGAAATCAGAGCGCACATTCGGACGAAAGCACCTGCGCCCCTGGAGTGGAGCTGAAGTCAAGATGATAAAACTTCACGAATGTGTGCGGTGAGGACCAGCCTGCCGCATCACAAACATCCTGGATAGAAACTCCTGACAGGATAGCCTTAGAGGCAGCCATACTCCTGGTTGAATGAGCCCGGACAGCCAAAGGAGAGGGCTGACCGGCAGACTCATAGGCAAGTGAGATGGCCTCGACCACCCACTTGCTCAACCTCTGCTTAGATACTGGACAGCCCTTCTTAGGGGGTCCAAAGCAAACGAATAGCTGTTCGCACTTCCTCCACAGGGCAGCTCTGTGGACATAAGCATCTAGGGCCCTAACAGGGCAGAGCAGATTTAGTTTCTCTTGGTCCGACGTCAGAAAGGGAGGAGGACAGAAAGCCTGCAGTACAATAGGCCTGATAACATTGGTTGGTACTTTGGGAACGTATCCCGGCCTAGGGAGGAGGAAAGCCTTCACCATGCCTGGTGCAAATTCCAAGCACGAGGGAGAAGCCGACAGAGCTTGAATATCTCCTATTCTTTTTAGTGAAGATATAGCCAGAAGAAAGACAGTTTTGAGAGTGAGGAATTTCTCCGAGACTTCTTCAATGGGCTCGAACGGTGCTAGAGAGAGACCTTCTAGAACAACCGCCAGGTCCCAGGTCGGCACCCTCGTGCGAACTGCTGGCCTCAGCCTCAGAATGCCACGAAGGAAACGGGTTACAAGTGGGTGTCTCCCGAGAGAAGCTCCACTCAAAGGGATGTGGTAAGCAGATAAGGCCGCCACATACACCTTCAGTGTGGAGTGGGATAACCCTGTGGAGAAACGCTCCTGAAGGAATTCCAGCACTGCACTGACGGGGCAGTTGACTGGGTCTAACTGGTGTTCTCCACACCAAGAGGTGAACATTTTCCACCTCAAGGCATATAATTTCCTAGTGGCCGGAGCTCTGGAGTGGAGGATGGTCTCCACGACCTCAGTCGAGAGACCAGAATCTATGAGCTGGGCCCCCTCAGAGGCCAAGCCCACAACCTCCATAGATCTGGGCGGGGGTGAAGTATCGACCCGCTCGCCTGAGAGAGAAGGTCCCTCCTCACCGGAATCTCCAGAGGAGAGCCGTCGAGGAGAGAAATTAGGTCCGAAAACCAAACTCGGGCCGGCCAGTACGGGGCTACCAACAGTAGACTGACCCCGTCCCGGCGAACCCTCTCCAGAACTCCTGGGAGCAGAGCAATCGGGGGAAATGCGTACAGGCGTGACCTCGGCCACTCCTGTACCATTGCGTCCAACCCCAGAGGGGCTGGAGGACTTAGGGAAAACCACAGATGGCAGTGTGATGTTTCCCTGGATGCAAATAGGTCTACCTCGGCACGACCGAAATGTTTCCATAGGAGCTCCACCACCTCGGGGTGGAGTCTCCACTCCCCGGGCCTCAGCCCCTGCCTCGACAGGATGTCTGCCCCCTGATTCAAATATCCCGGGATATAAATTGCCCTCAATGAAAGAAGCTTCCCCTGGGACCATAGAAGGATCTGGCGAGCCAGCTTGTATAACGGGCGCGAACGCAGACCCCCCTGATGGTTTATATAAGAGACCACCGATGTGTTGTCTGACCGGACAAGAACATGGTGACCTCTCAGGCCTGGGAGGAAGTGTTTCAGAGCCTGAAACACTGCCATCATTTCTAGACAATTTATGTGCCAATGAAGATGATGGTCCTGCCACAGACCCTGGGCCGAGCGACCACTCATGATCGCCCCCCAGCCTGTGAGAGAAGCGTCCGTCGTTAGTGTTACACGACGACACGGAGCCCCCAACACAGGACCCAGGGACAGGAACCAAGGTTCTTTCCACATAGCCAGAGCACGGAGACACCGTCGCGTGACCCTGATCTTGCGGAGCGGGTTTCCCCTCGGGGAGAACCCCTTGGTCCTGAGCCACCACTGCAGTGGTCTCATGTACAGCAGGCCGCAAGGTATAACGTTGGACGCTGCTGCCATCAGACCCAGAATCCTCTGATATTCTTTCACAGTGAGTGACTGGCCTAGCTTTGCCTGTTTGACGGCTGAGAGAATCGAAGCTATACGAGCAGGAGACAGACGTGCCTGCATCGTCGTCGAATCCCAAACCACGCCCAGAAAAGTGGTCCTCTGTACTGGAGAAAGCACACTCTTTTTGGCGTTGAGCCTCAACCCCAACTTTTTGATATGGGCGAGAACGACATCTCGATGCCGAATCGCCTGATGCTCCGATTGAGCCAGAATCAACCAATCGTCGATATAGTTTAAAATGCGGATGCCCTGGAGTCGCAGCGGAGCCAGAGCTGCATCCATACATTTCGTGAAAGTTCGGGGAGAGAGTGCTAGGCCGAACGGAAGAACCCGATACTGGTACGCTTCGCCCCCGAAAGCGAACCTCAGGAACTTCCTGTGTTGTGGAAGGATGGAAATGTGGAAGTATGCGTCTTTTTGATCTATCGTGACAAACCAGTCCTCGGACCTGATCTGTGACACGATCTGCTTGAGAGTAAGCATTTTGAACTTGAGCTTCCCTACTGAGCGATTTAATAGGCGCAGATCTAAAATTGGACGCAACCCCCCATCCTTCTTTGGAACAATGAAATATCGGCTGTAATAGCCCAGCTCTCTGCTGGGAGGAAGAACTCGTTCTATAGCCTCCTTCAGCAGGAGAGTCTTCACCTCCTGTTCCATAACCAGAGCCTGCTCGGGGCCCACCACTGTGGGCAGAACCCCTCTGAAGCGAGGCGGGCGTGATCTGAACTGAATCGCGTACCCCTTCTCGATAGTCTGCAGGACCCAATGAGATACATTTGGAAGGCTTTTCCACTCTGCCAAAAATTCTACTAAGGGTACCAGTCTCTCGAGACTGGCCTCTGGAATATTTTGAGTGGCAGACACAGCGCCCTGTAACGGCGCACCGGCAGGGAACAACTGGTCTGACCGCTCTAAACCGCTCCTCAGAGCGGGCGAGCGTCCCTCGGGAAAGCGCTCGCTGGGACCGTCTACGCCCCGGCACGCAGGCGGGGTTGGCAGAACGGGCCCCTGAGGGCACCGAGACAGAACGGGCGCCGTGTACAGCGGCGAACACCTTTCTCTCTCGGTGGGGACCACCCTCAGCACCCTGACACCCTTGGCGTCAGGACTTCTTCGATGAAGCCTTCCTGGCGACAATAACCGTCCTCAGATCGGTTTTGCCCCTGGAAGACCTCGTCTGAGAGCGCCGCGACTCGGCCCAGTTTTGCTGGGGAGGAGCACGAGACGCGACACTCTTCTTTTGCTGCGCCCTATGTGAGGAGCTACTCGACGGCCGGGGCTGCTCCCGCCCAGCAGCCCCGGAGACATGAACACGGAGGGGGAGAAATTTCTGGAGCGCCGCCGCCTGCTTTTTTTCTTCCTGAAACCTTTCGATGACCGAGTTCACCGAGTCACCGAAAAGGCCAACAGTCGATAGCGGGGCGTCCAGTAAAAAAGATTTATCTTTGTCTTTCATATCAGATAAGTTTAACCACAGGTGCCTCTCCGTAGCCACCATAGCTGACATAGAGCGGCCGACTGACCTGGCCGTCTCTTTGGTGGCACGGAGAGAAAGATCAGCTGCCTGACGTAGTTCACGGATCACATCTGCACCGATTTCACCCCCCTCACTAATGTCTTGCAGCAGGTCTGCCTGATATGCTTGCAGGATGGACATTGTATGTAAACACGCTGCTGCTTGACCTGCCGCCGAGTAAGCTTTGCCCACCAATGCCGAAGTATTTCTTAATGGCTTGGTGGGCAACGCTGGTGTCTTAAAAGATGATGCTGTATTTGGGGACAGATGGCTCGCTAAAATCTCCTCAGCCTGAGGCATCGCCCCATAACCATAACTCTTAGCACCAGAAATATTAGAATAAAGGGATGTTTGTTGCGTAAATATTCTGGCTGACACCGGTCTATTCCATGATCTCGACACCTCGGTGTGGAGATCAGGAAAGAACGGAAGACACCGGCGTGGAGGTGCAGCCCGAGATGGCAGAAATCTCTCATCTAGTTTGCTTTTTGAACGAGATTCATGTCTTTCCGCTGGCCACTCAATGCTTAATCTTTCTACAGCTCGAGTGAGCACCTCCATCAGCTCCTCACTAGCAGGAGACTGAAGTGACGAGTCCCCAGTCTCTGCTGTATCAACACTTTCAACATCCAATTCCTCAGAACTGGATAGTTGAAGTGTTGGTGCCTCAGCCCGGGGGGAAGAAACCGCAGCGCGTGCTTCCACCCCGGGATCTGAGGCACTGGATCTATCAGGTAAAGGCTGAGATAAGGCAGAGCCCGTCTCAATCCCCGCTGATAAATCCATTTGCGATCCCCACGATTGAAGCCTCCGCTGTGCCTCGGCAGCAGCGGGACCCGAACCGCGGGGAGCGCGCACCGAACCACTCTCCTCGAAGAGGGCTCGGCGGGAGCGGAGCGTCTTCATTGACAAACGCTCGCAATGCTCGCAATCAGCTCCCTCGAGAGCTGACTGGGCATGCTGCACTCCCAAACAAGCAACACACAGATCGTGAGTGTCCCCACCCGTGATGTAACGTGGGCAGGGATGCACACACTTTCTGAACTGCTGTTCACTCGCCATAATATATATATATATATATCGTCTCTTTTATAGTTTTTTTATATGTGAAAAACTCCTGCCTAGCAATTTCTAAGGACAGACAAAAACACTTTGAGACAGACTGATATGATCACACATAGAGCGCTTGCTGAAGACTCAGAAGCTGACGCGCTTGTGTTTTGGGGTGCTTATATAGTTTCCTGGTCGATGACGTCACCCGCCTATGACGTTCCGTCTCGCCATTGGACTGATTTCATACGTGCTTCATGACGACTCACGCAGGGGCGTTCCCAATGCGTTGTCACGCAGCTCGAGTTCCCTGATAGGGAACAAATGACTATTATGTGTCGGTTCTTTTTAATTTAGCAAAAACACAGTGCAACCAGTCTAATCCAATTCCAGAACAAATGACTCTTACGGTCCAATTCTTTTTAGCGAATCAAAAAGATACAACATGAGCAATGCACAATGATTACCAAACAAATGATTCTTAGTAGCCAGTTCTTTTTAGTGACTCAAAAACATATACAGCTTGACCAGTTTACTACAGTTACCAAACTATCAGGTCGATTCTTATGAGTAGTTTCTTTCAAGTGAATCAAAAACATGCAACATGAGCAGTTACAAATGACTCTTCTGAGACAGTTCTTTTTAATGAATCAACAACATATGGCTCCGCGGCCAATTTACTATGATTGCCTAAAAAGTAACTCTTATGTGTCTGGTTTCACAGACAGGGCTTAGATTAAGCCAGGAGTAGGCCTTACTGCAGTTAAATTATGACATTTAAGTACAGTAGCTTTTATAAACGTGCCTTAGGAAAAAAAAAACATTACTGGTGTGCACGTTGAGATTTTAAGATATGTCAGGGCAAGTTGCTTTCAGTTAAGACAGCTTAAACATGCATTCTATTCTGGGACTACTTTTAAGCCTTGTCTGTGAATCCAGACAATCATTCTTTTTAGTGAATCAGATACACACAGCATGAGCAGTTTACTGTGATCACCAAACATTTGACTTTTATGAGCCATTTATTTGTGAATCCAAAACATAATATAAAGATAGCAATTATTAGATTGCATACTATGGTACATAAATATGATGATAATTCGGTACAGTGGTATATGTAATGGTGACATAACTATGGCATTCACCAACACAGTACTTTTTCTTTCTTTTTTTTTTTTTGTCTGAGTGCAGAATTTAAATGAGCACCAGTATTTAAAGGAGGGAGCTCAGAACTGCACCATTTATGTCAAGAGCCGCCTCTAGATAG
Organism: Tiaroga cobitis; assembly: GCA_030578255.1. Classification (NCBI taxonomy): domain Eukaryota; kingdom Metazoa; phylum Chordata; class Actinopteri; order Cypriniformes; family Leuciscidae; genus Tiaroga; species Tiaroga cobitis. The sequence goes on along the minus strand of CM060592.1, from coordinate 37,926,933 downwards.
TTGGCACTGGTCAAGCGACCTGACAGTGCCGTATAATCAAAATAAGCTGTCAAATTCAATGAAGCTCAGAATCTGCACTTATAATGCTGTCACATGTCATGAACTCCGAAACTGCTTTCAGAGCGCATCTGCAGTCTTTAGCCAACTTTGCCTTCCACAGCGGAGGCAGAGGCATTTTTGACAAATGAGTCAACTTGATATGCATTCCTCCAGTATTTCAATTGACAAAGAATAGGCTGCACTCTGTGGTCTGTGGGAGTTTTTAGGGACTGTGTGGATGATGTGAGATGTTAGAGAAATGGAGAGGAGAGTACTGTACCCCAGGTATTCATTTCCTTTGTTATGCCCTTAAGAAAAGCATGCTGAGGAAGCTGTGGAAAAACAGCTCCGGTAAATATAAGATCAACAACAAAACAAGACACTCTCTGAGGAGGCAGGGTGGAAAATGTGGGATTTCAGTGTTATCCGGTTGTTTTGTCAGGTATGATATCATTCCTTAAATAGATAGCAATATTAAGTGCTGCTGATAAAAACTTATACACATTTGTGGAGTAAAAACAGCAGGGTGACAGCATGGAATTTTTTTTTATTCATCATCCTCTTTGTTCATACACAGTAGAGACCTACTTTATAGTTCAACATAATGAATGTATATATAATCTTTTAATTTAATTAATTAAAATGTAATCATTTACACAATATTGGTGTTTTTACTGTATTTTGGATTAAAATAAATGCAGCCTTGGTGAGCATAAGAGACTTCCTTGGGATACGTAAATAAATCTGATCAATTACAGCCCGTAATATATAGTTCGCTCTCTATGTACATTGTACGTTAGGCTCAGTATATAAGACCTTGAGAAAAATAATGAAAAAAAAAAGAAATGATTGGAATGATTTCCTCATGAAGAATGCAGGTTTTGTGAAGACAGTTACACGGATTAGTGTCTGGTTTTAATGCGTGAGGTAAACAGCCTGGAGTCCTATTGGGATCAGAGCAATTGAGCTGCAGTAAGCAATCATAAATGACAAGTTATCTAATGAGATACTGCAGTGGGACGTTGTGCGGAGGAGGGCATGTGTACGACACTTCAGAAAAGAGACAGTATTTCATAAATTAATGATAAAGTGTGCATCTGTATGCGCACATACCGTATTATGATAAATGTTTATGCTTTCACACAAACTGTCAACATCATCATACAGACTTTACTTAATATCCATGGTTCTAGTGTTAGATTACAGTCTCTAAAGATTTTTTTAAAGATTAATATGTTTAAATCCATGTGTTAATAAATAGTGACATTAAGAAGGAGAGTTAATGTGAAAAAATGTGCCATCATTAATCAATGACAGTAACAGTGTAGGGTGAGTTACTTCAGAACCACGTCAGATCAAAAACAATTATTCATCATAACATCCTCTGAAGACGAATAATATATATATAATTGCACAACTGAAATATCCAAACTAATGATTTTGAGGACATGGTCCCAAATCCATTGCATTTTTCTGTTGGATTAGTGTTGGATTAGCTACAGAATTTCATTTTGATACAAAGACCTGACAATGATGTGTAAAATCACACATTTTGTGAACTGCTGTCAAACCAGAGGCGGCACCATGCTTCCAAAAGTGGTGGGGCAAAATCTAATAGAAGAAAGCTGTTTGTGCTGGTGAAATATTTGCAAGATATTTCAGAGCATTTTTTAGAGCATTTAACAAAAAATTGTTTAAAAGGAAAAACACGATTTAATTTTCACAGCCTTTTAATATTAATTAGCTATAATGGACGTCTTTCATAGTTATGGAATTCATAGCCAAGTTATCTTGTGAAAAGAATTAATGCTGCAGAATTAGAAAACTAGGCTACAAGATAAAAAAATGTATGCACTACATTTACCAAGTGAAGCTGACAGATATTCTTGTTTCTTATTGACAAAATACATCTAGTCATAGTCTATATAGTGTCTGTAGTACACATAATAAATTATAAAGATCACTTTCAGTATTAAATAGCTTAGGTTGTGATATAATATCCTGTCTCACTTCATTTTGGGAACAATTTAGTTAGCTTTGCTAAAATTTGTGAAGAGCATCAAATTGTAATTTAACATCATTTGAAACCATAAATACGTTGTGACAATATTTAATATTCTGCTTTTGTGAGCTGACAGATGTTAAATAGTCTCTTTTCAACAAATAGTATAAAACAAAAGCATTGTAGACATCGTTGGAGTGATAATGGAGTTGAAATTACCCTAGTCAGACTCATTCACTAAATACAAAATTATCACAGTCAGTCATGTGCCACCCGTGGGGAAAAACAAAACACAAACACAAAAAAAAACTTTGACAATATATATATATATATATATATATATATATATATATATATATATATATATATATATACACACACACATACACTGTTTTTGTTTTGAATGATTTTTTTGATAGTCATTGATTTGTTAATTGTTGATGCTACCTAATGCTTATTTATCCACCAATTTATAAGTGCTTTATCTCATTATTAATTGATTAATGAGAAGACACATTGAAGACACATGGAAAGGATCCCCATTAGGGCCATCAATATATATATAAAAAATATAGCCATTAAAAAATAAATTCCTGGAGCTTTCCCACAGTATAAAAAGTCCCAGTTGAGATGGCAGGTCAGACACCTTATTTTAGAATCATAAAAGTCTCCTTATATTAAACACTAAGGGTCCGTTAACAGAAATATGCCACTGCACATGACTCACTGCTCTCAGATTTGAAATAAATAATGCATTGGGACCTAACACTATAGAGTCAATTTGCTATTTCTATGGCGCTCTGCAAAGTGAGCATTTTTGGAGAGCTGTGACATGCTGAAATGGGCTTTGGTGACATTTAGATATTGACTCTGGCTTATTGCACAGGCGTGTTGGTTTGTTTTAGACAACTGCATATGCTCAGCACTCTACGGCTTCTGAAGAGGAACAAACAGGTGCATGATTTCAACGATAATAAGGCATTAAAATATCTCCTTGTTTCCTAGGTAACGGAGACCAGAACGGGGCCTCTTGGATGCAGTAACTACGACAGCCTGGATTCTGTCAGCTCTGTCTTAGTGCACAGCCCCGAAAATAAAATCCATCTAAAAGGTATGACAGTTGTTGTGGGCAGATGTATTTGACTGTTTTTGAGACCACTAAATGTTCTTTAACTGCAGTGCAATCAAGCAAAGTACTGCAGACACATACAGTTTTAGTGAATTCATGATTCTTAATTAAGAATATACTGAATAAATAAAATAGTAGGTGGGCAAACACATAAATAAACAAACAAACAATAAATAAACAACACTTTTGAGGTAGATCTGATTACTGGAAAATTACATATCCACAAAAAGAAGAAATTCTTGTTTTCTGAGCTATTTTAGTGAAATAATCGATACTAATTAATTTGAACTAATTCACTTTTTACAGAGACAACCGTGTCACATTTTGAATTCACACTAGTCCATTATTTTTGCACAATCTGTTTCATAAAAGCCTGCACTTAAACGATGCACAAAAATAAAGCAAACTCTAATTGGTGCATTTACACACCAGTCAAACTTTCTTTGGGCAGTTCTTGGGCCAAATACGTTGTAAAGAGGACCAAGTCAAAAGTCTGGCAAGAGTGGACCCCGTTAGAGGAGCACATGACTTGCTAATACTCATACAGTCTCCATCAGGGGCGTAGCCACCATTTCAAAAGTGAGGGGGACAGAATGTCAAGTGTAATACCAGTTATTTTTCTTCAGACTTTTGTTGAGGTTTTTGCTTAATTAGCTTAATATGCTATTTATTTTTAAAGCAATAAAACAGAAAGAAAGTTGTCCAGTTCTTTATATTGCACATGCAGGGTTTTTCCTGGCTTAAAATGAGGCGGAGGTGGTAAAATCGTGATCATGTATTTTAATAAGATAATAAAATGTGTATTTTTCGTAGACCATCATATAGTCTGCTGTGGCACAGTATTTTTGTAGGTGGATCTCGGTACCTCTAGGGGGGTCCGGGGGCATGCCGATAAATAATCCAACTGCCCAAACATATGATGTTCTCTAATTTAGATATCTGATCATCGCATTACAATTATTCAAATTATCAGTGTTAAGCATGATAACATGGTTAAATATCACACTGAAGCTGATTTAAAAATAACATTTACTTAAAATTAAAGTTCTTTTTTTTGGCAAAATTACATTTTCTTACTAGCCTAAACAAAGTCTGTCGTACTAAACTAAAACTTTCCAATTGAAAACCTTCAAGCTTTTAAAACTACTTCAAACTTTCTAGTTAGGCTTTTTCAAGAGAACAAAGTTTGTCCACAAACTTTTTTATCTAATTGTAAAGTGTTACCAAATTATGATAAACATCATGTACACGTACACGCTGCCTGATTCAAGCAGATCGCGGCTGTTGATGCATGAAAATACAAGTTCAGCATTAACATTTAGCATGTGTATTCTAATTTGAAGGCCTTTGATAACATATCTGTGAAAATAAAATGCATTACGAGTAAAATACATTGAAAATATTGCATGTTTGTTCGGGTAGTGAATTTACAACAAAACCTGTTAATTATTCAACAGGAGAAATTCATTGTTATTCATCATTGTGCAACACAATTCGGATACTACATGACAACTTACTTACAGTGCTTGACTTTTTCGTGAAAAAGGAGTGAAGAGTTTTTTGCCATTTTGAACTCTATGAAACTGATGGATTCGGCGCGGGTGCGCGCATGGGCGTGTCGTAGGCTAATGCACGAGTGACTGATTACCATGGAAACGTGAAAGTCACGTATGTAGATAGACTATTCTTGAGTCTTTGGATTGTAAATCTCGATGTAGGGTATACACACCCGCGAAAACCTCAGCTTGTCGTAGACACACTTGAAAAAGTGCGGGGGACGAATTTACATTGTATAAAAAGTGGGGGGGACACGTCCCCCCTGTCCCCCGCGTAATCTACGCCTATGGTCTCCATGCTTTCTAAAAGCAAGTAAAGGGTTATCAGAAGACAGGCATTTAGAATTGTATTAATTCAACTCACACTCTCGTGACAGCAGGGTCACCACAAGTCAGAGGTGGTCGGAGGAGCAGAAAAAAAGAAAAAGAGAAAAGTAACAAGACTGAAAAGAGCAAAAAGGAAGGTTTTAAGCCTCTAGCCGTTGCTAATTATACACGTGGCCTGCGTCAATTTCCACTGCCTTCTTGACATTGACATTTAAATTGTCAACCTACTTAATACTGCCATCTCCTGAAGCAAGTTCCCTGCTGCCCAGATTCGTGTAACTACTTTAATGAGCTAGCCATAGGGTTCAGCAGCACCAAAGCTTATCTTTTGCTGAGTAAAGACTTGGGAAAGAAAAGTGTAGGATGCGGGGTGCAGTTGTAGCTAGAAGAGTTTTGAATATATTTAAGCATGTAACTTTCTGCATTCTTTCATTCACTTTTTTGGGGCTTCCCAGGATATTTTCAATCAAAGTGCCGTGTCCTTTTTGAGAGAAGAATTTAGACCCCTTCAAATTAGGACATCAAGCCGTCAATTCCATAGAGGACTGAAATAATCCACAGGAAAAATTCACGTTCCTCTTGTTCTCTTTAAAAAGGCTGAGACTCTGGAGGAGGGGGCACAAGAGCAGCTATTTAGCTGTCTCCGGTATGAAAGCCATCCAAGTCAGTCTCTTTTGTGAGGCTCCTCACACTGTTGGCTCTCTACCCAGCAGAAGCCAAAGCTTAAGAAGAAGACTGCATCTAATTATGTCTCTTGTTTTTCCACAATCTGACGGATAAATACTGAGGAACACATCATAAATATTCACACTTGGAAGGGAATTTAAAAAGGCTGAATATGAAGGCAAAATGCATTGATTCTTTCTTTAAGGATGTCAGACCTGGTAAAGCTGTGAAGAGCGTTTTCTCACATAATATAATTAGCAGGTGTTCAGCACCCACAGCTGGGCTGTGAAATCTGAATCTTTCACTTACGTGGTGGAAGAGCTGGTGGATTAATGTATTCAGCACTGAATGCTTTCATAAGTAATTCATAGGTGAGTATTGATGAGAAGGCCTTTGGAGATCAAATCTATCACAATTAACAGAGGGGTTCTGCACTCCAAAATGTCTCCATAGATTTCTCTACATGTTATTGACAATCAAAATTAACTAACTGGGCTCTTGGAAATAAATTAATATCTTTATTCATCAAAGATGCATGAAATTGTTTAAAAGTGACAGTAAAGACTTTTCAATTGTAAAAAAATATATAAATACTGTATATAGAATTTTTTTTTTTTTTAAATAAATGCTGTTTTATTGAACTTTCTATTCATAAAAACAATCATGAAGAAATTGATCATGGTTTCCACAAAAATATTAAGTGGCACACCTGGTTTCATCATTAATGATAAATGGTAAAAAAAACAACGTTTTCTATGTGCGCTAAATTAGCTTATTAGAATGATTTCTGAAGGATCATGTGAAACTGAAGACTGGAGTAATTGCTGCCATCACAAGAATAAATTTCATTTAAAAATATATTCAACTGGAAAATTGTATTAATATTTCACAATACTATTGTTTTTTTACTATAGTTTTGTATCAAATAAACGCAGCCACAATGCGCATAAGAGACTCCTTTTAAAAGCACTGACAATTTTTAACGCACCCATACTTTTGAACGATAGTGTTACATTATATAATAACATAAATCAGAGGTCGCGTTTACCAAAAATGTTCCGTCATTGACCGAATATTTTTTAGCACTGACAGAAAAATCTGACAGACGTCCGTCATTTTCAAGTCAAGTCAAGTCATCCTCATTTATATAGCGCTTTTAACAATGTAGATTGTTTCAAAGCAGCTTTACAGAGTTAAACTTAATATAATTTAAGGTAACAGAGATTGGTTTGGTTTTATAGCGGTTCCTGAATAATGTTATTTTCCAGCTAAAGTTTGGTTTGGTGATTCACTTCCGTTTGAAATGATCCTTTGTTATTAAATTAGGGGCCGCTAAGATGACACCGTTCTCTCTAAACAGACTTTAAACGACAACCTGTGATAAATGCTGATGGCGTTCACATGCGCATTAAGCTTCTGATTCTGTAGTTATGTGCGTTTGAATATGCGCAGGTTTGTAATTCCTTACAAACCATGCCTAAACAAACTACTTGTCTTGCCTATAAGTTTTGATACAGAATTTTATTTTATTCTATAACTTCGGGGTTGGTAGCCTACGTGAACCCTAATTTCCACAACGCTTTATCTGTATAGTGGAATAGGGATCCTCCATAGGGAGAGGCTAGTTGGCAATTCAGCACTGCGTTGTCATCGGGTCCAGGCGAAGGTCCTTCGTCAGATCTGGAAACGGCCTGGATCCGACAGGCTGCGGGAATACCTCGGGATAAACAAAGACTAAAATTTGCGTAGATGCCATTCTTCTTATGATGTAACGAGTACCCAGTTCCGGCTGACCTAATCAATGCAGCCTAACATTGAATTATAGAAGTCTATAATGTATTATGTGTATGCTAGGTCAAAGAGATGTGTTTTTAGTCTAGCTTTGAACTGACAGAGTGTGTCTGCTTCCCGGACAATGGTAGGAAGACTGTTCCAAAGTTTTTGGTGCTAAATAGGAAAAGGATCTACCGCCAGCAGTCGATTTTGATATTCTAGGTATTATCAACTGGCCGGAATTTTGAGATCGCAATAGACGTGATGGACTATAATGCGTTAAGAGCTCGCCCAAGTACTGCGGAGCTAAACCATTTAGTGCTTTGTAAGTAATCAGCAAGATTTTGAAATTTATACATTGTTTAATAGGCAGCCAATGCAGTGTTGATAGAATCGGTCTAATATGGTCATACTTCCTGGTTCTGGTAAGATACACCGAGGGTGATCTGATCGTAACTTGTAGGCCTAACTGTAATTCTCACTCCTGTCCACTTGGTAGCGACTGCTGACTATCATGAATGGCTTTTCTGAGTTACGGGACATTGTTTACAAGCTGTTTTATTGATGTCTTTCTGCGTATGAGAGCGATTACATGTGAGACATGATACGGATTTTGGTAAGTTGGACTGTATCTTTCAACGTATTTTCTGATATTAATTTATGTTTATTTCGTTCTGTAACTTAGTAAAGAGGGAGGGTCGCGTCAGAGACTATTTATATAGAGACATGCCACTTCCTCAATCCTTAATACAACTATATAGGGAAAACCCGTAACGGCAAAGATGGCGGTTGTATGCACATGCCCCGCCCCTCCCGCTGGAAAGCCAATCGTCTGCTTTTAACAGTCAAGCCGGAAAACCTTTAAGCCTATCGTCTGGCTCCACCGACGCATGCGCACAGTTGAGGTTTGCGACAGTGGAAAATATGTTACTGTTTGAAAAGGCGGCAGATTTGATATGTGTTAGTTGTGTAAATATCAGCCATCCCAAGTCTCCCGGAAGTTCCGGGAGTCTCCCGCAGATTGATAGCGGCTCCCTGATGACCGCAAATTAGTTCAAATCTCCCGGAATCTAGAGCGAGCGAGCAGTTGCGCGCGCATGACAGAGAGCGAGAGAACCCTTGCGCATGCGCAGTAAAAGTATAACCTGTGGGGAAAAGGGCGTTTTAAACCTTATTTTGGGGCAAAGTCATCAAACTTTTTCAGCGATTTTGATCATATTTTATTAGTGTTTGTATACATGCAGTTTTTATGTCCCGGTGACCAGTGAAAGTGCAGTTCTGAGTCTCTGCCCATTCATTTAGATAGGAGCCTGGTCTTGTTAGTCCGAAATAGCTGCCCGGAGGCGTTGCCAAGATGGCGGCCGAGTGGCATGACTTGCCTAAAAGGACTTTGGTCGCGTCCAGTTCACTCGCACTTCGCTTGAACTGAGGCGCTTGTGATCTCTCGCGCCACATTAAAGAGAGCCAAAACTGCATTTATTGTTTGAATTTTGTGATAAAATGGACAGAATTTGAAAGCTGATACTTTTTTTTCATATCAAAAGTAACAAAGCACAAAGCTTATTGCGCTTTATTGGAAAAATATTCATGATGAAACCTGAAAAGTGACCCACATCTCTGTTCAACTTTCTCTTCATAAATAAATTAATGCACAATCTTGACTATATACTTGTCCTGTAAGTTTGTGAATAAAAATGAAAATGTGAACAAAAACAGAGCCTAATAAATGGCTTATTATCATTAAAATATAAAAGTTTAAATGACGGGCAGTAATAGATTATGACAGAATTTTTTACGACCCTGTCCATCAAAATGACGGACACTGCGGAAGTCTAACGCGACTTCTGAGATAAATATATAATTATTTTAGAAAGGGGAAAAAAGCAGAATGCAAAATACAGATGCATGACTGGAAAAAAAATAAATAAATAAGAAGCTATATTTCCTCAATTCACCTGCAATTGGCAAGTGTGGCAAACAATTAATTTTGGACCCTGTTTACAATTGTACCATCTTGTTACCGCTTGTTCCCAAATCGCTCAAGAAAATCAATAATTAGTTTCCCGGGCAAATGTCAATTCTTCCATTGCCTGCTATCAAAATATCTAATCGGGCAGGATAATTCCGCAATAGCCGCATTGATTCCCTGTCTGCAGCGTGCCTGCAGTTCATGACAAAGGTTTACGGCCGAATGACCTTGCCACAGAGATTGTTGGTCTTTATTCATCCCATTACCCCATTACTGCGCTGACATAGCAGACCTCTCCGTCCCAAATAGGACTCCCATTACTGATGCTGTTAGCAGTCAGGCTGCCAGTCTCTCTGACCCACTTTACATGCTCTCTGTCTCCTAACTCAGCCTTCACTGTATTGCTGAGCAAATTCAAGGCTGTGAAACAGTAACATGTCTACATTGCAGTGGTATTTTGACTGGGGAGGCAGAAGTTTTGAAAATATTATTTAAAAACCTGTTAAACTTCACCAGAGCGCGGGCGCACTGAAGCGTTTTTTTTTTTAATAGTTCAAAATTACTATCAGATTTAATGTTATTACCTTGACAAACTATACATCATTAAAAAGATATAAGACTCAAGTTTCAGTATTTGACCACTATTGTATTCTGAGAAACTTATAGTGACAGTTATGTATTAATTTGTGTCAGGAGTTGTGTAATTTAAAAAATGAGTCGTTACCTTTAATATGAATTATGAGCGTCAGCCGCTTCCATTCAGAAAAAAACTCCTGTGCGATCGTCATGACAGAGCTTGACAAAACAACGTCCCTCGGGGCTTTTAGCTCAAACATGTGCAGATTTGGAGAAATATTGATATATTCTCATAGGTTTACATCAGATTTCTATAGACAGGAATAATATTTATTGAATTTATAATCAAATGCGTCGATGTAATCATGAGCGCTGGATACTCTGATGTACTGTGTTTTCAATCCATACTGGCAGCCTGAGGGCGCCGGCGCTCTATGCACAGTAATAGTCCATATATGGAACACATGAAGAAGAGCCATAACCATGTGACATTCCAGGAACTGCCTGACACAAAAGCTAACAGAGATCGCTGTAACTGCAGATAAAGATGTTTTGAAGACAATAAACATGATTGCAATGATATTTGATTTACCTGTGTTCTTCGAGCCGTGTCAGGTATTTTCATAATAATAGATTATATTTCTAATGTAATGCTAATCGATATAAAGACTTATCATTTCTGCAGAATACTGTAAAATAATATATTTTCTGTCTGATTTTTTTATCTGAAGCCAAATCAGATCACAGAAAGTTATTTAAAACACTCGACTTGCGCTATAAAGTAAGTTTGGAGCACAAGCAGGTTTTTAATCTCATAAATTGTCGTGTATTGATGGTGTGCTAAGCTAACATGCTAGCTTGCTCTGTGCACCTGCTAGCACATTAGCTGTTATTTTTATGAATGTTTCTAAATAAGAATGTTTACTGAAATGTTCATTTTTTCAAAAAGGCCATTTGATACAGTTTAAAATGTGAAGAGAGAACTTTTGGTAAAAGAAATTTGGGATTAAAACAGCGTGAATAGCCAGTCGTTAGTGCTTATAATGCAGACAAAAGAAAAGCATATTTAGACCCATAACCAGGCTGGAGAGGTGTGAATGTGTACAGGGAAGACTGACACTGAATGGGGATCATTTGCACCACAAAACAATACAGACAATAGTCTGAATAGATGCTAGAAGATGACAATAAACATCAGTTTGCATTTTAGAGTCTAATCAAAATAAAGTCATATGACATGATCTTGAAAAACATTAAACTAAATACAGAGTTTTAGACTTACCATCTTCAGATTTTAAATATAACATGGTCAGACATGTGGCTTTAGCTGCAGTGCATTTCTAGATTGCTACAATGCCAACTTCATAAAAATTAATTTCTAATAACTTTACAAAACTTTGAAGCTATTTATAACTATTTTTTTCATTATGACAATAATTAATTCTACATTTACAATAAACTGCCAGGTGTTAGCTTTCAAATGAGATCATACTTGTGCTTTTAGTACAAAGGGTTCATGAACTGTATCCGTTTCAGTTCCCTATCGGTCAATCACTACAACGTAGGTCAGACTGACCAATAGGAATCTCGCTAGAGAGGCCAATCTACTTCGAGTGAAACTAAAACAAGCCAATGCACATTGGCATGCAATCATTTGCATCAGCTGCGCGTCCTCGTCAGCGCGGGTATTTAACAGCAGCTGTTATGATTGCACACTAGCTTTTTGCTTCGGAGCCAAACGCTTCATGTTTAATCCTACAGAGTGTGACTACGAGCCTCTTCTTTGGACCTCTCCTTCCCGGTGCGGGCGTTACAGCACGGCAGCGCGAACAGTCGTCTTTTTCTCTCTCCTGTCTGTGGTGTTGAGCAAAACCAAAAAGCTGTTGTAACAGCTGGTAAGGTGCGCCGTACGAGCGCTCAAAAGCTGTTTTTACAGCTGGTAAGACAGCGAGAGAGAGAGAGAGAGAGAGATCGCGCACAGACAGGTGCACATTCCTGTCTGTGTTCGCAGTGACTGTTCCCCTGCGTGTTTCAGCACCAGTGAGAGCAGTCCCTAAAAGAGCTTACACAAATAGAGAGCGTCTTTTAAAAAGAAAAAGATGACTTTCTATTTGTGTGTTTCTGGATGCGGTCGTTACCTGGGCTCACAGGATGGTCACAAGCGCTGCCTCGTGTGTCTGGGCATTGAACACGCTGAGGCAGCGTTTGTGGATGAGTCATGTACCCATTGTGGGAAGATGACCATCGCGGAGCTACGGTCGAGACTTTTGTTCCTGCAAAGGGGCGGAGTCCCCGTGCCTCTGCCTCGATCCAATCCTCCTCAGAGGGTTGCTTCGGGCGGTGGCACGGGTGACCTGAGGATCACGGTGAGCGCGTCTCCTTCGGGGAACCAACCCCCTAGGAGCCCTCACCCCTCTCATGCTCCGCAGCCAGTTGAGCTTCCATTGGAGAAAGCTGGACCATCCTCGAGGTGTGTACCGGTTGTCTCCTTTGGGGCTCCCAGTGACCAGATGTCGATCGCTGCATCGGAGGGTGGGTCAGACCTCTCTGCGGACGACGACTCTGCACCGCTGCCTCCTTCGGGGGTGCCAGCGGTGCCTGAGACGGACCCGGAGATGATGGCCATGCTCTCCCGGGCCGCCAACGGGGTCGGGCTCGTGTGGAATCCTCCACCGTGTCCCGAACCCTCGAGGTTGGATGATTGGTATCTCGGGGTGGTGCACGCTGGTTCTCAGCAACCCACCCCAGTGCCTTTCTTCCCGGAAGTGCATGAGGAGCTTACGGGAACGTGGACGGCACCTTTTACTGCCAGAAACCGTTCCGGTGGCTCCTCCTCCCTCACCACCCTTGATGGCGGGGCAGCCAAGGGATACACGCGCATCCCGCCAGTGGAACGGGCCGTTGCTATGCAACTGTGCCCTAACTCCACTTGGCGTGGAGAACCGTGTCTCCCTTCCCGGGCCTGTAAGTACTCGTCGGATTTAACCGGCAAGGCTTACAAGGCCTGTGGGGAAGCTGCCTCTGCCATGCACGCCATGGCGTTGCTGCAGGTCCATCAGGCCAAGGCACTGAAGGACCTGCACGAGGGTGGTCATGATCCCCAAGTTCTTCAGGAACTTCGCATTGCGACGGACCTCGCGCTTCGTGCGACGAAGGTGACCGCGCGGTCGGTGGGTCGTGCGATGTCCACCATGGTGGTCCAGGAACGCCATCTCTGGCTGTGTCTGGCTGACATGAGGGAGTCTGACAAACTCCGGTTTCTCAACTCCCCTGTGTCCCAGACCGGCCTCTTCGGCGACGCGGTCGAGAACTTCGCCCAGCAGTTCTCGGCTGTACAAAAGCAGACGGAGGCCATCAAACACACCCTGCCGCGGCGGCCAGCTGCTGCCTCCACCCCGCCGCCCGCGGCACCTCAGTCTGCTCGTCGCCGAGGGCGTCCGCCTGCGTCTGCCCCTGCTCCCGTGCCGCAGCAGCAGCCTCCACCTAAGCGGCGCCGTGGAGCCAGTCGCAGGCAGGGCGCCCCGCCCGTCCAGGCCCCCGCCAAGAGGGGCGGCAAAGCCAAGGGTAAGCGGAGATGGAAGGGACTGCTCTCCAGGAGACGATGACGAGACGCTCTCCATCGCTCCCTCCCCCGGAAGAGGGCCGGGTGGAAAATCCTGTGTTTCGTTTTGTTTGTGTTCCGCCGCTGGCCTTAAAACCAGCGGTACCCAAATTTTCAATAAAAGAGCAGTTTCTACCATCTCTGGGTCCGAAGAGGACCTGGAGAGCAGTGGGGGGACAGAATCCCCACCACTCTCATCCGCCTCCTCTGTCGCCAGGGAGCAGCAGTGTGCAGTTCGAGAACGCCACCGAGCCGCCTCCTGCACCTCCTGCCCCGTGGAACCAGGTAAGTGCTGCACAGCACACACAGACCCTGCTACGGGCCGCCTCCCAGAGAGAGCCTCCCGAGCCGCGTCCCTGTGTTCCACCTCGCTGCCCCACTCCGGGTACGCCTACAGTCCCTTTGGTCCCGCTTGCACGGTCTCTGAGAGCCTGGTTAGCGCTCCCCAGTCCGTCTCGGCTATGCGATTCAGTTCGCCCGGCGTCCCCCCAAGTTTCGGGCCATCCACTCCACTACAGTGAGAGCAGCCGATGCCCATGTCTTGCGTGCGGAGATCGCAGTCCTACTGGCGAAGGACGCGATAGAGCCGGTCCCTCCAGCCGATATGAGGTCAGGGCACTACAGTCCCTACTTCATTGTACCCAAGAAAGGTGGTGGGTTACGACCGATCTTGGATCTGCGAGTTTTGAATCGGAGCCTCCACAAGCTACCTTTCAAAATGCTCACGCAGAGACGCATTTTCGGATGCATCCGTCCCCAAGATTGGTTTGCAGCGATCGACCTGAAGGACGCGTACTTTCATGTCTCGATTCTTCCTCGACACAGGCCGTTTCTGCGCTTTGCGTTCGAGGGTCGAGCATATCAGTACAAGGTCCTGCCCTTCGGGCTGTCCCTGTCTCCCCGTGTCTTCACGAAAGTCACGGAGGGGGCCCTTGTTCCCATGAGAGAACAGGGCGTTCGCCTCCTCAACTATCTCGACGACTGGCTTATACTAGCGCACTCTCGAGATCAGTTATGCGAACACAGGGACCTCGTGCTCACGCACCTCAGCCAGTTGGGCCTTCAGGTCAACTGGGAAAAGAGCAAACTCGCCCCTGTGCAGAGGATCTCTTTTCTCGGTATGGAGTTGGATTCGGTCGCACAGACAGCGCGCCTCACAGAGCAGCGCGCTCAGTTGGTGCTGAACTGCTTGAACACGTTCAAAGGCAGGACAGCGGTCCCACTGAAATTTTTTCAGAGGCTCCTGGGGCATATGGCGGCGGCAGCAGCGGTAACTCCGCTCGGCTTGCTTCATATGAGACCGCTTCAGCACTGGCTTCACGGCCGAGTCCCGAGATGGGCGTGGCATCACGGCACTCACCGGGTGGCAATCACACCGGCCTGCCGCCAGACCTTCAGCCCGTGGTCAGACCTCTCGTTCCTTCGGGCAGGAGTCCCCTTGGAACAGGTCTCCAGGCATGCTGTGGTATTCACAGATGCCTCTACCACCGGCTGGGATGCCACGTACAACGGGCATGCAGTGTCAGGGGTGTGGACGGCTCCCCAACTGCATTGGCACATCAATTGCCTCGAGTTGCTAGCAGTACATCTCGCTCTGAGCCGCTTGAAAAGGTCGCTACAGGGCAGGGACGTACTGGTCCGTACGGACAACACAGCGACTGTTGCGTACATCAACCGACAAGGTGGTCTACACTCCCGTCGCATGTCGCAACTCGCCCGCCATCTCCTCCTCTGGAGTCAGAAGCGTCTGAGGTCGCTTCGAGCCATGTATGTCCCTGGCGTGCTCAACCGTGTGGCCGACGAGCTATCACGAGCTGTGCTTCCGGGAGAATGGCGACTCCACCCCCAGGTGGTTCAGCTGATCTGGAGAGAGTTCGGAGAGGCTCAGGTAGACCTGTTTGCCTCTTCAGAGACCTCCCACTGCCAGCTGTTTTACTCCCTGACCGAGGGAACACTCGGCACGGACGCACTGGCACACAGCTGGCCCCGGGGCCTACGCAAATATGCGTTTCCCCCAGTGAGCCTACTTGCACAGACACTGTGCAAAGTCAGGGAGGACGAGGAGCAGGTCCTTCTGGTGGCTCCCTATTGGCCCACCCGGACTTGGTTCCCAGAACTCATGCTCCTTGGGACAGTCCCTCCCTGGCCCATTCCTCTGAGGAGGGATCTTCTGACTCAGAGACGGGGCACCCTATGGCACCCGCGTCCAGACCTCTGGAAACTCCATGTCTGGTCCCTGGACGGGACGCGGAGGTTCTAGGTGACTTACCCCCTGAGGTACTTAACACCATCACTTCAGCACGGGCGCCGTCCACGAGACGTGTTTACGCCCTGAAGTGGAACCTGTTCGTCGAGTGGTGTTCTTCTCGCCGAGAAGACCCCCGAAGATGTTCGATAGGGTCTGTGCTTTCCTTCTTGCAGCATGGGTTGGAGCGAAGGCTGTCTCCCTCCACCCTCAAAGTACATGCTGCCGCTATTTCAGCTTATCACGACCACATAGATGGCAAAACAGTGGGGAAGCACGACCTGGTCGTCAGGTTTCTTAGGGGGGCGAGACGATTAAATCCTCCTCGACCCCCCTCCATACCCTCTTGGGATCTTTCCCTGGTGCTTCGAGCACTTCAGGATGTTCCCTTTGAGCCTCTGCAGTCAGTAGACTTAAAGCTTCTTTCTATGAAGACTTTGCTACTGGTTGCACTGGCCTCTGTCAAGAGGGTAGGAGACCTGCACGCATTTTCGGTCGACGAATCGTGCCTAGAGTTCGGGCCGGGTGACAACCATGTGGTACTAAGACCCCGGCCTGGCTATGTGCCCAAGGTTCCTACCACTCCCTTCAAGGACCAGGTAGTGAACCTGCAAGCGCTGCCTTTGGAGGAGGCAGACCCAGCCCTGGCTTTGCTCTGTCCCGTTCGCGCTCTGCGTATGTACGTGGACAGAACTCAAAGCATCAGGACCTCAGACCAGCTCTTTGTCTGTTACGGAGGCCAGCAGAAGGGAAAGGCTGTCTCCAAGCAGAGGATGGCCCACTGGATAGTGGATGCCATCGCCTTGGCTTACCAAGCTCAAGGCGTGCCCTGCCCGCTCAGGTTGCATGCACACTCCACGAGAGGCGTTGCATCCTCCTGGGCGCTGGCTCGTGGCGCCTCGCTAACAGATATCTGTAGAGCTGCGGGCTGGGCGACACCTAACACGTTCGCTAGATACTATAGCCTATGTGTAGAGCCGGTCTCCTCCCGTGTTCTCACCCTAAACGGGTAGAAGCACTGAGAGGCCCAGCTCTGTCGGCTTGCTGCACCCTACTGTGCAACCTTATTGCTCCAGAGTGAAAAACCTGTCGAGTCCTCCAACACCCCTCGGCCCGGACATGGCGGAGCGTCCGGAGCCAGGCCCCTGTCCGCTGAATCCTTGAGAGCCGGACCCGGGCTGGGTTCCATATGTGCGACCCTTCGGGGATCCCATATGTGTATATGTTCCATGGCTGCTCCTAAGTCGGAAGCCCGTGTCTTTCCCTTGGGCTAAGTCACCCATTATATCATATGCAGTACAGCCTTCGGGTTAGTCCATATGTATTTCCACATAACTTTCTGAAGAAAGTGGGTTCCGCAGCGTTCCCCTCCCTATAAAAAAGGGCACGCTTTCCCAGTGTTATCCAAGTCTCACTGTATGGGTTATAAAGGAACAACAGTGTCAGACACTCTCTGTGTAACCCTCCTCCTATCGTCCTTTCAGGCAAGAAGGTGCAGAGGCTTGCATGGGGCGCTGGATGGGGTGCAGCGACTGTGCAGGGATTCCTATTGGTCAGTCTGACCTACGTTGTAGTGACTGACCGATAGGGAACGTCTCGGTTACATATGGTAACCCTCGTTCCCTGAGGGAGGGAACGGAGACGTAGGTCCCGTCGCCACATCTGCTGCTGCCCGCCGGGGGGCCAGCTTTTTCAGGTTTGGCTCCTCAGCAAAAAACTAGTGTGCAATCATAACAGCTGCTGTTAAATACCCGCGCTGACGAGGACGCGCAGCTGATGCAAATGATTGCATGCCAATGTGCATTGGCTTGTTTTAGTTTCACTCGAAGTAGATTGGCCTCTCTAGCGAGATTCCTATTGGTCAGTCTGACCTACGTCTCCGTTCCCTCCCTCAGGGAACGAGGGTTACCATATGTAACCGAGACGTTTGTGTATGCCATTTCTGGGGATTTTTCAAAAGTGTGGTTGCAGCTTAAAGTAACACCAGGTAACTTTTCAACCTTCATAATATACTTCCAAGTCTCTTGTGATGGTTCATCGACTTACAATAGGTTGAATGACACGTCTGCCATAGCCTGACGGGGTCTGTAGCGTTTTTAATCGTACTTTTAAACTTCGGGTTTCGGGTAGTAACCGGCGAACAAAGAGAACTACAAAATTCGACTGCTTTACGGCTTATACGTCACTTCCACCACCACCCCCACTTCCTTAAAATCGGACGTGCGAGCCAAATGTTATAATCATGGCCGAAGCAGCACAGAAAAACAAGAAAGCAAAGGTTTTATCGGAGCGAAGCAAAAAGAGGGTCCCTGGTGTTACTTTAACATGTTAAAATAATAGTCAGAAAAAAAAGCCAGTGTAAGTGATAATGTCATGTGAATATCATGTTCCCAACCAGTCTAGACATCTGGTTCACAACTTCAAGTCAGGTTTTAATTACAAATCCACTTGAAATTACACTGCAGCTTGAACTTTGAAATGATGATCTGTGAGTGAGTCTGATATTAGGAAACACTCAGATCACTTAAATTGAAGATGCACCTCCGTGGACCTGTGATCTGTTGACTAATGGTCCAAAAATGAGGCTACTATTAATAAAAGACAAACAACAGTTTATTATATATATATATATATATATATATATATATATATATATATATATATATATATATATATATATATATATATATATATATATATATATATAAATAAAAGTTAATTTAAAAAGTAGAAAGAAATCACTTTAAAGTGTTTTCAGTGATACAGTAACTTCTCACAGGTTTCTCCAACAACAGTACCAAACGAAATAAACAATACACAAAAGAACTTTACATAAAGACTAAACTGTACAGTGTACAGTTCACAGAAATGTAAAGACGAAAAAAACACAAAATACACTCACTGTTAAAGATTTGTGGCTGAAACTGTTTCAAATAATCAAATAATTAAGAAACAAATACACTTTACATAGACTAATATGCAAACACTCACAAAAAGAAAAACATCAAAACAAACTACACCAACCTAAAGGGCTGAGGTTCCCCACGGGAGTGATCACCAGAACTAGTTATCCAAAAGCACACTTCCAAACACACCACCGTGGATTCAGATCACAACCAAACACTTAAAAAAATGTCACACGGCAAACGTTGAAGAAGCACCACCTCTACAAAAGATCCTTCACCCGTGGGACCTCAGCTCCTGAAAGAAAATCAAAGATAGATAAATAAAACAAATTAAATTAAAACACAGTTTAATATCACAATTTAGTCACGAAACATAAAACGGTGATGGGTAAATCATATAAATAAATCACAATAAACAATATACTTATATTCAAAACAGTAGGAAAAACAAAAAAACAATTCAAACACCAAAGGAGAAAGGGCTCGCATGAAGCCACCACGTAGTTTGTGCTGTAGGGAATCTCGGGATTAGCTCTATTAGAGGGAATATAATTTTAATAACTAATCATGAAACATGATCGAGAATCACCTACAAATTGTAAAATTACCCGTAAGGGAATAAGTTGCCAATGTTCTGAATGAACGATTGAATGCAACGAACAATTGTACTATCAATAATCAATCACAAGAATTATAATTAAATATTAATATGCCAATTGTCTAAAATAGATCGATTGTCAGGATAATCTTTAAGGGGATTAATTTATGATCAAATCATCTGCTTGTCCAGCAAACCTGATCATTCGATCTCCATCAAACCTCACTAAATTATCCTCCTTTATAGACTTTCAAGAGAAGCTATTCCTCTGGCCACGAGGATTAACTTTCCTGTTCTATAACAATACCTTTTTAAGTATCAATAAATTTGTAAAGCACATAGCTTTGATCGCAACATTAAAGGGACTTTGAAATGTGCATGAGACAGTCAATCCAATGAATATAATGTATTTAATAAAATGGAAACTATGTATACATGGAATAAATGTATATACAAACAATAAAACAGCAAAAAGACATTGAAAGAAACTGAAAGTGAAAGAAACAGGGAGAGAGTGAGCGAGAGATCCCGAAGGAGAGTGGCAAATTACAGACCGTAAACCCTTGAGACAGAGAGAAACCAAGATATCGAATCATAAACGGATTAAAGCTCGATAACACGAATACTTGCATATGGTTCATTGTAGTGCTGACTCGAGAAAGCGCATGTGTGTGGTGTGTAGGCATGTGCCGGTATCAAATTTTCGTGCTGCGATTAATTGAATGAGCTTTTATCACGGTATACGGTATTATCACGATATTTTAATTGCTCAAGAGAAACAGATGGATTGCGGGTATCTAAAAAAACAACTTGCATCACAATGTGTAATTGTGATTTTCAAAACATGGTATTTTAAGAATTTTATTAAGTTTAGTGACAACGTGTTACAATGTTTACATGGTACAATGACTGGTAGGTTACTGTTTGTATTCAAATAAATTATTGTATTTGATTTTAATCTTAATTCAATATTGACTCATTTGGATAAATATTAGGTAGGCTACAGTCTGCATGTTGATTTTTCTCAAGAAAAAAATATATCTCACATAATGCTGTAAACAGAGAGAAATTAAATATAATGCGGTTTTCATTATAATAACAATTATGTAATGACAAGTAAACATATAATTAATATGTAATAAAGTCCACATATTTAGCAAAATGACAATTTTTTCTAGTCAACTAAAGTGCTGGTCATTAAATGGCTTTCCTGAGGTAAATGTAACGTTCTGTGACATAACTGTTCTCCTGCAGTTTTATTGACCTCTTTCCGTGAAAAACACTGATTGATCGACATTTTGTATGAGGCATAAACCTTAAGGTAAGTTGTACTGTATCTTTAAATAAAAAGTAACAGATGATCGGTTTACTTGAACTGAGGCGCAGCGATCTGTCACAATGGACAGAACCTTTTTTTTTTCATATCAAAAGTAACCTGCTCTGTCTGGTCTGTCGGTGTCAGTGTCCTCTTTGCTCCGCGATTTTTCTCTGCGTGAGAGCGTGTGAAAAGTGTCAATTCCGTAAAGCGGCTTTCAGACAGAACGCGGAACGCGATTTGCTATTTTGCAAATAAAAAGTTGAACTATTTTTAACTTTGACCCCGGCGTGCTTTGGTCGACGCAGCAACACAACGTCCCCGCGAGTATTCTGCGTCCTGTCTGACAGGTGCTTGAGTCTCAAGTTGAATGCGTGAGAGTTGTCAGCCCTGCGGGGGTAAATCGTCGGCAGCGTTCCTCCTTCCGCCATGCTTCTACTCCATGTGAGGATTGTTTACATTAGACTAGAGTGCGCTCTGCGCCGCGTGCACACAGTGCTTATACATGTGGGGATTGTTTACATCAGAGTGCGCACGTGTTTTGCGGAGCATATACGCAGTGTTTAAGCGGTTGATAGAAAATTAGCTAATGCGTGTTCTAAAAGTCTAAATTCAAATCTATTATTTTTCACGGTATTTTGAAGTGGCCGCGATAACAATATCGTGCATATTCATTACCGCGATTTATCGCATTACCGATTACCGGCACATGTCTAGTGGTGTGTCGTTCCGTCGGAGCGTCACGTGGTCTGAGGATGGTCCGGATCGCGCACTTTCAAACGAAGGTTTAAAGGTCTCGGACGTAAAGTTACCAAAGAAACAATTCAGGCTAACTTCATTCCTCGTCTGTGGAAATGAACACAGTAGAATACAAAAAGGAAAAACAAAACTTAACAAAATAAAACAAAAGACTAAGACTAAGAGGAAAGGACAAACTGGTGACACAGGAAGAAGCCGAAGAAGAAAGGTCCGAAGAAGAGAGGTCCGAAGAAGAGAGCGAGCAGTTGCTTGGACCGTCACCTTTAAGGAAAAACCGTCCACACCTCTTTCGGAGCAACCTGCCTAATGACATTCAACAAAACCTTGGCAGGAAGGATTCCTTTGTCTCTTTCTGACCACCTAATTTGCATGTTTTATGGCAGTGACAGAAACGTGTTCAGTCTCACACAAAACATAGTAAAATACATTTTATCACAATCTACTACATAGATTCAGCTAAGACAAACCGAGGGTTTTTACATCGATACCAAATAAAACATGAAAAAGAATAGGAATTACAAAGATACAGCTTACGGCATAATTACACACACTTATAGTTAATTTAATACTACGATAGGTACACCAATAGGACATAGCCAACATAAAAACATATCAAATATATCTGAATAATGTCTTCATATGAGGAAGTTCATGAAAAGTGCGTGTATGTGTGTGTGTGTCTTCTGACTTTACGTGTGTGGAGCACACAACGGGGGGGCCTGGAATTCCTTCTTGCCGGAAAGGGGGAAGGTTTTGAGATGATAACGTCTGTGTGAAGCTGGCTCATCGCTGGATTTAGGGGTGTTTTTTTTTTACTCACATTCTCCATGAAAGTGTCAATGAACGCCATTAGAAACAGACTTTCTGGTGCTCGCTGGTGAATTACTAGACGCGAGTCAAATGTTAAAAGCTTTTCTACATGTAGAATTGAATGAGTCCCAACTGACACAGTCCAGATACCCAAAAGTGCTCCAGCACCAGTTATCACGAGCGAGCCTCGAAATAATAATAGAAAATAAACAAATGAAACCAGCCACCAGAAACGTCTAGGTTACGACTGTAACCTCTCTTCCCTGAGAGCAGGGAACGAGACACTGCGTCGATTGACGCTTTGGGGAACGCCTCATGCGTGACAGGTGTCTGAAATTACAATCAAATCACGGCAATCACATTGACAGCTGCTGACATTAACGTGCAACCTGGAAATTTATAAGGGCGCCTTGCACAAATGACAATAACCTTTTTGTCTGAAGGGACTGTTTGGCAGGCAGGCCCCGAGGCATGCCGAAAGACGCAGTGTCTCGTTCCCTGTTCTCAGGGAACAGAGGTTACAGTAGTAACCTAGACGTTCCCTTTCAAAAGGGAACTCGCACTGCGTCGATTGACGCTTTGGGGAACGATATAGCAACACCACCATGCTAAGGGGAGTGCATGCCATTTGGTAGTGACAACTGTCAGAACCAGCAAGTTCAAATTAAATGCCAGAACCACTCACCCTCAGGTTACACTGGGCTGTCAGTGACAGCATTCCCTATGGTCAAAGCCTAAGCTCTGTGCTTCACAGGAAAACCTCCATAAAGCTAGTTTAATGAGAGGCCCACCTGGGCCTGCTCAAGGGCCTAGGACCACAGCTTCAAATTTGAAGGGGTCCCTTTTAGGGAATGTGGCTAGGGAACCCGAGGGAACCCCAGCCAGTCTCTATTCGGGGGAACGTACTGCCCGAAATGCCACTAGGAAGGCCTGACCTGGTGTCACTTACATTGGACAATTCAGTCTGGCCAACTTCCTGTCTGTCCGGAGACAGAGCCTTTGGACACTTGCCTTTAGGTAAGGTATCAGACCCAGGGACTGCTAAGCTGGCAGTGAACCACTCGACCCGGATCTCAGAGACGGGGTATCCCGGAGAGCATGACTCAGCATAGTGCTTACAACCCTTGCTAGCGAGGGGAGTTTCTCTGCTCGATCCACTGATCTACCCAGCGCTTATGTTTCAAATCACTAAGGAGGCCTGAGAAAGCCTAAGGACTGATCTAACTGGGAGGCTTCACGGGATGCCTACGACCGTCTGACCAGACTCAGGAGGCTGAGTACTCATAGTGACCCTCAGTGAGGGGAGCACATGGCCTGCCTGGTAGGCAAACCAGGCTGTAGGCTAGATAGCCACAGCCTTACGAAAAAATTTGATTGTTTTTTCGAGGGGCTGCAGAACCGCTCAGCCTACTGAAAACCCTAACAGAGCTCAAGGTGTACTCAGAAATTTTTACCTTGAATATTATATAATTTGCATGCATACAAAATTTGTGGAAAAAGCCAAAACATTTTCAAGATGTTTCCAACTCTAACTTTGAACAAATGGCCCATATAGCCTATTTGAACAGAATTTCTTTCCAGGTATGACTATAAAATATGTGCGTTTGACTTTCATTTATATTTGGATTATATATATATATATATATATATATATATATATATATATATATATATATATATATATATATATCTTTTGTCCTTGCATTCTTTCTTGTGGTACCCTCTCAGTGACATACCTGACTGAAAGGCTCATTATGCAGCTCATTATGCGGGGCATTGTCTTATCAGGTGTGAATCAAAGCATTATTCATGATAATTCACGCCCCCACACATATTGCCTCTCCAAACAAAAAGTGTCTTACAAAATTTAAATCAATGTATTATTTTATGTAAATGATTAGGCAGGATAATTTACAGATCATTTTGAAGCAAAAACTCTAGGCGACAACACCTATTACCGTATTTTCCACACTATAAAGCGCACCGGATTATAAGTCGCACCTTCAATGAATGACCTATTTTAGAACATTTTTCATATATAGGGCGCACCGGATTATAAGGCGCATAAGATACTGCAGTCAAACGTTTGACTGGGTTTGCGTTTTGCATCCACTAGATGTGCTAAAGGGAATGTCAACAAAACAATCAGATAAAGTCAAACTTTATTAAGCCTTCTGACAACTCCGTTCACTCCCATGGTAACGTTGTTCAAACGTTAAAGGAGAACTCCGGTCAATTTTAACATAGAGCTAATTTTTCTAAATTTGAAGTGCTGTCAGTACAGATAACTACGACAAAAACCGGTGTTGACTACACCGTGTTATCCTCTTTTTAAAATTTGCACCCTGTTGACTTAAACGGGGCAAGTTTTAAACCTGCTTTTAGCCTCTTAACAACCTTAATGTGTCATTACAAGTGCACAGCCATTTGAGTGAACACGGTGAATCTGACTGCAGTAAATGTGAAAGATATGAATAAAAATGATGTTTATTCAGCCAGCTCACATATCTGTGATGTTTATTCAGCCAGCTCACATACCCGTGAGCTATTTTCTTCCTGTTTTCGGTCGAAGGCCACAGTAGGGGATTGTCTAGTGCTCGCGCGCGATCATTGGTAACTACCAGGTAACTACGCAACAGTGGAGACTTAGACTGTCAGCTGTCAGCCGATGACGGTGCTGTGTGGTGTTCTGAGAATATCAGCTCAAATGGACAGTTCATCCGAATCAGATGTTGAACACACGGAGGAGGTTTGATCGCGCGCGCGAACTCAACAATCAACTACTGTGGACTTCGACCGAAAACAGGAAGTAAATAGGGGTATGTGAGCTGGCTGAATAAAGAGATTATTCCTGCCTTCGTGAAAGCTCGGATCACAGTTGAGACTGATATATCAGCCCAGGCATCCACGATCCATTGGCAGATAATGGCGTAAGTCGCCTGGCACTGTCTCCCCGTCTTGGTGAACGTGTGTTCACCATCCATATATAAGGCGCTCTGGATTATAAGACGCACTGTCGTTTTTTGAGAAAATTAAAGGCTTTTAAGTGCGCCTTATAGTGCGAAAAATATATATGTGTATGTATGTTGTCCTTTCAATTTTTCCTTGTGTGACACCTGAATGAAAGGCTCATTATAATGCGAGTCAGGTGAGAATCACCTAATTATTCATGATGGGGTTTGGACTGTTCAAGCCCATTCGCATATTGCCTTGGCAAACAAAAAGAAGTTTTTCACAATAAAACCCAATTCACAGTTTTATGTGAATGACCAGGCAGGATGTTTTTCAGATCATTTTGAAGAAAAAACACTAGGCAACAACATCCATTAGTCAAAAGTCTTGTGGAAACATGTTTAGTATGTGTTTTGTGGCCTTATTTCAGAAACTTTAATTTTTAGTTTTTCAATAACCATGCATAAACATTATTCTCTCAAAAATACAAACATGTACATACATGTTGCTCACATATTATGGTAGCCCTGTTTGTGCTGAATAGAGTGTAATGACACCTTTGCCATTTAATATGTTTATAAGCAACTGAAAAAAGCACAAATGTCAGGGCATGTCAAAACATCTCAAGGACCCCAAAAACACCTTAG
Source organism: Tiaroga cobitis (assembly GCA_030578255.1). Lineage (NCBI taxonomy): Eukaryota > Metazoa > Chordata > Actinopteri > Cypriniformes > Leuciscidae > Tiaroga > Tiaroga cobitis. The sequence continues at coordinate 37,901,063 of CM060592.1, read as the reverse complement.
ACCGAAGAGGGTTTTTAATCACGCCCTCAGGGAAGGTGATCCATCACCGATGCTGTGTGCGCGTTTGTGCTGGATCACCTCCCTCAGATCCCTCTTCTTGCGGGAGTCTCGCCTTCTCTGTGACCTACTCCTCCATGGAGGGGGCGTGCGAGAGGCGACACTGGTTCTCTGGCCATGTCTATGGTCCTCAGACTGTGAGGGGCCAGGTCCTCCCGCTTGCCTGGGCGTGGATGCGGATCTCAGCGGTATGCAGGTCCTAAAAACCGCTGAACGCGCCTTCGCCTCTCTGAACTTTCCAACCACCGCCTCCACGGAGTGCCGAAAACTTCAGAGGGTGAAACTGGCGAATCGAGGAGAAAGCCCTTCTCTTTCTCCCTGATGTCAGCCAGGTTTAACCACAGATGTCTCCGTGGCCACCATCACTGCCATCGACCAGCCGATCGCGGCAGCAATTTTGTTAGTGGCCTGGAGAGCAAGATCAGTGGTGCGGCGCTGCTCAGCAACCACCTCAGGGGACATCCCTACCCCCTGGTCGAGATCCCCCAGCAGATTAGCCTGGTAGGCCTGCAGCACCGCCATGGTGTGCAGGGCAGCACCTGCCTGACCCGCTGCCATGTATACTCTGCCATTTAAGCGAGATGTTGCTTTAAGCTGTTTGGATGGCAGGGTTGGAGCTCTCAGTGTCGATGCTCGGCCATACGGGAGATAGCTTGCGAACGTCTCATCGATGGGCGGCATCAACACATACCCATGTTCCCCTATCCCCTCAACATCTGCAAAACTAGCCCGCTGATGTCGATGGATACAGGCCGAATATGGGTTCTTCCATGCCCTCTTGATCTCCGTATGGAGATCAGGAAGGAATGAAAGGCTCACCTGACCTGGTGGCTTATGGCCGTGGAGAAACCGATCATCAAGCCTTCCGTGAGCGACCTCTCCCCTATCACGCTGCCAAGGCAACCGCCGCCTGCCCGCAGCGCGATCTATAACATCCACCAGCTCTGCATACACTCTGCATACACCAGCACTGAATATCACCACCCTCATCAGCCATCTCTTCCTCATCCCGAAGAGCACTCACTGGGCTAGGCGGAGGAGAGAAATCCTCCACCTGCAGCTCACCCTCGTCAGCTGGCGAACTGTCTGAGAGGGTTATCCCCTTCTCAAGGTCGATCGGCGAGCTCCATCTGGGAACCCCATGATGCGCGTCGCCGCTCTGCCTCAGCGCGAGCGGGAGCCGTACCACGAGGTCCAGACGCTCAAAAAAAGCACAGCTCGTGTGTGTCACCCGGCGCCAGATATCTTGGGCATGGGTCCGCACACTTCTGGAAGCTTTGCTTCTTCTCAGTGCATTTCATTTTCTCTTACCGTGATTCTCAAACGCTTTACAGACAGAACAGTCCCTGAAGACGAAAAGATGATTGTCATTTATATACTTCCAGGTTACCTGTTAAAGATGTCATCAGCTGTCGCCGGTCAATGTGATTGCCGTGATTTGATTGTGATTTCAGACACCTGTCACGCCTGAGGCGTTCCCCAAAGCGCTAATCGATGCAGTGCGAGTTCCCTTTCGAAAGGGAACCAGGCAACAACAATCCCCTTTTAGTTGAGAGATAACTGCGTTCTTTCAGCGCAGCAGAAGAGAAGCGTCAGGGCTGTAACTATAGCGAATAGTAGAGAAGCGAGGGAGAATCCTGCGGAAAATACGAATAAAGAAAATCGAAATGTTTCTAATAGTTACACATCACCTGCTAGAATTCCCCGTTTGTAACATGCAAGAAAACACTTACCTAAACTGGATGCTGCCCTGCTCTATTAACTTTTCACAGGCAAAAGTACAGAGCATTAAAATTACCCGCTGCTAAACTGGAGTACAAGGAACTGCACATTACTAAAAGCACATAAAGTATGTGAAGCTAGACCGTCTCCTGTGACAAAACAGCTTTAACTCGTACCTGAGAGGCAGGGGCGTAGCACAAGATCCCGGGCCCTATGTATAGGCAGTCCTGATGGGCTCCCATGTTCCAAATAAAATATATTCCAGACTTTTCAAGGGCCCTCTCTCCCCTTGGGGCCCTGGTAATCAGTACTGGTTTTACCCCCAGTCCGACGCCCCTGCTGAGAGGTGAGCAGTCGTCAAATCCACTACTGAAGCAAGCCGAGGGAAACAGAAAGTGATGAAAAGCCAGGCTAGAATGCAACAAACGAATAGTAGATGCCACACGGACAGTAATTAAAAAGTTAGTAAACTTCTACCTGCTAACGGCCCATACCTGCAGCTACTGTCAACAAACAGAAAGGGGAGGAGCCGGACGGGACACATCACAGGCTAAAGCCAACCAGGTCTTAAATAGGAGGCATTTTTCACTGATAGGGGATCACAAGTGTCAATCACCACCACTTCATTCATTATATATATATATATATATATATATATATATATATATATATATATATATATATATATATATATATATATATAAATAAATAGTTGCTTGTTGATGGTGTAAGGTCAAGTGAAAAATATCAACTGGAACTGGAAAATTTACACATTTACCAAGCAAGAAGGGCACTTTTCCTCATCATTTCAAAGGTCCACCTCATGCCTCTGCGTTATTGTATTGTTCTAAATGGAGACTTAAAAAAGAAAACATTACTTTGAGAGTTACGTAGGTTGAGAGATAGATGGGGTGAGGAGAAAGGAGAGGATAGCCAGCGGGACAGATGATGGGTGGGTTCATATTGGTGTCATATGACTCAGGGATTGATTTTGTGTGTGTGTGTGTGTGTGTGTGTCCATACGGAATGCCAGACCTAGTGGTGATTTGAGATGTTGGCCAAACGTATAAGACTATAACAAGTGCAAACACCATTCTGAACTTGTTTACCAACCTAGCAGCAGAAAAACGGTGTTGTGTAACTTACAAAATCTTTTATCTGGACTTGGAATCAAATTTCAGTTTAGTTCCGAGTCTAACATGACAGTAAACCGATATTTATCACTTTCCCCCATTCACAGGTTTGCAGGATGTGCTTCCTGAGTTTCTGCGGAATCGTTTTGTGGAGGCGGCGCTCAGTTACGTGGCGTGTAATTCAGAGGGGGAGCTACTGTGCCACAACAATGACTGCTGGTGCCACTGCTCCGCAAAGTTCCCTGATTGTAACTGCCCCTTTGCAGACATCAAAGCTATGGAGGAGAGTCTGCGAAAGAGCAAAGAGTCCTGGGTCAACCTCAACAATGACTTTATGGAGTCAGGTAGGTTAATCTGATGGCCATGGAAGTGTTATAATCTCTTGTATAATCTCTGGGGTTACAACACCTTTTCACACTCACTTCGTGTCTTCACTGGATTAAATCGGAGAGTGGAACTTCTCAGGTTTAAAATGACAGGTAAATATCATTGGTATATCTCAATCTTGACAGATGATTGATATACTGTCATATTCCCTCAGCAACTCTTTCTCACAAGGTTTCTGAGTTCACCGCAGTGTAAACAGATGCACTTTGCCCGTATATACTATGAAAAGAACATCAGAACTGAAAAGTCTACCGCTGGGCCACAGCTCCAGCAAAGTATCTTTTAATTACACCTACATTGATAATGCATAGGGTAATACAGTATGGGCAGTGGCGTAATGGTTAAGGATCTGTGCTTCAAACACAAGGGCTGGAGGTACAATCCCAGGTGTCCAAGGAAATGGGAGAGTTAATGAGAAAACAATCCTGCCCTGTTACCATTGTGTTCATAGGCAAAGCACTTAACCCCAAGCTGCACCTGGGGGATTGTCTCTGCAAATAGTGTACTGTATGCCGCTTTGGATGAAAAGCATCTGCTAAATGTTAACAACCCCTACAGACTGAATATGTAAAAAAGTCAGTGTTAATAAATTTAATATCAGACAAGCAATCGATGGGTACAATTAAAGAACAACAACAACTGCTGCTCCAAGATATATATATTATATATATTGAAATTAATAGTCAGCAAGGATATTAATATTAAATTGTATTATTATATTAAATTGATCAAAAGTGTCAGTAAATAAATGCTGTTCTTTTAACCTTTTTTATTCATCATGTATTCACGTATACTATATAATGCAAGGGTGTAGAGTTACATTCGAGCTATTTTAAGGCATGAAGAAAAACAATATTATTTTTTAAAATATGTAATTTTGGTGATCAAATATGAGTTTTAACGGATAAAATGATTGACTACAGGTGGACTTTAAAATAACTGTGTGGTGTATTTTACTTGAAAGACTCGTGGGTGTTATTGGTCCATTTGTTTCTGAAAACCCTGAAAAAGCCTGCAAGGGCCTACAAGTCAATAATGAACTGTGGACTACTTTGATAAATGGGACCCATGTTTGGGTTTAATTCAGAGTTCTTTAAAGTTCACTGACTATGATTCATTTGCACCTTGGAGTAGAAACCTAAACCGACAAGAGGGACTGATAAAATCTTGGTTGAATAGTGTGTGAGAGAGAGAGAGGGAGAGCAAACCCAAAGTAAAGCAAGCCGAAGAGAGAGAAGCATAGAAAGATGACACCTCAGGTTTTTCTCCTAGCTGAGTGTTTCCACATTCAAAGAATGATTCAATCAGAGAGATAAACCCTAGCTGGCTCTAAAAGCTTCTCCTGCTCAGTGATGGAGCATTAATGAAAGCAGCTCAAATCCCTTTAACTGTGGCGCTGCACTCATAAGAATGCATATCTCCTTTCAGCAGGTGAAGTGCTAGGCTTGGGGAAAGGGCTCTTTGGCCATAGCATAGTTACAGCGTAAGGGTTTTATTTATCCAGACTCACAGAAACCTGTCACTATTGTCAGGAGGCCAAATAGGAGAGAGAGAACATTAATTCATTCAGATTTAGAATGGGAAACTGATCTGTCATGCAGGATTCTGATAAACAATATAAAAAAATATTGGGGGGGGGGGGGGGACTGCACCCAAACAAAAGCAAATGACAGTTTAACTTTAGTCAGGCATCATGAAATCAAGTTTGCATAGTGGCTCCAAAAAAAGTATTGTATGACTTGTATGTACATGTAGGAATTGCAGTAAACTCAATATCAAACATCAAACCAAGTGGAAAAACAAATCGAAAGAACAAAAGAAAAAAAAAACTTTGGTCTTATAGCCTTCTCTACACTGCATCTTAAAAAGGACAGATATACACAATCCCACCCACACACCAATACTCTCTGTTTGTATTGGTGTGTGGGTGGGATTGTGTATATCTGTCCTTTTTGGACTTGGGATGTGAAATTATCTTCCCTCACAATCTGAACCTCAGTGCACTTCGTTCAACTTTGTTCGAAAGCATCACGCGTTGACCATTTCTTAGCCGATATTAATTTAGCACCAAATTATTTTAGCACCCCCACGCTTGGCCCGTGGTCTGTTTGTTTACATTCATTTATCTACTGCAAACTGTAGACCTACTATCATTACTATTAATAAAACTACTTTTTTTTTTTTTACTATGGAAAATTAACGTAATATGCAACATAATGGAATAATTAACATCATGTATCTATGGGTCAATGGGATCCATCAACTATTTAGTTGCCCATATTCTTGAAGAGTGAAACGGCTTCTCGAACAAGAAATTTCTCATTTTCTTTATGATTTAAATTGTTCTGACTCTTAAAGTGTCTACTTTCAAAAAGACCAGTATTATGTAAAAAGTAGGCTAATAAGCATTCACAAAAGCATTTTAGTTGGAGCAAATAATTAAAAGTTCCATGTTTACAACAGTAAATTCAGTATTTAAAAGTCAAGGGGTCTGACAGTGTAAAAGTGTCCCTCATCCTTCAGTTCATAGCTTGATTAGCTGAACTGTTCCATTATGTTAATTAAAAAACGTTTCAAAGTTACATGGTGTTATTTGATGCATGCTACCACCAACTATCAACCTGGCAACATGTTTATCCTCATCAGAGTCTGCCACTGGAAATTTTCACTGGGATTTTGTCCATTTATGGGCTCAATTAGTTGCTAAAGCTCCCAGAGCCTGTACTTAGATAAGGCAATTTTGCAGATAGCAATAAACAACAAATGAAAGTCTTTTTTCAGTGAATTGATTTTTTTTTTTGGTTCAATAAATGGCAACCATTTACCAACCAGAGGTTGTATAAAGAGGATTACACTCAGCGCACATATTCTGATGTATCCTTCTGTCTCACAAAGAGTTCCCTCTCGACATTTAAAAAGGCTTCCTACATTTCTTAATGGACAACTTTGGCAAATAGAATTCCTTACTTTAGAGAGAGCTAAAATATGATACAAACTGTTTGATTTCTGTATGTATTACATGTCAAATGTTGCACACAGTAGCCCTCTTAATAAAAACAGTTCCCTTTTGGCATTTGATTAACTTAATGCAGGTTGTAAATGGCTTCACCATGCTTCTCATTACCCCTCAAACTGAGTAAATCAGAGGTAGATTAGCTTGGCACGGGTAGTGGATGCTGTTTTTAAGATTAAAGAACGCCGTATCCTGAGTTCTCTAGCATGTGCAAGATTTTACGAGTCCATTCACTTCGGGTTAAATCAGCTAGCAGAACGAATGGATTCGACCAGCAACAGCGCTGGTGAGTCTAAGAAGGGATTATACAAAACTGTACTGTCATAAACATGATACTTCTCCCCACCAAATCCCACAAGTGCTTCGCTTTCGCTAAAGAAGCCAATAAACAACTCTGCGTAGGTCGACCTATTGCATATTCGCAAATGCCAAAAATGCCAGTTTCTTATTTAATATTTGCATGTTGCTTGGGGGAATAATTGCTTTGGATTTAGAAAATGAATTATGGATAGCATGTTGTAGCGACAATGACTTTTGTTTTGGGGAAATTATTAACTCAAATGGGGAATATTATTCATTAGATCATGAGTATGTAATCGCATACATAAATTAAATTATCCCAAATAGGGAATGGACTAAACCTCACCATATATGAATAATTAACACGATCGCTCGTAGTAATTATTAATATCTAGGTCAGTTAGGTCAGGTTAATTATCAGGTTAAATTTACATGTGTTTCCAATTCAGTTATCCGTCTAGCTGTCCGTCCAGCGGACTGGAGCCGAAAACTTCCTTATATCACAATATCACCTGCCTGTAAACAGAGTGAATACTTTCCTGTGGCCACAAGGAAATATTTTCTCGTATACGGCACTTTCAGATGTTTTAAAAATAGTTACAACGGTAGAGCTGGGTAGAACTTAAATCTTTGACATTCACAGAGACTTCAAAGCATAGGACTATGAGACAGATTCACTTCAAAAGATTATGGAATTTAATAACACAACTAATGGTTACATAAACTACTTAAATCATGCAGGAGTAAATATGCATATCAAAACCAACAGTTCCCTATCGGTCAGTCACTACAACGTAGGTCAGACTGACCAATAGGAATCTCGCTAGAGAGGCCAATCTACTTCGAGTGAAACTAAAACAAGCCAATGCACATTGGCATGCAATCATTTGCATCAGCTGCGCGTCCTCGTCAGCGCGGGTATTTAACAGCAGCTGTTATGATTGCACACTAGCTTTTTGCTTCGGAGCCAAACGCTTCATGTTTAATCCTACAGAGTGTGACTACGAGCCTCTTCTTTGGACCTCTCCTTCCCGGTGCGGGCGTTACAGCACGGCAGCGCGAACAGTCGTCTTTTTCTCTCTCCTGTCTGTGGTGTTGAGCAAAACCAAAAAGCTGTTGTAACAGCTGGTAAGGTGCGCCGTACGAGCGCTCAAAAGCTGTTTTTACAGCTGGTAAGACAGCGAGAGAGAGAGAGAGAGAGATCGCGCACAGACAGGTGCACATTCCTGTCTGTGTTCGCAGTGACTGTTCCCCTGCGTGTTTCAGCACCAGTGAGAGCAGTCCCTAAAAGAGCTTACACAAATAGAGAGCGTCTTTTAAAAAGAAAAAGATGACTTTCTATTTGTGTGTTTCTGGATGCGGTCGTTACCTGGGCTCACAGGATGGTCACAAGCGCTGCCTCGTGTGTCTGGGCATTGAACACGCTGAGGCAGCGTTTGTGGATGAGTCATGTACCCATTGTGGGAAGATGACCATCGCGGAGCTACGGTCGAGACTCTTGTTCCTGCAAAGGGGCGGAGTCCCCGTGCCTCTGCCTCGATCCAATCCTCCTCAGAGGGTTGCTTCGGGCGGTGGCGCGGGTGACCTGAGGATCACGGTGAGCGCGTCTCCTTCGGGGAACCAACCCCCTAGGAGCCCTCACCCCTCTCATGCTCCAGTTGAGCTTCCATTGGAGAAAGCTGGACCATCCTCGAGGTGTGTACCGGTTGTCTCCTTTGGGGCTCCCAGTGACCAGATGTCGATCGCTGCATCGGAGGGTGGGTCAGAACTCTCTGCGGACGACGACTCGGCACCGCTGCCTCCTTCGGGGGTGCCAGCGGTGCCTGAGACGGACCCAGAGATGGTGGCCATGCTCTCCCGGGCCGCCAACGGGGTCGGGCTCGTGTGGAATCCTCCACCGTGTCCCGAACCCTCGAGGTTGGATGATTGGTATCTCGGGGTGGCGCGCACTGGTTCTCAGCAACCCACCCCAGTGCCTTTCTTCCCGGAAGTGCATGAGGAGCTTACGGGAACGTGGACGGCGCCTTTTACTGCCAGAAACCGTTCCGGTGGCTCCTCCTCCCTCACCACCCTTGATGGCGGGGCAGCTAAGGGATACACGCGCATCCCGCCAGTGGAACGGGCCGTTGCTATGCAACTGTGCCCTAACTCCACTTGGCGTGGAGAACCGTGTCTCCCTACCCGGGCCTGTAAGTACTCGTCGGATTTAACCGGCAAGGCTTACAAGGCCTGTGGGGAAGCTGCCTCTGCCATGCACGCCATGGCGTTGCTGCAGGTCCATCAGGCCAAGGCACTGAAGGACCTGCACGAGGGTGGTCATGATCCCCAAGTTCTTCAGGAACTTCGCATCGCGACGGACCTCGCGCTTCGTGCGACGAAGGTGACCGCGCGGTCGGTGGGTCGTGCGATGTCCACCATGGTGGTCCAGGAACGCCATCTCTGGCTGTGTCTGGCTGACATGAGGGAGTCTGACAAACTCCGGTTTCTCAACTCCCCTGTGTCCCAGACCGGCCTCTTCGGCGACGCGGTCGAGAACTTCGCCCAGCAGTTCTCGGCTGTACAAAAGCAGACGGAGGCCATCAAACACATCCTGCCGCGGCGGCCAGCTGCTGCCTCCACCCCGCCGCCCGCGGCACCTCAGTCTGCTCGTCGCCGAGGGCGTCCGCCTGCGTCTGCCCCTGCTCCCGTGCCGCAGCAGCAGCCTCCACCTAAGCGGCGCCGTGGAGCCAGTCGCAGGCAGGGCGCCCCGCCCGTCCAGGCCCCCGCCAAGAGGGGCGGCAAAACCAAGGGTAAGCGGCCCTAGGACGGGCGACCCGGAGATGGAAGGGACTGCTCTCCAGGAGACGATGACCGCATCGCTCCCTCCCCCGGAAGAGGGCCGGGTGGAAAATCCTGTGTTTCGTTTTGTTTGTGTTCCGCCGCTGGCCTTAAAACCAGCTGTACCCAAATTTTCAATAAAAGAGCAGTTTCTACCATCTCTGGGTCCGAAGAGGACCTGGAGAGCAGTGGGGGGACAGAATCCCCACCACTCTCATCCGCCTCCTCTGTCGCCAGTGAGCAGCAGTGTGCAGTTCGAGAACGCCACCGAGCCGCCTCCTGCACCTCCTGCCCCGTGGAACCAGGTAAGTGCTGCACAGCACACACAGACCCTGCTACGGGCCGCCTCCCAGAGAGAGCCTCCCGAGCCGCGTCCCTGTGTTCCACCTCGCTGCCCCACTCCGGGTACGCCTACAGTCCCTTTGGTCCCGCTTGCACGGTCTCTGAGAGCCTGGTTAGCGCTCCCCAGTCCGTCTCGCTGGCTCATTCGGACCATCAGGCTCGGCTATGCGATTCAGTTCGCCCGGCGTCCCCCCAAGTTTCGGGCCATCCACTCCACTACAATGAGAGCAGCCGATGCCCATGTCTTGCGTGCGGAGATCGCAGTCCTACTGGCGAAGGACGCGATAGAGCCGGTCCCTCCAGCCGATATGAGGTCAGGGCACTACAGTCCCTACTTCATTGTACCCAAGAAAGGTGGTGGGTTACGACCGATCTTGGATCTGCGAGTTTTGAATCGGAGCCTCCACAAGCTACCGTTCAAAATGCTCACGCAGAGACGCATTTTCGGATGCATCCGTCCCAGAGATTGGTTTGCAGCGATCGACCTGAAGGACGCGTACTTTCATGTCCCGATTCTTCCTCGACACAGGCCGTTTCTGCGCTTTGCGTTCGAGGGTCGAGCATATCAGTACAAGGTCCTGCCCTTCGGGCTGTCCCTGTCTCCCCGTGTCTTCACGAAAGTCACGGAGGGGGCCCTTGTTCCCATGAGAGAACAGGGCGTTCGCCTCCTCAACTATCTCGACGACTGGCTTATACTAGCACACTCTCGAGATCAGTTATGCGAACACAGGGACCTCGTGCTCACGCACCTCAGCCAGTTGGGCCTTCAGGTCAACTGGGAAAAGAGCAAACTCGCCCCTGTGCAGAGGATCTCTTTTCTCGGTATGGAGTTGGATTCGGTCGCACAGACAGCGCGCCTCACAGAGCAGCGCGCTCAGTTGGTGCTGAACTGCTTGAACACGTTCAAAGGTAGGACAGCGGTCCCACTGAAATTTTTTCAGAGGCTCCTGGGGCATATGGCGGCGGCAGCAGCGGTAACTCCGCTCGGCTTGCTTCATATGAGACCGCTTCAGCACTGGCTTCACTGCCGAGTCCCGAGATGGGCGTGGCATCACGGCACTCACCGGGTGGCAATCACACCGGCCTGCCGCCAGACCTTCAGCCTGTGGTCAGACCTCTCTTTCCTTCGGGCAGGAGTCCCCTTGGAACAGGTCTCCAGGCATGCTGTGGTATTCACAGATGCCTCTGCCACCGGCTGGGGTGCCACGTACAACGGGCATGCAGTGTCAGGGGTGTGGACGGCTCCCCAACTGCATTGGCACATCAATTGCCTCGAGTTGCTAGCAGTACATCTCGCTCTGAGCCGCTTGAAAAGGTCGCTACAGGGCAGGGACGTACTGGTCTGTACGGACAACACAGCGACTGTTGCGTACATCAACCGACAAGGTGGTCTACGCTCCCGTCGCATGTCGCAACTCGCCCGCCATCTCCTCCTCTGGAGTCAGAAGCGTCTGAGGTCGCTTCGAGCCATGTATGTCCCTGGCGTGCTCAACCGTGTGGCCGACGAGCTATCACGAGCTGTGCTTCCGGGAGAATGGCGACTCCACCCCCAGGTGGTTCAGCTGATCTGGAGAGAGTTCTGAGAGGCTCAGGTAGACCTGTTTGCCTCTTCAGAGACCTCCCACTGCCAGCTGTTTTACTCCCTGACCGAGGGAACACTCGGCACGGACGCACTGGCACACAGCTGGCCCCGGGGCCTACGCAAATATGCGTTTCCCCCAGTGAGCCTACTTGCACAGACACTGTGCAAAGTCAGGGAGGACGAGGAGCAGGTCCTTCTGGTGGCTCCCTATTGGCCCACCCGGACTTGGTTCCCAGAACTCATGCTCCTTGGGACAGTCCCTCCCTGGCCCATTCCTCTGAGGAGGGATCTTCTGACTCAGAGACGGGGCACCCTATGGCACCCGCGTCCAGACCTCTGGAAACTCCATGTCTGGTCCCTGGACGGGACGCGGAGGTTCTAGGTGACTTACCCCCTGAGGTACTTAACACCATCACTTCAGCACGGGCGCCGTCCACGAGACGTGTTTACGCCCTGAAGTGGAACCTGTTCGTCGAGTGGTGTTCTTCTCGCCGAGAAGACCCCCGAAGATGTTCGATAGGGTCTGTGCTTTCCTTCTTGCAGCATGGGTTGGAGCGAAGGCTGTCTCCCTCCACCCTCAAAGTACATGCTGCCGCTATTTCAGCTTATCACAACCACATAGATGGCAAAACAGTGGGGAAGCACGACCTGGTCGTCACGTTTCTTAGGGGGGCGAGACGATTAAATCCTCCTCGACCCCCCTCCATACCCTCTTGGGATCTTTCCCTGGTGCTTCGAGCACTTCAGGATGTTCCCTTTGAGCCTCTGCAGTCAGTAGACTTAAAGCTTCTTTCTATGAAGACTTTGCTACTGGTTGCACTGGCCTCTGTCAAGAGGGTAGGAGACCTGCACGCATTTTCGGTCGACGAATCGTGCCTAGAGTTCGGGCCGGGTGACAACCATGTGGTACTAAGACCCCGGCCTGGCTATGTGCCCAAGGTTCCTACCACTCCCTTCAAGGACCAGGTAGTGAACCTGCAAGCGCTGCCTTTGGAGGAGGCAGACACAGCCCTGGCTTTGCTCTGTCCCGTTCGCGCTCTGCGTATGTACGTGGACAGAACTCAAAGCATCAGGACCTCAGACCAGCTCTTTGTCTGTTACGGAGGCCAGCAGAAGGGAAAGGCTGTCTCCAAGCAGAGGATGGCCCACTGGATAGTGGATGCCATCGCCTTGGCTTACCAAGCTCAAGGCGTGCCCTGCCCGCTCAGGTTGCATGCACACTCCACGAGAGGCGTTGCATCCTCCTGGGCGCTGGCTCGTGGCGCCTCGCTAACAGATATCTGTAGAGCTGCGGGCTGGGCGACACCTAACACGTTCGCTAGATACTATAGCCTACGTGTAGAGCCGGTCTCCTCCCGTGTTCTCACCCTAAACGGGTAGAAGCACTGAGAGGCCCAGCTCTGTCGGCTTGCTGCACCCTACTGTGCAACCTTATTGCTCCAGAGTGAAAAACCTGTCGAGTCCTCCAACACCCCTCGGCCCGGACATGGCGGAGCGTCCGGAGCCAGGCCCCTGTCCGCTGAATCCTTGAGAGCCGGACCCGGGCTGGGTTCCATATGTGCGACCCTTCGGGGATCCCATATGTGTATATGTTCCACGGCTGCTCCTAAGTCGGAAGCCCGTGTCTTTCCCTTGGGCTAAGTCACCCATTATATCATATGCAGTACAGCCTTCGGGTTAGTCCATATGTATTTCCACATAACTTTCTGAAGAAAGTGGGTTCCGCAGCGTTCCCCTCCCTCTAAAAAAGGGCACGCTTTCCCAGTGTTATCCAAGTCTCACTGTATGGGTTATAAAGGAACAACAGTGTCAGACACTCTCTGTGTAACCCTCCTCCTATCGTCCTTTCAGGCAAGAAGGTGCAGAGGCTTGCATGGGGCGCTGGATGGGGTGCAGCGACTGTGGCGCTTTGGTAGGGATTCCTATTGGTCAGTCTGACCTACGTTGTAGTGACTGACCGATAGGGAACGTCTCGGTTACATATGGTAACCCTCGTTCCCTGAGGGAGGGAACGGAGACGTAGGTCCCGTCGCCACATCTGCTGCTGCCCGCCGGGGGGCCAGCTTTTTCAGGTTTGGCTCCTCAGCAAAAAACTAGTGTGCAATCATAACAGCTGCTGTTAAATACCCGCGCTGACGAGGACGCGCAGCTGATGCAAATGATTGCATGCCAATGTGCATTGGCTTGTTTTAGTTTCACTCGAAGTAGATTGGCCTCTCTAGCGAGATTCCTATTGGTCAGTCTGACCTACGTCTCCGTTCCCTCCCTCAGGGAACGAGGGTTACCATATGTAACCGAGACGTTAACAAAAGATTGCAATACGACGTATTTGGAGAGAGAAAGTTAGAGTGTGAGAGAGAGAGAGAGAGAGAGAGAGAATGGGTGAGAGAGAGAGAGAGAGAGAGAGAGAGAGAGAGAACAGTTCAAAAACAGCAGTTCAACACGAGACCCCAAAGGCTTCTAAAATTAATCTAAACAACCTAAAAGCAGCAGTTTATCTTTAGATTTACTTGCTTTTACGGTCCCCTTTGTGTGCGGCTGTGTGACAAAGGCTGGTCGCGGAGTTGGAGTGTCTGGAGCGTCTTCCGATAGGAGGCAGATGTTTGCGATCGCTTCAGCTGCGGCCCGTACGAGAAACGATAAATCTTAGCCTTGTTTCGTTCATGAGTACACTGACCGAAGTCAACTATCAAACTGAGGTAGATCAAATAAAAGAAAACGTCTCAGGTTACGTATGTAACCCTGGTTCCCTGAGAGGGAACGAGACGCTGCGTTTGAGACGCGGTGGGAACGCTCTGCGTGATTGCGTCATGAAGCACGTGTAAATCAGTCCAATGGAAGCCCGATACGTCATGGGTGACGTCATAGACCAGGAAACTATAAAGCACCCTTGAAAACAGACCGCGACAGCTTCTGAAAAATTCTGAATCAAGTCGATCAGGGCATGCAGGAAGTATGGCAGGCAAACGCAGCGTCTCGTTCCCTCTCAGGGAACCAGGGTTACATACGTAACCTGAGACGTTCCCTTTCAAGGGAACTTCGAGCTGCATTTGAGACGCGGTGGGAACCCCATACCCACTACGCCATAGTGACAAATGCCCGTTCTGTGTGAAGTCCTTGCGCACACTAAGAAGCAAGCAACCTCGCCCCAGGAGTGGAGAGGTCAAGGTCATAAAACCTGACAAATGTATGTGGAGAGGACCAACCTGCCGCATTACAAATGTCAAGAAGGGAAACACCCGAAATTAAGGCCGTAGAGGCCGCCATACTCCTTGTAGAATGGGCCCGTACAGCCATAGGTGAAGGCTGACCGGCCGCTTCATAAGCTAGTAAAATAGCCTCGACTATCCACTTGCTCATAACCTGTTTAGATGCAGGGCACCCTCTTCTGAGTGACCCAAAACATACAAATAATTGCTCTGACTTACGCCACAGGGCAGCTCTGTGAACGTAGGCATCCAATGCCCGAACTGGACATAACAGGTTCAAATGTTCCTGATCTGGGGTATTAAAAGGTGGAGGATAAAAGGCCTGCAGCACTATTGGGCCCCCAACATTGAATGGGACCTTAGGAATATAACCTGGTCTAGGGTATAGAAATGCTTTCACCATACCAGGTGCAAATTCCAAACACGACGGAGCAACCGACAGGGCGTGTAAATCTCCAATTCTCTTGATAGATGAAATAGCAAGGAGAAATAAAGCTTTCAAAGTGAGGAATTTTTCTGAAACCTCTTCAATGGGCTCGAACGGAGCCAGAGCCAGACCCTCAAGTACAATGGCTAAATCCCAAGCCGGTGCTCTGGAGTGCAGTGCAGGTCTCAACCTCAATGTACCACGGAGAAAACGAGTAATCAGAGGATCTCTCCCAATAGAAGTACCCCCCAGAGGGGTAGGAGATAATCCAGCAGAGAAACGGTCTTGCAGAAAATCGAGAACTGAACCAACAGGGCAGTTAACATGATCTAACTGACGCTCACCACACCAGGTGGAGAATAATTTCCATTTCAGCGCATACAGTTTTCTCGTGGAAGGGGCTCTGGAATGGAGAATGGTCTCAACGACCTCAGTCGAGAGACCGGATTCTATGAGCCTGGCCCTCTCAGAGGCCAGGCCCACAGTTTCCACAACTCCGGTCGAGGGTGAAATATCGTGCCCTCTACCTGGGACAGCAGGTCCCTCCTGAACGGAATCTCCATGGGAGAGCCGTCCAGAAGAGACAAAGTCCGAGAACCAAACTCGAGTCGGCCAGTATGGGGCTACTAGTAGCAGATGAGCCCCTTCCCGGCGAACCCTCTCCAGAACCTCCGGGAGCATAGATATCGGGGGAAATGCGTACAGGTGCAGCCTCGGCCACACCTGCACCATCGCATCCAGTCCGAGAAGAGCTGGCTGCGTGAGGGGGAACCATATAGAGCAATGCGTTGTACAAACGATGTGAAAGGTCGACTTGACTTTAGTTAGACCAAAGTTCTCCCTAAGAAGCTCCACCACCTCGGGGTGAAGTCTCCAATCCCCTGGGCCTCAGCCCCTGCCTCAACAGGATCTCTGCTCTGATTTAAGAGACCATCAGTGTGTTGTCCGCCATTCGCCGAGCAACCACTCATGATCGCCCCCACTTGTGAGGGAAGCATCCGTCGATAGCAATATGCATCGACAAGAAGCCCCCAACACTGGGCCTGGGCGAGGAACCAAGGTTCTTCCACATGACCGAAGCACGAAGGCATAGCCGCGTGACCTTGATCATGCGAAACGTATTTCCCCTCGGAGAAAACCCCTTGGTCCTGAGCCACCACTGCAGGGGTCTCATAAACAGAAGGCCAAAAGTAAAACGTTGGACGCAACTGCCATGAGAGCCACCCGTCTGAAACTGTTTCACAGTGAGTGACTGGCCTAGATATACCCCATTACGGCTGTAGAATTGCTACACCTAGAAAAGTGGTCCTCAGAGCACACTCTACTTGGCGTTGAGAGGCAACCCCAACATCCTTAATGAGACAGAACGACATCTCGATGCCGAACTGCCATAAACTCAGATTGAGCTAGGAACAACCAATCATTGATGTAGTATAATACGCGAATGCCCTGGAGTCTCAGAAGAGCCAGAGCTGCATCCACGCATACTGTAAAGGTGTGGGGTAATAAACCTAGGCCGAATGGAAGAACCCAATAATGGTATGCTTCGCCCCCGAAAGCAAACCTCGGGAAACACCTCATCCTCTTTCGGAAACAATGAAGTAATGGCTGTCTGCTGGGAGGAGGAACCCCTTCTACAGCTCCTTTTGCAGAAGTGACAGTACTTCCTGCTCCATAACCAAAGCCTGCTCGGGGTCCACCAATGAAAGGAGGACCCCTAGAAATCTGGGCGAACGAGAACCGAACTGAATTCTGAAACCCTTTTCTATAGTGTGCAGGACCCACTGAGAAATATGTGGCAGTAGTTTCCACGCTGCCAGAAATTTACTAGGGGAACCAGTCTCTCAAGACTGGCCTCTGGATTTGTTTGAACAGTCACTACGGCGCCCTGAAGCGGCGAACCGGCAGGGAACAACCGAACTGACCATTCTACGACCCTCCTCGGAGGATCGTATGGGGATGCTGACACCTCGGTGCCCTGAACGGCGAACCGGCAGGGAACAACCGAACTGGCAGCGCTGCAACCCTCCTCAGAGAGTTGCACCCCAGAGGAAAAACGATTTCTCAAAACCGTCCCTTGGTTGAACAGTCACTACGGTGCCCTGAAGCGGCGAACCGGCAGGGAACAACCGAACTGACCGCTCTACGATCCTCCTCGGATAGTCGCACCCCAGAGGTCGCCGAGGAGAAACGATTTCTCAAAACCGTCCCTGCCCCGGAGGAGCCCTCAGAAGCCTGATAGCCTCGTTTTCTTGCGACAGGACTTCTTGTCTAAGCTTTATTAGAGATGATGACAGTCCTCAGATCTTGCCTACCTCTAACTAGCTTAGTTCCTACGACCCTCCTCAGAGGATCGTTGAAAAAAGCAGGCACTTCGGCGCCCTGAAACGGCAAACCGGCAGGGAAACCGAACTGACTGCTCTTCTTTTTTCTTATTTGAAGGCTCGTTTGGGGACACTGACACCTTGGTGCCCTGAAACGGCGAACCGGCAGGGAAACCGAACTGGCAGTACTGCGACCCTCCTCAGAGAGTCGCACCCCAAAGGGCGCTGAGGAGAAACGATTTCTCAAAACCGTCCCTACCCCAGAGGGGACCACCCTTAGAAGCCTGATCGCCTCGGCGTCAGGGCTTCTTCTTTGTCAAAGCTATTTTAGAGATAAAACAGTCCTCAGATCTTGCATGTCTCTAACTGGCTAGACTGCGACCGCCACCCAGGTACCCCTCAATTGCGGAGGAGCCCGAATGGCGACGCTCTGTTTTGCACTTTGTGCTGAGAGGAGCTTAATTGGCCGTCTCAGGAACATTAGATTGGTGAGGAAGAAACCTCTGGAACGCCGCTGAATGGTTTATATCTCAGTTTTCTTGAAAGCGGAGCGTCCAGAAGAACAGACATAATTATATCTTTATTTTCCTTTATCTTTATATCAGAAAAACTTATATATATATATATATATATATATATATATATATATATATATATATATATATATATACATACATATATCACTCTGTGGCCACCAGCAGGAAACAACCGAACTGGCAGCGCTGCGACCCTCCTCAGAGAGTCGCCCCTCACATTCATCCATGTCCTTACATACTTTACCCACCAGCGCTGCCTAATAAAAAATGTATTCATTATTTAAGATGGCTGGTGGGTAACGTCGGGGTTAATAACGATGACGCCGACTCGGGAGAGAGAAAGCTCGCAAGCGTCTCTTTAACCCGAGGCAATGTCATACTATGATACTTAATACCCAAACATTACTATAGTCAGACATCTGGGGATTAAACACATAAAATACAAACCGGTTTATTCCACGATCTCGACACCTCAGTGTGGAGATAGGGAAAAACCACAGTCCCCGACGAGGAGGCTGAGATACAGAGTTTTCCCTGTTTAAGATACAGTTCATCTTTAACAAACTCTTCTTTATTTTCAATCTCATAATGTTCAGCTGGCCAGTAAATATTTAACTGGCAACAGCACTAGATAAAACCTCCTTTTTTCTTTAAAAAAGCTCCTCTTTATTCAACAGAGTTATGAGCTGGAAAATGTATTCATTGAAAACTCAAACATCTGCCTTTTTATAAAGATTTGTATTTGTTTTGTTCTCCTTCTTTTAAAACAAAACACTAACGTTACCAATTCCTCGGAACTGGAAATCGCAGCACACTAGATCTGGCATGTGAAAGCTGAGAAAGGGCGGAGCCCGTCCCAACCCCCGCTGTCAGATCCGTTTTCGAACCCCGAAATACGAGCCGTCTCCGAGCCTCGGCAACAGAGAGACCCGCTCGGGGAACGCGAACCGAACCGTCCTCCTCGAAGAACGCCCGGCGGGAGCGGAGCGTCCTCACGGACAGCTTCTCGCAATGCACAGTCAGATCCCTCGAGAAATGACTGTTGCATGCTCCACTCCCAAACAGCAACAAAAAGCTGATGTGTGTCCCCACCCGTGATGTAACGAGGGCAGGGAACAACACAACGTCTATAATATTGCTTTGCTCGCCATAATGATAGATAGTGATATATATATTGGGCTTGACAAACAACAATAAATAGACAAGGACAGAATCACAGAGAGCGCTTGCTGAAGACTACAGAAGCTGTCGCGGTCTGTTTTCAAGGGTGCTTTATAGTTTCCTGGTCTATGACGTCACCCATGACGTATCGGGCTTCCATTGGACTGATTTTACACGTGCTTCATGACGCAATCACGCAGAGCGTTCCCACCGCGTCTCAAACGCAGCTCGAAGTTCCCTTGAAAGGGAACTTAGATTAAAACAAAGTAGGAAAACGACGATGAAGAATAGTGCAGAACTCCGGCTGGAGTTTGCAGGAAATTTGGAATCTCTCCCTGGCTTAGAAAAACTTTCTTTGCACAGAAGAGAGCGTGGCGGTGTGTTTTGAAGGAGCTCGAGACACGCCTCTCTTACATGTCTAGTCCAATCGTTTTGGAGGAGGAGTGTCGGCAAACCTTGTGGTCCGCGAAGTACACGCCTACGGGTCATGTGCATAGCAGATAAAACTTTCTGCAACAATACACTTCTAAACTGGTATTAATAAAAAAAATGCATCATATTACATTTTGGGTTAATGATTCAATCATCTTTGGTTTCTCTGATTATAACCGTCCCAAGTACGGCGTGATTGTGAGTTAGTGAGAGTAAGATACATGATTCTTCGTGATTAAATGAATATCCAATTGGTCACATATTATAAACTTACAGTTATACAGATTTGGTCACAAGGGACCCATGAGGCACAACCAGAAAACATTTTATACATTTGAAACGTTACTTTTCACCACACGTGGTCACAAATGATTGTCTCTTTGTGTGTGCGTGTGTGTGTATGTATGTGTATTCAGAGTTCATTGAACGATGGTGGCCGGATGAACTCCTGGTCATCTGCAGTCCCGTGTCTTGGGTGTGTGTGTACTTCGAATTTGATGAGTTTAATATCTGCTACAACTGCCAATTGTCTTATTGCACAATTCTCTTCTGTGTGTGTAAGCGAAAAACCCCAGGGGGGGAGTCACTGGACTTTTAGCTTAATGGTGATGAGTCACATGTGCCATAGTAGTTCTTTTTGTTTACTAATCAGAGACAAGGACCTCATGAGCGCATCAGTATCAGTAATTCAATCAAGTCCAGGCACCATCCGTTTCGTGTGGCAAACTACAAACAGAGGGGCTTTGTGAGTGACTCAGTAACTTAATTAACAGTCCCAGGACACCTACTTTTGTCATAGTCTCTGAATTAAAATAATGCAAAACCAGTAGTTTAGGAAAATGGCAGATCTGACCATCTGATCATGGCTACAATGTCCTTCCCTTATGTTTTGCTGTTGCAATTAACTAAGTATGTTTAACAGTTCAGATTCTAATGGGATGTTTAAGATGTCAAGCCATTTGTTTTCTTAAGCAGAATAGCTGGTTTACTATTTTTATCATCAAAATGTAATTTCAATGTTTCAGGATTTTTACCTAAAAATTACTGCATATAAATAAAAATAAATAAAAGCAGTTTAATTTGACTTGCAAAATCCAATCAAATACAGCTACTAACCATTTTGGAAACATAATGTTTATTATTTATTTTTCTTTTTACTATGAGCATCTCATTTTCTGATGCTCGTTTTCGCAGGCAGTGGTTTTCATTTCTCCTCTTTGTTTGGGTAAAAAAAATATTAATCTTTTGAATGTATGATGACATACACTTGTCTTGTAATATTCCTACTGCTCAGAATTCTTCAATCCCTGTGATTATACATTCACCATGGATTATTTCCACTGCTCAGGGCTCCACAATGTAGCGTATCACCATTTGTCTCTGGCATTAGGGAACAGTCAGAAAAGTCCAGAAACTTTTGCAAAGGGTTTCTAGAAACTTCAGGAAGTTGCTGTCATGAAGTTGTTGTTGGGCAAGGGAAGAGGATGGACAGAGCAGAGCACATGCAGGCAGATGACTTCTAGAGAAATGCATTGTTTGGAGCTCCTGTCAGCTCTACTGACCTTGTGTCTCACTGTGGTTCCCACTGGACCCAGACTGACAGATAGGTCCCGGCTTAGGGACATCAGCTTCAGCAAGGTCCAATGTTGGACGTTGTAGATGTTTCCAAAGGCCTTTGTGGGTGTACAGTCAGTTTCTGTTAGTGTAGGACAGCTCCTATACACATCGACAATATCGAGACACCCACTCACACACTCACTTACACAGCGTAAGCACACTCATACACACACATTTGACAGCCTGATGCCATAGGAGAACCTTTTGAAGTTGCACAAAGAACTGTTTTCTCAAATTTTCTACTGTATATTCTGGTACTATAAAATAACCAATTGGGGCTTCACTTTCCCTCTGTTTCCCCTAAGACTCCATGAAATTACCTGATGAGTACAGGGTTGATTGATTGATTGATTGATTGATTGATTGATTGATTGATTGATTGATTGATTGATTGATTGATATAGCTAGGAGGGTTAAACCTACTAGCCAAATTATATAACTCCGTGCTCAGGGTGTTGAGTATATCTCTGTGTTTTACATTTTACAAATATATAACTCTACATGATGTACAGAGTTATATTTTACAT
Source organism: Tiaroga cobitis (assembly GCA_030578255.1). Taxonomy (NCBI): domain Eukaryota; kingdom Metazoa; phylum Chordata; class Actinopteri; order Cypriniformes; family Leuciscidae; genus Tiaroga; species Tiaroga cobitis. The sequence continues at coordinate 37,879,477 of CM060592.1, read as the reverse complement.
TTTATTTTACATTTTATTTTATTTTACTTATTTTTAATGTACATGTAAACGTTTCAATTAAATGTAAGTATCAACTGATGTTTTTTACTGTATTGTGATGTACATCCTAGTAAAAGGGACTTATAGTAATTACAGATTTGCGCAAAACTTGTGCGATTTTTTCTAAATGTCGATAAAAAACTATTGCGAAATGACACTGTTTCCATTAACCGATGTTATGCGACTAAAACGTCCTTTTTTCCTCTCGCGATAAGTCATTCCAAAAATCATGGCAACGGACGTTGGTAGGTTTATAGCCTATATCACAGCCACCGCACTAGACATTATTATTATTTATGAAATGAGACGTGGTGTGTTATCCAAGCATTAATGGCTGCGAACGGCACAGGCCTATAGCCTAAGGAGTTTCTGGGTGTTTCCCTCATTTCTGCTCCGAGGTCTTGATTGTGGGATTTCTTTTAGATTTTACTGGTTTTCTAAGGCCAAATTAGAACCTGGAAATTATATTTTTCCCGCAGTGCTGAATTAGAAGAGCCATATATGTCTCTGGAACCACAGCCTACAGAAAGGGGATTTATAGGTGAGTTATAGGCTAATGATAATAAATGTATCTGAAAAAATAACGAGGCATTTTAATTGTTTATTAATAAACTATCGTTTTCTAAATCAGTGTCGGCTAAAAACATATCTCCATCTCCGCTGTAAGGCGGATGCACCTTTAGAGAGAAATGCACCTTTCATACGGATTACATAATCAGAAGGTAGCCGATTAGCTTTCGATTCGAATTTGTTCGTTTTAAAGTGGACATTTCAAGCTTTAGCCTACATAGGCTATATTTTGTTTCAGTTCTCGCGCTCCAGTTCACGGAGATCATGAAACCGTGCCTGATTGTTTTATTTTATTTAACAAAAGCACGTTTTCTTGTTATTGTGAGTTAGGCCTAAGTTTACACAAATAACAGTAGTATTATTATGTATTATTGAATAATGTATTATTCAATAATATATAATATATTCAATAATACATTATATGAATATTGTATTATTGTTTTCTGTATGACCAGAAATGATAAAGTATGTTTATTTTAACAGTTGTTTCCACTGTTGATAGGGAAATGCAAGTGTTCGCGCCCACGCCTCCCTGCCATGCACGCTCCACACTCCGCACAAACACTTGGATATGCGTCAAAATCTTGTTTATTTGTGATAATCTTAGCCCTGTTTTATTATTGTCTCACCTGTATTATGAATGACATTTGACAAATTGCTTTTTTTTCCCTTTTTTGATAAAAGCGTCTTCTAATGTAGCCTAATAAATGTTATAATAATAATGATGATTATTATTTGCGTACACGGACCCCAGACACACCGCGTCTTCTAAGTCAGGTGACTGTAAATGCGCAAAAACTGTTTCCATAGTAGTTTTGCGAAATATTCCTTTTTCGCATTGCCTGAAAAACCACCTCATGCGAGCGTAAAAACTTTTTTGCGATAAACGAGAGTTTTTGCGAAATTGACGAGTTTCCATTGTGCGTATTTTCAATTCACAATTTCAATTTGCACAATTTGAAGGGAATGGAAACGCGGCTAGTGAGAGAAACAATATAATTCATAGAAATTATACACTCAAGATTTCAGACCCTTGTGTTTATGAAAAAAATTATCCATTACAATAATGAGATTAACTTTCATTATTGGAAGCTGCACTTTACACTTTAAATATTACAGTAAACAAACCTACTTACATTTAGACAGACATAAAGACTACTATGAGTATGAAGAAGCTTTATCGCATAGTGACACTCCCACTGACTGCTGGGAAACCTTGTTCTGCACAACTGCATATATTTTCTGCCTTGATAAGCAGCTGTCATTAAATCTGGCAGGTGGCCCAGACAAAATGAGGATAGATTTGTGCGGTACGGCGTGTACAAAATGAGTTTTCGACACTGAGAAAAAATACTGTCATTGTCATCAGCAACGGTATTAGAAGTGTCACTTTCTGACTGTCTGCCACTTAGGCCTGTAGGTAGCCCGAGCACTTCCCGACTCTCCTTCTGCTGACAAATGTGAGAGACAATGGCAGTTCATCTTGTACGCGGCCTGATCTATGTGCTCGTGTAAAGGGAAAAGGATCAAATCCACATGGGGTAATTCGAGTTGGGTGAGAAGGGCTTTAATTCAGGTCACATTTCTCGCTGAGATCACCCACTGAGCACCTCTAAATAATGTCATTTGGAGGGACCACACACACACAGCTAAAAAGACATTACTATTCTGTAGCACTATTCACCACAGCAGTCCATGGCACTAATAAAAACTTTTTGACTAGGACGACTGCCGTCGTAGATTGAATTAACCTGAAATAAATGGAGGAAAAAAATGTATCTTCTCTTTGAAGAAATCCTACATTCTGCTTTAAACATCTGCTCTTATAGGATCCATAAGCTTTATGTTCTTCAATATCTTAATATGAAGAGTTCAGATGCAAAAGCCTCTAAGTGCCATTTGAAATTTTCTTCTAGAATGATAATTTTTATCAAGCTTGTATATTTAAGTTCAGTAATTTCACTTAAATGCCAATGAAGATTACCTATTAATTGTCATTTAAGTGAAATTACTGAACTTAAATATACAAGCTTGATAAAAATGATCATTCTAGAAGAAAATTTCAGTTGGCACTTAGAGGCTTTTGCATCTGAACTCTTCATATAGACAATGATATTCTTGATGATTCTATGTTGGTTGGATATTATGTCCACTACTCAGAAAAGTAACAAAATAACAGGTAACATTTTAGAATACTGTTATGGCATTAATACATAACTACACAGTAACAAATGAGTATTAACATTCTAGTAACTACTGTTAACTAACAAGAAACTCTGATTAATGAATTAGTAAGTAGGTGCTCAGTGAATGAGGTAGTTCACTATTAGCTAATCAGTAGGCTAGCTAAAAAAATGCATATCTCCCAGAGGACTACTAAGAACTACTATATATAGTTCATAATAAATGTGAATAATGCATAGTATAAGTAATTCTAAAGTGAAGATCATACTAACCCACTAGTAATGACTCAAGTTTTACCAAATCCTTCCGAAGGAATTACTAATTATTTGGATCAGTATTCTGAAGTGAAAAACATGATATCTCCCTAATATTGACTGAAGTCATTGTAAGCTTTTGAGGTTTTTACTAATTATTTTTAAAATTGACAATCATGGTAACTCTAATGACTCAAGTCTTACCAAATCTGTCATAAGCCATTACTATCCAAAACCAAACCTCAAAAGCTTACATTGACTTCAATAATAACTTATCATGTCTTTCACTTTATAATACTGATCCAAATAATTATATGTTCCTTTAGAAGGATGCAGTAACACTTGAGTCATTACTATACGGTGGCCCAGTAGTGCACAACACAACGAAATTTAAAAAGCAAACATAAGTTGACAACACAACGGAAATGAGCCACAACACAACGGAAAATGTCTGGGAAATGTACAACACAACGAAAATAAGCCACAACACAACGAAATAAAGCCGCAACACGGCGGAAATGCTCCCGACCACTAGAGGGCTCTCGGAGTGCTGTAAAGTTTGTTCCCTTTCAGTTGCACACGTTCAACGTGACGTCGACGTGACGACGTAATTGGGATCACTTCAGGGAGCCCTATCAACTTCGAGTGTCTACAGAACGAGCCAATGAACATTGGCATCGTGAGAAGAGTCACGCACCCCACCCCGCAGCGCGGGTATAAACAGGAAGTGGGCGCACGCATGCATTGTCTTTCACTTCGGAGCCGAGCTTTCGTTTTGACTCCAAGTTTCTACAGACTGCTGCATCGTTGGAGACTTCAAAAAGAGAAAACCCTGTTCCAGTGGTGGTGTGAAGCATTACAGCTCACAACTGCTGTTTTCACAGCATTGCTTGTGTGTGCGTGTCTGTGTGTGTCGGTCTCGGCGGGCGTTCCTCTCGTGAGTGTGTGCCCCGATTACACCGCGGCTATCCCTGGGTGCTTCAGCACTGAGAGTTATTTTTTCTTTTTTATATTTTTTGTTTTCAACTAAAAGAGCAACACAAGTGTGACCCTGCGTCCTTTTCAGGATGTCATTCCGCTTGTGGACGTTTCTGGATGTGGTCGTTCCCTGGCGCCAGCAGACGGCCACAATAGTTGCCTCTCATGTTTGGGCATTCAGCACGCTGAGGCAGCTTTTGTGAATAGTTAATGTTCCCATTGCGGGAATATGACTATGACAGCGCTGAGATCGAGACTCGCTTACCTCAAGGGAGGTGCAGTCCCCTCGCCTATGCCCCGATCTAGCGTCTATTCTGGACCTCAGAATAGACCTACTTCTGTGCATGTTCAGGGTGATCTGAGGATTACCGTGAGGGCTTCCCCGCCGAGGCAATCTCCGTGGGTCCCTCATGCCTCACAAGCACTGCCGCCGTTGGACCCTCCGAAGGAACGCGCTGATCCTTCTCATGGACAACCAGCCGTGTCCTTTGGAGCTCCACCTCACGACCAGATGTCTATCGCAGCATCGGAGGGGGAGCTTCAGTCCTCTGGAGATGAAGATTCGGCTGCGTTACCCCCTTCGGGAATTGTAGCGTTACCCGAGTCTGATCCAGAATGGGCGGCTATGCTTTCCCGGGCCGCCGAGAAGGTCGGGCTTGTGTGGAACCCCCCACCACGTCCCGAACCTTCTCGGTTGCCCAGGTGCAAACGACCCTGAGACGGGCGACCCAGAGGTGGACCAATTTGCTCTTCAGGAGGTGGTGAAGGCACCGCTCCTTCCCCCGGTGGAGGGCCGGACGGAGAATCTTTTGCTTCCTTTTCTTTCTGTTCCGCCACTGACCCACGGGCCAGTTGTACCCACATTTTCAACAAAAGAGCAATTTCTGAAACCTCTGGGTCCCAAGAGGGCGCGCTTGGCGGTCGACGACGCTATGCCTTGTCACCCTCAAGCCCCTCTTTCATCGCCAGTGAGCAGCAGTGGCTGTGTTCCAGACGCACTGATGCCTCCGCACACTCACTCTGCCCTTCGACGGAAGCAGGTACGTGTTGCACCACACACTCAGACCCCACTCCGGGCCGCTATGCCGTCCGATGTGGGTCCCTGCATTCCGCCGCGCTGCCCCACCCTGGGTACGTCTCTGGTGCCGTTGGTCCCGCTTGCGTGGTGTCTTGGAGCCCGGCTAGCACTTCCCAGCCCGTCTCGCTGGCTCATCCGTACTGTCAGACTCAGCTATGCGATTCAGTTCGCCCGGCGTCCCCCTGTGTTCAAGGGCATTCTGTGAGCGTTTCTTTGCTTTGCGTTCGAGGGAGGGGCATATCAGTACAAAGTCTTACCCTTCGGGCTGGCCCTGTCGCCCCGTGTCTTCACGAAAATCGCAGAGGCGGCCATTGCTCCCATGTGCGAGCCTGGTGTTCGCATTATCAACTACCTCAACGACTGGCTTATTCTCGCCCAGTCGAGAGAGCAGTTGTGCGAACACAGGGACATGGTGCTCAGTCACCTCAGCCACCTAGGGCTCTGGGTCAACCGGGAAAAGAGCAAACTCACCCCCGAGCAGAGGATCTCTTTTCTCGGTATGGAGTTTGACTCGATCAACATGACAGCGCGCCTCTCCTAGAACAAGTGTCCAGGCACTCTCTGGTCACCACGGATGCCTTTGCCACCGGCTGGGGGGCCACGTACAACGGGCATGCAGCTTCAGGTCTGTGGACGGGGCATCATTGGCTCATCAACTGCCTCGAGTTGTTAGCAGTACATCTTGCGTTGGGCCGCTTCAAAACGCCGCTATAAGGCAAGCATGTACTGGTCCGTACGGACAGCACTGCGACCGTTGCGTACATCAACCATCAGGGTGGTCTACACTCCCGCCGCATGTCACAACTCGCCCGCCATCTCCTCCTTTGGAGTCAAAAGCATCTGAGGTCGCTTCGTGCCATTTATATTCCTGGCCTGCTCAACCGTGCAACCGTACCGGGAGAATGGCGACTCCATCCCCAGGTGGTCTAGCTGATTTTCAGGCGCTTCAGGACCGCACAGATAGATCTGTTTGCTGCCCCGGACACGTCTCACTGCCAGTTGTTCTATTCCCTGACGGAGGGGACCCTCGGCACGGATGCCCTGGCACACAGCTGGCCCCCGGGCCTACGCAAATATGCGTTTGCCCAGTGAGCCTTCTTGCACAGACCTTGTGCAAGGTCAGGGAGGATGAGGAGCAGGTCTTGTTAGTTGCACCGTATTGGCCCAACCGGACCTGGTTCCCCGAACTAGTGCTCCTCGCGACAGCCCCTCCTTGGCCCATTCCTCTGAGAGAGAGGACCTGCTCTTTCAGAAACGGGGCACCCTATGGCACATGCGTCCAGACCTCTGGAAACTCCATGTCTGGTCCCTGGACGGGACGCGGAGGTTCTAGGTGACCTACCCCCAGCGGTAGTTGACACCATCACTTCCGCTAGAGCCCCCTCTACGAGGCGCCTCTATGCATTGAAGTGGAACCTATTTGTTGATTGGTTTTCTCCTCACGAGGAGAACCCCCGAACTTGCTCGATCAGAGCCGTGCTTTCCTTCCTGCAAGATGTGTTGGAGCGAAGGCTGTCTCCCTCCACCCTTAAAGTGCATGTTGCCGCTCATCACGATGCAGTTAAAAGTAAGTCGTTGGGAAGGCACGACCTGATCGTCAGATTCCTAAAGCTCTTCAGAGACCACCCTTTGAGCCTTTGCAGTCAGCTGAGTTAAAAATTCTGTCCTGTAAAAAAGTACTCCTGGTTGCATTGGCCTCCATCAAGAGGGTAGGGGATCTGCATGCATTTTCGTTTGACGAATCGTGCCTAGAATTCGGCCCGGCTAACTCTCACGTGATTCTGAGACCCCGGCCCGGATACGTGCCCAAGGTTTCTACCACTCCCTTCCGGGACCAGGTGGTGAACCTGCAAGCGCTGCCTTCGGAGGAGGCAGACCCAGCACTGCCTTTTCTCTGTCCCGTCCACGCTGCGCCTGTACGGGGACAGAACGTACCTCAGATCAGCTCTTCGTCTGTTACGGAGGCCAGCAGAAGGGGAAGGCTGTCTCCAAGCAGAGGATGGCCCACTGGATTGTTGGCTTACGAAGCCCAAGGCGTGCCTTGCCCGCCCGGGTTGAGAGCCCACTCCACTAGGAGTGTCACTTCTTCTTGGGCGCTGGCACACGTATCAAGTATCAAATTACATTCATAACCGACCTTACAGTAAGTGTGAACCCGGCTTTATGCTGTTATTAATGCAATTATTACAGAGAGAGATATGTTGCAATAATGAGACAGAAAAGCAATATTGTTATTTATTTATTAATTCAATTCGTTTTAATTAATTTGTTCATTCTTTTTTTCTATTATTGACAGTAGACTAGCCTAAAAAATGAAACACAAAAGTCCTTTTAACAAGTAGGCCTATAATAATTATCTTGTTATATTATCTGCAATAATTATGAAAACCTGTGCAGCATGACTATCAATTTATTTATATATATAGTTTAATTTTCGATTGATTATAGATAGGATTATATACTTTATATATAAAAATTAAACTGCATGTTTCCATTGATTGTGAAGTTAGACATCGAAAATTGCAGATCAAGCACATGGGGCTGCATGTTTTTTCTTGTTATGAATTGTTGAATCCTATTTTCCATTATTACAGTCAACTACACAAAGTGATATGGAACTGTAATGCGGTCAAGACCTGCCTGGAACTTTTTTAACCGTGCGTTTCCCTGAAAATAATTGCACACCTTAGAACGTTCGTCAACCAATCAGATTCAAGCATTCAATGGCCCTGTAGTATAAGCAGCTATAATGCACGTAGGTGATTTTGAATTAATTAATGTCGATATACAATGGTTAGCTACATACTGTTAAAACTAATCGTGGTGTTGATATATTTTTTAGACTGCTGACTCTATAGAACAGTGGCATGGAAAAATAAAAAACTTTATTGCGCTCCGAGAGCCCTCTAGTGGTCGTTTGCATTGTGTTGTGGATTCATTTCGGTGTGTTGTGGCTAAATTTCGTCGTGTTGTGAACCTATGTTTGCTTTTTAAATTGTGTTGTGTTGTGCACTACTGGGCCACCGTATTGCTATCCAAAACCTTACAAAAAACTCAAAAGCTTACCATGATGTTTTTCACTTTAGAATGCTGATCCGAATCATTAGTAATTCCTTCTGAAGGATTTGATAATACTTGATTCATTATTAGTGGGTTACAATGACCTTCACTTTAGAATTATTACACATTATACATTATTCATGTTAATTATGAAACTGCAGGTCTTAGGAGTCCTCTGGGAGGTATAAAAAAAATTGTAGTTACCAATTAGCTAACAGTGAAGTACCACATTTGACTTAAGCATTATTATTATTACTTACTAATAAGTTAATCAGAGTTTTTTTGTTAGTTAATAGGAGTTACTAGAGTGTTAAAAATCCATTACTCATTTGTTCCTATGTATTTATTCATTAATGGCAGAACAGTATTCTAAAGTGTTACCACAAAAGAAAGTAAAAAAAACAAATTCTCAAATTTTCTCCGTTGTAAGTTTGCTGTCAGATTTCAAGATGTAGCAATAATATTAGACTTGCCACAGTATAGTGTTATCAGGTCAACTATACTCAATACAAATTGCAAATATTATATATCGGGTAAAAGGGGGAATCAATGCCTACCAAATAAAATATCATAAAATGTTGTATTTTGTAAATAAATAAAAAATAAAAGTCTAATAACTAAAAATAATTATTTCAGATGCAATGATTGAATGTATAATCGCCTTTATGAAGAGTTTTGCGAGGATGATAAATTACCTAAATGAACGCATTGAAAGCCAGATATTCTGTACCGACTTACAAATAGTGCGCAGGCTGCATAAGGGGCCGGCCATTCGCACAGAACGCACTTTTGTGTTTAAAAAAGTGAAGCGCAGAGCAGTAGAAAACCCACAAGGTCGAGATACATGTTTTTTAAAGCATCACGTTTTAGAACGGCATGGCATGCACGAGATTCTGCTACCAGCGCAGTGGTCAAACACGTCCATCTAGCCGTGCTGTTAATATTCTCGTTTATTATTTTGAAAACAAAAATTATTCCACCATATTGTGCATTGCACTTTCTTCCATTTATAGTAATATGAGTGAACCGTTTTACAACCTTTGATACTGTACAACGAAAATAGATGATATGCTAGATAGAACATCCAACCAGTATTTCCGCAATAGTCGGTTTGAGCAAGGATCCCTCACTGGTGTAAAAATTATGACATTGTGCCAACTCTAAATGTTATTATAATAGTACATATTGCACCTGTGATACCTCTACATATTAAATCTCAGTCCCATTTTAATTTTTTAACCGTATGTGCAGCTGTTTTTGTCACATTTCAATGTTGAAGAACAGTGAACAACAGTAGCTGTATTGTAAGAATCAGCCATGTCTAGACTAATTGCTCTAATTGCCATGAAGTTGGTTGAGGCAGTCATCGGAGAGGCACAATCAATATCTGCATTCATCACTAGAGAATAGGCCTTGATGCATGTTATATAAATTCATCAAAATCAAAAGGCACTCCAGCACTAATGGGAAAAGATTGAGTGGTTAATGGTGGGTGAGAGGTATAAGCTTTTCTTGCATGTCAGAGATACTCAGTCAACAGCTACTTATCATGTCCTCACTTCTTTGTTCTGCCTTTCTTGTTTTGGATTAGAAGCTTCAAAATCAATGTTTGCAGATATTTACAGTCCATTTAAGTCATTATTCTGGCATTGGTCAATGTAATGTTAATGTTTGTACAATTGTTAGAAAGTTAACTTTTCCATTATGGGGGAGTAACAAGGGCTCAAAGTCTTCCTGATTTTCAATTGTCTTCTTATTTGACAACCATTAAAATTTAGCAGTGTTTGCTAGGGATGCATAGTGCCATATATCAGTCTATTGGTGGTTATTGGCAGATGTTAGAGATTTTCTTGTAATCAGTATTGGTCATTAACAGTGGTGGACGAAGTACACATACCATGTACTTGAGTAAAAGTACAAGTAAGTTTACTGAAGGTAAAATATTACTCAAGTAAAAGTACAAGTGCTGCCTTTAAACATTCACTTGAGTAAAAGTACAAAAGTATTTGCCTTCAAATGTACTTAAGTATCCAAGTACTTTGATTTTTTTATGGCTATAATGTCCTATTATAATTTGTCAAGACTCTTGCTTAACTCAGTCTAAGTGAAGACTAATGTCACTCTTGGCACACCAATCTATTAATGAAATGACATTAATTAGTCTGATATATATACTATATATATATGTGTGTGTATATATATTTGAATTGAATGAATTTTTTGTGTGTTTAATTTTGGAGGGAAGGGGACTGTTAAAACATTTACAGTATTTACTGTCATAATTATTAACATCTTAATGTTATGATACATTCACATAAACCTGCACAACGCCATTATATATATATATATATATATATATATATATATATATATATATATATATATATATATATATATAATACACACATAGAAACACACACACACACATATATTCACACACGCGTGCGCACACACACACACACACACACATATATATATATATATATATATATATATATATATATATTTAATGGCGTTGTGCAGGTTTATGTGAATGTATCATAACATTAAGATGTTAATAATTATGACAGTAAATACTACTGTATTATGATATATATATAATACACACATAGAAACACACACACATATATTCACACACGCGTGCACACACACACACACACACACACACACACACACACATATATATATATATATATATATATATATATATATATATATATATTCTATGCTATGGGAGCAGCCAATTTCCCTCCAAAATTAAACTCAAAAACGTATTAATGCAGTGTTTCTGCTACTCCCCAGAAAAAAAAAAAGCTATTATGCAAGTCATTTTAGTGGCAACGTAAGCAATGTACATTATGCGTCAATACTTACCGATAATTGCTGCAAAAATAGCTGCTGCTCTCTGTCCCGCTTAAAATCATTGTCAACGCGATTTGTTTGGAACTATTGAGAGCTACACGAATAACGTGACCGCGCGGCGGCGAGATCACTGTCACAATCTATGTTCGCAACTCTCATATTTAACGGCTCTGGTTCGCGCTTAGTAGATACCCATAGACTGTAAAAAAAATAGATACCGTCAAGGCAAGTTCAAAACAAAGCGCGCGCACTGTACTGTGATTGGTGGCTCATTTGACCAGTTACGTTTTTATCCACTCATAAATAAAAAGGAACAACTGATTTTGAAAATGTAGTAGAGTAAAAAGTAAGATATTTGACTTTGAAATGTAGTGGAGTTAAAGTACCGGTAAAAGTCTCCCAAAATTTAAATACTTGAGTAAAGTACAGATATGCAAAAAAGCTAAGTACAGTAACAGATTTCATTTACTTCGTTACTGTCCACCAGTGTTGTAATGTAACGGAGTACAAATACTTCATTACTGTACTTAAGTAGAAATTTCACGTATCTTTACTTCGCTATTTAAATTTATGTCAACTTTCACTTTTACTCCACTACATTTCCTAGATAAAATGTATACTTTTACTCCGTTATATTTCCACGAAGAATCTTCGTTACTCGTTACTACAAAATAAAATCAGAAGAAATGTGTGCGACTGCAATAAGGGAGGTTTGGCGAATCACTGCTCCTAGATTGCATTACGCACGCTCTGCATGCTCTATTTCAGCGTAATGCTTGTTGCCAAAGTAGGAGGAAGCAGAACTGAAACCGCCATGGAAGCACCTACTGGGGGAAACTCCTTTTCCTTGATTTACTGAAGCCTGTGTGTAAAACGCATTTGCAGCTGCACAGCTAGCACATTGAGCCTCTACCTCGCTCATCGGCTGTGCTGCGGCAACTGCATATCCAATGGCGCAGGCGCCTCTGACGTGCGACCAATGAGCTAGCCCCACGTCATTACACGTCAGAGCCTGCCAAGGGGGCGTGGCCTTAGCCTATAATAGTCCCCTGAATTCGCCATTATAGCAGGTTTAACCTATGGGTTTAACGACTGAAGCGACAACTCGCCAGGTTACTATAGTGCGGCCGGCTACGCAATACTCGTTCCCTCTCTCCTTTCGAACGGCCACAATAAAGTTCACAATCAAAGTTCCAACTGCTAGCTTTAAAAAAAAACTTTTTACTTTTACTTCAAATACTTAAGTACATTAAATATCAGAAAATTACTTTTGATACTTAAGTACAGTATATATCAGATACTTTAAGTTAAGCTGTTAAGCTTAAGACTTTTACTTAAGTAATATTCTAAAAGGTAACTTTCACTTCTACCAAAGTCTTTTTCTAGGACGATACTTGTACTTTAACTCAAGTATTGCTTTCTAGTACTTTATACAACACTGCTGTCCACCACTGGTCATTAATGTGAATCACATGCATCCATTAGTGTGAATCACTGCATGTATCCTTCAGCAGAGCTTTTGGTCCTCTAGGCAATATCTGTGAACCCAATAAAATTATAATTGCATGGGTCATATATTGGCCTTTCCAATATCCAACAATTGTGACGGCAGCCAAACCAGTAGATACAGGGTGATCATGAGTCACTCTGAAATATAATAAATCTGGTCAGACGGAAAGTAAATAGTGATTGCCTGCTATTCTTTCTTTCTTTTCCTGCAAAAGACTTATGATGAGATCGTAGTCTTTGTGTAGTAAAGCATGCAATCTGTCGACAGCCAAGTAGGTTTTCACTGAAAAGCAAATAGTCACAAACTCCCACACAAGGATGTTTTTCAACATTTCTAGAGAAGGTTGCAAAATATAAATGTCAACCCTGGAAAATAAAGGTGGGGAATAGAATATACGAACATCGCAGCATGACAGTTTGGTGTCACCATGGCGCAATGACGTGGAACAGCGAGATTAGGGTAGAGTGTAACTGCTCACTGCATGTCAGATTGTCTTTAATGTGACTAAACTAAGAGCTCCACTCATGACCTAAAACACCCAGAATGCGGCAAAAGAATGTAACTAAACATAACAGGGTGTACAAAACGCATGCAGGGAGGAATTGTGCCCACTAAACAGGCCTGCAATACACACAAGAGTTTAAAGAAAAAGGAAAAGAGTAAATTCACAAAGACTAAAAAAGCCAGCAAGAAAGAAAAGAATGAAAAAGACAGGCCAACAAACACCATTTAAGTTGCTGAAGGCTACAAATGCTTCCTTGAGGAAGAAAGCCTGAAACGTATCCTCACTTCCTCCCTGCTGTGATTGCTAAGATTTATGTTTTCCCACAAGCTCTTTACTGGCATTGAGATATTACATGTAATTGGTGGTACATCAGCATAGAAGAGAACACAGGAGGTATTCCCCATGCTCTGTTGAATTATATATTTGCTTGGATCAATAAAAAACACTGACATTAGCATTCACACGTGTAGCAATCTTTCTAGCAAAGCAGGGTAATCAAGGTCATTTGCTTCCTCAAAAGGAAGAAAAGCAAGACTAATTGGAAGCCTAATCTGCACTGGGATGATGATCATGATGACATACAACACTTTCTCTAGGACTCTGAGCAGTCCATTTACTGATATCATTGACTGTTATAAATGAGGGAGATGTAAGCAACGGCAAGAGTTTAATATAGTGGAGACTGGGCTAGTTGGTGCACAGAGAAGTTGTCATAAGGGCTGTATCTCAGTAGCAAAAAGGTTTGGAGTCAAAAGTCTATTATATGGTTTTGTATTTTAGTTTCAAACATCTAGTTCCAAGTTTTCAAATCAGAATTGTTTTAGTAAATTCTGTCCTCCAAAAAAATTACAATATTATCATATTTTTGCTGTAAAGGTAATATCAATAAAATTGTAAATAAATAAATACAATTATTGTTATTATTTTTATATATTCATTTTAATTTAGATTATTATTCATTTTAACTTTATAATGTCCAAACAAAAATGATATACTTTTGCTGTAGTTAATATCAGTAAATCAATTAATTATATTATATTATAAATACATGAATACAATTGTCATATATTGAATAATAACTTAATTTATATTATATTAATTTATTACACACATTTTTCCTTTTCTTTTGGCTTCTTTTTTCTTTTGATCTCAATTGTTTTGTAAGTAGAAGAAAGCATTCATTCATCTGCAATAGCAGTGCAACAAAGCAGAGCAAATAAGTTGACATCAAATGCTTGACTCATCGTAACCTCAGGGGGCCCTAAAAATACACATGCAATAAAATAATTCCCTTTTTTGTCTGAGAATATTTCAGAGATATAAACATGATTTAATGACCCTGATAGGATTCTATTTTTTTTTCTTCTATTTTTTCAATGTGCTTCAGTTCATTGTTTTGCTTATGTAAAGGAAGCAACATTTAACCACACACCTGTTCAATTCATAAAGCCATCTGGACTTGTTTGCATTATTCCTAGTGTGCATGTACAATCAAAACTGCGGATCATGTATGAAAAATTACACTTGCTGACAGTATGTAAATACATAATATGCATATTAGGCTCATAAGCAGCATGCACACAGTTTTGTTTTCCAGTCCTAAATCCTGTGGCAGATCTCCACTTCATTTCTCTGCAATTATTTGTCAAACAGTTAAATCAAGGATTTTCTTGTGTAAAGATGCTATAGCCGACTGAGCAGATCCATCAGAGTTCTGTTCCTGGATAGCATCAGGGGTCACGAACTGCTTCCTTTCAAGCATGTGATGGCACCCCTGCTGTCAGAGCACTAATGTGGGCAGGAGACTGAGCTCCAGTGCCATGCAGACTTCAATTCAGCCCTGAGCCTCAAAAAATGTCTTTAAAGATAAAGGGGGGCAGTCTGACAGAAACATATGATAGAACTGAAATGTTTCCTTAGCTATAGGTAATGAAAAAAGCTGTAAGCAGCTAAGGCCTTAATCTCGAGGCATCCTTAAAGCAGAGAAAATAACATACAGCAGCATACCATATGTGCTTTCCATCTGAAGGCCAGTAGACGACTGGTGATATTTCATAAAGTTAAATTGTATATTTGTGTCACGTTATCTTATTCAATTCCTTAGGTGATAAGTTATTTGAAAATAGCTGCTCTTTCCACTTTAATTCATCTCTCTGCGTGAGTGAAACTTCACACAGTTACTTCAAATAAGTTGCAGACCACCTAATGCTTTTGTTTTGTTTTGTTTTTTTATCTTACTGTCCTTGCATGGAAGCTGAGAATAATATTTTATAATGAAATTCAAAGGCGTATTGAGAGGGGATAACTCTCTATGAGTGATGGAATACTGAGTGAGATCTGCTTTTCTCATACAGATGAGCGGAGACACTCTGCAGAACACCTTCTCTCTCTCTCTCTCTCTCTCTCTCTCTCTCTCTCTCTCTCTCTCTCTCTCTCTCTCTCTCTCTCTCTCTCTCTCTCTCTCTTTCCCTCTTTTTCTCTCTTTTTTTAAGGAATGACTAATTGACCATAATCTCTTCTCCAATGAAACCACAAACAGGACTAAGGTACAAATAATGAACACAATTGGGCAAGAATACAAATCGTCATAATTTATTAATTTTATTTTTGCATCTTTATTTATTTAATTATTTATTTTCATCAAATTTTCAGTGAAAGGAGGATCTTAAAATTGTTTGATTGTCAATCTCATGATAGTCTAATTAAATTTTGACCGTCTTTGGGGCATGGATTTTTAAAAACCTGTTTGAAACCCTGATTTGTGTGACTGCAATTTTCTATCAATAAACCCTAATTAAACATCACAATAAACTAGACAAAATGTAAGATGATAAAATATATATGTAAGTTGTATTTAGATATATAGATTCATACATTTTTATTTTATTAACCTTCTCCTTTCACTGACAATTATTTTAAATAAATAAATAAATAATATGATTTTTTATGTGTTTGAGCCTCAATATTATATATTATTATATTTTTATACTGTTTGTGTTTTTGTTAAAACTGAGCTGAATAACATATACAACCCTACATCAGTAGGGGTTTGCTAATTTGGTGCCAAATGTTGGCTTGTAGTTATTAATAAACTTATATTTAAACTTATTATTAAAGAGGAATATTTGGTGGATAATTATTTTTTCTTACAATTACTTGGGTAGCTGGGTTCACTGCTGATGGAGATTTATGAATGCAGACAACACTATACAGTTTGTGTAAAAATGGAGAAAATGGAATGAGATTATTTACCTGTCTTCCTGCCGTGCTGTAGGAGAGCTCCAAATAATATTATGTCTTACTAATAAATTGGTAGTGGATACCAAGTACAGCAAGAGCTCTGCTGAGCCTCAATAATTTGCAAATTGCAACTAAACTGAATCATGCAAACTTATCCTCCAGCCACTTAAATTTAGTTTCCGAACTCACAAGCATTTATATTTCAAGGAAGTCACACATTGTAATTTCTCCCTCTCTTTAATGATGCGAGCAGTGGCTTGTATGACAGAACAGTCCATTTGGTTTTGATGCATATGCTGCAGCCCGATGCGTGTTTTAGGTTTTAAGAGTTTCATTCATCCTGCTGCCCCATTTAAGTTCAGACCAGGCCTCAGTGCACCTCAAACTCATAATGACACGATGCCCTGATATGCTACTTGGTAATGGACTATTAAGAAAAACAAGCAGCACTATCTTTTCTGCTAACTTAGAAGTATGGGGTGATTAAAATGATCATTTTACTTAAACCAAGAATACCCAGGCTGCAATATGGTTATGTACGCTTTTAGAAATCTGTGTCACTTTTCATAGCATGGCAGATAAATCTTTTAAAACCGACTATAAAAAGACATGCTTATATGTTTAATGGAATTGAGTACTCTTCTGTGGAACCCACAGTAAACATGTTTTTCTTCTTTCAATCTTTTTATTTTTTTCTCTCTTGTGTTGTGAGTGTACTTTTGCGACTGTGGATATAATTATAAATTACGTTATGTCGGTCCACAATACTGGCTGCCTATATTTCACAACATACGAGCGAGCGTTTCAAGTGTTTTATGCTCCTCTCCAGACTTTGATTGGCAAAAATTACTGTCTTAGTTAGGATTGATCTCCTTTATGAGATTTTGGAGGCTAAGACCTCAACAACACAGCTTGGCCTTGCTGAAAGCACACACCGGAGTACCGTAAGCAGCGATCGCAGTGCACAGCACCAAGACAAAAAGGCTAAAGGCTCTATATTTATGGCTCAGAGAGAGAGAGAGAGAGAGAGAGAGAGAGAGAGAGAGAGAGAGGAGTATATTTCAGTGACTGCTTTGGAGCTCTGATGACAGCAGGAGTGGAGGAAACAGTATTTTATCAGAGAAAAGCTCAAGCGACGGTTCATTCTTTTTAGCATGTAAAGAAAGGTGTTGCATTGCTCATTATTTTTCTTTGTTGGATGTAAAAAAAAATTCCTTGGGGTTTTTATGTTGAATGCCACAATGGCAAATATACTGTATATAAGTGTTGTTTTTTCACAGTTTTAGTCATAGTTTTCGTCTTTCAAAGTAAATGTCATATTCATACGTTTTAGTCAGGCTAAAGGACATCTAATTTTATTACAGGCTTACAACATTTTGGTTACAGAGAAAGTGCAAAATTAAACTATAACAACATGTGTAAACTGCCCTTGTGAAAATCTGAGCTCTGACATAGCATCATAAAGAAAGACGTACTGATTTAAAAATAAATCAATATAAAATAAATAATAATAAAAGTAATTTATTATTATTATTACAGAACAATGAACCTACAAGCCACATCATACATGAGAAGGGTTACAGTTTAAATGTAAAAGGCTATAGCCTACTAATGACTGGTGACATGAGTACTCGCATATACATCACTGGCATTTATCAACAGACTGAGATCAGTGAATAAGAAAAATTTTGACAAACGGACAGCAGTACAAATGGTCGACTCTCAGGTCAGTACCAAAAGCAACGTTGAGACACCCATTGTCCATGTTTTAGACGCGTTGCTATGTTCGTCTTCACAACTGGACATACACATTCTGACTAAAACTTAGGCCTAACTTGTGGTGCGTTCTATTTGTCCAAGTGCAACAACCGTGACTTCAGAATGCAATATGGCTGCTCAGTGCAGTGAAACAGTAGTAAAATACTGTTTATTAGCACTTCTGTTTGTCTGTACACACAGTACTATCCAACCTCTATTTGTGGACATGATACTTAGGCATTATCTATGCAAAATACCACTTTTTTATGTGTTTGTATTCTGAAAGAGCAAGCACAACAAAGGTTTGCCTGGACGCGTCCATCTTAGTTTTGCAACCTGTGTACTGGAACGTGGTCACCTTGGGCGTGACATCATTCCCAGCTCCTAATTCCTTCTTCCGAGGTAAATGTTGCATAAGTTCAAGTTCACTTCACATCATTTTGAGCAGATGCAAGGTGTTTTAATTAGCGTGACTCCCTTTTGTACCATCTTTGTTATTGCAGAAAAAATAAATACGTTTGTTAACAAAGATTTTGTCAGTGATTTTGCATTTCAGCAGGGTGTGGTTTGCTTGTAGCTGGTTTGGGGGGAAATAACGCAGCAATTTCACTGACAAGATTAACATTTTGTATATACACAAAACCAACTTTTGTTTGTCAGTAAAGAAGGATGATTCAAAGGCTTGGGCTGATGCCTAGAAATGTAACAACACATACATATGTGGTTGTCATTGGAATGTGTTAAATCGGTGAGTCCATGAAAATCTGTCATTGTCTGATTGCCAGGCTTATTTTACCTCGGTTCCTTCCACAGACTTGAAACTGTGTCTTGTTCATGTCACAAATGTCTTCTTCTGCAATTACAGGGAAAACTCAATTCTGCATTAATGTTCAGGGAAAAAATGTGCCCGGTTGACTGATTAACAGAGCAAATATCCTTCATTTCGTTCTAACACTGCGAGAAATGTCTAATCAGGACCCTGTCACTAGTCAGCATCTCCAGACGAGCCGTAATTCAGCCATCCCGCCGTTACCTGTGCTTTGATCAATCTGTGAATTATGCCCTGTCCTCTGGGAGCCACCACATTTTTACCGGCTTTAAAATCATATTCCACTTGGAGATATAAAAGACGTATAGAGGCCAGGCGGCACTATTTGTTCTGTAGGGTGTCCGGTAAAGATAACAAGAACGCTCCCTCCCATGAAGAGCAAAAAGCGCTCATTTGAATATATTATACAGGTGTCCTGCTTTCTCGTTGAGAAAAAAAAAAATCCAAGCAATAATAAGCTGAAGGGCAGAAGGTACATCCTTGATCTGTCTTCTCTGTCCTGACTTTTAACAGTTTAATTTATTTTTAAACAGTTATTTCAAACGACTGTAAACAAAATGCAACTTCTGTGGAGTTTGGAGCTGATAATTATGTTTCTTCCTATTTAGATGCAAAACAGTTCATTACAGCTATAATGAATTTGCAAGCCCTATTTGCATCTGATGAAAAAAATATATGAGGCCATTTTAGGTAATTTCAACAATATCGTCTGCATCTGCTTTCAGCCTGATATCAAAAGTTTAAGATCCTCAGTGCGTCTACTTGAGAATAGTTTGCACCGCACTGATGGTTTGCTTATAATTACAAAACTAAATCAGGCCATACCTGAAGGGACGCTTGGCTTGGTTAGACAGCTGTCTAACGCTCAAAAAAAGGCAGATCACTGGAGCTTTATGCACAAACTGAACACATTTAGCTGAAGTCTTAGAGGCACTTTGAAACTGAATATCTAAAATAAAGGAGAACTCAAATAGTTGCACTGGGTTTGTGTACTACAACTACAGGTAAAGAGTTTTCATTTCAAATAAATCATGGCTGTCTAAGAAAAACTTTGTTGGAGATCTGATAGTTTTGTAGTTGACAGTCTATAGTTACATCAGCAGACAGCATTGATTCCTATTCCTCCAACTGTCTTTGTAGTTTTTAAAGTCCATACCATGTGGAGATGCAATATAAGAAATAACTGTAAATGTCAAGTTTTCTCCTCCGTGATCCAAAGAAAGGGTTGTTGTTACAGGATAAACTCACCATGTACACACAACTACCTTTTCTATTAAAGCGACCTAATTCTGTACAAACACATTTGAGAATTGTCACCTGTACCAGCAGTCTGGCCTGTGCTACATCTGCATGAGCAATCTGTGTTATGTGTGTCTTTAAGTGAAAGTCACAATTTTCAATGTAGTCCCTTTTTTTGAACCATTATATGAGTATGATTGTGGTTATGTTCTTGAATGTGCATAGACAGCAGTAAGTTCCCATCTCTCCTTGTTCATAGAAATTTGAGGTACTAATGTACAAAATGCGAATGTGTTTTGAGGAAAATAACCTCATCATTCCAGCTGACATTTTTAGGAAGGGCTAAATAGTCCATAAATTTGAACATATAGTCATAAATGCCAGAATATGGCAGAAAAGGGAAGAAAAGTTCACATTGTAAATGTGCCACTGTAAATAATGAGATATCCGGCAGAATATGGGCAAGAAGGAGATAAAGATATGGGGAAAAGATGAGAGAGAGAGAGAGAGAGAGAGAGAGAGAGAGAGAGAGAGATTCGACTGTAAACAGTGGAAGGCAAAATAAGGAAGGTAGAGTGAGAAAGAGAGAGAGTGAATGAGAAAATCTAATAAAGGCACTGCTGCATATGGCTACAATTTATGCCGTTATGTGGGAAAGGGACGGTAGGTTATGATCAGGTACAGAACGAACCGCTATGGTTTTATTGGGTTGCATTATAGCACACCACAACCCTGATCTCAGCCCCTGTAGGCTTATGTTTGGAATATACATGTACATATTAAATGCTTGCTTTTTTATCATGTAATGAAAGCAAGTGTGCTGCAGATCAGATTCATGAAGCGATAAAGCATCTGTGCAGATGTAAGAAGCAACTGAATACAATAACTGTAAAATGAAATGCTATTGAGCTCATTCAGTCAAGGAACGCAAAGCCTTCTTTATAACTAAATTACCAAACTGAATCATTTGTTTTTAATAAGAATATTGATCTCACTTATCAGATAATGTCGGAACATACCTAAAAAATTATGTGCCAGTGAATAACAAAAAAAAAGCAAAATACTGTAATAAAATTTTTAAAATGAATAAGTCATTTTTAAAGGGTACCTATTATGCAAAATTCACGTTTACATGGTGTAACATAAATGCATGTCGGCAGTATGTGTACACAACCACCCTATAATGGTAAAATTCCACCCACTCCATTTTAGTCCCCATAAATCATAAGCAGTGTCTCAGAATGTGATGTCAACGGGTTTGAAGGTCCAAATTGCAGTTTCAATGCAACTTCAAAGGGCTCTACACGATTCCAGCCGAGGAATGAGGGTCTTATCTAGCAAAACGATCAGTCATTTTCAACAACAACAACAACAACAACAACAAAAAAAAAAATTTGTATTTACTTTTTAACCACAAATGCTCGTCTTGCACTAGCTCTGCAATGCGCATCCACGACTTCACGCATTACGTAGTTACGTTGGAAAGGTCACGCGTGACGTAGGCTGAAGAACCGACCCAGTGTTTACAAAGCGAAAAACTCTATCTCATTTTCTCCTCCAACTTCAAAATCGTCCGACATCGTTGTTTTACCTTTTTTTGTAAAGGTCGTTTGACTTAGTCTTTGCACGTTCGCTTTGTAAACACTGGGTCGGTACTTCCGCCTACGTCATGCGTGACCTTTTCAACGTGACTACGTAATGCATGAAGTCGTGGACGCGCATGAGTGAGTATATTATCTTTTTTCTTCAGGTGCGTAGAGTCACAGGACTATGGAAAACGAGCAAGAAGGTGGCTGGCCGCACACTAGATTCAGTGCAGACTACAGAAGTCTAATGCATCGTTTTTTGCATCGTGCAAAAAGTGCAAATCGAAAGTGAATTAAAAACAAATGAACAGGGGCACTGAAGATAGCAATGTAATGAAACGTTTCCTCCTGCTCACTTGAGTAAATTATCAGGAAATTTTAATTCTGAAGTAAACGTATCCTTTTAAGCATGTGAAAAAAATCTGTTCTTATAAAAACTACTAAAATCATTCAATCGAGCAGTGAGTGATTTTGTTTTTCTTTTGTTGTTTGATTCCTATACACTACCTACTGCTATATATGCTGTTAATATTACACTACTTTCACTGTAATACACAGATACTGTATAATATACACGTGATTTATTTACTTGCTGTTTACGTTCACAGACATAACCTTGTGTGCATTTGACAGTTTAAGTGTAATAAGATGTGAAAGAGAACTTAGTTTAAAGGGATAGTTCGCCAAAGAATTTACATTTTGTCCTTACTCATCCTCAAGTTGTTCCAAACCAGTATGAGTTTATTTCTTCTTTTGAACTCAAAAGAAGATTTTAAAGAAGGCAGTTGGTTACCAGACAGTTGACGCCACCCATTGACTTCCAAAGTAGGAAAAAAATACTATGAAAGTCAATGGGTGCCGTCAACTGTCTGGTTTACTGTCACTCATTTATCATTATTATTAGTTTTATACAACCAACATCACATTAGCAAACAACATGATTATGCACTGCCAGACCACCCTGTTAATTGTAATGCAATTATGTTGTGACACACTGGTCATTGTAGGCTTTTCTTTTGCTGACAGAACACATGCATAGACAAAATGACAGGGAAGAGAAGAAGAAAAACGGAGCTTAAACTGAGCTTAACTGACAGTCTAAGCCAATGCTAATGTTATCTCTGTGATTTAGTCTTATGTGTGTGTGGGAGCCTATGGGCTCAGCGCTCGCGGGATCATTGCACATTATAACACCCTGTGACACCAATGGAGCCCTTTCTGCATGGCCTTACAATAAAAAAAGTCAGGGGGATAGGGGTTCGTCTCCTCAGAGCTCCGCAAATGTCTTCATTTCTCTCCATTTTTGAGGGATGCTAATGTCTTTTTAAGTGGCCCAAATGCATTTCTAGATAACTAGAATTCGATAATTCTGCTAATATTTCAATGTTTACAGCTTGCACAACATTTTGCAATGGAAGGTGTTGGGAAATTCTGTTAAGAATTATGAGTTTTTCATCTAAACTGTCTGTGCTGAAGACAGATTAGTTTGTCCTTATTTCAAGTAGTGATCAATCAACAGTGCACAATGATTGTCAAAAGTTTTAATAAAACCTCACTTTGTGTTGCTGCTATATAGTTTGGTGATATGTTGTGAGTCAAGTGATTAACGTTTTTGTCTCTGCTGTTTTTTCCCTAACAACGAGTCGCTCGATAACTCATGCATTCATATCATGAGCCATTTCATGTCCTCTTATTGAAGCTCATAACAGCTCGATATAGTTTATTCACCTTCTCCAAGGTTTCACAGTAATAATAACCATAATAACATTTCTTGCTCTCCTTCTGTTTTTCAGATGAGTTCAAGGCCTTTCTCAAGAAATTGCCAACAGATCATTTTTTAAACACCTCTGCCGTCTTAAAGTTCTGGACGTCAGATCTGGTCCTGCAGAGACGTTATGGTCTGCTGGAGGCGAGCACTAAAGTGGTGCTGGGAAAAGCCATCAAGATAGTGCGCAAACTCTTCGCTCTCAGCAAGCGCTGTCCTACACAGCCAAAGATCAGCCTGCCTAGAGAAAGGTACAAGGCCATATGATCTTTTGTTGTTGTTGTTTTTGCAAATCATGTCAGAGAGCATGTGCATTGTGGGTTTTAGAAAGCATCAATTAAACAGATAGCTCATCCAAAAACTGAAACTTCTTTCATCATTTTCTCACCCTCGTGTCAGTTCAACCTTCTATGACTTTGTCTCTTTCTTCAGTGGAACATAAAATAGGATATTTAAAAAAAAATGTCTTAAAGTATTTTTGTCAAAACAATGAAAGTACAGTGTTGTTTTTTGACCTCATTGACTTTCATTTTTATGGGCAAAAACATTTCTTCATAACATTCCTCAAAATAACGTCTTCCATGGTCCATAGAAGAAAGAAACAACATGTTTGGAACAACATGAGGGTGAGCAAATGATAACAGTTTTTTTATTTATTTTTTTATTTAATGATTCGGTTTTTTTTTAGAGCTTACTTTAGCATTCAAACATTTGTCTTTGTGGTTCTGTGTCTATAAGACAGTTGGCTGTTTCACTCTCAGTATATACAACATTGTGTGGTTTATTTAGACTAGGGCTTAGAGGCATTGAAGCTGCACTATTGTGTGGTTCAGATGTTGTTCTTACAGGACAATCATTTTTGATTATGGAAAGAAAAAGTTGCTATATATTTGAATTTTTGGGACAAACAAAGAGATGAGAAATAAGGCTGGATGGTATTAAATTGAGTGAACGTGGTGCCTGCATAGAGTGAATATTTCTGAAGAGTGGTCAGCGTGCGCACACTATAATCAAGAGCTCTATGCGAGGGACAGGTTATAGTTAGCATCCTTCAGCTTGAAGACTTTCACTTCATTCAGACGGCTTCCACCTGCGTCTGCTTGTATATGTAACACTGCACAAGGAAAACACACTAGAATTAACCCAAACCGAGAGTGGAATCATTTTTGTTGCTTCATTAGTTTCATAAACAAAAGTTTTATTACCCTAGAATGCGATTTTTGGAGGTGTTTTTCAATTTAAAAAATGGCTTGATATTACATGTGTTTCTTATAAATCTTGAATGTGAGCCTCTGTAATGTCATTTACATATTTGTTGGTCATACGTTCAGAAAAAAAAAAAAACTTTTAAAAAGACAAAAGCCAATCTTTATCCTATTCTATTCTAATTCTATTCTTTTTATCAAAAAAGTGATTTCATCACTTAATAAATACAATACTAGTCAAAAGTCTGTTTCATGAAAATGATGTCATTATTCTGAAAAATATCAAATCAGGATGTATTTTCTTTAAAAAAAAAAACTAAAACCAGGTCATTTTGATCACCTGTGCACATTTTGATACCCTTTGCATTCGTAGGTTAGTTAAGCATGAAGTCTAGGGTTAATTTCATGACAAACAGTGGAGCTATGTAAGTTTGATGTTCCCCAAAAAAGTTTAAGAACTTCATCGCTATGTCTGGCTAAGTCTGAGATGGTCACAATTAGTAATTTCAGAAATGCAGTTCTATTTGTTTTATGATATTTTCAGTTTATTTGAATGGTAAAACAAAACAAAAAAAGAATCTTTTAACATACAACTGATTTCAGAGAGATTTCTCATCAAAATAGAATATTCAACCACTTAATTATTGAACCAAGCTGAACCAAGATGCAGTTCTCTGAGTCAAAATGAATATATTAGCACTGCTCAGTGGTTTATTTACCGCCTGAATTGCATCTTGACAACAAATGCTCTCATGAAAAAGAAGAACATGTTACATTAGTGGATTTATAAGATCATTAATAAACTCGAGAGTCCAGGGCAAAAGGAAGGCCAGTTGAAATAAAATCCCACAGGGAGGCAGCCAACAGAAAGGACATGTGATGTGAGAAATTTTGTTTATCTATGCATGCCATCAAGTATGCGTCAACAGTTGTGAAGTGAGTTGCACTTAATAATGGAGAGCATTTATTTAAGCGAATTGTCTCTCACTAAATTGGATAAAAGAGAATGAAAAGAATGTGCCATCTCCTCACACACATCCCCAAAGGCTTTTAAGACTCACTTCCTCTACTAGTTAAGAACAATTTGCATTTGTCAAAGAACAGGCCATCAGGACTCGATTAATAATCGTATCAATCAGCAAGAGGAAATGAATGCCTCATTTACCACAAAGAAAATAAGGCTGATGTCAAGTTCTGACTGAACAATTTTAACATGTTAGCTGAACAATTTTTCATGGCGATGAATCCCAGAAATCTTTCGATTTTATCTTCATTTAGTAAATCCTAGCCTGTAATTTTTTCAGGAACTAATCTTGTCGGTAATTATTACCTTCTCTCTTGCAGAACTCTGGGATTTTGGCTCAACAAAGCCCAGTCTCTGTTGTATTGCAGCGAGCATGGTGTGCATGGCACCTTCTCTGAGGAACTGCAGGGCTGCATCTGTGCCGCAGAGCAACGCGCTGTCTGCCAGGGCTCCGTGCCATGTAGGGTGGGTGAGGGGACCCTCTGCTTGTCCTGCGCCTCGGACAACATCACCCGCTGTGGCACATGCCTCCCAGGCAGCATCCTCCATATGGGCTTCTGCCGCCCCAACATCGCCAACTCTTTGGACCACTACATCAACTTTGACTTTGACATGCCAGACGCAGAGATGCGTTACCTTCTCCAAAGGCTCGATAGCCGCATGGAGGTCCATGCCATCTACATAAGCAACGACGTGCGCCTGGGCAGCTGGTTCAACCCGGCGTGGAGGAAGCGCATGCTGCTCACCCTCAAGAGCAACAAGAACAAGTCCAACCTCATCCACATGCTGATGGGGATCTCTTTCCAGATCTGTTCCACCAAGAACAGCACGCTGGAACCCGTGCCTGCTATCTATGTCAACCCCTTCGGGGGCAGCCACTCCGAGAGCTGGTTTATGCCCGTCAACCAGCAGGACTTCCCAGACTGGGAAAGAACTAAATTGGATGCCTCACTCCAGTGCTATAACTGGACCCTCGCTCTTGGCAGCAAGTGGAAGTCCTTCTTCGAAACAGTGCACATTTACCTGCGCAGTCGCATCATCACTGACGATCCTGCCGTCAATGAGACGCTTTTTTACGAGCCACTGGACCTGGATGACCACTCGGCCAACCTGGGCTACATGAAAATCAACAGTCTGAAGGTCTTTGGCTACAGCATGCACTTTGATCCAGAGGGGATCAAGGACCTGATCCTGCAGTTGGACTACCCGTACACGCAAGGATCCCAGGATGCGGCCTTCCTAATGCTTCTGGAGATGAGAGACCGCATCAACCGGCTCTCTCCGCCGGGAGCCCAGCAGCTGGACCTCTTCACCTGCCTGCTGAGGCACAGGCTCAAGCTTTCATCCAGCGAGGTGGTGCGAATACGGGAAGCACTCCAGAGTTTTAACACCAAGCTCCCCAACTCCACAGAGCCAGAACTCAGCCAGCTGTGCAGTTAGTTCAAATGAGCCTCTGTTGTTCATTTGTGCCTGCCAGTGAGAATGTATTTGTAAATGTGAAAGAGAGAAAAAGAGAGAAAGAGAAAATAAATTTATTGTCAGTGTACGTGTAAATGTTTGTGGATGAGATTTTCTTTGAACCCTCTTCCTTTGGGCAGCAATTGTAAGAAGCAGAATTTTTGATTGTAACCGATACAGGAGCATACCATGCGGAAGCCGTACGTTGCCAGAATATTCCCTTGCTGGGAAAACCTTGTTGGATCTAGCCTACAGTCAAACCCACATAGTGTCTTTGAATAAGGGTTCCTTTTGAGACTATGGGGGGTTTTCCTAAGTGGACTGACTATGAACCTTGAAAAAGAACATTTTAAGTCAGAATATATACCTACGGTTTCTTAGCACGTGTGTGCGGGTGCTGTAGTTATTCTTGGTGATGTCATTGTTCGAGATGGATAATCAACAATAAGAAGTCTATTCTGATGTAAAGTATCGGAGCACAGTGGTCCAACAGTTATAACAATCAGCAAAGATTCAAATTCGTGCTTTTCTATTCTGGAGTTACAAATCCTGTATTGTGAGATCTGTATATCTGTATTTAATGTGGGACTGAATTGCCAGAATGTTGGATATAAATTCCTTTGTATTCAGAGATATGGCTAAACCAAAAGGTAAACATGAAAGCAAACTGAATGGCTAAATTTCATTACAAGTTTTTTAATGTTTATTGAAATCTCTTTTGAGAAGGCAACCTTAAAGTTATGGTAAACGCTTACAATATTGTTTTGAAAAGGTTTGTTGGCCGCTATGTAAATACTGCTCATCTCATTCAAAACATGAAAAGCTTCACATTTGCTTCTTGGATATATACTGATAAACACCCGTATTTGTACTTTTTGAAAGTGCAAAGACCAAAAAAAAACAAAAAAAAAAACACACACTTTACCACAAAACAATTGCCTTATGAAGTGAAGTCTCTGTTCTGATATCAAAGCACACTAGGCTGTATGTCTCTCGCTGTAAGAAAAAAGCAAGAAACACTTTTTTTCTTTTTCTTTTTTCCTCTGTAAATGTCCATTTTTAATTGAAGTATTATATGAGGAGTGCATTACGTGTCATCTATGTGCAAATACAGAGTTACATTTACATCACCTGATTCAATAGCTTTGTTTTACTACATTTCTCTGCTTTTCTATTAGACATATGAGGATGTGACGAGGCGTAACTGTAATACGTGAATTCATTTTAGTATATCTCTACATCTAGAGGCAATTATTTCCACTCAGCATTGAATAACTGTACATGTACTGCTTAAGTGTTCTTGATTAAGTTTCTTGGGTTGTAGCATTTGTCAACACGAACAGCCACAGAATTACAGCCTTTGACAACACAGAGCATTTATTACTGCTTTTTATATAAAACGGGAATGTGTGGAAATGTCTGTGAAAATTGCATATATGCATCAACATAAAAAAAAGATCAGTTTTCTGTCAAGATAAGATAGATCGCTCAATATATGACGAACAACTTTTACAGTGCGCTGTAAAAAAAAAAACAGAATAAAAAAGTGCAATTTATGCTGTTGTCATGGAGAGCTGTAGGACCTTCACATAGTCTTTCACGAAATTATATATATATATATATATATATATATATATATATATATATATATATATATATATGACTCAACTGCAAAGGGGGAAAACATTCTCACTAAATTCAGAAGATGGAAATCACAGGGAGTCTGTAAATATGAGTTGTTTATCTTAATGTCTAAGACAGGAATCGGTTTTCACCCTTCAACAAATTGTCAAGACAGTGAAGGGCGTCTAATCAATCACAACAGCCCTATGTAAACTGGCATAGCCTCCCTCTTGAGAAGGCATAAACTATCTGAATATTTCTGTATTTCATGATTTATTATGACTAAACTGCCTGAATTTACAATGTTTTTCTGAGACACACTTTATAATAACTTTTATGAATTAAGTCATAAATAAAATATTTACATACTTTACACTACTGTTCAAAAGTGTGGGGTTGGTAAGATTTGTTTTATGTTTTTGAAAGTCTCTTTTGCTCACCAAGGCTGCATTCATTTGGTCAAAAATACAGGAAAAAAAAACAGTAATATTGTGAAATATTATTACAATTTAAAATAAATAACTGTTTTCTGTTTTATTATATTTTTTAAAATGTAATTTATTTCTGTGGTGGCAAGGCTGAATTTTCATTATCATTACCCCAGTCTTCAGTGTCACATGATCCTTCAGAAATCATTTTAATATGCTGATTTGAAAAAAATATTATTATCAATGTTGAAAAAGTTGTGCTGCTTAATATTTTGTGGGAACCGTGATACTTTTTTTCAGGATTCAACAGCATTTATTTGAAATGTAACATTGTAAATATCTTTACTGTCACTATCAAATTAATGTGTACTTGCTGAATAAAGGTATTCATTTATTTATAAAAAAAAAAAACTGTTACTGACCCCAAACTTCTGAACTGTAGCGTATATTTACATTTATTCATTTAGCTGACGCTTTTATCCAAAGCAACTTACAATTGCTATATATTTCAGAGGTCGCACGCCTCTGGAGCAACTAGGGGTTAAGTGTCTTGCTCAGGGACACATTGGTGTCTCACAGTGGATTCGAACCTGGGTTTCTCACACCAAAGGCATGTGTCTTATCCACTGCGCCATCACCACCCCCATATATATATATATATAAAGTTATAAATATTAAATGAATATGTACAATAATAAGTATTAACTAGTGATCTTTGAAGCATATGATGTACTGCTTAAAAAGTTATTAAATAGTGTCACCTTTTTATCTCATGGATATGTGAGATATAAATCTTGGGTTAATATCTCACTGTTTTGTACTTGGAGTTTAGAGATTGAAGATTTTTTTATCTTACAATCTAATATATTTCTGATTAAAATAGCCTAAGCTGTCATGGTCTCATTCTTGTTTATTATGCACAGTTGACTGAGAAAGCTATAATATTTTTCTGTGCAAAGGCATGAGATGAAAATAATTTACCGTGACTGACCATCTACTGAATGTTTTGTAATACACTCATTTCAAAGTGAATGTACCTATATGTCTAACCCAGCCACCCTTTGGATTCCAGTTTTTACTATTTGTTTTCCTTTAGCAAATTTGATTTTAACATGCACATTTACCATCAACACAGGCCAGACAGGTTTTAGATTTTTTACTGTAACAGTTACAAGCAGCCTTGGTTTTTTTCTGATGTTGCTTCTCAGATACAAACGATTCAGCTTTTCTAGAAACATGTAAAATGTGACCTACTTTCAGGCTTTCTCTGCACGCCGTTTCAAAAATAAAAGTGGAGGCTTTTCAGAAAAAAAAAACGTTTGAAAACCAGTTCTCATTAGCATTCTTTGAAGAAAATATCAACAGTAATGCTGCAGGAAAGAGGCAAAAAACAATTATTTGTAGTGAAATCATCGCATTAATTAATTTCAGCCTGTAGTTATTTACTTAGCATGCTCTGAAACAAAATGGCATGTTGTCAAGCGAATACAACTCCTGGAGTTTGAGGTATCCGTTGGCGTCATACTAGTCGCTGAGTCAACTTAAAACACATCTGAATGCTATTTCAGGACATTTCAGCTCATTTCATTTCTTGATTCTGTTTGCAATCAATTTACCCCATCCCATCTTTAAATTACACTACTGCAGGTAGTCAGACAGCAGACAGCTTTACCATGCTGTAAACATCAAGTGACTGAATTTGTATCTCGGCCTTTTCATAAACAGTGGTGATGAATTTATTATGCCTGTACATCCAGCAATTCATGAATAATGTTCAAATAAGATTTAATCTCAGAGGGGTCAGTCCTGCCTTCAGCCTCCATGCATTGCCACAGTGGGATGTTTTTTTGTTTGTTTGTCTGTTTGTTTTTTTGAGAGGTACCAATGTCCAGAACCAAAGTGCTGAATGTAAATAGTTTGACTGCATCCATTTCTATGAGAGACAATATAGCTCAGTTACGAGCGTGAGATGCCAGCATGAAATATTGCAGAGAGGATTCTGTATGTGGCGAATGATTCTCTACAGAGTCAGATATGGGTGGTGTGGCCGTGAAATTTAACAATCTTTAAGATCATTTCTCTCTCTCTCTCTCTCTCTCTCTCTCTCTCTCTCTCTCTCTCTCTCTCTCTCTCAATGTTTTAACAATATGTAAATGTTCTTATATGAATTAATAAAAGAAAGAAGCAATCCTTTCCCCGCATGGAGTCCCTAAATAAATGCTTTACTTGGTAAGTGCCATATCCTTTCTGCCATGAAGAGCTTACTCTTTGAACTGTTATACAGCAACAGACGCCCATTAAAAGATTGAATTTAGCCTGCACGGTGCATTGTTTTCCATGGCACCAATCATTTACTTTTATAGAGATGTTTGCTACATCAATTTGTAGGCCAATTTTTTATAGGTTTTTAGAACCGCAGTTTTATTTTAAGTAAATGTCTGTGGTTTAGAGGGTTGTCCCTTATTCAGAATTGAATTCAGAATGCCTTTAAAACTCTAATTCCTGAGTTCGATTTTCAATGGAATGCAGCTCTTATTATGCAACATATAGGCCCTCTGGAAAAACGTGCCTTTTATTACATATTACAAAAAACGTACCTATATTCACTGCAGATCCCAGCTGAAATGACTAATGTTGGCAGTAAAACATCAACAATTTTTATTCCTTTTCAGACAAATAATGATTACAGGGTCATTATAATAGATTACTATACTTATTTTCACACAGTTCCTTTCACAATAGTACTGTAGCTTATATTATGACCTCACAACACTTTTACCATACATGATTTGTAAACTAATTCATGTTGGCATCACATAATGATATGCCTTTTCTGGTGTAATAAACTTGCTTGTAAGCTCGCCTGGTACTACATTGCACTTGCAATGTGCAGCGCTCAGGTATCCTGTGATTGAAACACAAAAGAGCTCAAAGACTTATAGAAGTTAGCTAAAATGGCGTGGTTACTTCAGCAAATGCATTTTTATCTCAATTTTGCTTTTGTTAATGCTATTGGTTAGGTTTAGGGTAGGGATCAGTGTATGCCAGGGGTGTCCAATCCTGCTCCTGGAGGGCCACTGTCCTGTAGAGTTCAGCTCCAACCCCGATTAAACATACCTGAACCAGCTAATTAAGGGCTGCAGTCGAAATTTTATAGTAGGTAAGTCAAATCACCTTCATTTATATAGCGCTTTTAACAAATTGTTTTGTTATTGTTTTGGCTTCACAGCAGCTCTAGAATAAAGTTATTGTCCGGCTAAAGTTAGTTTTGATTGATTCACTTCCATTGCAAAGATCATTAGTTATTAACTTAGGGGCAGCTAACACGACACCGTTTTAACAGAAAACCCTTAACGCGCTCCGTCCCGCTCATTTGCACAACAACAGTGCCTAGTGGCTCGAGAACGCAAACCCTGTAAATAGGTTCCAAGGTGCAAGAATTGAAAAAAAGGTTATCTCTGCGCAAACTTCAAAAATGCAAACCTGTGAAAACGCTGACAGTGTGCACCTGCGTATTACGTGTTTAGTCTATAGGTATGCACGTTTGAATATATGTGCGCAGGCGCGTAGTCTTTCTTTCCAAATTGACCTCAACAAATTTCTTGTCTGGCCTTAAAAATGTATAATACGGAATTATTTATCGCTTCCGCGTAGCCATGTGAACTGGAATTATTTTGACAACGTTTTATCTGTACAGAGGTAAAGGGAAGGGAAGGAGGCCTTCACAGGGGATAGACTAGTTGACACTTCAGGGCTGCGTTGTCGTCGTGTCCAGGTGCAGGTCCTTCATCAGATCTGGATATGGCTTGGATCCGGGGGACTGCGGTAAACCTCGGGATAAACAAAGAGGCATAGACGCCATCCTTCTTATGATGTAACGAGTACATCAGGATTTACGGGAAGTGTTCCCGGCTGACCTAATCTATGCAGCCTAACATTGAATTATAGAAGTTGATAATGTTATGTGTATGCTAGGTCAAAGAGTTGTGTTTTTAGTCTAGATTTAATGGTAATTATGTAGCAAACAGTATGTGACAAAAGAAGTATGTCCGAATTTACAGTAGTCATAAAAGAGTACCCAGATGATACTTCTTCCGACGAGACTCTGAAGTGTGCATACGATGGACACTTTACTATCCCATGAGGCCAGGGGTGAGGATTTATGAATGTCAATGAATGCACGTAACTGACCCTGGTAGGTCACATGATAATGACAACATGGCAAATGTAGTACGTCCAGATTACATTCATACTACACACATTCATACTACATGTATTTAGAACATACTGTTTTAGCGGTCGTGAAGTAATTACTTATTCAAAATAAGTATGTTTACAGTTAACACACAAGACATTGTCAACAGAGGAAGAATTGACAAATCACCATGGAAACAGATGCTAAGATGCTACTTTCTTCTTCTTTTGTTTAATGGCTTGTTACATACTTAGTGCATATCGCCACCTATTTGATGGTTGTGCAATCATTTTTCAATATTTTCGTTTGTTAATCTTTAATCACTGTGAATAAGAACTATATTGTGTGTTTGATGCTAATTTAAATAAAAAGAAAAAAATAACAGACTGTGCTTACAAAGATATCATGGTTGAATAAGTTTATTTTTTATGTTTAGTCATTTTCTTTCCACGTTGCTTGAAAGATCTGCGTTAGAAAACGTCATGTTGCAAAAAAAAAAAAATATATATATATATATATATATATATATATATATATATATATATATATATATTATATATATATATATATATATATATATATATATATATATATATATAATATATATAATATATATATATATATATATATATATATATATATATATATATATATATATATATATATATATACATAGTAGGTTTTAGAGTGGTGCAAGTATCATGTTACTTTGTAGGCCAATTGGCAGTTACCATCACGATTCCCTCGACAAAAACCCAATAGAATTTCTCCATAGGATTTTGGAACAAGCTCTGTGATCAACAAAAGTTTATGATACTCACACGTTTTGTCCATCAAGATAATTTTCACAGGTAAACATGACTTTTATGAATTTTTAAGCCTATATGCAACTGCCAGAAATAAAAAGCTAAAGGTAAGTTAAGCTATAAACGAACTACACCACGGTAGCTCGACTTCAATGTCACCATCACTAAGCTTCCGACAACTGTTTCACTTTTTATCTAAAAACATTTTCCTAGAAAGTTTGGGTTACAATAGTTTATAAGAGTACATTTATAAGCATAACGAGGCATTACAAGTGGACTGAGTTTACCTTTTCGGTGTGATGACGCATTTAATCTCCTCGGCAGCCTCTGTAGGGAATGTGGAGGTACGTCACGCCGTGTTGCATTATGGGACGTGGGCGCCATCTTTACAGGCACGATCTCTGTTTACCTTCGCTATAATAGTGGGTGTTTGGCTAAAACGAGGTAAAATTGAAGAAGAACGGAAGAAATGGAGATGTTTAAAGAAAAAGAGAAGGGACCCTACCGAGATAAACTAAATGCCACTGCCAAAAAACGTTATTTGGACAAACTATCCGCGATAAACAACGTTGATACATCTGATTTAGTTTTGGTGTTCTAAGCCTATGCTAAGTTGATTACTATTGTGCATAAAGTTCAAGCTATTTTACCTGAAAAGCAGCTCTCATAGTTAATGTTAACTTGCTATTTTCAGCATATGTTAAGTTTTCATAGGTTGTGCAAGATAAAAAATTGTACATTACTTTATAATGCCACAAGATGTGGTAACTTGTTAAATAAAACTGTGCCTTATTGTCATCATTTAATGTTGACACGTGTAAAAATGATGAGGGTATTTGGTCGTTTATTTTAAAATAGTTTGATGTATCTTTGCCCATTTATGTGTACTTAAAGGGTCTTTGTGGATGCAATCAGTACAGAAACAGAGAAGTCACTTAATGCATTTATTAAGCAGTTATATAAAAACATGATTTACAAACATTTTAAAAAAGGCATGTAAAAAGATGTACAGAATATCAAAGCAAATTGTTAATTGAAAACAAAATAAATATAATTTGATTCATGCAATGTGTCCTGGCTTTATCATCTGCTAACATGAACCACACATTCAACATCATTCATCAACTATCCTCCTCATAGAGGAATATACAATACACAACCTCTTGCTTTGTACAACTTTTAACAAACGTAGTATGCAGTGGAGGACAGTAAGTAAAGTTTTTCCTCATGATTGCAGCACCCCACGGCGTCTTCTCGTCAGCTCCTCGACCTGCTTCCCTTGTTGTTTTTTCCAAGAAAGAAAGCTGAACAAACGTATTCCATTGTTCAGTTTCCTCCCTGAACGATCGCGTGACCTGCTATGGCAGTTGAACTGAACAACCATATCGACGTTTATTAAAATCTCGACAGATAATCCAAACACATCCTCCAACACATGCATTTAAATACAGCGGTATTGGGCGCGATCCTGTAAATATGGCGGCGGACCCATAATGCAACACGGCGTGACGTCATCTCCACATTCCCTGTTGTCACATTTAGCCACTTGTTAGCAACTGCATTTTTCAAAACACGTAACAGCTTAAAAAATCACGGGTGGGGTAAAACTGATGTTTTTTATGTCGTAGAATAAAATGTAAAAGTGTCTTGAGCTTGTGTTCACCACAGACCTTATTTCAGCCATTTAACCAAAATCCCATTAAAAAATAACTTTGTCACAAAGTCAATGGAACCGAAAGTTTTAAAATGCTAAAACGTATTTTTGGCCTACAAAATGATGTTATACCTGCACCTGCATCAATAGGTCAAGTATGTGCTGAACACAATCTGAAGTAAACTAACCTGTAGAACAGAACAGGTTATTTTCAGAGAGTAAGTTGCTATGGCTACTTACATACCCTGAATGTTACCTCCGTTTTTGGAACCGAAAGTTGAGGTTATCGGCTTACTTATCCTTAAACATGTCACATAACCTCGGATAGAGCATTAACCTTCTAGCAAAGATTTGCTTTTAGCGCCGCTCACTCGACATTTCATTTTCAAACCACCGCCATATATACAACAAAACAATTTTATAAATCATTACCAAATTCACATTCATCCGCTTCGGGAAAGAAACTGAACGTGCCTTTGCCGCCACTCACAGTACATGTCACCAGACATGTCACCACAGTAATGTTTTATCAATGAGCTTGGGTTGATATTACAGAAGCAAACAGCAAGCAGAATTGCCATTCAAAGTTGAATAAGAAAGTAATTAACATAAATTCCAATCATTTATGGGTTAATCCCCCCCAGTTGTAAAAAATTACAACTGTTCATTGTTTGTTCATGTTAGTTCACAGTGCATTAACTATATGTTAACAAGATTTTCATAAATTATTAGTAAATGTTGAAATTAACATTAACACAGATTAATAAATGCTGTATACTGTAAGTGCAGTTCATTATTAGTTCATGCTAACTAATGTAGTTAACTAATGTTAACTAATAAACCTTATTGTAAAGTGTTACCGAAAAAAAAAAAAAAACCTTTGAAGTTCCCAATGCTAATCCTCAATGATTATTCTCTTGAAGTTTTTAGGACTACAAACTGAAAATTGAATATAGGGGGACAAAGCTGCTGTGGCTCTATGTTTATAAGAGAGGCTATTTTGAACTCAGTCACTTCTGACTCTATATGTCCCTGCTGGAACAGAAATCCTGTGAGGAAGCAGGAAGATAAGAGAGCCAGGGAGTTCAAAATATAATCTGACTTCAACACATCACACCGCAGAGCAAATAAATTCTGCCTGATTCTCCTCCAGTGTATGTTTGAGGATTCAAAGGCAGATAAAGAGACACCACAAACCTGTTTAGCACAACAGAGAACTGGAAGAAAGTTAACAAGACAGGTTTCCATGGGCATTGAGGGTGGATACGCCAGCCTAGTTTATTTGTTCCCTCTAAAACGGGGGTTTTAAAGAAACGAAAAGGTGGACACTGTAGAGGAACAGGAGGAATTGGCCCGCCAGCTTCCTCAGCTTCAGCAGAGATGTGTGAATCGATAAGATGGTTGGGGGTTGACAGAATGACAGCCACCGGGAGTCCTGAAGGACATCCTGTGAGGGAGAGGAAAAGAGGAAAGGTAGAAGAGAATCTGACAGGACACTAATGAATAGTAATTATTTTCAAAGGAAACCGCTTTGGGTTGTGGGTTGTAATCCTGAAATCCGTTTCCCACTTGAGGAATAAAGATGTGATTTGTTACTCAGGCCAACGGGAGGTTTGAAGAAGTAACAGAATCCTGAAACAGAGGGTAAAAGTTCAGAGCAATGAGTCGTTTTGAAGAAAATCTTTTTCGTTTTATTGTGACTGAAATATTACCGGTTTCTAATAGATTTTTTTTTTATCTTGCATACGATTCACCACTAAACAGTAAAGAAACAGTTTACCCCCCAAAAATGTAAATGCTGTCATCATTTACTTACCTTCGTGTTGTTCCAAACCTGTATCGTGCAACATGATCGGCTAAGGACAAAAAAGAAGCTAAAGCTAAATATGACTATACATTATATTATACATTTTTATGACTATACATTATTATTATTTAAATTAAACAATCAAAGAAATATAATACTATTGCATTAATAATATTATACTGTAAAATAAAAGGTACAATAATAGAAACAACAAAAATATTAATTTTAATTCTTATTTTATTTTTAGTGAACCAAAGATAAAATAGCAATACTAATATTGATGGCTGTCTTAATGTTAAACAATTACAATTCACCTTTTCTTTTTTCTTTTTTGTTCCACAGAATAAAGAATGTCATACAGGTTTGGAACGACATGAAGTTGAGTAAATGAAGACACAATTCTAACTCTCACTTTAATGTGATATTATAATAAGCTTGTAGTATAATTAAGGTTTTCCTATACTTTTCTTTTCTCCTCTTACATTGATAACAAAAGTTATGCAAGATCTACTAGGAGACAACTGTCTAATGTAATCCTAAGGCCAGCTGAAAGAACAAGAACTAAGGATCCCCTCCCAAAAATAATGAAATAAAGGGACTTTTTTTGCAATAGTTTTTCTTGATCTTCTTCTTTTGCGCTCCAGGCAATGTGCAGCTGAAAAAGAGAGTGAGTAACTCTTTAATGACACTGGGTCATTTGAAGCTGTGCAGAAAAGCAGCGAAAGAAGCATTGGGGGAAACTCTCATGTGTGTCTGGCCTTGAAATGTGTTGTCTTTCGCATCCAATACAATGTTTAATGATGGACTAGAAAATAGAATAATTGGATTTGCTGGTGTGCTGGATGTTATATTATTAATTTTATGGCTTTTGGTTTTCATAGAATGTATACTACTGTGTATCAAAACCGCAAATGCTAAATTTTTTACAATGTACTAGCTGTAACTGTACAATTAGTTTGGTTGTTTTACTATTGCGCACAACCAACAGAAAGCAATACTTGCACGTGACAACAGCCAATGGCAAAGTTTATGTTGGCCCTTAAAACATAAATCTCAGGGTGAACTGAAAGTAAACTGTTGCACTCTGTATATCTCTCCATTTGCATACCCTAAATATACAGTACCATTTCTCACAACATGGGGAAGCTTTCAATTGTAGATATTATAACTTAAATATACCATCTCTTCCAACATGGGGAAGTTTTCAATTGTAATTGTCAATAAATTGTTGCCCTAAACAGAATAGTAATTGTAACGCAGTTAGATGTTGTGGGAAGAAGGAGGCGAGAACCGGCGAACGTTCAACACACAATTTAATAATAAAATAAACAAATACAAAAAGAAAAGAAACGCCCCCTCACGGGCGCCTGCTGTCACATAAAATAAAACACAACATAAGTCCAGGCCTGTTCCTCTCTCGATCTTCACTGTCGTCACTCCTCCTTTATGCTTCCGCTCCTCCGTGAGAGATATACGAGACCGGTGCTTCTCACCGGTGTCGCTCATTATCAGTCACGCCACCGGCCTCGCAGCGTTCTCTCGCGGCCCTCGGCCTCGTCCTGCTCGCCACAGTAATGCACATTACTTGAGTTAAAAAGTAACTCATATTTCGGTATACATTTAATGATTTAACAAATAAGAACAAAGTCAGCACACTGTTGCTCCGAAATGATTTTTGTTATATAACTCAAATGTGACACATAATCCCTAATACAGGTCTCATATGGATGCACAATATATCTGTTATCTGCATTTCAGGAAGTTCAGAAAAAGTTTAGAGAATTACTCCCTTTAAAGTGACTGTGCTTCGTAATTTTGCTGAACTTTTTTCATGCTCAAATGTTTTTTACTTTACGCACTGAAGTGTAGTATAAGTATATAATAGGTCCTCTTTAACAATTATTGTTATAAATATAAGTGCACCGATAACCAAAAAAATATCATGTTACTTTACTAATCTGTGTACGAAACACTAGGGGCCCTATTTTAACGATCTAAGCGCAGGGCGCAAGTGCACTTAGGGCGTGTCCGAATCCACTTTTGCTAGTTTAACGACGGGAAAAATGGTCGGCGCACCCGGCGCATGGTCTAAAAGGGTTGTCCATATTCTCTTAATTAGTAATAGGTGTGTTTTGGGCGTAACGTGAAATAAACCAATCAGAGTCTCATCTCCCATTCCCTTTAAAAGCCAGTTGCCCCTGCACCATGGCGGATTCGCTATTTACATGACGGAATTTGCAAGCGGAAAGACTGAACGCTTCTCCAGAGCGCAAACGATCTGCTCGTGTGCGAGGTTAAAGCGTGCGAGCAGACCATCTACGGGACTAGCCGGATTCCACCATATCTTTATGTACACAATAATAATCTTTTACATTTTAATCCTTTTATTTTAAATATTTGGCTAGCTTGTGTACTGCTGCACATCCCTGTGTGTGTGTGTGTGTGTGTGTGTGTGTGTGTGTGTGTGTGTGTGTGTGTGTGTGTGTGTGTGTGTAATAAGCAGAGTGTACGCGCGTTGTGCACCCGCCTATAAGCTCATATTACTAATGCACCCTTTAAATAACAAAAAAATAAATACTGCGGTCTATATCAGTTGCCTCAAAATAGCAACGCGCCAACAATGCGCCTGAACACACCTCGTTTTCAGACCAACACGCCCATGGGTGCACAGATGGGCGCAGATGCATTTACTATTTAAACAACGTGGCGCAGGACGTGAAAATGATAACTGCGTCAGGCTGAAACTAGCAAAAAACACTTGGCCTTGGGCCACATTGCACCAGGTGTATTATAGGGCCATAACACTGATCAGTTCCTTGTGATTCAAAATACCAAAATAGAAATATATATATATATATATATATATATATATATATATATATATATATATATATATATATATATATATATATATATATATTCTGGTCACACTTTAGTCTAGGATCCAATTCTCAATGTTAACTAACTACTTACTATGACTTTTGCCTCAATAAACTCCTTATTAATAGTTAGTAAGGTATGTTAAGTTTAGGTATTGGGTAGGATTAAGGGATGTAGAATATGGTGATGCAGAATAAGCCAATAATGTGTGCTTTATAAGTACTAATAAACAGCCAATATCCTAGTAATATGCATGCTAATAAGCAACTAGTTAATAGTGAGAATTGGAACCTAAACTAAGGTTACAAAAAGTACTTGGTTACAAAAGAATTGGTTACAAAAAGTACTAATAAACAGTAATGCAATAAGAATATTGTGTATTGATAGTAATGCAACTCAGTTCTTGTCCTTGTGCAACAGAAAATTTCACCTTGGCTTTCTAATGTTGCATTCAGAGTAAACAAAGTAAGGTATCATCCTATCTATTAAGTAGCCAATTGCAATTAGAACAATGCCATGTGGTGACAGGAAGCAAATGATAAGGAAACATCCAGAAGCAGGGAAATAAAGGACACGAGCAGCAGTGTGTGAAAACAAATTCTGCTTTTGTTAGTGAGCTTCATGTATGCCTGGAGAGGCAGCGTGTGCTAGAGACAAGCACTCACGTCAATGG
This sequence comes from Tiaroga cobitis, assembly GCA_030578255.1. Classification (NCBI taxonomy): domain Eukaryota; kingdom Metazoa; phylum Chordata; class Actinopteri; order Cypriniformes; family Leuciscidae; genus Tiaroga; species Tiaroga cobitis. The sequence continues at coordinate 37,838,267 of CM060592.1, read as the reverse complement.
CAGGGTGGTTTGTGTGTCTGTCCCAGAATGAAGCATCCCTGAAGATGTCCAAAGATTGTTTCTCCCTCCAGAGTTGACATGAGAGAGTTCCTCTAATCATGACTGTCAGGAGGAGAACTAAGGACACCCAAAATGAGCAGTAGCCAACCAGTCCACATCACTACTGTCAAAATCCCTGGGGAGGAAGACAGCCGAAACTAGTGGATCATGTCAAGCAGAATGCAAATCCAGATGATGAGGCGGCATGCGTGTGCTGTTATATGTGATCTTGTGTGTGTGATTCAGGGTCTGCTGGGAGATGAAAATGGCACAGGCACATGGGAGATCACCAGTGATCCTAGTGGAACAATGGTGGTGGCACTACTGGGTCCCTGAAGAATCTATATATCGGTCAGCACGATTTTTAAAAATGTTGTTAAAAGTCTCTTACACTCACCAAGGCTACAATTATTAAATAAAAAATTCTGTAAAAAAAAAAAACAGTAGGCCCTAATATTGTTAAATATTACTGCTATTTATAAACCATGTCCAGTTTTCTACATTTAGCTTATTTTCCTAAAAAACTATATGCATTATGAGTGAATGCATTAGATTTGAAAGATAAATAAATATGTTATACTATGAATAAAAGTAACTTTCAATTATTGTGATCATGATTGTGATCAAAGTTTGACATTTCTGTCATAAAATCTAAAATAATTTGAATGTTTTTGAGTCATCAAAAGATATCATATTTGATGCCCCAAATGTAACGAATGAATGAAGTAATGAATGCATGAATGAATGAAGTAATGAATGAATATATATATATTATATATATATATATATATATATATATATATATATATATATATATATATATATATATATATTATATATATATATATATATATATATATATATATATATATATATATATATATATATATATTATATATATATATATATATATATATATATATATACAATTGAAGTAATTAATGAATGAAGTAATGATATATATATATATATATATATATACAATTGAAGTAATTAATGAATGAAGTAATGAATGAATAAAATGTTTATTGGTCACTAACTACTATCATTCAGATTGAGCCTTTATATCAGAATGGATGGCTCTTGGCTAAGATGTCAATTAAATAGCAATAATCACAACGTCATTTTTCAAGACTAACCTTTTTTTCTATAGTGAGAGTCACAGCACAGTCAGTGTCCTAGCAGCCGTCAGTTCAAGCGAGCTGTTGGTACACTAGAAAAATTCACAGTACTGTGAAAAGCATATCACATCATTGTGATTTCTCGTAGCACTTCGCACTGCTCTGGAGATAACTGTCATTACCATCAGCATCTCTCATTTCTCACTTACATACTTATTAAATATAACCTTCACACAGTTTTGACAAGTTGGTAGTTTTCTCAAGGCTTGTGTCTATTCCACAATAATCTACAATGCAGCACTGCACTATAAAAACCAACTTCAGCCCGCTCTGATCAGATCCCGACACAAGAACTTCTATGCAGAGCGACAAGAGTTTCCCCCACAAGATCAATAGTATTCACTCTGTTAGATTTCTACAATAAAGCAGTACAAAAAAACAAACAAACAAGTCACTCGTATCAAAACTTCAAGTTATTAGGATTTTCCTCCGAGCTTAAGAAGTGGATCAAAGTGTTATTTTTTTCCTAAAGCTTATGTTTTACTTTATGATGTGGTCCATTGTAGGCCTGGTAAAACTCTTTAAAAAGAATCTTACAATAAATAAGAAATAAGAAAAGATAATTGAGGTATACAATACATTGCTGTCAAATAAGTGACAATTATTTAGATAGATCATTTACTGTTTGGAAAACAGGTACCAAACCCTTCTATTGGGAAACTAATAGGCTTTTCTAAACTCGGCAACCCGGCAAGTGCACAAAGCATGAAACATCAGAAACTTTGTTTTGTTTAGTCCCTCTCTTATTTTCAGATGTTCCAACAAAACTTTGAAAATGATCCCCATTATAAGGACAATTTTACCTGACACCTACCTACTTTTCAACGTATAACTAGAGTTTAGTTAATGGTAATGGTACATTGTGCCCTCTTTATCTATCTGCAGATTTTTACTTAGAAAAACATTGTAGTACATGTTTTAGAGTTTATCACACAGTTCATGAGTTCTCAATTATTTTTTGTTTAGGTAGTCTATCAACTTTCTTTAGACGAAATAAATTGATGTAAATGATATAAAAACAATAAAATTGTTTTCCCTCTTTTAGTGGACTTTGATATGCTACATAAACCAAATTTCTTCTGATGGTCAGGACTCTCATAGCCAGTGCAGTGATCAATGAGAAATTGTTTGAGGCATTTATTTATGTCACCCTTCAAACAAATAACCTCCAGCAGAAGAGGGCTAGACTTCCTCAAAACAGTCGGCAAATGCGAGAATCAAGTTGTTGCTAGAGTGACGCTGCCTTAAAGAGGTGTTGATCTGTGGCTCTGATCAGAATTATGTCTTTTTAAAGCTTCTTGAAGTTTGCTTTATGACATTTGGCTTATGTGGGTGTGAGCTTTCGGAGTTGAAAATCCCAAAACGGTACTCACAGAACACAAGGAGCAGCTCAAAAATGAAGACAGATGCAGTGAGTGTCTTTGAGTGCATAAACACTGGCTGAACTGCAGAAAGCCACTGAGTAATGTTCAATATTTTTTCACTCGACACCAAGATTCAGTTCCTGGCATTTGTTCTAGTAGGTGTTTGATTATAGTGGGTGGTGTTGTTGCCGCCCTGTTGTTTGTTTTGTGTTTACCATAGTCTCCTCAGTTAAAATTCGACACAATGCCTATGAGCTACAAATGAAAGACCGTTACTCTCCCAAACTTTTCGGCTAACTCGTTCTTGCTGTGGCATTTGAGCAAGGGAAAATAATTAAATGTGCTCCACTGAAGTAAATTAATATGCCTGAAGTCACAAGGATTTAGTGAGATTATTAATTAATGTACACCTGCTAAGTGGGCTGTTTGGCATGTAAATGATCAATCATTTAATGACTCACTTGTAATTTTTGTTTTAAAGTAGACCTCTGATCCTGGAAAAAAAAAAAACACCACTGTGCCCAAGAAATCAAATGCCATCAGACTGGACTCCTGAATAGCAATTAGATTCATCACATATGTAAACACTGAAAGGGCACAGCTGCAAAAACACTGTGCACTAAATTTATGAACTTTTCAGATTGAAATGAGAAAGCAATACCAATGTTTGTAGTTTGACCTGAAATACATGCAAAGAAATACTGTTTTAGAATATGAATTTTGATATATTTTGATAAATATAGCCTATTACAAACTATACATATAGAAAATTAAAAATAATAATTATATATATATATATATATATATATATATATATATATATATATATATATATATATATATATATATATATATATAAGGAAATATAAATAATATAAACCATTTTATTGCAACTACAGTTCAAAAGTGTGGGACCAGTAAGATTTTTAAAAATGTTTTTGAAAGAAGTCTCTAATGTTCATCAAGGCTGCATCGAAAATACAGTAAAACAGTAATTTTGTGAATTATTTTGAGAATTAAAATTAACCAAAATAAGATTACATGAAATTGAATCTATTTTAATGTCATTTATTGTTGTGATGGCAAAGCAAAACTTTCAGCAGCAACCATTAATCCTGTTATCAGTCACATGATCCTACTGTTACAAAAATTCAGTTGACTTTGTCGTTGTTCGTATTGAGTTTCCCCGTGTTCCTTTGTTCTTTTCCCGCTTCTCTTGTGTTGTCATGGTTACTAATGTCATTAGATCTTAGTTCAGCTGTGTTACATTAATTACCTCGTTTGTCAGCATACTTAAGTTCAGCCTTTTCCTGTGTTTGGTGTCCGGTCTTGTTTGCATTAGTGTCGGTGCTCAGTGTATGCTACTTCCTTTTGTTCTGGTTTATGCTGTGGATTACTATTAAATACTCGTGTTGGAACTTTATTCATACTCCTCATCGTCTGTTTGTGCAACACTTGCTAACACCTACAAAAATGATTCTAATATTTTTAATAAATAGAAAGGTAAAAAACAGAAGTTATTTGAAACAAAAATCTTTTGTCACAATTTAAAATATTTAGTAACATTTTTGAGCAATGTAATGCACTTTTAAAAAAGTATTAATTTCTTTCATTTAAAAAAAATATTTGAACAGTATTGTATATCTGTGTGTGTATATATATATATATATTATTTCCAGATATACACTTCTGTTCAAAGATTTATATATATATATATATATATATATATATATATATAGGCCTATATATATATACAATATGGGTGGAGGGTGGTGTTTTTTATTTTCACAAGATAAGTTACAACCAACAATTGTAGGTTGCAAGATTAACTGGCTAAAACCTACAAACAAACAAACAAAATTGTATCTAGAATAAGTTCAATAAACTTGTTTCTAATTTGGGAATGGTTTTGATTCCTTTGCAGGGCTAGGTTGCACTGGTATAAATGGTCATGAATTAACATGAGAGCAGGTTCCAGCCTCTGCAAGTTCTGTCTTTTGTATTGCTTCACCCCATCATTTCTGCTTTCTTTCTATTTAGCCTCTATATCAGTTTAAGACACAGAAGTAAGAGAGAGAGAGATGCCATGGAATTTTTTGGCACATGTGTGACTGTGAAATCTGAAATCCCTGGAGATCAGATTAAAGATGGAAGGGAAGTAAAGCTCTAGCTCACTGCGACAGCTCCGTGCCAATGTGGGAGGTCAGAAAGGTGGATATCTGAGAACAGAGTGATGTACTAGATTTGTGAAGAGAGAGCTGCAGTATTGCTGCCAAACCAACTCGAGGCTGTCACATTATTTAAAGGGCAAAAACAAACCACACTAGGTGAAGTTATTTTTTTTAAATCATTCACATTTTCACTGTATCTATAGACATGGGAAATAACATTTCTTGTGCCCCAACTCATTTGTCACTGTTAGAGCTTTATTTGTAATCAAACCCGTTTATTAAACAAAATGTACATTTTAGCTTAGAAAGCATATAAGAAAGACAATATAATTAATGATTTATGCAGCATGTAGAAACATTTTTAACCTTGATTATTGAAACCTTGTACATATATATATATATATAAATACATTATTACAAATATTTATATATATATATTGAAATATTGAGATTATGAAAAGAGGAACATGAATTGGCAAAATTATTATTTCACGGTATAAAATTGACAGTGTTTGCTAATTAGTCTTCGAATCAGGGGATGTAAAGCAGGCTGTTTATAATACATTATTAAAAATTCCTTTTGAATTAACCTTTCAAGATGCTCTCTTAGACACAAATAGCTTAAATTAACTCAAATGGAAAGGTCATGACTGCAGAGCTAGTAAGACGATAAAGCCTTTTAGGGTCTATACAAATGAAGAATGTAATTATGTGGGAGCTGTAAGCTATTACAATTCAAGTACAGTTAGTTCTACCAACCTCTTCCCACACAGTCTCACCCCTCAAACAAAAAAGTGACACAGGCCTGATCCCTTCCTCGCTGAAACCCACACAATGGTAAAATAAAAAATAAGAAACACACCATTAGATGGATGGGAAAAATAAATGGCACCTTTCTGAGTAAATGTTCGAGACTCTGAAAGACTGCAGCACAACTCAAAATGGCATGAGAGCACCTTGTCTAGTTTTCTGTTTCTTTTGGTTGCACTTTAACCATTACATGTTGTGACACTTGAGGAGGTCAAACAACTTGCACAAAAGTGCTATTGTGTGTGTGTGTGTGTGTGTGTGTGTGTGTGTGTGTGTGTGTGTGTGTGTGTGTGTGTGTGTGTCAAATGACATGAATCAAAATAATATAGATAACACTAGAAGACAAAACCCATAATACACAAACACAATATACCTGCTGAAACTTGAAATGGTCAGAGAGTGTGAGATATCGATTATATAAAATAGTTTGATACAAAATAACAAGTTAGTCAGAGTCAATATTACAACAAAATTGTAATACTGAGTAACTTCCATTTTAGACAAAGTATTGTCATTTACTTGGTATATTGCTTCTTGGCCAACAAAAATATTTCCAAACACAGCATCTTCAATGAATCACTCAAAATGATAGCCACTTGTTTGGTTCCTGAATGAATCATTTGAATGAAGGATTCAATGACTCAATCATAAAGACAGTGGTTGTGTCTGAAATTGCATACTTCACCGCTATATGTATAGTAGGCTAAAAACAAGTGACGAGTATGTCTGAATTAATTCAAAGTACTCATACAAGAGTAGACAAAAAAAAAAAAAAATCACCCACTTCTGGCTAGATTCTGAAGTGCAAATATCACTGCATCTGAAATCACATACTCACAAAGAAATCACAAAGTATTACTTTGCGACCACTAAAAGAGTATGTTAGTATGAATGTGGGTGCTTTTCAATACTCAAATTGATTCTTCCTTGTTTCCTCGCTCCTACGTCCTTCAGCCCGTGACCCGGAAACCAATTGAACTCAACCATATAGAAGAACATCTCAATTCAATAATTGCACCGCAAGGAGGCGAGGAGCGAGGAAGCTTCCAGAGGAGTCGTGAACAAGGACACACAGGTGTATCCTTTTCTCGCATCCCAAGGGGGTGGAGCTAAGACGCAAGGAAAGGAAGCGAGGGAAGGAAATGAGGATACACAAATAAGAAATGAGAAGCATGTTGTCATGATCATGTGACCTACCAGCGTTGGTTGTGTCGCTTCATGCCATTCACAAATCCTTTTCCGTGGCCTCATGGGATAGTAAAGTGTCCATCGTATGTGCACTTCAGGATCTCGCCGGAAGAGTCATCATGGGTACCAGGGCTGGACTGGGACAGAAAATCGGCCCTGGCATTTTGGTCCAGACTGGCCCACTACATATGATAATAAACACCACCCATCTTTGCACGCCCTTGAATATGTTTTTGTTCAACTCCTATTCATTAAAACCACTAATGCCATGTAATGAGTGAGTATAAACGAGTGAGAGTTAACAGATGAAATAAGTACAAAATTGTACTTTAATTCAATTGAACTATACTCCACAGTGATGCATCCAAAAAACAAGCTATAATCTGCATTGGCATAGAAATACAAGTGTTTCTCACAGGAATTTTGGTAAAACTGTGGTGGGCGGACCTCTGTCCTTCTAGGGGGGTTGGGGGGCATGCTCCCCATAAGAAAATTTTGTACATTTTAATGTTAAATTCATCAATCTGGTGCAGTTTGAGGGTTCAAAATTAAAAGCTCCAACCCATATTCAGTGTGCAAATATAACAAAGAAAAAATTAAACCTATTTTAGTAACAGTGTCTGTCTATATTACACTACTACATAATAATAGTTATAACATTAATCTCATGACAGTAGCCTAATAGCCATATATTGTAAAACAAATGCACTGAAAATAAAGAAAACTTTCATAATTAGTTTTGTACTAATTTCTAAACTTGAAAGAGATAAGCACATGATCTTTTATTTTGACGGAAACTGCATCAAGCTTTTATTTTAGCGGAAAACATGGATAAAAACGCGTCTCATTAAACTTCTAGTAAATTTCTGTAATCGTCAACTATGTAGATGTGGAAATAATGCGTAACTGGGTTATGGGTTCCTACACTCATAGCCAAAGTGTTTTGAAAGTAGTTCTGCTTACCGCTGACTCTACACTTTCTCATCTCTCTCCTGATCTTCCTTACTATTCTCCTCATCAGCCACTGGGTGTTTTCTGCAGCTGGTCCTGTTGCTGCAGAAAACATATTTTGACACATTTTACAGCGTCTGCTATTTCTATTACACGCTATTTCTCTGCACATTCCTTGCGTTTCTTCTCCATCTCTCAGACTATTTTGACAGAAACACACTTGACACTGCACGCTCACTCAAAGCCCAAAGGGGGAGTTGTTTAAAGATGTGATTGGGCCAGCCCAGTGTCAATCAAGAAAACAACCAATGGGCCGCTGATCTACACGTTTCATGGGCCGGTCTGTCAGTGGGGAAAAAAAACTGACGCTTACTTTTTTTTGACCAATTCATTACACCGGCACTAACCCAGCGCCGTCAATTAAACAAAACAAAACCAGTGGGCCGCCGATGTACGAGTTTTATGGGCAGCATAAAAAAAAAAGTATGAGATGTATCGGCCCAAAAAGCACGTCGGCCCACCGGGCATTTGCCCGGTATGCCAGATTACCAGTCCAGCCCTGATGGGTATTATTTGCCTACTCTTTAATGAGTACTGTGAATTCGGACATAGGTGAAACTAGTGTTGTCACGGTACCAAAATATCAGTATTCGGTACCAATACCAGTGAAAATCCACGGTTCTCGGTACCAATTTCGGTACCAAAGCTTAATTTAGATTAAATTTACACATATTAAAGTATATATCACGGTTACAAAGATGGAAACTTTAGTATTAAAAACAATTTACAATAAGATTCTATTTGTTAGATAGATAACATTAGATAAAATTACCTAACAATAAACAACAGTTATATACTGTAGCAATTATTCTCCATGGGGTTAACTTAAAAATGTACTAATATATTTTTAAAATCAAAAGTTTTATCTGTTAACATTATTTAATGCACAATGAATGAAGTGAACAAACATGAACAATCAAGTGTTTGTATTAAATAACATTCACAAACATTAATGTTGTAAAAATATATTGTTCACTCAATGTGTTGATGTTGCATTAAGTAATATTAATGAATGGTGTCTTATTGTAGTGTTACCAAACTATACAGGAGATAAAACATGTTTTATTTGACTTAACTGTACTTTTATTTAATCCAAAAATGTCACTCTTGCCTGTCTTTTATTTAATCCAAAAATGTCACTCTTGCCTGTCTTCAAAGCTTGAGAACCCTGTAGCTGATTTCTAATGCAAGGGCTAGAAATCAATTAATTCTGATACTTCCTCGTCATCATGGAGAGCGCATCGCACCGCTTTCTCCTTTCCACAAGCGCTTGCTTTCCCGTGTCTCCGCTATGCAACCATGAACAGCGGCGAGCCTGGAAAGACGAGCTCGCACGTCTCTTCTATTATGAGCGCGCCTGCCGCGCGCCTACATTTGAAATTTGCACGCGCAAAAAAACGCGCTATTGAGAGTGAGGAGTCACGTGCCGATTTGGCCGTGGTCTGATCCGGTCGGCCATGATGGTAGGAGACGCTATCGGTTGCCAGGGGCAACGCCTTCAGAACTTCACAGAGGCGCGACTAAACATTCCAGAAATAACATTTTTCATTTTAGCGATACGCCGCAGTTTCTTTGGAGAAGAAGGAAGAGAAATGAAAGGGGTTCTATCGGGAGAGACTAAATAACAATGCTAGCCAGCTTTATTTAGAGAAACTGCTTGTCAATAAACTGACAGCAGCAACAGCGAGCAAAGCATGATTTCAAAAGGAACACATTTCAGCACAGTTCGCCTTTTATTTAACACAAACGAACGAAATGAATACTCTGTTATTCAACTAGAGTTGTTTAATTTGTTATAGATATATCTGTACCGCGAAATATTTTAAAAATACACTTTTTTTTTGAATGACATACGTCTCGCAGTGACGGGAATGTCCGATCTGTCCGCTTAATGTTGCACGGCAGGTGCAAATGCACGTATCTGATTCATATCAGATTTATTTCCACATATGAATGAGGCCTGAAACATCAAGTATGACTGAACTCTCACAGTTTAACGTTACAGGTTTGGGGGTTTCTTGTCTTGCACCCAGCCGCGGCAGAATTGATCATAAGCTTCTAATGACTTAAAGCTTCTGAACTCTTGCATTGTGTAACTTAGGCAGTAACTAACGTTAGGCACTGATACCATAAACCAGGTAATTGACTGTGTCAGGGTATGTGAAAGGTGGTAGTGCTTTGGGTCTTTCGTCCATTCTGTAGCAGGTCGTACGGGTCCATGTTGTTGATGTCAAGTAGTTTCTCTAAATAACGCTGCTTGTGTTGTTGTCTCTCCCGATAGAGCCCCTTTCCTTTTGCTTCCCCCTTCTTCATTTATTCCAAAGAAACTGTGCCTTATCGCAAAAATGCAAACAAATATCAAGCTGCTCTCTCTCTCTGACGCTATTTCTCTCGGTCTCACGGTCGAAGTAACCACGACAACGGATAGCGTATCCTTCCAAGATGGCGCATCCTTCCCACAATGCAACGCGGAGTGATACGCGTGACGTCACATTCTCATTCTCAATATAAACGTCTGAACGGCCCTTTATGGCAACGTGACATTAGCCTAATTCAAAATATTTCCATATGTGGCTCTTTCCTCCTTTCTTGTCAACAAGTGGATTCAGAGCCACCGCATTAGCAGCGCCGGTCGCCGTGTCTCAGAGTGTTTTTATGAAGAGTAGGCTACGCACCTCTGCATCTTTCCGACAGCGCATCAAGAACCGGATTAACCCGGTACTCGGTACCTAGAAAAGCTGGGACCGTAACCGTTTAATTTTTTTAGTACCGACTTGGTACCGAAGTACCGAGTTTTTTGACAACACTAGGTGTAACATACTGTTTTTTGACTACTATATAGCAGAAGTATGCAACTTTGGATGCAGCCTTACTATCACATGAGGCCACGGGAGAGGATTTGTTAAATGACAAAGTAAAATGACACAACTAACGATGGTAGGTCACATGACTGACAACATGGCGATGGTAGTACTATATAGAACATACTTTTTTAGCAGCAGAAAAGTAATTACTTGTTCAAAATAGGTAACTACTCAAGAGAGTATATGATTTTGGATGCATCCAGTCACTTAATAAATGAGTAAATGACTTACTCATAAAGATTGTCGCCATCTATTGGTGTTACTTGGTGCAGAAAGAATCATTTAAATATGTTGGACTGGACAGAGTATAACTTTTGTATAATTAAGGCTTTAAAGGGACACTAAGTAAGAATTACTCCCATCTAACGGTGAAATTGTATTTTGCATTCAAACGAATTGTGCTCTCCAGCGCCTGGCGTTTTCAAATGCGTGTTGCATCTACGGTAGCCGTTATGTACCAAAAAGCTATGACAGGATGTCTTCTAATAGCACTTCGTCGAGTTTTCCTTCGGGTGAACAGGTTTGTTATTTCAAACAAACTTCAAATTGACACAACGAACAAACGAATGTTACAGTATGAAATAATGAGTGTCAAAAACATGAACTATTGTAATTAGTTAGTAGTTATGCCTTCTTTATTCGTTATATTTTCTGAAGTAGCCTACGTGCATTGTTAGATATCATCATCAACTTTTAACTATACATGTTCATCTGTCTATAAAATAAAGTACACAACCAAACAATGAAAAAAGCTTGTAATTAAGACTGTAACATTGACTTGCCTGTCGAGAAGAAAGCAGGACTTCAGCGTCTCTTTTGAAATATTTCTCCTGCATTAGCTCTATCCACCTGGAAAAAGCTATCCCGACATTAACTTGTGTTTTTTGTAATCTCCGGTCACGTTTCCTTTTACGATCTATTTTGGACTTTTCTGGCGACGAGGATTTGCAACGCAGCCTTTTAAACTTACCGGGGCAGTGACAAGCGCCTCTCATTGCTCTGCTCCTCCGCTTCTGCTGCGTTCAGTCACGTCACGCCGGCTCTGAATGAAAACGTGTTGTGGAAACGCGTTGGCCTAGTACTTTTTGTCCCTCTCTGCTATTATAGTTTTTCAAGATGGCGGAACTACATGGAAGCCTCCGTGGACTTACCCGTCCCATGTATATAAATATAATAAATTCTTTGTTTACGAGGATAAATCAGATAATTGGCAGAGGTATTTGTGCACCATTGAGGACATATTTATGAATAAAAATATTGATTTTAGATTATAAATTACCTAAAAAGTTACTTAGTGTCCCTTTAAGTAATACAAAGCCTATTATCAAACTTGAGTGCTTTTACAAAAAGAAAAACTACAATGCACAACAAACAGTGGTAAGACAGTTGTGAACACAGTAAATACAGTAAAAAATAAACATATTGATCTAAATCCCAGTCTATGCTGTGCTTCAGGGTTGCCATCAATAAACATTTCCAGTGTAATGCCTTGCACCGGTGAACACCCTGAACCCAGGGGCACACGCTGACAGGAAGTTACTAAGGGGAAGCTGCTCTCTGCCTGGTAAGGACTGAAAAAAGGTTATTGGAGTTGTAGGGCCCCCAGGGTAATTATCATTGGCTCAAGAGATGGTTTGCAGTGCAGCGTGTGAGGACATGTACCTTAATTGGATCATGCTGCAATCTCTCAAAGCTTTACAGAGTCCTGGTTGTCGAGGTAACAGAGCTCAGGAGAATGTAAAAAAGGGAGGATAACACATCTACTAGCCAATCTTTTCTATGGCTTTGATTTTCATATTACAGAAACTGTTTACTCAGGGTTTTTATTTTTAAGCAGTAAATCTCATAAATGACGAGAGCTTGACCGTCTCAAGTCAGAAAGTAGACGCATTTATTCGAGATCTTTTGCTGCTTTAAAAAAAAAAATCTAATTATTCCATATATCGACATGGCATCAGCATATTGAGTGCGGTCAGCTATGTGAAATAATAAGTACTGCCATGGATTTCTAGAGTTTTAAAATGTTGATTCTTGTAAACATGGAAAACATAACAAGCCGACAACAACAAGAGCAGCCTGAGAATTACATAAGAAATGTGTGACAGTTAATCTATAAATACTTGGCTTTTGAGGACGCCTAACAAGCAAAAGAAAATAATGCATGTATGATTGACAAGCACGCAATCTGTTTAGCTTAGAGAGTAGCTAAAAAAAATGCATAAAAAAAGATCAGCAGAACAGCAGCACAGATCATGAATTCTACTTCTTTCAGAGACATAGAGTTATAAAATCAACATTATAAATTACATTACCCATATGTATTTCAGATGCACAATACTTTGCTATAAAGTGTTCCCTTTCGTTGTCACTACGAGTTCCGTCGGAGGACGACGAATGGGGTTTCGCTTAGGAAGCCTATCGACTTCGAGTATACAAAAACGAGCCAATGGCAAAGACATGCCATGGGTCTGCGGAATTTGCATAGCGTATCTCCGCCCCACCTCGTGGGTATAAAAGCGGAAGACGCCGCAACATTCAGATATGTTTTCGCTTCGGAGCCAAGAGTATCTCTTCACTCCACAGCCATTTCTGACTTCTCTACGAGACGAGCCACTCTCTCCGGTGTTGGTGTGACGGCGATCTGCAGCGAGTTCACATTGCCTGCTGATCTGTGCAGTTATCTGCCAATGAGTGTGTTTCTCCCTGCTCGCTTCAACATCGCAGAGTTTTTTCCTCCTCTCACAAAAGAGCTCGCACGCGACACGTCTTTTTAAAGACGGCTCGCCCGTGCATTTCTGGTTGCGGTCGACTCATTTCCGATTTTGATGGGCACATTCTCTGCTCTGCGTGCTTGGGCTTCATCACGCTAGAGCAGCGTGTGTGGATGACTCACGTTCTCCCCGCGGGAACGTGATCATCGCGTCATTACGGTCGAGACTCAATGATCTCGTTAGAGAGAGAGTCCCCTCATCCACACCCCGATCTAACACTCTCCACGTGAGGTGCTACTTCGGCTGGTGGCCAGGGTGACCTGAGGGTGTGAGTGTGGAACAATCCGCCGACTGTCCGTGGAACGTTCGTCCTTCCCTGGTCTCCTCTGTCAGGACGCGGTCTATGACTGTGCCCCCACACTGGGCCGCTATGCCGTCCACGTCCGGGACAGTCATACCGCCTCGCTGCCCCACCGACGGGAAGTCTGTGGTTCGCGTGACCCCGCTGGTACAGTTCTTGTGAGCCTGGCTAGAGATTCCCAACCTGTCCCGCTGGGTCGCACGAACGATCAGGCTCGGCTACACGATTCAGTTCGCGCGGTCTCCTCCCTGCTCAGGGGAGTCCGCTCCACTATGGTCGGTGGTAATGCCCCTATCATGAGAGCGGATGTTGCTACCCTGCTGGCGAAGGGTGTGATTGAGACTGTCCCTCCAGCCGAAATGAGGTCTGGCTTCTACAGCCCGTACTTCATTGTCCCGAAGAAAACCGGTGGGTTACAGCCAATCCTGGACCTGCGCGTGCTGAACCGCTCCCTTCACAGGATGCCGTTCAAGATGCTCACTGCCAAACGCATTTTCAAATGTGTGCGGCCCCAGGATTGGTTTGCAGCGATCGACCTGAAGGACGCCTACTTTCATGTCTCCATTCCCCCTCGACACAGACCGTTCCTACGGTTTGCTTTCGAGGGGCAGGCATATCAGTACGTGGTTCTCCCATTCGGGCTAGCCCTGTCTCCTCGCGTCTTCACGAAGGTCATCGAGGCAGCCCTTGTTCCCCTTCGGGAACACGGGGTTCGCATCCTGAACTATCTCGACGACTGGCTGATCCTAGCTCACTCTCGAGACCAGGTTTGTGAACACAGGGACTTAGTGCTCCGGCAATCACTGCTGACTTGCCTGAGACAGTTCGAGGGCAAGAGTGCGGTTCCACTGAAACTTTTTCAGAGGCTCCTGGGGCATATGGCATCTGCAGCCGCGACAACGCCGCTCGGATTGCTTCATATGAGACCGCTTCAGCTTTGGCTTTGCGACCGAGTCCCGAGGTGGGCATGGCAGCACGGCACTCTCCGAGTACCAGTTACTCCGACTTGCCGTCAACCTTCACCCCGTGGTCGAACCTCAGTTTTCTACGGGCCGGAGTGCCTCTGGAACGAGCTTCGCGGCATGTTGTTGTAACGACAGAGGCCTCCAACACGGGCTGGGGAGCCATGTGCAATGGACGTGCTGCCGCGGGCTCCTGGATAGGACCCCAGCACCTATGGCACGTCAATTGCCTCGAGTTGCTGGCTGTACAGCTCGCCCTGCGCCGCTTCCGAGCCGTGCTCAGGGGCCAGCATGTACTAGTCCGATCAGACAATACCGCGACTGTAGCGTACATCAACCGTCAAGGTGGTCTGCGCTCCCGCCGTATGTCGCAACTCGCCCGCCACCTCCTCTTATGGAGTCAGAAGCATCTGAGGTCGCTTCGTGCCATTTATATTCCTGGAGTCCTGAACTGTGCAGACGAGCTCTCATGGTTTCAGCCCCTCCCTGGAGGATGGCGACTCCATCCCCAGTCGGCAGCTGATTTGGGACCAGTTCGGGGACGCACAGATAGATCTGTTTGCCTCTCACGGCTCGACCCATTGCGCCCAGTTTTATTCCCTGACCAAGGGCACGCGCAGCACGGATGCTCTGGCGCACAGCTGGCCGCGGGGCCGCAAATATGCGTTCCCCCCAGTGAGCCTTCTTGCGCAGACCTTGCGCAAGGTCAGGGAGGGCGAGGAGCAGGTTTTGCTGGTCGCGCCGTATTGGCCCACCCGAACCTGGTTCTCCGATGTTACGGCCGCAACCGCAACACAAGTGAAGACATCACAACACAGCTTATTCTATAGGGAATTTATTGCAAAAGTGATGTCGACAACACGAAGAGAAAATGAACCGGCGTAAGACACAACAAGTGAGCACACAGAACCGCGCCGAACACCACGCCCGCCCCACATATTTGACCGCTTGAACTTCTTGTGCCAAACGCACATCATCCACAGGTGCGGGCCATCAGTCCCTAATAAAGAAAAGACACAAACAAGAATATACTCGCCCCCTAGAGGACAAACAAATCATAACAGAGCAAATGAATAAAAAATGCACATGTAACACCTTCACCCCCCCCCCCCCCCCCCCCAAAAAAGTGAACCTTCACCTTTTTCATTACCTACCAAGTTCACGCCCCTAACCCACCCGGGACAGGGCATCAGCTACGACATTATCCTTACCTCGAACGTTTTTGATATCGAGGTCATATGATTGTAACGTCAGACTACAACGCATAAGACGCTGATTAGTGTTACGCATTGAGTTCAAGAAAAGGAGAGGATTATGATCGCAATACACAACAATAGGACGAGAACAAGTCAAATAGACCTCAAAATGACAGATAGCAATGACTAAAGCTAAAGCCTCCTTCTCAATAGTAGAATAATTCCTTTGGGCAGCAATGAACTTCTTTGAAAAGTAACACACAGGGTGTTCCACCTCATCAGAACCCCTCTGCTGAAGAACAGCTCCCGCACCCACGTCACTCGCATCCACTGCGAGACTAAAAGGTCTTAAGTGATCCGGTGCCATCAAGACAGGCGCTGAAATCAACAAGGACTTAACATTCTCAAAAGCACTCAGACACGAGTCTGACCAGTGAAACAACGGCTTAGGACTTAGCAAATCGGTAAGGGGTGATACCACAGTTGCAAAATTTCTACAGAACGCTCGATAATAACCGACCATCCCAAGAAAACGTTGCAATTGTTTTCGATCGACAAGTGGTGGAAAA
The DNA here is from genome assembly GCA_030578255.1 of Tiaroga cobitis. NCBI lineage: Eukaryota > Metazoa > Chordata > Actinopteri > Cypriniformes > Leuciscidae > Tiaroga > Tiaroga cobitis. The sequence goes on along the minus strand of CM060592.1, from coordinate 37,821,840 downwards.
TCACAAATTGCGGAAACCTTTGCCACAACTGGGCGAACCTCCCCGCCACCAATCACTTTACCTAAATAAATTAGGGTGGCCTTACCAAATTCACATTTACTTAAATTGACAGTCAGCTTAGCATTTCCCAAACGAAAGAAAACCTCCGTAACCAAGTTCACATGCTCATTCCAGGAAGAACTGTATAAAACTAGATCCTCTAGATAGGCTTCACAACCAGAAACGCCTACCAAAACAGTGTTCACTAGTCTTTGGAACGTGCTAGGAGCATTTCGCATTCCGAAAGCCTTTACCCGATAATTAAGGAACGCATCAGGAGTTACAAAAGCTGAAATCTCCTTAGCACGTTCCGTTAAAGGTACCTGCCAGTATCCTTTTAACAAGTCCAGTTTTGAGACATATGTAGCTGAACCTACTTGATCTACAGAGTCATCCACTCTTGGCAATGGATAACAATCAGCCTTAGTAACAGCATTTACTCGCCGATAGTCAGTCCAGAATCGATAGCTACCATCAGATTTCCCCACCAACAAACACGGGGAACTCCAGGGGCTGATACTAGGCTCTGCAATTCGATTCTCTAGCATATACTAAACTTCCTTGTTCAAAAGAGATATTTTTATCGGATTCACACGATGTGGATATTGTTTTATGGGTCGAGTGTCAAGTCCCACATCTATATCGTGCTCTATAACAGACGTTTGACTAGGGATGTCACTAAACAATATCGGGAAATTCTTCACTAATCCCAAGATGTCAGTCTGTTGCATTGCAGATAAGTGTGATAGCTGACTAGGCAAGGTTAATAGCACTTCAGAATTTCTCAACCGACCTTCAACCACACATCTAGAAGGTCCCACCTCTTCATACAACGGTTCCTGTGCAGCCAAGCAAAGAGCAGCAGTTATGTCAGGTGGTGTTATGCTGGAAGAAACACATTTCCTAGGCTTCTCAATACTCGACTCCCTCTCATGATAGGCCTTTATCATATTAATATGATAAACTTCGGAAGTTTTACGGAGATCTGGGACATGAATAACAATCACGGTCAGAAAGTTTATTTTCCACTACATAAGGACCACTATACCTGGCTTGCAGCGACCCTCCCAACACAGGTAACAAAACCAACACTTTGTCACCCGGACTAAAACTTCGTTCTTTAACTTTCTTATCATACCAGACCTTCATTTTACCCTGCGTTTTCTCAAGATTTTGTTTAGCCAATTCACGGTCTCTACGAAGAAGGGTACGAAAATCAGTAACATACTCAGGAAGGGATTTACATTTTTGATCAGATAGCCAATTTTCTCTCAACACTGTCAAAGGTCCACGCGGAGTATGGCCAAAGACCAGTTCAGCGGGACTAAACCCGAGTGATTCCTGCACTACCTCGCGTGAAGCAAAAAGTAGCCACGGAATCCCCTCCTCCCAATCTCGTTCTAGCTCGAAACAATAAGCGCGAAGCATAGATTTCAAGGTCTGGTGAAACCTTTCTAATGCACCCTGACTTTCAGGATGATAAGCAGATGAAAGATTATGCTTAATGTGGAGACGTTTAAGCACTTGCGAAAATATACGAGATGTAAAATTAGTAGGGGTGTGCAAAAAAATCGATTCACTTTTGAATCGCGATTCAATCTTTACCGATTCAGAATCGATTCATAGAATTCCAAAAATCGATTCTTTTTTGTTTTTAATGGCGTGCACGGGCGGAGTCGGAGTGGCAATTGGGTGAGTCGGCTGCGAGGGCCGGTCTGACAATAGTTACATGATCGCTGGTCAAACTGTGCAGCCTCTCTGCTCAACCCGTAAATAAATGCATCGATCCGCAGATTATGTTTTAGTTCTTAAATGGTCTGTAGATCTTTTGCCAAGCGTGTCAGAGGTTACGGGTTCTAAACCGCACTCGTATAGTTTTTCTCTCTCTCTCATCAAAACCGAATATGTTCATCAGTGGTTACAGTAGATAAGCAGCACGTTTGTGTGCATTTTATTTTGTGAGTTCACCGGAGTCTCAACAACGGCGATAGATTGAAGCGCGCGTCCGAGTGAAGACTGCGCGATCCACAGTGAACACTATCCACGACACTGATAGTAGCGAGCGGACACGAGCGCTCAGCTTGATTTCAAAAACAACAGATCTCTTATTTAATAGCGAACTAAATGAATGCTCTGCTAGTTAACTGGAGATACCCGCAAATTACCCCTATAAACGACTTCACTGGATCTAAACAAATCACTCTAACCATCTATGTTACCAGTAGCAGTGGCTTTTTAAATATATTTAAAATAATTTTGCAAGGGTTCTATGACATTAGTATATTTTTAGGAATTTTAAGAAGTGAGTCGAGTTCACATTTCAACAGTCAACCTGGTAGCTGAAGTACTCCTTAAACCACATTTAGCATCATTGTTTGTTTGATCTGACTACAGCACTTTAAAGCTAAATGTAAAAGCTTTTTATTCAAGTTTTATTTTAAACTTGAATTAAATGTATTTGAAAGCTGGCCAAAGCTTGGCACTTTGCACTTTTTAGTTGCAAAAGTTTTTATATAAAGTAATATCAAATACATTTAATTTGTTGTGTTTCTTTTCTTTTAAACTGTGTCTACTGCAATCAATCACATAGGAAAAAGTTAACTACATTTATATACTGCGAATCGTTTTTTGAACTGAGAATCGTTTTTGAATCGAAAATCGATTTTGAATCGAATCTTGAGCCTAAAAATCGGTATCGAATCGAATCATGACATTTTCTGAATTGTGCACCCCTAAAAATTAGTACCTTGATCGCTCTGGATTACTTTCGGTAAACCGAACAGTGTAAAGAACTTAACTAGTGCTTTAGATATCGTTCTCGACGTTATAGTACGTAAAGGGACTGCCTCAGGAAACCGTGTAGTCGCACACATGATGGTCAGCAAGTATTTTCAACCAGATTTTGAAGAGGCCCAACACAATCAATGATTATGTGTTCAAAAGGTTCAGTCACCACGGGAACCGGAAACAACAGAGCTGGAGGAATAGTTTGATTTGGCTTCCCAACCAATTGACACACATGGCAAGTTTGACAATAGCGGGAAACATCTTTCTTCAAACCTGGCCAGTAAAAATTACGCAAAACTCGCTGGTATGTTTTTCTTACACCCAAATGACCAGCCATACCATCATGAGCCACACTCAATATCATGTCCCGATAAACCACTGGAATCACAATTTGATCAACAACATTCCAGAAATCAGAAGAGTTAGAAGGCACCCACTTTCTCATCAATATCCCATCTCTGAGAAAGTAACCTTGGGTTGCATTCCCACTCATCTGCTCTGTATGAACCAACTCAAACAATGACACAAGAGTAGGATCTGACCTTTGAGTGGCAATTAGTTTATCAAAAGACAAAGACGAATCACTGGAATAGTCAAAAACTTCTTCAGCTCTCAGAGGATGTGGATCTAGTTCCTCCTGTGGACCAACAGAAGACAAATTGGTTAAATCAGGACTTTCAAACCATGTATCACATAAATCCACCCCCTCCGAGACGTGAACATTATCAGGTTTAACCATAGGGCGTGTAACCGCACATGCCGAAAACACATCAGGGTGCTTTATAGCACACTCATCGGCAGTAGCAGCGAGAGGTGACGTTACAACTTCAGGTGGCACGTTTGAACAACTCCACACACTGCCTCCAGCTAAATCATTTCCTAGGATGAAAGATACGCCAGGAATTGGCAGAGATGAACGAACATCAACTACCACGTTCCCCGACACCAATTCAGACTTCAGGTTAACACTGTGTAACGGAACTTTTATAACGCCCATTTCGAAACCTCAAACTAGAGCAAAAGTACCAGTAGCAGTCTTCTCAGACAATGGTAATACTCCCTCCAGAATGAATGATAAAGCAGCCCCAGTATCTCGGAGGATGCTCACTGGCACACACTCATTAGAACTAGGCACGGACACAGTTCCACTATTCAGGAACGGCCCATATCCAGCCTTCTCGGGCTGAATCACGGGGTCAGATGAAAGAACAGACTTTGAATAAAAATCACCTGAAATCAAACCAACAAACTTTGGGCTGGAATTCTTTTTAAGAACGGGACAGTTTGCAATTAAATGTCCAGAAGCTTTACAATAAAAGCAAGCCCTGTCATCAGAAGGAACGATTGTTTTATTGACAAATGACTTTTTAGAACTTAAGACTGACGAAGGAACAGGAGATCGGTCCCATGACTTCTCCTTAAACACTACCTTATGCGTCAGCACAAATTCATCAGGTAACGTAGCAGCGTTGTGCAGTGTCTCAGCCTTTTGTTCATTTAAATACGTAGAAAGAACAGCAGGCAAGCCATTTTTAAAGTCTTCCACCAACATCAGTTGTCGCAACTGTTCTCTGCTTTCAGCTTTTTTTGACGCGCACCATCGATCAAACAATATTTCTTTCTCATGCGCAAACTCCACATAAGTCTGATCAGAAAGTTTTACATAATGTCTGAAACGCTGTCTGTACGCCTCCGGGACCAATTCATAGGCTTTTAAAATGGCGGATTTCACGGTTTCATAATCTGCTGCTTCGTCTATAGTCAAGGCAGAGTAAGCTTCTTGCGCCTTACCAGTGATCACACATTGTAGTAATAAACACCAAAAATCTGCAGGCCACTTTAAAGTAATCGCAACTCTCTCAAAATGACTAAAATATTTTTCAGCATCCCTTTCACAAAAAGGAGGAACCATCCTCCGATTTCGTCCCACATCAAACTCAGAGACCGAAGCACCCTTCTTAGTGGTAATTTCTAATTCCATCCGTTTTAATTCAAACTCATGATCCAATTCACGTCTTCATAAGTCTAATTTTGCATTTTCAAACTCCAACTGTCTTTCTTTCAAAGCTAATTCTCTCAACCGAATGGCATGATCTTCCACAGAAGCACCAACCGTTCCTTCTGCTAAGGACCTTTCTAAAATACCCAACCTAACAAGATTTCTTTTCAGTACACTCCGCAAAGTTTCCTTTAAATTTCTATCCTTAGAGGCTACTTCTATTTCATAAAACTCTGCTATCTGCAACAACTGCTCCTTGGTATACAATGAAAGCAGTTCTTCAGATGGAGATTCCCGAAAAGTATCCACCACCGAAGCCATCTCGACGAAGTTTTATCCGCACTCTAATAAATGAATGAATGTCAACACTATGCATGCACGTATACAAAGAACCTGCTCTCCCTAACGATCATTTCCTCAACTAAACGAACGCGGCTATTCAATTGAATCACACTCCACGAATTTTAATGGAGTTTTCACAACAGGAAACTAATTGTAACTAACAGCGATCCCACACAAAAACTGTATTTACCCTATAACCATTTTTTTTTTTTTTTATCATCTAGTCTTCAGTGGCGTTAGGGGCTCGGGGCGACTTTAAACGCTAAACTCATGCCCACCTGCGCACCGATCCCATTAACAAGATCAGCCGCACGTGAACTGAAACATACCCCCACTCCGAATAACCACTAAAAATAAAAAAGGCAAAATAACAAAGTAGCAGGTCCAACCTACCCGACGACTACAAAAATACAGGGCAAATACTCACGTGGGACCACAGTAGTTACACCAAACACTTTCCAGGACGAGCAAAATACGCCATACATTTTCCTCTACATAGCCTACAAAAAAACAAAACAAAAAAACATAATAGTTTCGGACGAGCCCCCAATTATGTTACGACCGCAACCGCAACACAAGTGAAGACATCACAACACAGCTCATTCTATAGGGGATTTATTGCAAAAGTGAAGTCGACAACACGAAGAAAAAAATGAACCGGCGTAAAACACAACAAGTGAGCACACAGAACCGCGCCGAACACCACGCCCGCCACACAGATTTGACCGCTTGAACTTCTTATGCCAAACGTACATCATCCACAGGTGCCGGCAATCAGTCCCTAATAAAGAAAAGACACAAACAAGAACATACTCACCCCCTAGAGAACAAACAAATTATAACAGAGCAAATGAATTAAAAATACATGCACATGTAACATACAAACTCATTCTCCTCCCGACAGCACCTCCATGGCCCATACCGCTGAGGATGGACCTACTTTCTCAGGGACCGGGCACCCTCTCAGGTTTGAGTACCCTACCACCAGCGGTGGTGGCTACCATCACTTCCGCTAGAGCGTCGTCCACGAGACACGTCTACGCGTTGAAGTGGAACCTCTTCGTCAACTGGTGCTCTTCTCACCGAGTAGACCCCCGGAGATGTTCGATCAGCGTCGTGCTTTCCTTCCTTCAAGAGGGGTTGGAGCGAAGGCTGTCTCCCTCCACCCTCAAGGTCTATGTCACCGCTATTGCCGCACAGCATGATTTTATAGAAGGTAAGTCGGTGGGGAAGCACGACCTGATCGTCAGGTTCCTGAGAGGAGCGAGGAGACTGAATCCTCCTCGCCCTCCTCTCGGACCCTCTTGGGACCTCGCAGGGTTTCTATCTGCCCTGTGGAGTGCTCCCTTTTGAGCCTTTGAAGTCAGTCGAGCTTAACTTCCTGTCTATGTAGACAGCGCTTCTGACTGCATTGGCCTCCGTCAAGAGGGTAGGGGACCTGCACGCATTCTCTGTTGACGAAGCGTGCCTGGAATTCGGGCCGGCTTACTCTCACATGATCCTGAGACCCCGGCCTGGATATGTGCCCAAGGTTCCTACCACTCCCTTCCGGGACCAGGTGGTGAACCTGCAAGCGCTGCCCCCGGAGGAGGCAGACCCAGCCTTGGCAATGCTCTGTCCAGTACGTGCTCTCCGCATCTATGTAGACAGAATGCAGTGTTTCAGGACCTCAGACCAGCTCTTTGTCTGTTATGGTGGGAAGCTGAAGGGAAAGGCTCTCTCCAAGCAAAGGTTGTCTCACTGGGTAGTGGACGCCATTGCTTTGGCATACCAACAGGAAGTTTGACCGTGCCCCCTTGGTGTGACTGCCCACTCCACCCGGAGTGTGGCGTCCTCTTGGGCTCTAGCGCATGGCGCCTCGCTAACAGACATCTGCAGAGCTGCAGGCTGGGCGACACCCAACACATTCGCCAGATTCTACAATCTCCGAGTGGAGCCAGTGTCCTCTCATGTACTCGCTTCAACCAGCTAGTACCGAACCCGCTCAAGTGTCTTCGCTTGCTCGCCATTCCACTCCACGGACTGGATACGTGCGATATTCTCCTCAAGTGAGCTTCCCCGAAAGCCCCGAGTTCCTCCAGCACTCCTGACGTCGGCGCCAGTGTCTGCTGCCTGTGTGTCGGCTAGGTGCCTCCCGTGTGCATGGTACCTCCTCTGAGCTACCCCCACATGTGTATTTCCACTGTAAGCCTCTCTGAGCACGTGTCTTTCCCTTGGCAAGCCACCTTGCCACCCCTGGGGTTGAAATATTCCACCTGCGGCTGGACACTCCAGTGATTCCCCATATGCATATGTGTATTCTCTAAGTCCCCCCCTCTGGGTTGGCAGTAATTGCATATTCCCCTAAAAACCTTGGGATATGCTCCCCAGTGTTTGGTATTCCTGTGCTAAATTGGAGTCCTTCGTCCGTGCCAGCCCACGACAGGGATCTCAGATTTACGCATGGCACTGGAAGACAGCTGGGAAGGTGGCGTGATTAGACTGGTATCCCCATTCGTCATCCTCCGACAGAACCCGGAGTGACAACGAAAGGGAACGTCTTGGTTACGGATGTAACCCTCGTTCCCTGAGTAGGGAACGCAGACGTTCCGTCTTCTTGCCACTTCCGCTGTACCGCGGGGATCGCCTGAGCTCAGTTTTGGCTCCTCAGCGATTAAACATGTCTGAATGTTGGGGCGTCTTCCGCTTTTATACCCACGAGGTGGGGCGGAGATACGCTATGCAAATTCCGCAGACCCATGGCATTTCTTTGCCATTGGCTCGTTTTTGTATACTCGAAGTCGATAGGCTTTCTAAGCGAAACCCCATTCATCGTCCTCCGACGGAACGTCTCCGTTCCCTACTCAGGGAACGAGGGTTACATCTGTAACAGAGACGTTTTCTTGGTAAGAAATTCCAAGGTTAGCCTTCAGTATAATAAACTTTTCCAAAAGTTATCCTACATTGCTGAGGTTGCATGAAGGATTTTTCAGTGCTCTGTCTGAATACAAAAGAGAATTGGTCAGAAAAACTGATATAGGAAGTAGGGCTGGGCAAGTTAACGCGTTATTATCGCGTTAACGCATTTATTAATTAATGCCGACAATTTTTTTATCGCACGTTAACGCAGTTTTTTTTTTTTTGAAAGTCCGTTGCACACTGGCTCTGAATAGGACATAGGCCTACAGTCAAACCATGGATCACAGGAGGGGTGGGATGTTGGTCAGCCAGCAAATAACCCATCCAAACAAGCAGTGTAGAGGCTTCGGCAGGTTCTCTCAGGTGAACAGAAAGGCAGACAGCGCTCCGCGAGTGAATGACAGGCGCTCTATAGATAGTAACCACGGCAACGGCTTCTGTGCGTTACGCAGCTGGTCTTTTTAACTTAAATTAAAATTATACATAACTTTACCTGATGTGCCTGCGTGTAGTTTAGCGGGGATGCTGTGCAATGTGAATTCCCTTCTGTTGATGTCTTGATAACTATTTAAATATTGGAAACTCACAAACAGCGAGCCGAGGATCAGTCTTTCTTCCAATGATTTGTACTGCGCGTCGTGTACAAAAAGTTATAGACAATCAAAGTCCTTTTAGACAATTCAACTTCGGCAACGGGCGGGCGCGGGCGCGGGCGCGTGCGTGAGGCGAGCATGACCGCAACAGTTTCACAGAACGCACCCGCTTGTCGCTGCACCTTGTGCTCGACCAATTCACCTCAATCTAAAAGGCTGATTTATACTTCTTACGCTATACACTACGCGTTGGTTGGTTTTACTTCTGCGTCGTTGTCCGCGTTGACGCGCAATTACACATGCAGAGGGAGCATGTGAAACCCGTGGAGCGGTTCTAGCAATCACAGCGCTTGCGGTACGCGTAGAATTGACGCGTTGTTCCATTTTTGGAGAGGTGCACGTCAGGGTACGACGTTAGTTCGACGTAGAAGTATAAATTGGGCTTTACCTCTGTTTAATGCAATCTTAGTGTACATGGGAAACCATGGCATGACCAAACCTAAGCTACTATCAGAGAAGTACCGTTGGTCGACTTATATCTCATGACTTCTGACTACATAGACTGTTTCTGCTGCTAAAAGACACCTGTTGATACCTGTTAAGAAAAAAAAAACAAGAAAACTGGACTCGTTTTAACAAGCTAGATAAAAGGTAATGCCCTGGCAGTGGCAAATAGCTTTGTTTTAATATTTTATTTGATTACATTAATGTTTAAGTTGAGATTTACAATAAATATTTTATTGCTGTGTAAAGGGAATACTGCTGGTATAAAGCACCTTATTTGTTTAAAGTTTTTGCAAACCACATGTTATTACACTTTTGTGTATATAGCAGTACATTTAAATCAAAAGTGAGTAATACAGTACTTTAGAATTCATTATTAAAGTTTGCGCGTAACAATGCGATTAATCGCAAGAAAATCATGCGATTAATCGCGATTAAAAATTTTAATCGTTGCCCAGCACTAATAGGAAGGTAAGCAGTGCTCATGATGTGCGCTAACTGCCTGGGCTGTGCATTCTGAGGGGTAAAATTGTCAAAGACGTGGAGATCAATAAAGTAATCTTGCTTATCGTTACAGCTCTGGCACACGATAACATAGCACAAGACTGCAGTACAACGCCAAAGAAAGCAATTATAATTCTTGGAGGAAATTGACAAGTCCCGTGTGCAGAAATGATGGCAGTTAAAGGGATGAAAAGGGCAGAAGTGTGAGGAGACCGATACCTAGCCACCATTTCCTCCCTCCCCTGCCTCCTGTATTAAGCATTCTTCTCTTTGATGTAAGCCTATTACTGGGATCACAACACTAGGCTCTGTAAGTTCTATTATTTGGACTCCGCTTATGTGTATTAAGGTCCAGCACTGCATGCCATGACTCTCGCGTGTGGCAACCCATACCAATCCAATTGTTTTAATGTCTTTTTCTGAAGAACCCTCTAGTATGCTTCTCAAGCCCACAGACTCGACTTAAAAGCTCCGGAAACGCACTGTTTTTTGCATCGAGATGATGAATGGGATTTAATATGAGAGCAAGTATAAGAATTAATTATTTTCAAGAGGCTCAGCTTTAAAAAGAATGTTTTTTTATTTGAATATTTTTTTATTATATATTTTTTAAGTGTAAATTAGTGTTGCTTTCGTCAACGAAAATTATGACTAAATATCGTCGTCAACGAACCTTTATCACGTGACGAAAACGAGACGAGACGCAACGAAAATCCTGGTCATGTGACGATGACTATAATTAAATGTATAATGCAATATCGTTGACGAGTAAAAACGAGACTAAATGTGGTTTACAAAATAAAAACTATGCTAAAATGTCTCTTCATTTTCGTTGACCAAAACGAGACGAGACGAAATGTTATTTAACGTTATTTCGTCTCGTTTACTTGCATTATTATTAGGCCTAGGCCTACTATGCAGCATTTCTGTTTCCTGTGTCACTTCAGGGGCTGCATTAGATCGCACTGCGCAGACGCAGGCGACTTCACATCCTCAAGCCCCACTCGCGGCATTATTTAGAAGATGCAGCTGCGTGAGTTACGGCTGTTTCACACACACTCCGTGTGTAGTGCGTATGCGGTGCGTGTTGCGGTGTGTATGCAGGAGCAGCACGCGCTATTGTGCTTTCACGTGTGCTGCGTTTGCAGTGCGCAACTGATATACGGCTGTACCACAATCACAACATTCTCTATTTTTTTTAATTTCAAATCAATATTTTTTAGCCTACATCCATTATGTCGCGTTGTTGAGGTACTGTGTAGATCTCTGCTCTGCTGTTATGCACGCACCGCTCCTGGAGCGCATTGCCGGACGCATCCGCGTGCGGTGTGAGCGCTCTAACCTATTAACATGGGTGCGGGGAAAAAGAGTATGTGAAACAGGCGGTAGCATAAACGACAACAAACAAAGTTAATTCTGACACAGAGAAAGGGATTCGTCTTTGGGAGAAAAAGAAGAAATGACATTTGGAAAAACTTTCATTTTTCGTCGACTAAAACTAGACTAGACTAAAAAGAGTATGAACGTGACTAAAACTAATAAAAACTAAAATGACAGCTTGACACAAAGACTAGACTAAAACTAAAATTAAAATAGGCCGCCAAAAACAACACTAGTGTAAATCTATAATACTGTGAAATAATGACAGTAAACTTTGTCAATGTATCAGATACAGACAGCAAATCAAGGAGCTGTTGCTATGGTTACATCCTCACATGTATATTGAGCATACTCTGACTAACTTTTAATCTTTTAGGTTAAAAAAAAACCTTGTTTGAAAACACATTTGAAATGTATAAAGGAAAACACTTTTAACCCTTAAATGCATGAATGTTTCGCCAATCATTATTACATATTCCATCTATATCTAACACGGATGGATCTCTACCTGTTGCGATAATACGAAACTCTACAGATATTAAGAATAAAATAGCCTTTTGGAGCTTGGAAGGGTTCAGTTTGAGCAGATGTTTTATATCCTCACTGTCTTTGTCAGCGCTCCTTTTCAGCATCTGACTCATATTCGCAATCTCACACATATTCTCAAAACTATCATTTTCAACATCTTCAAAATCATTATTTTGATAATTTCTTCACCAGATCCACCATCAAGTGACACTAATATTTGTAGTGAATGACATCCCGGGTCACTAAAGATTAAGTGTTAAAACATCATAAAAGTGCATTCCCAATAAGTAAAAAGGTCTATTGTCTATTGGACTTTTTTTCACCACAAGTCTGAAAGAAGACATGTTATTGAAGACAAATATCCCAAAATCTAAAAATTGACCGGTGAAAAAATGTTTTTGCCTGCCGTGTCTTGCCTTAAAACATCATAAAAGTGCAGTACCAAAGAGTAAAAAGGTCCATTGTCAATAGCAAGAAGCACCGCTCACACACAAGTCAACACTACAATTTTTTGCCCTCCCTTGAAAGTCATGATCTCATAGATCCCTTTTGAAATCCAAGACGCATGAAGAACCCAATGCAATATCTGCGTGGTGAAATGTTTTGCTTTCTCACAAAATTCCTAATTGCACAGATTCTTATATGACTGCATTTCATCTGCAAACTTTTGCAGAGCAGCAGTAAATGTGACCACACCTACAATATTTTGCCACGTTTTCACTTGATGCATTACTTTGCTGTGATGGATTACATCACAGTAAAAGAAAACGAAGACACAAAACACATCTTCCTATTGAGATGTCACAAACACATAAATACAAACATACATCCCATCACAAATAGTTTAGTCCGATTCACAAGTAATTGAATCGGTTCTTTTAATGAATCATTTCAACCACTCACAAACTCAAGAGTGCCAGTTTGAATTAGTCTGAGAAATGAATTGGTTATGGCTGGTAATGAATCAAGATGTGACTCACTTACTGAACAGCAAAGTTATCATTGCTTTCAGTAATGTGTTGTTGGGTCACCATTAGATGTCCACTGTAAAATCTTGGTCCTGAAGCTAAACCAATTATTTAAGTACATAATGAATCATTCACATTAAACAGGTCTAATGAGAAAAAAAGAAAGAGACATTATTTTATGTTTAAGAATCAATTAAATATTACAAGAGCAAACCCTATATGGGAAATCACTCCAATAAGAACCTTTTCTGAAAAAAGTCAGGGTGTAAAACTACAAATACTCTTTTCTTTAGGGCTGACTGTTGATGTGTTTCAATAAATTGCCCCACAGCACACTAAACCACATCTTCATGCCTTCAATGGCAGTTAGCACTAACTTTAAGTGGGTTATTATTTCAGCTGTATACAGAGAGGTACTAACAGAATTCATACCTCATGAATAATACAATATAGGGGTTTCCTCTTACTGAGAAATTGGTAAGAACAAGATGAATACAGCATGACTGATTTGGAGCTGAGAACGAGGGGCCCCTGCAGCAGAAGAAGAGAAAACCAGCCAGCCACAGAACATGTCAATCTGTGAATTATTGATTAACCTGGGGAGTTATGACAAGGCAGCAAACACAAGTTTTCAGCAACTGAGGCATCAGATGACATCCCGTTACCTGCCGCCCCCACCCATCCACGCACAGCACAACAGCCCAAACAAAATTCCACTCAAGCGGCTGCGCTACTCACTTGAATTACCAGCTCTTCAGCACCTACACCACATTAGCATTTGAATGAGTACATCAGAAATGGCAACAGAACAGAGCATTCACTGACACAGGACAAAGGAACTCATTCATAATAAACACATTTCCAGATGGAGTCATGCCAGCTGACCCGTTTTGTACTTCTTTTGATCTTTTGGTCACTCAAGCAAACTCAATACGTATTGGTATATTCTATTCTTCTGAGCATGTTTTACAATAAAGTGTCAACAATGGTCCTGCACAGCATCATATGACAGTGCAAATTATATGACGACTTTCAGAAGGGGTATTTTGAAGGAACATCCACTTTTGAAGTTAGTTTTTAAGTTAGTCAGCATAAAATATAAAAAATTCACCATTATTAATTTTCTAAATGCATGTTATTGATCTTATTGAAAATGATTCATTCGTGCATGTATCACTTTAAAAAGAAATGTACCTTGTAATTTTAAATCAAAATGTCATAACTCGATCTTCAGATGCCAAACTTCTCTAATTATTTAGTCAGCTTAAACCCTGCCTTGGGAGAAACCAGGCTCAATCGGGGGACCAGTTCATTGGTTTAATTCTAGGCTGCATTACAAGTCCAATTGTAGATTGATTTCATTGTCATATGTCATATGTCAAATGAATATGTCATCCAATTCTTTCTGCTTGAAGATTGGGATACATCATACCGGCACTGTAAATGCTGGGGAGTCGTCGAAGCTGGCCATCACGGGTCTTCACAGGGGATCTGTCTCTTGGGCTCGTCTAGTAGACATCTTGTTGACTATGGTAACCTTGGGATAAGGATGAAACAGAGATGCTGTGTCCTAATTCGCCTACTTATACTACGCCCTAAAAGTATGTACTCTTTTTGTGAAGAAAAAGTACATACTTTTGAGTGTGTAGCAAAAGAGTAGGCAAGCTTTTGGACATACTACTTCGCCATCTTTAACGGACAGACCTGTCGCGTGCATCCTGTCACCGTAAACTGCCCTGTCAATCATCTCGTCACAGTTAAAATCCTCCATTCAATCTAATATAACTTCTTGCCATTTCGGAGAGAATTTTTGTCGCACGTTCATCTGCCAGTCATGGGGATTTCATGCCGAGACTCAACTCATGTGTTTGGAATTTGAATATAATAATGCATTTAAAAGTTAATGGCTAAACGTATCTTTGCAAAAGTTCACAATGCTGCAGATGCAATATAATGTGGACAACATTGAATAAATACATTTTCGTGAGGTTAGATACTGATAATTAATCACTCAAAGCAAACCCCTTTATCTAAACCTCTCTAACCATCGGGACCATAGACAGTAAAAGAAATGGACACAGCGACCCCATTGATTTCAACGGAGAAGACTTGAAGCCCGATTATTGCACTTCCTGTCTGATGTCTGAGCGACTGCGCAGGCTCAAACTGAGCGTGACGACAGTCTGATTGTTGAAAATCTTCTAGTAGCTGTGCCAAGCCAAATCTGAATCACCTAATTCCTCAAAAACGTTGTTGAAATATTTTGTCCCGTTGCTTTTATGGACTGTCTATTTATGGGCTTCTACCTTGACTTTGTGCCTTCATGTCCCCCCGATTGCCTCATAGACAGTAAAAGATTGCCGCGAGCTTCTCCTCCTCTCTATACGGTAATGTCTCAATTGTGCGACAGAAAGTCCCGTGGTTATGACGCAATCTTTAGCCTATTTTTACAAAAACGGCTTCTACGGAGTCGTAGCGTAAGATACAAAGTAATGGAGCATTTTATACCCTGTCGTGTTTCTTTATAAATAAATAATCGACAAATTAAGCCTTTGGACGCCTCAGATGTAAAGTTATTCGCTGTCAAAGTGACGCCAAAATGAATGGGAGTCAATGGGATGCTAACAGCAGGTGAAGTTCTGCTACAATGGCGGCTCCCGCGAGGCTTCAACTTCCGGCTGATGGATTACCCCCATAGACAGTAGAAGAAATGGACACAGCGACCCCATTGATTTCAACGGAGAAGACTTGAAGCCCGATTTTTGCACTTCCTGTCTGATGTCTGAGCGACTGCGCAGGCTCAAACTGAGCGTGACGACAGTCTGATTGTTGAAAATCTTCTAGTAGCTGTGCCAAGAAAAATCTGAATCACCTAATTCCTCAAAAACGTTGTTGAAATATTTTGTCCCGTTGCTTTTATGGACTCTCTATTTATGGGCTTCTACCTTGACTTTGTGCCTTCATGTCCCCCCGATTGCCTCATAGATAGTAAAAGATTGCCGCGAGCTTCTCCTCCTGTCTATACGGTAATGTCTCTATTGTGCGACAGAAAGTCCCGTGGTTATGACGCAATCTTTAGCCTATTTTTACAAAAACGGCATCTACGGGGTCGTAACGTAAGATACAAAGTAATGGAGCATTTTATACATTGTCGTGTTTCTTTAGAAATAAATAATCGACAAATTAAGCCTTTGGACGCCTCAGATGTAAAGTTATTCGCTGTCAAAGTGATGCCAAAATGAATGGGAGTCAATGGGATGCTAACAGCAGGTGAAGTTCTGCTACAATGGCGGCTCCCGCGAGGCTTCAACTTCCGGCTGATGGATTACCCCCTTGATTACCCCCTTGTCGCGCGTCCTCCATGTCTGTAGTTTTTGAACACTTTTCAGTCGTGTTTGTAGTTCTAACCGAATCCTCGTCCAACGCGCGATGGGTTGTGGGCAATATCAGCCGTTAGAGTGCGCAACGATCTGCACTTCGGATTCTGACCGGATATAGTAGACCATCCGGGTCTCTTTGGAACACTCATTTCAACATACTACGATTTGGGACGTACTAATTCTATTTTCGAATACTATTTAGGACGGATAGTATGCGAATTGGGACGCAGCAATAGATTAATATAAGCATGCCATTCTTCTTACAGTGTAACAAGAGCATTGGGCGTTATGGGAAGTGTTCCCAGTTCCAGTTGACCTAATGTATGCAGCCTAACAATCCTAACAGATTTGAATGATAGAAATGTGACAAGTGTGTCCCAGCCAGCAGCCATATCACCCTGTAGCCCAAGACTGGCTGCCCACTGAAGCTAAGCAGTGTTGTGCCTGGTCAGTACCTGGATGGGAGACCTCCTAGGAAAACTAGGTTGCTGCTGGAAGAGGTGTAACGCCCGTTTCACACATACTCCGTTTGCAGTGCGTATGCGGGGCGTATTTTTTTCCGTACCCATGTTAACAGCTTTCACACTGCACGCGGGTGCGGTCCGGTGATCCGTTCCAGGTGCGGTGCGTATTCAGCAGTGCAGCGATCGTTTACTCACCGAGTCTATTTTTGCTGTGCTGCTGCACGCGCTGAAAACGTGCTGAATTAAAGTGACAGCGCATAGTTCGTGGTCAAAATGAACACAAATTCAGTGGCGGTTGCCGCACGGGCGAACCGGGCAGTCGCCCGGGGCGGCATTTCTTCATGTCACATGGGGAGCGGCACGAGCAGTTAAAAAATCCTCTGTGCTGCAAAGGTTTTCTATTTTTTATCATTTCGATTCAATTATTGGCAATGGCGCCCCTGCTTGCTGAGAAGGTACCGTGCACTGAAGCGATGTCAAGGGGGTCTCCCGATTAGTTCACGTATCGCGTATTTTGCGCGCTCGAGGTCGTTATTTCAAATAGGCGCACGGGAAGCGCGCTCATTATGCGCTCACGCTTCAGTATGGGAGTGCACGTGCACCCAAACACTTGGGTGTTTTTTCTCTTCTCCTTAAATACATCTTTTAGCAGAGCTACAGCAAGCGTTTTTCTGTGGTGGAAATACATTAGCTACTAAAACTTCTTTGTCGTTGTGGAGCGCAGTGCATGGCAACGACACAGCCATGGGAAAATCGGTCCGAATTTTACTATTAATAATAAAAGATAAGCTACTGTGCATCATAAATGTCAGGAATGTATCTATATTGACTCATTCTTTTTATAGAGATGATTTAAATGTTGAAATATGAGTTTTACCTTTTTATAAAACCTTTTTTTTGTGTTAACCCTTTTTTTGAGTTTATTTGAACGTGTGCGTGTTAGTAGGTAACATAAAATACACTCCTTTAAAACAAATCTTCAATGTTATTAACTTGGTAAATTGATTTCATTGTGTATTAGGCTTTTTGAACAAGATTCTGTGTATGTGATCATTTTGGTCACTATATTCATGAAATGAAAATAATTTTCATAATGATCAACTAAATCAACTTTAATTATGTGTTTTTACAGTAGCCTATAATCTGCAAAGTACAATTTTCTATTTTCTAAATAATCTCTGATTCTGTCCTTTTCTCTGACATTTTAAGAGTGACATAGGGCTACAAAAGCTATTTAAGGTCTATAACAGTTTGGATAGAGGGTCTCGAAGGAGGGTCTCGCCCTGGGTGTAATTCAAAGTAGAACCGCCACTGCACAAATTGACATGAAAATGTAGGCATTTAATCATAAATGCATTTTATTAAATACTACTATTTTTCACAGTCTTCTTTTTTACTTTAAGGCCGGGGTAAAGCAAGGAAAACTACAATTTACAATTTGTCAACAAGGTGACATAATGAACGACACTCCTCATTCGTGGAGGTGGAAAAACAAGGTCTTTGTGACATTTAAGATTTATTGTAACGATTTAAAATATGCAAAAGAAACAGTATGAGTCTGTTTTTGTCCATTTTAAGTTTTAATTTAAAATGTTTGTGATTTTAATATAAGTACATGGTTAAATGTTACCACTTGCTTGAGCAACTTAATATATATTCTATATAGAAGTAATGCATTGAATAATACGTTGTTTAAATTGTGTTAAAACGTCTATTAAACAGTGTATAGGCCCTATGTGTAAAAAGAGAATCGCACTGGTGACAAAACTTTTTTAAAATAAAAGTTGCTGATAATTTCTGGATTTGAAATACAAATGTGTTTGTGGTACAGCCGCGGATCAGTTGCGCACTGCAAACGCAGCATATGTGAAAGCACTATAGCGCGTGCTGCTCCTGTACCGTATACGCACTAGGGCTGTCACTTTTGTGAAAAAATCCTGATCGATTTTTGAGACATAAATGTTCATTGAATCGATTGTAAAATCGATTTTCCATGTCTAAAGACGTTTCCATTTTCAGCGCCAAATATAGGCAAATCCACGGACAACTAACAGGCATTAGGACGAACGTAAAGAGTGCGCTTGGAGACGCGCACAAGTCAGCAATATTTCTGATGATTTATTGGCATGAAGTTTCGTGCACAATGACAAACAGGAGTGCAAGATTCTCGAAAAACAATAAGCAGAATGGACTGCCATAACATCAATGAAAAACATTACTGCAGGCTTCAACATGGCTGTGTATACGATTAGAAATGTCTAACAAATTTCGCCTACGAAGGCGATTGTAGGCCGAATCTGTATCTGTATGCATGAGACTGTCTGAATACCGGCAGAATTCACATTTTTGTAGAACACATTATGCAGAAGTATAATATAGTTTGTATGTGTGTTTGTCAGAGCCTGCAGTTGCTGTGTGACGCGCGTTCGCTGCGGGCGTGTCGTGACGAGCTGGACGCGCTCCGAGAGAAGGCCGTTAAAATCGATTCCCTATTTTCGTTTTCGATACTTGTGTTGGTTGGTCCGATCGATTGTGCAATCGATTTTCGAACGTAAAGTGGCAGCCCTAATACGCACCGCAGCACGCACCGCAAACGGAGTATGTGTGAAACAGGCGTAAGTGAGGCCAGCAGGGGGTGCTCACCCTGTGGTCTGTGTGGGTCCTAACGCCCCAGTATAGTGATGGGGACACTATACTGTCAAAGAGTACCGTCCTTAGGCTGAGATGTTAAACCGAGGTCCTGACTCTCTATGGTCATTAAAAATCCCAGGATGTCCTTCGGAAAAAGAGTAGGGGTTTAACCCCAGCATCCTGGCCAAATTTGCCCATTGGCCTGTGTGGTGTGTGGTGTGTGGTGGGCGTTCTGGCGCAATATGGCTGCCGTCGCATCATCCAGGTGGATGCTGCACATTGGTGGTGGTTGAGGAGATTTCCCTATGTAAAGTGCTTTGAGTACCCAGAAAAGCGCTATATAAATGTAACAAATTATTATTATTACATGTATGCTAGGTTAAAGAGATGGGTATTTAACCTAGATTTGTGTCTGCCGTATTATCAACAGGACAGAATTGAGACCACAATAAACGTGAAGGACCATAGTGCAATAGGAGCTTGCAGGACAAGAAGTCTTGAACATTCTTCAAAACCTTTCCTTTTGTGTTCCACAGAAGAAAGAAATGCATGGGTTTGAAAAAACATGAGGGTGAATAATGACAGAACTTTCATTTTGACTGAACTATCGGTTACCAGTGAATCTCAAAGTGCTCTGTGGATTTTTATAATAATCAAGAGATGAGTCGACATACTGTTTAATAAGAACTCTACAGAAGTCAGCATTTGTCACATTACACAGTCACATATAAGCAAGTCTGAATCAATATTGAGGAAGAAGAAAAGTGTGCATAGTGATCCTAGTCGGAATAATGGAAGCATTTTCTATCACTTAGCGCATTCAAAAGTCTTCAATTTCCCTTCACTGTTTACTAAAGACATGACTAAGCAAGACAGATATGCCTGGGAGTTTGAGTATATTACATTAACACATCACACAAGAATTATTCCTGATGCACTCAATTCCTCTCTATTCACCATCAACAATGTATCATGGAAGGTCATGGAAATCTCTCTCCTCTCTTTCAGGCTCAGGTAGTTTTTCATTTGTGTCAAAGGAGTGTGGCAGCACCCAAGGTGCACCACAGTACTGTATGTTGGAGCTCTGTCAGCCTGCAGTGATTTCAGCTCAATGACAGAATCATAAATGGGACAGAAATCTGCCTGAGTACACTCATCAATTATACTGCTCTATCAACAGAGAGAGAGAGAGAGAGCAGTTTGTTACTTGATTAGAGTAGGATTTCACATGTGCTCCACAAGAGTTTAGAGTAAAAAATGGGACAGATTAATACATTCATAAACACAAAATTTAGGAGCTATATATATTTAAGGTGACTTCTGTGAGGTGACTGTGTCCAAATAATGTCCATATTTCAGAAATGTACAGTTCTAAGATAATACAAGTCATGCAGTTAGCTAACATCATGTATTAATTTAAGGAAGAAACAATGAGCTCATTAAAGTTATTATTGCAAGTTGAACATAATGATTACAATATAGAGAAAATTCCAGATTTACATAATCTGAAGTTGGAGTCATCTTTTCACAGGTGTTGGGTCATCTGAAGTCTTTGTAAAAGGCTGGATCCAAACTGGAGCTGGCGTAATCACTAGTTACATCGGATTCGGTATCCCGAGATAAAACAGAAAAGAAAATGGAAAAATAATTAGCGTAGCTACTGTTCATAACATTTTGAGGAAAGATAAACGTGCATTTAATCTGAAATAACAGGAGTACAAGGTTATGAGATGAAATATCGGAGTGCTTGGCTAAAGAGATCTTTATTCTAGATGCATTAATCTGGGATGGTGTCTCTGAGCTCCGAACATCATCAGGAAGGTTATTCCAGAGTTTAGGAGCCAAATGCGAAAACGCTCTCCCTCCTTTAGTGAACTTAGATATCGGTACTACCAAAAGTCTAGAGTTTTGTGATCTTGATGAACGTGATGGATAGTAAGGTAATAGAAAATCAGTTAAATACACAAGAGCTAAACCATTTAGGGGCTAATAGGTCAGTAGCGATACTTTGCAATCAATATGGAACTTAATAGGTAGCCAGACTAGAGATGATAAAATTTGTGTTATGATCATATTTTCTAGAACTCTCAAAGCTTCATTTTGAACTAATTGTAGATTGTTTATTGAGAATGCAGGACAACAACCTAGTAATGCAGTACTGTAATCCTACAGTGGTCATGAATGCATTAACTGTTTTTGTGACAGGAAATTTTCGAAAGACAAGTTGCTGTCTAATATAACATCTAAGTCTTTAACTGTAATCCTCTACAGCTGACCGTTAATCCTTCTAGATGCAAATTGAATTTGAAGAGATTCTGTGTATAGGTTTTTTGTCCAATAAGTAATACCTCAGTCTTTTCCAAATTTTATAGAGGAAAATTACTGGTCATCCAATATTTTATGTCTTTATCACAGTTAAATAAATTTAGTAGTCAGGCAGAGGAGTTCAAGGTCACCCGAGCCAGAGAATTCCTGCTCTACCGAGACTCAGTTGACACCAAGGTCTCCTCAGCAGGGGTAGAGGTCAGAACAGGAAGGAAGTGGCACGCCCAGGATGCAGTGGAACGGGCAGAGGCAAGGCTACAGTACCCTGGTGGGCACGCTGGCTACTGGGAAGGCTGGGCTTGGTAGCAATCCCAAGCCGTGCTACAGCAAAGCCAGAGGAAAGGAGGTACGAGCCGAGGTGGAGGAAGCTCACTTCAGCAGGGTGGTGGGCATGTCCAAGCAGGGGGCCTGGACCAGGTGGGAGCATACAGCTGGCTGTAAGATCACCTGGGCAGAACTCTGGAAGGCGGAACCACACCAGTTTAAGTTCTTGGTCCAGTCAGTGTATGACGTCCTCCCTAGCCCTGCCAACCTTTTCACCCGGGGCCTGGTGTACTCACCTGCTTGCCAACTCTGGCAGAAAAGGAAATCATTAGAGCATAGCCTCAGCTGCTGCTAAAAGGCCTTGGGAGATGGGCGTTATCGTTGGCACCATGACCAAGTCCTGAAGGCAGTAGCACTTCATCTGCATGCCATCTGCACTGGCTTTAACATCAGCAAGCAGCGTCTGTAATTGCCTTTGTCCGAGCAGGCAAGAAGCCTCAGCCCCCCAGGAAGACCCAAGGGAACCTGCTCGCAACAGCAAGAGACTGGCACCTCCTGGAAGACCTAGGGAGACAATTGAGGTTCCTGGACACCATTGCAGTTACATCACTCCGACCAGACATGGTCTTGATGTCCGCGGGAAGGAAATAGGTGGTGCTACTTGAACTAACTATCCCCTGGGAAGATCGAATGGAGGAAGCCCAGGAAAGGAAGAGGGCCAAGTATGCTGATCTGGTAGCTGAGTGTCGGAGGAACGGGTGGAAGGCACGCTGTGAGCCTGTTGAAGTGGGCTGCAGGGGCTTCGCAGGCCAGTCTCTACACCTGGGACTAAAACAGATCCCTGTGGTACTACATAATTTACTGACATTGCTGTAAAAGTACCAGTTTGGCTATTACAGCTCATTCACAACAATCGCATCTACAGCTAAAATGTAGTCATGGGGAAGTAGTAGATGGGGAAACACGACCATGCAAGATTACAGAGAAGAATCAGTTAATTTGATTACGATGTCCCAGCTAAGTACATTTTGATTTTTAATGGAGTGACATTGATGGTATCGATTAGCCTTCTTGTCAAGTACTTGAGAGTCTGGTGGTACACTGACAATAGAGGTGTATACGTATTGCAGAAGAGGCTTGAACACAGCTGCTTAACATGTAAAGTATAGAACTATCATTGCATGGAAACTTAAGTGTTGCTTCCTTTAGTCAAGCTGTTTCTGATATTACAGAAGATTGATTAGGCTTCACTGTTAATGATTCTATTAACTTGCTTTTTGAATGGTAGAATCCATGGGTGTACAAATCTTTGACATCAGAGAACACTTTCAGTGTTTGTCATGAAACATCGGTGCAACTTCTTTGTGAAAAACATTCACACGTCTCTTTCATCAAATTTAAAACTTTGTATATTTGCACTAAGTAAAATGTGAATATACTACTGTTCAAAAGTTTGGGGTTGCTAAGAGTTTTTTTTAATGTTTTTGAAAGAAGTACCTTATGCTCACCTGCATTTATTTGATCAAAAATACAGTAAAAACGGTAATATTTTGAAATACTGTTGCAATTTAAATAACTGTTCTCTATTTGAATACATTTTAAAATGTAATTTATTCCTGTGATGGCAAAGCTGAATTTTAATCAGACAATGCTCGTCTTGTGTCACATGATCCTTCAGAAATCATTTTAAAATGCTGATTTGCTACAGACTTCAGTGTTGAAAACTGCTTTCAATACTGCTTACAATTTTTGTTGAAACAGTGATCAAAATTTTAACAATTCTTTGATAAATAGAAAGTTCAGAAGAAGAGCATTTATTTCAAATATAAATCTTTTATAACAATATAAATATCTTTACAGTCACTTTTGAAATAAAAGTATTAATTTCTTTAAAAACTACTGACCCTAAATTTTTTAATGCTAGTGTATGAAAACATTACCAAACATCACATTTCTTTGCATTATGAATATTGTTATAACAGAGTTAATATGGATTCAGAACTGAATACAATTAATCAAATTCACACAGCTACAATTTCAGCTGCAAGATGATTGAAATATTGAAAAATCTGAGTAGAAATGAATGTGGCCATTCAATTGAAATTCAGTCAGAATGATAAAAGCAGTCGGAACGTGTAGAAGACGTGTTCTGATTAGCTTTCTAATTAGTTGTATAATTGACCATAACATATTAAAATTGAACATCAGCAAAATAATTGGATTTCCACTCCAACAATTACTGTTCCATGTTTAGAGCAGAGATTCCTTTTTCTGGAATTTAATTTAATAGGACTGAGTTAAAACCATAACACAAAGCTTTTGTTACCTAGTAATACAGTTTTATTAATGGTACTGCCTGTACAGTGATACATCTCATTATGCATCAATATCACTGTAACTAACCATAAACATTTGCTTTAATTGATGATCAAAGACCTCTTTTTCTAAAATGTACTGTATGTGTAAAAGGCATATACTAGATGAGGCCAATTTGATTTGATATATCTAATAATCATACCATGGATGCACAAGCCCCGGAATCTATTTACCGTTCAATCCATTGATTTAGAGCATTTCAGTGAGATTATAATTAAGATTGTATCCAACATTTCCAGCATGATTAATTTTATTGCATGTCTCTGCAGTGCTTCACATCTTCAGACTTGATTCCTTATTATCCCACAATTCTATGGCCTTTGTCAGGCCTTTTCAAGAACATAAGCCCTTTTTGTGTCTGGTCAAAGTAAAAGTCTGTTTAAATCAAATTGCCTCACAGATCTCTCTCTCTCTCTCTCCCTCTCTCTCTCTCTCTCTCTCTCTCTCTCTCTCTCTCATCCATACATCAAATGGATATGGCAAGCTTGGCAACCCCTGCTTTGAGGTGTTAATAGTAAGCAGGCTCTGGCGTGAAGGAGAGAAATGAGCATTCACAGATGATGTGGAGAACGAAAACACCCAAGGTCATGCCAAAACACCCTGTCTGATTTAAACAGCATCGACAAGCAAACAGTGAACAGGATGTTGTATGTTGAGTCTCTATGCATATGGTTCTCCTTCTGGGGAGGAATATGACATGTGACAAAATACTTCAAGGAACTGATTAAACATAAACAGCATTGCATGTTCACTGTCCTGATGTTTTATTACATCTGTCTGTTGTAACCTACTAGTGGAAGTGGTTCTGATTAGCCTAGCTTCAGATTTAAAACACATTTCAAGATTACCCTTGTACTGTCTAATCATAGCTACCAAAATATAAATTTTACTCTTTCCAAAATGTTTAAAAATGAATGTGTGAGGATAGGCTATATGTCATGTTATAGCCAGATATGACAGTGCTACTTCAACATGCATCGCCACAGATATAGCACGTCGCAGATGAGTAGCTGAGTAGCTGAGTAGACATAGGCTACTCAGCTACTATATAGACATATAGACATATATTAGTTATTTAATGTGTTTTTAGATTGGTTTGCTGATGAAACTGCAAAAAAATATATCTTTCCAAGAAATTTCAGTAGACCAAAGATTATACAGCTTTTTTTTTATTTTTATTTTTTTTCCTGCGGATGCCATTGAAAACACGGCTCACAGCCTCACTTTCATACCTGTCGTGGCTCTCCTCTGAATAAGGTCTATAAGGGACGCGCAATCTGCCGCAAATGAAACTGAAAGTTCAGCGTCGCAGACGCCATAATCTTCATTAAAAGTAGTGAGAGACTAAATTATTTTACCCCAGTGCTGAAGCCGCTCTCACTCCTAATGCAGTCTTTGAACTTGAAATAAGCTGATGAGAAATAAAATAGTTTCATTGATGTGCCTCCATTAAAGGATAACTAAACCCCTGGTCAGAGCCTGACTCCACCCACTGGCATTATTTAAAAAATGCTGGAAAAGTGGGGCGTGCACCTGAGACCTGAGTCTCTCTGTAGGCAAGGGCGTGGTTATTCGAAGCCGATGCGGAAGAGATGTCGATGTCTCGATGTCTGACACATAGGCACCGATTTATGTGTTCCTCCGTGGGTGCTCATGGGCGCACGCCCTTTATACATATATATATATAAATAAAAATAAAAAGTAATGTTAGGCCTAGTAAAAAAAAATTGGATTTCAGAACCTTCAGGGGGTCGCACCGAACGATAAGCGCAGCGCCGGGTGACAACTCGAGGTAGCCTATCGCACACCGGACACGCACTTTGTCAGTTTATGGCCAGCAATATTGTAACGTTATGTTTAAGAACATTATGGAAGTAAGATAATGTCTGTACTATGTTATGATTGTACTGTACAATTAAATACAACCGTTGCAAAGTCTGCAGTCTGAACACTTTACCTCAGAGCGTCCGTTAACTGAATGAATTGAGAATATCACCTGAAAATCCGATAACATCGGCAATTTTCATTTAAGCAGCTGATTTCTGTAAATGAATGTAAAACTAAATGTATATTGCAGCACAGGTTGAAGTCAGTATATACATTAATGACAAATAAATGTAAATTTAATATAAAACTATGTAAATCGCGCTCTGTGGCACGGCAGGATTTTGAACAAGGTCCTAAGCCGTAGCTGGGCGCCGTAGCTAGGCGCCGCGCTGCCTTCTCGTCCGGTGTGCGACCCCTTTTATGAAATGGACAGCGGCCGACACGAACACACACACCTATTTACTTGATAAAAAAAGCAGTAAAGTAGGCTATCTTTCAACTCACGACAGCCCCACTTCTCACAAATACAGACAGGATTGGAGATCAAAAGTTTAACTGACACGTAACCGCTATCAGAGGCGTTTTCATCTGAGAAACGCTGTGATTGGTGGATAGGATATGGAGCAGGTGACTGACAGCGACATAACCAATCACAGTGTGACAGACGTTTCACATAGCACCAACTGCAATGTTTAATTTTAAATAAATGTAACCTACTGGCATTCTGGCACACGTGGGTGCTCGGTATTTGCGCCTATGTCCTCATTGTCCTGACAGGCCGGAGTTTTTGCAACCTCCACAAACACAATAACTTACCATGACGATGATAAATTAAAATTCAAAAACTACCGAAAAGACACTGACTCTTACTGAATGCCAACCTGAGCTGAGGCTCCCTTTCATGACGTAAAATGACGCGATGTTGAGAAAAAAATTGTTTTTTACGAGCAGTCAAAGAAACGCTCACTTTATCTACTAAATTGGTGCCCTTATGTCGTTTTAAAACATTTTAAACCCTGCATTAACTTTTCATATGGTATTTTCTTACAAGGTTATATATTACTTTAAAAAAAAATGTACCTGCAATATGCTCTGTGTTCTGCCCAGTCACCCTGCTGCTGAAGGCTGGTCCGGCTCTGCATCAAGCCTCTCGCTATCTGCTTCTACTACGGAGTCTGCCCGCTGACCACTGCAGCCCGTTCCAGGGTTTCCTGTCTACTTTTGTTACTAATTATCAAGAAGAATATTTCTGTTGAACTGCCTTTTGCCCGTAACGTGGCCTATTACCTTGGTTATATTAAAGAGACTTTATTACCTGCACTTCTTGCTTGGGTCCTCTGTTCTCCACCTGACAGCAAGCAGGCCCCTTGAGTTATGTCTACTGAAATAAATTTGGTGTTACACTGTGGTATTAGCCACTGCTAACTAAAAGTACTAATGTGACTAATTTAAAGGAATGTTCACCTAAAAATAATTATTAATATTTATGTAAAGGATATTGCTTTGTATAATAGCTTGTGTCGCAATGATGCATCTCTGCTAGTCCCCCGTGACTGGTAGTCTAGTACACTGCTAATAAAAACTAATAATTCATGCTCAAAAACAGTATGCTTTTCTGATAATATGCACAGTTGCATTATTAGGAACAATGGGTGTTTTCTTCTTCATCGACAAAGACATATTAGCACGATTTTACCCTAAAGGGAAAACTGCCAAACGAATGTAAACATAAAATTGCAGTGTTAGGTAAGTATTAGGTATATTTTGTATATTTAGACTGTATAATTCATTATTTGATCTACAGCAAAAATAATTTACAACAGTATTCTCGTCCAGGAACGAAACACCACGTGTAGCTCGGAGATGCAATAATAATTCTGCTGGCGAAATAATTCTGTTGAAGCTTTCTGGCAGAAGCAAAAACAGCCAACCTAACTGAGAATAATGTGTCAAAATGTAAGTTACTAAATTTCAATTTTAAATGTATTCAACTGTTGTATAAAAGCAACATCACATTTGTGCAGTTTTTTTATAACTCAAACTTTGATTAAAGTTCTACATAGATGACGAAATTAAAGAGTTTTAGAATTTATAACTGTTTAGAGAAAATCATCCACCATTACAGTGCACAACAGTTTCTATTTTTCACCTTGACATATTTATTAGATTTATTAATAATACATTCTTTTATTTCAAACCAAACAAGTCTGTGAGCATAAGTCCAGACATATCTGTATAAATGCCGTCCTTTAATAACACTAACATTTTAAGATCGCAATCTGATTTAACCTCATTGCCCCGAGGATCAAGGTTCCTGTTGGTTGTATGACAAAATTTTCTACAAAACCACCAAATATACAGGATTTAAAAAACATCAAGCCTTCTCACCGCTGGCTATTTACTCCTATTTCCATAATGCAGGAAAGATCATGAAATCTGCTTTTGCCACACAGCCTATTTCATTCATTGCATCAGGCTCTCATCTGCTTGGAGATGTTCAAGGTCATTTTGGAGCTAAATGAATGTATTCGAAAAAGACAAACGGTTAGCCATTACGTTAATCAGTTTGAGGAGATGTGGCAGTTCTCCATCCATTTTCTCTGGTGTCCACTCAGAACATATGCTCATGCTCAGCACATCGAACAAACACTGTGTGTCAATAAGGGGCTAAGAGACCCCCTTAAGCAATGAATTAAACAGTAAATTACTCCAGCCGAGGAAGCGGACGATTCTGTTACACTTAATGTGCACTGTCAGATGTACTTAAATACTGCTCAGCGTTGATGACCTCTCTCTCTCTCTCTCTCTCTCTCTCTCTCTCTCTCTCTCTCTCTCTCTCTCTCTCTCACACACACACACACACACACACACCACTTTGAATGATTTTTGCCACAAATTTTACTTGGATTGATGAAAAACAGCCTATGAAGATAGGTTTTTAGACCCTATTTTATTTAGCTCCCCTAAAATGTGCAATGAAGCTGTCAGCTCATTTACAAATCTGTAATTTTGTGATTTCTCACCATGTTTGTTTAAAGCAGCTGCAGTGAGTGTTATCATTATTATCGAACTAACGAAAATTAAAATATATATATGAATATATTCCTCCTGTCTTTAGTGTCACATGATCCTCCATAAATCATTCTATATGCTGAGTTGGTGCTCAAGAAACATTTCCTATTATTACCAATGTTGAAAAGAGCTCTGGTTAAGATTTAAGTGGAAAGCATGATGCATTTGTTTCAGGATTCTCTGATGAACAGAAAGCTATAACAGTAATTATTTGAGATTTAACTTTCAATATAACAATGTAAAAGTCTTTACTGTCACTTTTGATCAATGTAGTGCATCCTTGCTGAATACAAGTATTCATTTCTCAAAAAACAAAATGTTACTGATCCACAACCACTGAATTTAAAAAAAATAGAAAACATCCGAGAAAAAAAACAAAAAACAAAAGAAAAGCTAAACTAAAATGAAATGAAAAAACAAGATAAACAGGATTGAAGAAGAAACAAAGTGACTGCTTATCAGAATGCTCTCTATTCTAGTAAAATCATGGAATAAATTGCAACCACATACAATTTTGATTGGTTTATTTAAAAAATGATCATTCAGTCAAAAATCTCTTATTTCTCTGTGCCACAGAAGCTCTAATTTAACCCCTTTATGATTTATCATCACTTCAGCTACAGTGACATGTATATGATGAACATGTTGTCACTTTTCACACTTAAAAACTGGTTCTAATTGGGTTTAGAAAGAGGATAGAGTGATAACTACAGACAGGTCATAGGGCAGACGGCACAGAGCAAAACCCTGGGGAGAGCACAGCTTGTCGGGGGCAGGTGGCTGTTTGCAGACAGATGGAACATATGAAGATGCTGCGTTTCCACAGGATGCACAAAACATGTAAACAAACACCAGATCCAAGAAAACTCCTATAGTCCCATATCATCTCTTTTTCTGCTGCAGATGAATTTAGCTGATACTTTTTGTGGGTGGTGCAGTATTTGAGATGTATGTATCAATTACAGGATTTGTGGGTGTTGTATTTGGCAAGAGAGAGAACAGAGAGACTGCCTGACATGGACCATAGAACTCGGCTTCCCCATTTATCTCTTTTACTCTTTCTGTTTGTCATTTCCTCTTGCTTGGAGGCAGCCAATTTCAGAAGCTGAAGTCAGCCATGCAATACAGTAAATATCAGAATCGCAGTGTATACGGATTCAAGCATAATTTCCTATCTGAAATCCATTAGCCACTCTCTCTCTGGTTAAATTAATCTTTCCCTCAAGCATGAAAAGAAAAAAGAAAAACAGAGAGCTCGGGCTGCAAAGTCACATTCATAATAGGACCGGCTGATAAAAAAAAGTCGGGCTGATTTGGAGAATATAGACTGTTTTTGCTAGCGGATGTTTTTGTGGAACGTTGCACATGAGAATTCCATTAGAGATTCCTGTCTGAGGGGATGGATGGAATTCCAGGGCCACATATCCACACTGTAATAACCGGACTCAGGAAACATTAGTCTTGAATCAGTCGGCTCTGGTTCTCTGTGCACAGGAATGCATGGGTTGGTTGACGGAGTGTAACGTGAAGGAGCAACGAATGATAGACTGTCAAAGTCAAAGCAATGGAGCAAAGTGTGGATTGATTAGACCAGCTGAGGAAAACAAGAGCTGACGGACAGGTTTGTTGAGCATTGTTCAGACGAACCACAACCATGCTAAATTAAACTTGTCATTGCCAAGAGAAGGAATTCTATTGAACTTATATAGTGCCAGTTCAGCCAAAGATGTACATTCTGTCATTATTTTCTCCCCCTATGCCATTTGATGACTTTCCTTTTATTTGTTTTCATGCATAAAAAGTCAATGGGGGTCTAATGTGGTTTTGAATATCAAATATTCATATTTCATATACTCTAGTGCTCTAGACATTAAGCAGCAGTGTATGCGCACAAATTTCATCATGCCTTCTTAAAATGATATATATACTGTATATGTGCAAATAAGGACACTGATACAGCAGTACGTCTGATCATGAACACGATGACACAATGAATTATTCTGATACACTGAAGACAAAGATTGAAAATTCAAAGAATAATGGACAAAAAGTAACTATTTCTGTATTAAACTGATGTCATTTGTTCAGAGATTTTAGTGCTCGTAAATGTAATGAAAATATGATTATAACTTTTAAATGTTTTTACGCGTTCCTCCCTCATTCTTGTTGTTGTCATATAGGATTATATTTTTATAATACATCAAGGTCCCCTCAACTTGTTTTGTTTTCTCCCCTCTTTTCCACAGCTTTACACGCCCATTTGAGACTTGAGACTTTTGCAACTTGATGGATGGATGGATGCCAACTTGACAATTTACAATAAGTATTCCTGAAATACATTACTTATTTCATTTCATAGTTATACAAGGCATATCGGGAAATCACGGGAAATGTAGAGACTCGACCTCTAAGAACGTTAATTAAATACTCTTGTAACAAAGTAAACGTCAGCTCCGAATTAAGAGATAAGTATCACTGGCTGCATTGGCAGTGTGTAGTCTTGAACATAAATAAAGTTTAATTGATATTATAACTTGAATGAGAAGCTACAGACACATAATGATACAGCATAGGGAGCAGAAAAGTGCATTACTAAAGGTCGCCGTGACAATAGCAGTGATTAAACTCATCTGCATTACCAGATGGCTTACTGAAATAGCCTTTATAATTGCTCATATGATGATATAATTACAATTTCACTGAAATTATAACTTCCATATTCTATTATCAGATCCAAGAACCGGATCATATTTGCGTTTAATTGTAGCATAGTGTCATTGAAACTACTGTAGATGCAGTTGGACGCCTCTGGTGTCTTATTCAGATATTAAATATTTTTCAATTTAGTGTGCTTTTGTATTGCCAAATCAGTTGCATTTCCAATTAAAGTGGTCTAAAAAAAAACAATAAACAACTGTGTATCAGTCAGTTTATTAACATTAATCAAGATTAATATATGCTGTAAAAAATTGTTCAATATTAGTTTTTGAACACATCAACTAATAATAACATATAATGTTATTTAAATGTTACCTAATAATTCAAAAAATATATATAAACTAGGATGAAATAAGGATTGAAAATAAGAATAAATATCAAATCATGCCACTTTGAATCGCACACAGAAAATTGTAGGGTAGGTTGCTAGAGTTGTTAGAAATTAAGAAATATGAAAGTTTAATATATTTCACCTTTCTTGAAATGTGACTAATTTTCAAGAGAAGACATAAACAAACAGATACATCATAGAATTGTAGGTGACAAGTGTTACTGACGTCAAATCCTCATAATTGATTCCACTTAATAATTCCCGCTATGAGTAATCAGCACTGATCGCAGAGCTCACTGCACGAACACATGCAGTCCATTACTGCATTAAATAGGATGTGTGGGCTGGAAACTCAGTTTACCCTGCCCACTTCACAGAGAATTGATGAGGAAGGATTGAAGCTTGATTTTGTCACACAAGGAAGGAAGGTGTCACAAGGGCTATATCTCAGTATATAGTCAATTACACAAATGCGTGTTTTCTCTAGCAGTGGGTTTTAATGTAGGTTTCAAACAACTTGTTCAAATCCTATATATTTCTTCGTGAATTTTATCCTCCAAACTAAAACATGAATTTCAACTAATCCTATAAAGTGTGACAAAATGTCCCACTATGGGGTCAATATATGTTCATTGAACTGTATCTTTTTTTCCAGGCCAGTAAGGGTGGAAAAGTAGCTTTGTAAATATGTAAAACATTTAATGCTTATTTTGTTGCTAAGGCCTTGATGTATGTGCCTATACAGATAAATAAATTAGGGATGTCCCGATCAGGTTTTTTTGCCCTCGAGTCCGAGTCCGAGTCATTTGATTTTGAGAATCTACCGATACCCAGTCCCGATCCGATAATACATCAAAAAAGAATAAAGAAGAGAGAAAAAAAATATTTTTTATTTAATTAACCTTATTTTAACATTCAACAACTCTGTTAACAAACAGAGCACTTCTGTTAGCTTGAACAATCAAGTAATAAATAACATAAAATCTTCACTTTTGGACTTTAGTGCAACAGAAAATATAGAAAAAGTCTAATATAAAAACAAATAGCACCTCAACTTAAAATACCCGGCAGGCATGTAAACAAAAAATAAAAATGTTTTAAAAGTGTATAAAAAAAATTATGAGAATATATATTTACACACACATACATTAGGGGTGTAACGGTTCAAAAAATTTGCGGTTCGGTTCGATACGATACAGCAAAAAGAAAGAAATGCCAGAGAAATTTCCTATTTATTGAAAGAAAAACTATTTTTCAATAAGTTTGAGTTCCCTTTCAAGGGAACTCGAGCTGCGTTTGAGACGCGGTGGGAACGCTCTGCGTGATTGCGTCATGAAGCACGTGTAAAATCAGTCCAATGGAAGCCCGATACGTCATAGGTGACGTCATAGACCAGGAAACTATAAAGCACCCTTGCAAACAGACCGCGCCAGCTTCTGTTGTCTTCAGCAAGCGCTCTCTGTGATTCTGTCCTTGTCTATTTATTGTTGTCTGTCCGATCACATTGCTATATATATATATATATCATTATGGCGAGCAAGCAAGATTTCAAACGTTGTGTTGTTCCCTGCCCTCGTTTCATTACGGGTGGGGACACACATCAGATGTGTGTTGCTTGTTTGGGAGTTGAGCATGCCCAGTCAGTCCTCGAGGGGGCTGATTGTGAGCATTGCATGAGTTTGTCCATGAAAACTCTCCGCTCCCGCCGGACATTCTTTGAGGAGGATGGTTCGGTTCGTGTTCCCCGTGGTGCGGGTCCCGCTGCTGCTGAGGCACAGCGGCGGCGTGCATCATGGGGTTCACAGATGGATCTAGTAGCGGGGTTTGAGACGGGCCCAGCCCTTTCTCAGCCCTTACCTGCTAGTTCCGGTGTCCCAGCCCAGGAAGGAGCCCGCCCTGCGGTTTCTCCTCCCCAGGTTGAGGCACCAATGATGCGGCTATCCAGTTCTGAGGAACCGGATGTCGTTGATATGGGGGATTTTGAGTTTTCGCCAGCTCATATCCCCGATGATGGAGGTTTTATCTCGTGCTGTTACTAAATTAAATATTGAGTGGCCAGCTGATGATATTGATGTTGAATCAAAAAAGAGTCTTCTAGATGATCGTTATTTACCATCTAGATCACGACCTCCTCGTCGGGAGCTCCCGTTTTTTCCTGATCTTCACACTGAGGTGTCTAGATCATGGAATAAACCGGCATCTTTCAGAGTTCATAATCCTCAAACTAGTAATTACAGTAAAGTGAGAGGTATTGATGATTACGGTTATTTGACGATGCCTTGTGCGGAAGAGACGCTTGCGAGCTATCTCTCCCCCGAGTCAGCGTCATCACTGAAAGCTTCACCTGTATGGTTTTCCCCCGATATCGTTGCTCCCGGGGGTTCTGGAGAGGGTTTGCCGGGAAGGGGCCAGTCTGTTACTAATAGCCCCTTACTGGCCGACTCGAGTATGGTTCTCGGACTTGGTGTCTCTTCTGAGCGGCTCTCCTATGGAGATTCCAATCAGGAGGGACCTGCTGTCCCAGGTAGAGGGCACGATATTTCACCCTCGACCGGAGTTGTGGAAACTGTGGGCCTGGCCTCTGAGGGGGCCAGGCTCATAGAATCCGGTCTCTCGACTGAGGTCGTTGAGACCATTCTCCATTCCAGAGCCCCTTCCACGAGAAAACTGTATGCGCTGAAATGGAAATTATTCTCCACCTGGTGTGGTGAGCGTCAGTTAGATCCTGTTAACTGCCCTGTCGGTTCAGTTCTCGATTTTCTGCAAGACCGTTTCTCTGCTGGATTATCTCCTTCCACCTTAAAAGTTTATGTGGCGGCTATTTCGGCCTACCATACCCCTCTGGGGGGTACTTCTATTGGGAGAGATCCTCTGATTACTCGTTTTCTCCGTGGTACATTGAGGTTGAGACCTGCACTGCACTCCAGAGCACCGGCTTGGGATTTAGCCATTGTACTTGAGGGTCTGGCTCTGGCTCTGGCTCCGTTCGAGCCCATTGAAGAGGTTTCAGAAAAATTCCTCACTTTGAAAGCTTTATTTCTCCTTGCTGTTTCATCTATCAAGAGAATTGGAGATTTACACGCCCTGTCGGTTGCTCCGTCATGTTTGGAATTTGCACCTGGTATGGTGAAAGCATTTCTATACCCTAGACCGGGTTATATTCCTAAGGTCCCTGTCAATGTTGGGGGCCCAATAGTGCTGCAGGCCTTCTATCCTCCACCTTTTAATACCCCAGATCAGGAACAATTAAACCTGTTATGTCCAGTTCGGGCATTGGATGCCTACGCTCACAGAGCTGCCCTGTGGCGTAAGTCAGAGCAATTATTTGTATGTTTTGGGTCACTCAAAAGAGGGTGCCCTGCATCTAAACAGGTTATGAGCAAGTGGATAGTCGAGGCTATTTCACTAGCTTATGAAGCGGCCGGTCAGCCTTCACCTATGGCTGTACGGGCCCATTCTACTAGGAGTATGGCGGCCTCTACGGCCTTAATTTCAGGGGTTTCCCTTCCTGATATTTGTAATGCGGCAGGATGGTCCTCTCCGCATACATTTGTCAGGTTTTATGACCTTGACCTCTCCACTCCAGGGGATAGGTTGCTTGCTTCTTAGTGTGCGCAATGGACTTCACACAGAACGGGCATTTGTCACTATGGCGTAGTGGGTATGGGGTTCCCACCGCGTCTCAAACGCAGCTCGAGTTCCCTTGAAAGGGAACGTCTCAGGTTACGTATGTAACCCTGGTTCCCTGATAGGGAACGAGACGCTGCGTTTGCCTGCCATACTTCCTGCACACCCTGATCGACTTGCTTCAGACTTTTCAGAAGCTGGCGCGGTCTGTTTGCAAGGGTGCTTTATAGTTTCCTGGTCTATGACGTCACCTATGACGTATCGGGCTTCCATTGGACTGATTTTACACGTGCTTCATGACGCAATCACGCAGAGCGTTCCCACCGCGTCTCAAACGCAGCGTCTCGTTCCCTATCAGGGAACCAGAGTTACATACGTAACCTGAGACGTTTTCCTACATCTTGAAACTTTCAGGTTTATAAATGGGGGTGGTAATCTTTGAAGGATGAACAAATAATGTTTTGGTAATCACATTAAAAATAACATTTAAATATATATTTATATAATATTTGAGTTTTGAAGTGCAACATTAAATCCATGTTCATTCACGGCACAATGTTTCTACTGGTTTCCACGTCAGCCCTGTTTGATCTGTGGCGAATTCAAATGTTTTCTTCTTCACTGGATCTCTTAGCACAGTGTCGCTTGATCTCGCGCTCCACAGATGTTGCTGGTCCGAACTGATAAATGGTCCATTAAAGGGTTAGTTCACCCAAAAATGAAAATTTTTATTTTAACGACGAAAAGTCGTTATTTTTGTTTGTTTTTTCGCACAAAGAGTATTCTCGTTGCTTGATAAACTTATAGTTGAGCCACTGTTGCGACATGGAATATTTAAACATTTTCTTTAATGACTTTCTGGGCCGTCAAGTTTCATTCCCTTAGGGAGCCTATGTAGCAGTCATGAACCTCTCAGATTTAATCATAAATATCTTCATTTGTGTTCCGAAGACGAACGAAGGCCTTACGGGGTTGGTACAGCATGGGGGTGAGTAATTAATGACTTAATTTTCATTTTTGGGTGAACTAACCCTTTAAGCACAATATAATGAGTAGCGCAGTTTCGTTCCGCTTTCATTACGTTTGCCATTTGATGTTGCGCAACGTTGTGGTGGTCGCGCCAGCGCGGATTTTGTCTGCAGGAAAAATGGTCCTAGGAATCGTTCGGTTTGTATGCGTACCGAACCAGAATAATTACGAATACATGTACCGTTACACCCCTAATTTACATATATCCGAGTCCTGATCGGGAGGTAACGTCCGATTCCGATCGAGTCTGAAACCACGTGATCGGGCCCGATTTCCGATCGCGCGATCGGATCGGGACATCCCTAAAATAAATACACGAATGAGAGTATAACGATGGTTAAGATGCCTGCATATATATATATATATATATATATATATATATATATATATATATATATATATATATATATATATATATATATATATATATATATATATAGGATGCATTAAATTGATAAAATTGATCGTTATGCTGAACAACTGCTATACTCTGTTAATTCTATACAGCTGTCAGCAAGGGGTAGAAAAAAAAGGCGTAAAATAAAAGAGATGGATCTATCAGTAAGCAGTACTTTAAGCAAAATAAACTCAAAATTACACCATCAGGTTGTCTGGAAACAAAGACACGGGAAACAGAACAAAACCTATACATTGACGAAATCTGACAAAGACACAAACAGGGCTATAAATACACAGGACACTAGGGACTAAGCAAGATAAATACTAAGACACAGGTGAGACACATGAGGGCAAATCAAAAACCCTGGCAACAGTGGGGTATTCCAGAAAGAAAGTTATGTGACATTCCCCGGGGTAGACAGATAACCTCAACTTTCGGTTCCAAAAACGGAAGTAACATTCAGGGCATGCAAGTAGCTATATCAACTTCTATATCAACTTATTCTCTGAACATAACCTGCTTTTTCTTAGCATCCGTTTCCATGGTGACTTGTCGATTCCTCGCTCTGTTGAGAATGTCTTGTGTGTTAACCGTGAACATACTCTGGGTTAGCTGAACTCCCAGATGCGTTTTTGGAACCAGCATGCCCTAAGTAAGCAAGGTTTGGGTTAATCAACCGGGAGTTTAGCAACACAACTGATTTCAACATTGATGATAATATTAAAGTCCCTGTAAAGGCAATTCTAAAAAAAATTCTAAACTCATTATAAATGTTAGAAATCTGTTGCTAAAACATATTACAAAGACTGTGAACTGTGAATTACTGAATTGTGGAGTTAGACCGTTAAACAGTTTTTCACCATTGCTATTTTCCGGATTTTTTGGGCGGGGCTAAAACGGGGCTCGATGACGCCATGGAGCCCCTGAGCTCCTGGACACGCCCCTACTTGATGACGCACTGAGGCCACTGAGGCTGGCCCCTCCCCTAACGACCACATTCGCATCAGTTCGCCGCTCGATTACTGTCAGTACTATTAGTTACTACAGCCTACAGTTTGCTAGCTAGCTATGCCTTCGACACGGAAATGCGTAGGCTACTACCTGGATGCGATCATTTACTAAACAGATCGTGTCTTTATTTAAATTTCCTAAAAACGATCACATCAAGAAGAGGTGGATTAATTTTGTGAAGAGCCAACCTTGATGGAGAGCTGAGGATCACCGCCAACACCCGCCTCTGTAGTGATCATTTTACACGGGATAGTTTCATAAACTTTCGTCGGAGACAACTGGGATTCACTGATAATCCGCTGTTACTGGTAAATAGGGCCGAACCGACTATCTCCCGCCTCGGCCTTCATCCTCCCGTCCCGAAAGCAGTATCACCTAATATTACCATCGGCAGCTTTCCCGCGAGTAGGCGTGGATTCAGCGCAGCCAGCGGACACGCCCCCAGCGTTTGAGAACAGAGAATACTGCTAATTTTTTCAAGATTTTGATAGCTTATTTTATGTACTTGCCGGAATTTTTTATCATTCAAATTTGGCTGGGTGGCTAATAACACATTTTTCTTTGGTGTGACAAACTCAGAACACATACTTAATTTTGACTTTAAAGGGACTTTAAGAACAATTTCTTAAAGGGATATTTCACCCAAAAATGAAAATTAGCCCATGATTTACTCCCCCTGAAGCCATCCTAGGTGTATAGGACATTCTTCTTTCAGACGAGTACAATCGGAGTTGTATTAAAAAATGGCCTGGCTCTTCCAAGCTTCATAATGGCAGTGAATGGCTGTATGTCTTAAGTCCACCAAAGCGCATCTATTCTTTATTAA
This sequence comes from Tiaroga cobitis, assembly GCA_030578255.1. NCBI lineage: Eukaryota > Metazoa > Chordata > Actinopteri > Cypriniformes > Leuciscidae > Tiaroga > Tiaroga cobitis. The sequence continues at coordinate 37,783,017 of CM060592.1, read as the reverse complement.
AGTGCTCCATGCGTCTCCGGGGGTGAATAAAGGTCTTCTGAAGTGTAGCGATGTGTTCCTGTAAGAAAACTTTATCGAATAAAATAGCTTCCGGCAGACGGCCGAACACATCGATTTACGCAAAAAGAGTAACCCTTGAACTTGACGCACAATGTAATGACGGCAATTGAAGCCTCTCGCTGTTCAAACAAACAGGGCTGGGCAACCACGTTCGTCATTACGTTGTGCGTCAAGTTCAAGGGTTACTCTTTTTGCGTAAATCGATGGTAGTTATTTTAGTCTATATTTTAGCAGAAAGTGTGACAACTAGCCCATCTCCCCTATATCTATTGTGCTTTCCCCAAGACAGGAGGCATTAATAAACATTGGCTTTTATGGTGTGATCTCAACTCTGTGAGACTTCAGCGCCTCCCTCTCCGCAGGACGCCTTCCAGCTTACCCTCATCACCAGCCAGGATCCCTGTAAGCACTGGGAACCAGCCAGCAATTCAGAGATACATATCCAAGGCTAAAGAAAGTGAAGAATTAGTCTGTGTTGTGGATGGTCTCCCAGGAGCACAACATGTGAAAGAAATTCAATCTATATTGTATCAATGTGGTTTGCTAATATTTTGCTGCGATTTTGTTTGCATATTTGCCTACAGGTCAACAAGCAGTCAGAAACTTTAAAAAACAATTTAATGGCGAGTGTTAGTTTTGAACCCTACACACTCACACACATGAGCACACAATATCAATATCACAACTGTTAAAGCACTTGAGATGGATACAAAAATCCCACTTGACCCATAGTGTAGGCGGGGGGCGACATCTTATTAACGGATTATCCGTTATTAAGCATTCAGTCCGCTAAGTTGCAAATAAGACTTGAGATTGTAGAGCTCTTAAAGCCTGGGGTCAATAAACGGGCTCTAATAAAGGACGAACGTTCTCCTCAGGACATGCAGATCAGTCAGCATGTATATTTCAAGGAGGAGTGCACATCCTGAAATTGGCCCAAAAATAAGAAGGAAGAATTTAATCAAGGTCCTAAACTCTGAATAGTGCGAGTCAAGATCTAAGCGTGAAATCTCGTTTGCACCATAACCCCGGAGCGTCTCAAACATCTTCTTCTCCAAAAGCTCTGAAAACAAGTAAGGTCTGTGATTGAGTCATTCATCCCTTTCAAAAAGAAATATTCAAAACCCTAAATAAAAAAAGATCTCTGTTTCAACACAGTAGTAAAGAAAGATGGAGAAACGTAATGCCTTTGGACAATTTCAATTAATCTCTTGATTTAAGGAAAATGCTGGAGGGAAGGAATAAAACTCCTTAGAGTTTTTCAGCCTGGCCTTTTATCAAAGGGCAGTTTCAATATTCCTGCAAAAAAGAGAAAGATATTAAATATAGACAGCTACGCAGTCTAATCTTAATAGTAGTTACAGTAGGATCTTCATTTAAATACTGTCCTGGTTTGATTCTTCTGAATTCCTCAAGCAGTATGAATGAACAATGGGTTTCTTATTATTTGAATTTTAGGAGAAAGGCTTATAAAAAGTTTTTTAATGTAGTTCATCATTTTGTTGTGGCACACCAGTGTTTCCCTACACAACAGACACAGCACGAACCACGATATTTGATTCGTAAAAAAAAAAAAAACTTTTTTAAACTGGTTCTTTTTAAAATGTTATTCAAAAAGTTTCATAAAACACGCCTGGAGCATTGTTTAGCATTTTCTTGCAGACAAAATCCTGTCACAGAAAGCTTCTTGGTTTGAAAGTGACTTTGATGGACATTGATTACCTGCAAAATTACCTGCAAATTGCTAAGGTGACTGCGCCTTTAGCGGTTCAAATCAGACTCACTCAGTCAGCAAAGCAGTTAAAGCCATTACTGAGTTCAAAACCAACTCGCTGTCACTTAACACAATAAAGACAGTCACTTGTTGCCACCTACTGGTATAAAGATGTAACATGCAGAAAGTGATAGGAACGGACCAGTTACTGTTGGACTGTCAGCACATCTGGAAAACTCGACCAATCAAATTTGAGGAGTGCAACTAATTGTTGTTTCTATCTTATCTTGCAATGCAGAAGTCAACTTTCTTTGAATGTGCGAGACTTCCGATTCAGTAAAACTATTTGCGTTACAAATCAGTGTGTTTTAATTCAAATAAAATAATAACACATACCAGTTTGCAATAGAGTGGTGCAGGTATGACATAACTTATAGGCCAATCGGCAGTTAGCATCACGCTGATTCCCTCAACGAAAACCCAATAGGATTTTCCCATATGGATTTTGGATTATTGCTAAAAACAAGCTCTGTGATCAGCCAAAGTTTATGATACTTGCACATTTTGTCCATCACGATAATGATCACAGATGAACACAACTTTTATGAATTTTGAAGCCTAAATGCAGCTGCCAGAAATAAGCTAAAGGTAGGCTACAAACGAACTACATCACGGTCCCATGAATTCAATGTCACCATCACTAAACTTCTGACAACTCTTTCAGTTTTTATCTAAAAACATTTTCCCAGAACGTTGGAGTTAGAATAGTTTGTAAGAACACAATTATAACCATAACGAGGCTGTAAATACGGACTTTGTAAATCCATTTACCTTTTCGGTGTGATGACGTTTAATCTCCTCGACTGCCTCTGTAGTCACATTTACTCTGTAGTCACATTTAGTCACTTGTTAGACACGTAACGGCTTAAAAAAATCACGAGTGAAGTAATATTGATGTATTTTATGTCATAGAATGAAACGTGAGAGTTTCTTGAGCTTGTGTTCACCACAGACCTGATTCCAGCCATTTAACATAAACCCCATTCAAAAAGAAAAACTGGAAGCAAATGACATTGGAAGCCTCGCACATTTAAGATGGCAGGATGTCAAATCACTTATTTGTGGGGTGCTCTTGCACCAGCTGAGCAACTGTCATTGAGATGAATGGGAATCAGGAATCAGTCTGGGCTGTCCGCCTCTCTGGGGGATTTATAGAGACTTTTGGGCACTTGACCACAAGCCCATCTTAACTGCATTCTGACTCAGCTCATTCTTTTTCTTCCAGTGTGCAGCTCAGTTGATAGGTTCCAGTCCATGCGATCATGATCCTTAAATGGATATGGAGAAGATGAAAAAGTGTACGTCAAATGCTCACTCCCCCCCTCAGGCAATGTCTTCTTTTATTCGCTGAGGAACTTGGACGCATAAATCGCAGATGGGCTTTTCTTATAACACTGCACCTCTGATAGGGTATTATTATTTTAGGTTTAGAACAATCGAAATACAAGATCAATATAAAAATAATTAAAAGAACAAAGATACATTAGGATCAAAATAATATGATCTTTCCATCAGCAAAAACAATAATGTTTGAAACAAACTGTCACATCATCATATTGGAAAAAAGTGCTGGCTTTCAAAGTTATTTAGAAGTGTTCTTCTGATGAGAGGGAGTAGCATATGGTGTCATTTTTATCCAGATGTTGTATTTCAGATCCAATATTGGTTTTGAGAGCATGTTGTGTTCACAGTCGGTGGTGACATCATGTGTCCTTTGATGCTCCAACCCACCTCACCTGGATCCTACTGTACTATAGTCTGGTGTGTCATCAAAGCTCCCTCTCAGTGATCAACATTTCATCAAAGCAAAACTCTTCCAAGACCTGCCACAACCAGGTGATACTCAATAAAATTTATGTGACACTTATGAGGGACATTTATTGTAAAATTCCAGACTTAAAATGTCTGTCATTTCCAACTAATTAAACTAATGGACTTTAAGTCCTTCATAAGGACTTATGCAATCTTCAAATTAGATTTTTGCCCATGTGAACATGAGTCATATTAAGATTGCATAAGTTCTTAATTGTATACAAAAAGGGGTGATTTAAGGTGTTTATCAGTAGCTTTAAAAGAATACAAATTTACATAGGAAACAAGGAAAGAAACTCTCCTCCTATCTGTTATTGGTTGGACAAAAAATAGCCCCACCTCAAACTTGTGCCATTGGATCAGCTAATGTTGCTATGCTGGGCTGATAAGTCCTGCGTCTCAATGTCCATACTATCCATCCTAAACATGTGAGATTAGAATAAGTGTGTCCTAAAGCATGGTATGGTAAATAGAGAATGCAGGAAGTCCCCGGATGGTCTACTATTTCCGGTGGATTTCCGAAGTGTGGATCCATGCTCACTATAACAGCTAATATTGCCCAAAACCCATTGCGTTTTGGAGGAGGAATTACAAACACAAGTAAAAAGTGTTTGTAAAAAAGTTTTTAAAAAAACTACAAAACACAGCAGATATGCACAACCGACGGTGAGAGGGTCAGATAAAGGTTTGAGTGACTAATCAAAGTTTAACCTGATAAAAAAAAAAATATATTAAATGCTATCCGTGACGTGTTATCTTCCATCTGCAATAACAAAGTGGACTTTTATAAAGATCCGTTTGGCCATTAACTTTTAAATGCATCATTATGCATTAACAGAGCCGGACAGTAACAGAGTACATTTACTTACAGTACTTAAGTACAATTTTGAGGGATCTGTACTTTACTCGAGTATAATTTTTGTGGAGTACTCATGACTTTACTCAAGTACATTTGAGAGGCAAATATTGTACTCTTTACTCTTTACTACATTTCTATCCATAACCGTGAGTACCCGTTCTAAAAAAATAAAAAATGGAAAAAAGAAAAATCTCGGAAATCCTCAATGTGTTGTTTCCCTCTCAAACTTGATTGGATTGTGCAGGCGCCACTGATTGGGACAGCCTATCAGCAATCACCTTCAGCTTTCCGCCAAAGTCAACTCCATGGTCAGATTGAGATAAGAGACGAAACCATGGACGAAGCAATGGATGAAGACCCAGCAGGTCCATCCCGTGAATGTGCCAACCCGTGGCCCCACCTCGCCAGACTATTTCAATTTTCTGAATTTTCTGAAATTTTCTTAAATGTTAAATAAAGCAACATGGTAAAAAGATGAAAATGACTTGATTTTACTTTCAATTCCTTTTACATTCTCCAAGGTATTAACATTAACATTTTTCATAACTCCATGTAGGACGTTTCTGTACATAAATGTAAGCACTGTGGCAGTAGTAATGCAATATTTAGAAAATGTACTCTTGTACTCTTGATACTCAAGTACTTTTAAAAACAAGTACTTAATTTTACTTAAGTAGACATCTGACTGTAGTACTTTTACTTGTACTTGAGTAAAATTTTGCAAGGGGTATTTGTACTTTTACTCAAGTAATGAAGCTGTGTACTCTGTCCGCCTCTGTGCATTAATATGAGGAGAGTCTCTACATGAAAGACCCGCGACTGCAGATCAACGTGCTACTGTATTTCTCTACGATACGGTAGGATGTTAAATTAAATGAAATGTGGAGGATTTTAACTGTGACAAGATGATTGACAAGATGATTGACCCAAAGCTTAGCTACACACTCAAAAGTATCTACTTTTTCTTCACAAAAAAAGAGTATACTTTTAGGGCATAGTATAAGTAGGTGAATTGGGACGCAGCACAGGATTCTAAAACAAATGTTTAGATAGTTTTAGATTGTTTAGATAGTAACGCTGCAGGAGAAAGTATTCTTACTATTAAAAATCACGTTTTTAATGTTGTTTAAATGTCTATGTGGTGTTTTTATTATGTATTAAGACAAACCACGTGCTATTCATAAGTGAACACCATTGCTGAGTATTTTCTCCTTAAACTGCAGTGAACCAAAGACGGTCTCAAAAACACGGTTTAAAATTACTGGTGTTTCTAATGTCACAAACTACCTTGTAACCAATCACGTCAACGTGCAGGATTTTTCATATCATTATAACTATGTTCTGAAGCTGAGGAGTCTCAAGAGAAGCCAGGTTATCCCGGTAAATTGTTCTGTTGATATGAATCGGGTATATTTAGCAATAAAGGCTATGCGGGTGAATTATGTAAATGGTGTGTATTACTATGCTATGATAAATCGATAAATATGCCTTGGGTTTCTCCACTGATGCTCTAAGTTGTTCAAAGTATTTCTGAGGATACTGATTTTTAAAAAGCAGCTGTCCAACTCTAAGATGGCAAACGGGAACATGGTTTGTGTAACATTAGCAACATGTTAGTAGCTGTTTGATAATGTAGTCAAGCAAAAGGCTAATCAAATGAATTACCATTATGTGTCCGACGTTGTAGAGAGTGTATAAAACACATTACCATTCTGATTTATCGACTTGCATACGACCCTGTATGAGTGAGAGGAGGTAGGGCTCATTTGCATATTCATGGCTCTGCCTATAGGGTGTAGAGTTACATTCAAGCTATTTTAAGGCATGAATAAATTTACACAGGAAAAACATTCAAATATGCCATTTTGGTGATCAAAGATATAGTTTTTAGGGATAAAATTATTGACTGCAAGGGGACTTTTTTAAAAAAATGACACTTTTTTATATTTAATTGGCTTATGAGTCTAATACAGCAATTTATTTATAACCTTGAGGTATTTTCAAGATCTAAGTAAACTGTTTAAGTCTATCACACACTATGATGACATTTGAATGGCAATTTGATTCAATGACTTCTGCACATGTGGGTTTCAATGCCATCTTCTTTGGGTGGAGGCTTTTAGCTTGCCCTATTAAATGGTCTCCAAGGTTTATCTCAAAACAATGTTATGTTGTAATTGTTTCTGTGTGAGGAGGAGTGCGAATTCAAACTCATTAAAAGTTAAGTATACAATCACACCTCCTCTTTTATCTCCACCAAAGTACTCCCTAGTGGGATTAACGGTGGATAGTAAAAGTTCATAAAGATATTGAGTGAGTTTTATAATGAGTTTAAAATATATTTTCATATAACATAATTTGTAATTTAAACTGAAATTCCCCAGATACAACAGTAAATGTCTCCTAGTCAGACTCTGTCAGACATTCGAGAAAGACCTACAAAATTGACCTTGAAAGAGCAGATTCTGAGAGATTCTGTCCACATAGCCTATCACTTCATCTATCTGAAATATTGATTAATAATGCAGAATTATGAAAGTAAAGCTGCTGCAATAATTCTACCGAGACAAGTAGCCTAGGCTACTAGATATACAGGGCAGGGCTCGACAATAAGGACTGCCCGATGGCCCAGGGCCAGTGTAAACGACAGTCGGGACAGTTGACGGAACTGTCACTTGCCCCATCGGGTGTGACAATTGTATATCGTCTATGATATCGTAATTGTTGATTTAACGATCTGATATTATCGAGTATGTTCCTCTCTTTACAAAAACACACCCATTGAGTGCACGCATATATACTACGTGATGCCTAGTCTTGTGGATTAGACTAGCGCGCGTGCACATTTAGAGTGTACGCTTTTACTGCGTGATTTAGTCTATTAAAATGCATGTAGAATGCCCCCAGATTCAAGATAAGGGGCAAAAATGCCACTTTGTGTCTTATATATTTATATAATTTAATATAACGTTATATTATACGAAGAGCGCCATTTTTCTCCAAATATCAGCATGATTACAAAAGTTAAACTAGTTAATATTAAGTGACTCACATTTTAGACGCCTGTTTTGCTCTATTCCGCCAACGAAAATAGTTCCAAACAAAGTCTACAGCACTGTTTTGCGTCCCTGAGTAATACACAACGGTGTATACTGAATGAATCAGCCTTTTGAACGAATCAGCTGATTCAATGACTCACTCATTAAGACAGTAAATGCTTAATTCCTGAATGAATCAGCCGTTTGAATGAATCGGTTGAATCTCAATGACTCACTCATAAGTGTGACTTGCTGCCACTTCCTGGCGGGTTTAATTTCACATTTAAAGTATCTTTTCAATTTTTAAATAATTTCAAATAACAGTATAGGCCTATAATGTTATATATTTTCAACATTTCAAAACATTATTTATGCACCTTTAACTGCTCTTCACTGATTAACTTTAAAGGTCCCCTGACATGGGGTTATTTTATTATTTTGTAATGTTTCCTGGGTTGCCCTTATAATGTTAGTATGTTGTTTAGATAAAAAATAGTCATAATTTAGAAATAAAAGGCATTTTTCCTAGCCTGATTTTAGCCTCTGATTTGAACGAAGGGGCGTGTCTGCTGTGGGATTCAGTGTAACCAGCCACTGCTGTGATTGGATAACATGCTTGCATAGGAAATAGCTAAATATTACATGTGAAACTCTCTCGAATACTTTTACTACAGCTATTATACGTTTTTACTATTACTGCTATTGAGATTAACGAATCGTGAGAAGTTTTTAAAGTATTTAGATCTATTCCCATCACATAAAATGTTGCCGTGATGAGCATTGAGCAAGCAGATGACAGTCTGTTGATCGCAAGTTCCCTTTCGTTGTCACTCCGAGTTCCGTCGGATGACGAAGAATGGGGGTTTCGCTTAGAAAGCCTATCCACTTCGAGTAATACAAAACGAGCCAATGGCAAAGAAATGCCATGGGTCTGCAGAATTGGCATGGAGCAGCTCCGCCCCACCTCGTGGGTATAAAGGGCGGAAATTCCAGCAAAGCAGTATGTTGTTTTTCGCTTCGGAGCCAAGTTCATCCTTCGTTCCACAAGCCATTCCTGATATTGTTAGTTCTACAGACGAGCGAGATTCTCTGGTGTTGGTGTGACGGCGATCTCCGGCGAGCGCGCGCTTCCTGCCTATCTGTCTGTGATTTGACAGCGAGTGTGTGTCTCCCCGGGCGCTTCAACACAGTCAGAGTTTCTTTTCTCTCACAAAAGAGCTTGCACGTGGCACGTCTTTTTAAAGATGCATCGCCCGTGCACTTCTGGTTGCGGTAGACTCGTTGACATCTCTGATGGGCACGAGCGTTGCATAGTGTGTTTGGGCATTGATCACGCTAGAGCAGCGCTCGTGGATGACTCATGTTTTCTCTGCGGGAACATGACCATCGCAACATTACGGTCGAGACTCAGTGATCTCGCAAGAGTGAGAGTCCCCTCATCCACCCCCCGTTCTACTGGTTCTAGAAATAGAGCTGGTACTTCGGCTGGTGGCCAGGGTGATCTGAGGGTGACGGTTTGGAACAAAGCGCCGACTACCAGTCCGTGCCCAGCCGCACCCTCTCCAGTGTTGCAACCCGTGAGTGCTCAGGGGATTTCCTGAGCCATCTTCGGATGCCCCACGGATTTCCTTTGGCGCTCCAGAGGAGGACGCGATGTCTATTGCAGCATCACAAGGTGGGTCTGAATCTTCTGGAAGTGAAGACTCAGCGCAGCTGCCACCTGCCGGTGTGCATACGGTTGTGCCTGAGTCGGATCCGGAGATGACGGCCATGCTTGCCCGGGCCGCCGCGAGCATCGGGTTAGAGTGGTCCCCTCCACCCTGTCCCGAGCGCTCGCGGTTGGATGATTGGTACTTGGGTAAGCCCGCGGACCCCCGTCCGCGTCAAACCCCAATACCTTTCTTCCCGGATGTGCATGATGAGATCTCGAAGTCCTGGAAGACCCCCAGCTCTTCCCGTGACCGCTCGTTGGTCTCATCCGCCTTTCCTCCCCTCGATGAGGCGGCTGCCCGTGGGTGCACTGGGCTCCCCCCGGTTGAACGCTCTGTTGCGATGCAACTGTGTCCTCAGAGCGCTTCTTCTCATGGTGAGCCTAAGCACCCATTCAAAGCCTGTAGGTACTCGTCTACACTTGTGGCGAAGTCCTACAGAGCGGCGGGACAGGCAGCCACCTCTTTGCATGCCATGGCCATTCTGCAGCTCTACCAGGCCCAGATGCTCAGGGACATGCACGAGGGTAGGATAGACCCAGGGCTCTTCAATGAGCTGCGCGCCGCCACCGACCTTGCTCTCCGAGCGATGAAGGTGACCGCACGCTCCCTGGGTTTGGTGATGTCCACAGCCGTGGTCCAGGAGAGACACCTGTGGCTGAATCTTGCTGATATGCGGGATGCCGAGCGGTCTCGGCTGCTCGACACCCCCATATCACAAGACGGCCTCTTCGGCGGAGCAGTCGAGGACTTCGCCCAACAGTTCTCGACTGCACAGAAACACACTGAGGCGATCAAGCACATTCTGCCCCGACGGCCCGCTGCTGCCTCCACCCAGCCGACCGGGCAGAATACTCAGTCTGTTCGCCGCCGAGGGCGCCCTCCTGCGGTTCCCGCCCCTCCCGCCCGGCCCAAGCAGCAGCCGTCACCTGGGCCCGGTCGTGGAGGAAGCCGCAAGAAGGCGCCCCAGCCCTCTCCTGCCCCGCCCCCCGCTAAACGCCGGGCCAAGCGGCGCTCCTGAGACGGGCTGCTCAGGGATGATGATCACTTCTCGGGAGATGGTAGCAGGACCACTCCTTCCCCCGGTGGAGGGCCGGGGGAGAAACTTTTGTTCCACCGCTGCTCACCCACGGGTGGGCAGCACCCTTATGTGGTTAAAGAAAGAAGTGACACATTCATCCCTGAGCACACAGAGTTCTCGGACGACACGGTGCGCCGCCCCCGGGCCGTGCACCCCTCGTCCTCCTCTGTCCCAGAGCCGGATGACAGTGCGCGCCGTCCCCGGACCGTACCACTCTCATCCTCCTCTGACGCCAGACCCCTGGCAGAGCAGACCCCCGTGCAACGTTCGTCCTTCCCTGGTCTGCTCTGTCAGGACGCGGTCAATGACTGTGCCCCCACACCGGGCCGCTATGCTGTCCACGTCTGGGCCAGTCATTCCGCCTCGCTGCACCACCGGTGGGAAGTCTGTAGTTCGTTTGATCCCGCTGGTACAGTCGTTGGGAGCTTGGCAAGAGCTTCCCAACCTGTCCCGCTGGGTCGCTCGAACAGTCAGGCTCGGCTACGCGATTCAGTTCGCGCGGTCTCCTCTCCGCTTCAGGGGAGTCCGCTCCACTATGGTCGGTGGCAATGCCCCTATCATGAGAGCGGAGGTTGCTACCTTGCTGGCGAAGGGTGCGATCGAGACTGTCCCTCCAGCCGAAATGAGGTCCGGCTTCTACAGCCCGTACTTCATTGTCCCCAAGAAAACTGGTGGGTTACGGCCAATCCTGGATTTGCGCGTGCTGAACCGCTCCCTTCACAGGCTGCCGTTCAAGATGCTAACCGCCAAATGCGTTTTCGAATGTGTGCGGCACCAGGATTGGTTTCCAGCGATCGACCTGAAGGACGCCTACTTTTATGTCTCCATTCTCCCTCGACACAGACCGTTTCTTCGGTTTGCTTTCGAGGGGCAGGCATATCAGTACGCAGTTCTCCCTTTCGGGCTAGCCCTGTCTCCTCGCGTCTTCTCGAAGGTCGTCGAGGCAGCCCTTGTTCCCCTCCGGGAACACGGGGTTCGCATCCTGAACTATATCGACGACTGGCTGATTCTAGCTCACTCTCGAGATCAGCTCTGCGAACACAGGGACTTGGTGCTCCGCCATGTAGCCCGTCTGGGCCTTCGGGTCAACTGGGAGAAGAGCAAACTTTGCCCCGTGCAGAAGATCTCTTTTCTCGGTATGGAGATCGACTCGGTCGCCATGTCCGCGCAGCTTACGACCGAGCGCGCACAATCACTGCTGACCTGCCTGAGACAGTTCGAGGGCAAGACTGTGGTTCCACTGAAACTTTTTCAGAGGCTCCTGGGGCATATGGCATCTGCAGCCGTGGCAACGCCGCTCGGATTGCTTCATATGAGACCGCTTCAGCTGTGGCTTCGCGACCGAGTCCCGAGGTGGGCATGGCATCACGGCACCTTCCGAGTACCAGTTACTCCGACCTGCCGTCAGACCTTCACCCCGTGGTCGAACCTCAGTTTTCTACGGGCCGGAGTGCCTCTGGAACGAACTTCGCGGCATGTTGTTGTAACGACAGATGCCTCTGCCACGGGCTGGGGCGCCATGTGCAACGGACGTGCTGCCGCGGGCTGCTGGACAGGACCCCACCGCTTATGGCACGTCAATTGACTCGAGTTGCTGGCTGTACAGCTCGCCCTGCGCCGCTTCCGAGCCGTGCTCAGGGGCCAGCATGTACTAGTCCGTTCAGACAATACCGCGACTGTAGCGTACATCAACCATCAGGGTGGTCCTCGCTCCCGCCGTATGTTGCAACTCGCACGCCACCTCCTCCTATGGAGTCAGAAGCATCTGAGGTCGCTTCGTGCCATTTATATCCCCGGAGTTCTGAACTGTACAGCCGACGAGCTCTCACGGCTTCAGCCCCTCCCTGGAGAATGGCGACTCCATCCCCAGTCGGTTCAGCTGATTTGGGACCAGTTCGGGGACGCACAGATAGATCTGTTTGCCTCTCACGACTCGACCCATTCCGCCCAGTTTTATTCCCTGACCGAGGGCACGCTCGGCACGGATGCTCTGGCGCACAGCTGGCCGCGGGGCCGCAAATATGCGTTTCCCCCAGTGAGCCTTCTTGCGCAGACCCTGCGCAAGGTCAGGGAGGACGAGGAGCAGGTCATTTTGGTCGCGCCTTACTGGCCCCCCAGGACCTGGTTCCCCGAACTTGTAGACAGAACGCAGTGTTTCAGGACCTCAGACCAGCTCTTTGTCTCCAACTTGTACTACAGCACCTCCTTGGCCGAATCCTCTGAGGAAGGACCTCCTTTCTCAGGGACGGGGCACCCTATGGCACCCGCATCCCGATCTTTGGAACCTCCACGTGTGGTTCCTGGACGGGACGAGGCAGGTTTGAGTACCCTACCACCAGCGGTGGTGGCTACCATCACTTCTGCTAGAGCTTCGTCCACAAGACACCTCTACGCGTTGAAGTGGAACCTCTTCGTCAGCTGGTGTTCTTCTCACCGAGAAGACCCCCGGAGATGTTCGATCGGTGTCGTGCTTTCCTTTCTTCAAGATGGGTTGGAGCGAAGGCTGTCTCCCTCCACCCTCAAGGTCTATGTCGCCGCCATTGCCGCACAGCACGACCTTATAGAAGGTAAGTCTGGGTTGGCAGTAATTGCATATTCCCTTAAAAACCTTGGGATATGCTCCCCAGTGTACCTTGGTATTCCTGTGCTAATAGGAGTCTTTCGTCCATGCTGTCTCACGACAGGGATCTCAGATTACGCAGGGCACTGGAAGACAGCCGAGAAGGTGGCGTGATTAGACTGGTATCCCCATTCGTCGTCATCCGACGGAACTCGGAGTGACAACGAAAGGGAACGTCTCGGTTACGGATGTAACCCTCGTTCCCTGAGTAGGGAACGGAGACGTTCCGTCTTCCTGCCACTTTCCGCTGTACCGCGGGGATCGCCTGAGCTCAGTCTTGGCTCCTCAGCGAGGAAACATACTGCTTTGCTGGAATTTCCACCCTTTATACCCACGAGGTGGGGCGGACCTGCTCCATGCAAATTCTGCAGACCCATGGCATTTCTTTGCCATTGGCTCGTTTTGTATTACTCGAAGCGGATAGGCTTTCTAAGCGAAACCCCCATTCGTCGTCATCCGACGGAACGTCTCCGTTCCCTACTCAGGGAACGAGGGTTACATCCGTAACCGAGACGATCTGTTGATCTGCAGTCTCTCTAATGCTTTCACCAATGCAAACACGATGATGTACATACTGTAAGAGCTTCGTTGTGCAGTGTAACGTGCGTCATTGATTTCATAACAGTTGTCCAGATAAACTCGCGCTGTGTGGAAAGATTGTTCTTTGATCGCTTTATTTTCATCCTACTAAAAGAAACGATGTGAAGTTGATATTTTAGTCACTGGCTTGACTTATGCATAAACAGTATTGAACGATTTTGAGAGAAAGATTACCTGTCTGAACTTGAACAATTAGGCTACACATCAGAAATTGTTGCTTGGTAGCTCGATCGATTTATTTTCAGACGTTCATCGAGGCCAGCTCTGTATAGGCCCAAGTTGAGGAAACAGTCTGTCGGTGAAATGTTTGGACCATACACAACTTTGGGAAGTTGTGTCAGCGCATTTCCAGAGAAAATAAAATTAACCCATTGTTTCTTCAGAGGCTCGGATGAAGGAACTAAAAAATACGTTTGTGTTCATTTGTACATCCGAACACTGATCAACTGCCATGCTTCGCTCGTTTGCAAGCCATGATATCTCTCGAGGAAAAACTCAAATCGCGCTCGCGCGTTCATACTTCCTAGCTCATTTTCTCATGGGCGAGCCAAATTCTCTGGGCGGGCAAGCAGAGAAAGGGGAGGTTACCTTTCCTCCGTATGACGTCATACAGAGGATATTCAAGATCAGCCCTTTCTCAAAGGCAGAGAAAGATAGCTAAAGCTTGGTTTACACCGATTGAAATTTCTAGCCATTAGGGGACCATACAGGCTAGGAGAACTCATATTAATGTTAAAAAAAACCTCAGAAAGTGAACATTTCATATAAGGGGACCTTTAATAAAGGTTGATCTAGTTATAGCTTGTTCTTTGGCTACATTACACTACATTTTGGCTACATTGGTACATAGGCTACATTGGTGGCATAACCTTATTTATTATGGTTACATATTTAAAAAATAACTAAAACAATACTAGGCTTATTTTATAGGCCCATTTTCTTTTCTTTTACAAATTTTTTATTGTGGGGCCACTGAAAATTTTGGCATGCAGGGCAAGTAAAAATTGTAACCAGAGTAGAAAAAAACCTTAGCGTTGAGCCCTGATATATGGCTGCGTTTTCACTTGGCATTAACATGTGACCTGTATCTGGATTCACATTGAAATGACAGGTGTAAGGCTGAGTTTACACTTGGCATTAACATGTAATCACTGTGATCCGATCAAGCAGATCGGATGAGCCAATCAGGACCCGGTGCGTTTACACCTGTCCACATCAAGTGGCTTCTGTATCTGGATAACAGATCGGATCTCGTGAAAAAAAAAAAAAAAAAAAAAAAAAAAAAAAGGATGGCTCTGGTGCAAAGTCGACCTGAAGTGGTGAGTTTTCTTTTAAAAACAGTTTTCAGTCGGGGGACATTTTACAAAACTCGCAAAATGAGGAGGATGAAGAGGCTGCAAGTCCTAATAATGTGCATTGATGCCGAAACGGTACAGAGAAACGTATGGGTCCGAGAACTTTGCCAGCTGTGGTTCTTTACAGAAAATGAATGGTTCTGCAACTTTTAGGTGCGAAGCCAAACATCTATATTTGCGATGTGGGGGAGAGCGGGGCTAGTTGTAACACCCTAGTTGTTTTAAATACTTCCACACATGCTATATCATGATGAAACTTAGTGTATTTTCTAGTTGCCATATCAACCCACAAAAGATTGGACATCGGATAGACGTGCAGGTCATGTCTATATTGGGTCCGTCGGTCCATGACCAATTCTGGACATCTATTCGACGTCCAAACTAGGTCCACTATTTGGACATCCAACCATGACCCAACTTGGACGTCATATTGACTTTCAACATTTGACCTTTTGAACTGGGTAATTTTTTTGGACCTCATTTGGACGTCTATGACAGGTGCAGGAAATTTACAAGATTAATATGCAATATTTTTTTATTTACAAATATCAACATTGTTGTTATCAACATGATTAATACATATGAATACAGATTATTTATAATTATTTAAGATCATTTTCCAAAAACATTTGATTGTCTCAGCAGCAATAATTCAGTAAAAGCAGTAATTCTGTAGCTCAAGAGTGTTGAGATCATGGGTTCCATTCCCAGGGAAAGCAAGAACTGATAGGAATGTAAATGTAAACGCGCCGTGTCCTGATTGGCTAATGATCCGATCTGCTTCAAGCTGTTAGCAATGTGGAAATACGTTTTAAATGTACCACTTTATTAATTCCGCAAGGGGCAATTACAGGGCGCCAAACCAATACAAACTTATTTCAGACATAAACATTACACATAGCCATATTAAAACACATAAAATAATCACATATTATATATTACAATATGCTTAAAATTCAATCACTAATTAAAGGTGCTCTAAGTGATGTCACGCGTTTTTTAGGCCAAAACATTTTTTGTCACATACAGCAAATATCTCCTCACTATCCGCTAGCTGCCTGTCCCCTGAACACACTGTAAAAAAATGCGGTCTCTGTAGACAGCCCAGGCTCCACAAACAGCAACAAAAACAAACTGCGGCGACCCGCTCCACAAAACAAAACAGTGTTCCAGTCTGGGGGTGGGGTTAGTGTTCGTACATGGGGGGTGTGGAGGAGAGAAACCTGAAGAGGGAAGTTAGAATTTTAACTCTTCAAGTTTGATATGGCCGACACACGACCAAAGAGACGGCGTTCTGATGAACAGATTGCAAAAATACAAAGAGGGAAAAGGAGAAGGAACGCATGCCCGAATTTACTCTGGAAAAGCCTTTGAAAGGTGGTGAGAACTCCGCCGGCAGAAGGGCTTCCAATCCGACATTCAGGTAACGTTAGCTCTGTTTTTGCTGGACAGGTGGGTAAATCCAGTTTGGTTTTTCTAAATGGACTTTCATGTTCGCCTAACAAACACAAGGATATAATTAGCTAGAACAATGCAGTCAGCGCTAACTTTGGTGAATACAACATATAGGTTACTAGCAGCTAGCTATCGATCTCTATTGTAAATAATCAAGCAAACTCACAGTAGGGCGACAGTTTGTGTGAATGATAGTTTTCACCAACTATTTATTATGAAATTGAATGTTCATTCATAGCCTATTGACAACTTTGACTACATTTGAAGCTAACGTTATCTTGCTATTATTGCGTCCTGGTATGGGAGCTAAAGTTATAACCTCAGGTGGCGAAACGTTTTATCGTGTTTTTCTGGTAATGTTTCTATTTTTTTTTTTTGCATTATATGAAAGCATTTATCTCACTTGGCGACATTACACCTTGAAAGAAGTATCAGTAAAACTACAGGGGGAGGGGACGGGATGAGGAGGAGGGAAGGTTTAGCTAGCCTCCGTTTTGTTTGACAATACTTTGAATGTCAACAAGAAATGACGTCACCCAGCATCGCTTAGAGCACCTTTAAGACCTGTAACTAATTAAAAGCACATTAAGAGTCCTTTAACAGATTACAAATTTTGTACAGATTACAAAAAACCATTCAGATTACAAAGACGAATGGCCTCATGGCACAAAAGAAGAACTTAATGGCCGTACACTACCTGAAAGCATTATCTCAAAGTTTAAAATACATTTTTTTAAGAAAATGGTTAAATTGCATCATACTTTTCAATAATAATTTCATTGTTATGGTTTTACAAATTTGTATCATTTTTATTGATAGCCTGCTTTTTACTTTCTAAGAGTTTGCTGGTTTAAAGGACATAAAAGGTGGTAAAGATGTGAACTCACATTTAATAATGGACACATTTTCACAAATTGTGAAATGAATAGGGTTTGTTTCTTCTTTTTGGTAATGTTATTTGGTGTTCCCTGTTTGGTGAAACAGTGCAATCATTTCAGTGACTATTAAGAAGTAATCAGGGTCATTGTGAACAAAATGTGAAGGACATTCAATATCACAGGATAACCAGCTCTGAATATGGCTGTCACAGTGTCAGGCTCCATGCTGATGAAGTAACCAAAGCAATATGAACTTGAAACCTGTGTAAATGCAATATGTGTAGGTCTGGGAGGAGTAAGAGGCTGACCGTGACGTGTGTCACATTCTTTATGAGTTTGTAATGCTTAAGAAATATGTTTCACAAAAGCATTTTGCACAATTTTAAACACACATTGCTGGGTTAACCCAGAGGAACTATCCCCATTCAAACATGATCAAATTTATGGGATTGGACGGATGGATGGATGGATGGATGGATGGATGGATGGATGGATGGATGGATCTAAGGAGAGAGAGATTAGTGGGAAATCTCTTCAAAAGTGGAAAACAAAGTACTTTTTGCATACAATTGCAGCACAGTCCAGACCGCTTACAGAGCTGAATGGAGGAAGGTTAATTGACTCCGAGAATAGCCACTGTGAGCTTGTGTATAGGTAGGCTCGGATCCAGGCTCCATCTGGACTCAGCCAGCGTTAGCAGTGCTGCCTGTTACCAGCCTTCATTTGCGACTTAAATAGGCCCTAGATGATGCTTCAGTATAAAAGTGGCCATGTTGGAGTGTAATATTTGAGTATCAGCTGTGCTATCAAACAGAAACAAATAACACTCAAATAGTATCCCACATCAAAAGGAAATCAGGCACTTATGTATATTACCATTTCCTTGCGTCTTTTGCACCCATGAGAAAGAGAACATCTTGATCTGAACATATTTAGCATGAAGAACAAAGAATGTCGAGCAGAGCTTTCTGTCTGCATGTTTACTTTAGTTACAAGTTCAAGTGAGCATCAAGGGTATTCAATCTAATCCAATCCTACTGAAAGACATTCAATCCCTTGTGGAGAATGTGATGACAACTTCATCTGAATATAATCATGTCACATCATCCATCATATAACAGGACAGCACAAAAGAACCAACAATGCAAGAAGCTCTTCTGATATGTGAAGTAATTCTAGCTTCTATTAAGACGTTTTCACAGTCAAAAGGCCCAAGTGTATTGGCTCTTTAAAAAAACATTCAAAGGGATTTAATGGTGTCAAGTGGACGGCAATCATACAAAAAGGTCTACATTCCAAAGCTAAGACAAAAAAAATAATGCAGGTATAATCAAGGTTCCAGTGAAAAGCAGATTGAGTTATTGGTAGTCCACATGTTTTCTTTCCTTTAGTGGTGTCAACAGAGGATGAAAGAAGCTACAGTGGACGCCATGGACACATATGCTAATTATTAGTGAAATCTGGTATCTTACACTATGATCTGCCCCCTGAAAGATAGTTCTAATATGCTTAAGTTCAGAGAAATCAAATTAGGCAGTCAAATCAAATAATTTCTAGGCAGTTCAGAGAAATCAAATCATTAAAAGTTGAATCAGAGAGCTCTAAAGTCAGTTTTCTAAGCTCTAGTGTTGGTTTGGTTACTGTGTTTTGCCTTTGCACAGCAGTGTAAGTTTTTTGTGAACTCATAAAATAGCACGTCATTAATTAAATGGAAATTCGAAACTAATTCCTATTAGAAAGTAAAAACAACCAAGGGCATGCATTTCTAGGCAGATTCTCTTATGAAATGAATATTTTGATATCTAGAATTAGAATAAGAATTAAAATTAGAATGTAGCAATGTCTGCATAAAATATATTTGAATTAAAATTGATTTTAAGTTTAATCTTCTACAAAAATGCAGGCAATTCTCATTATTTATTGTGTGTGTGTTCGTTCATTATTTTATTTATTCATTTATAAAAGACAAAAATTAATACCAACAATGTAACAAGCAAAAACAACATCCAGCTTACTACAATAATTCTTAATATTTAATATATTACTAGTTTTGTCCAATTACATTTTTCAAATGAAAAATAATTCATCAGTCTGAATCCCATAATGCAGTACAATCATTGCTATTTATTTATTTATTTATTTATTTATTACAGGAATATTTTACATTGTAGGTTTTCTGAAGACATCACACCACATCAACAAAAGCCCCTAGATTCTGAGATTGTCTACCAATGGCACTGTTTACTTTCTGATTCATTTGCATCTCTTTTTATATTTCGCTTTTTACCATTAAAGCTTTTTGCATCATATACACGCAAAAACTATATTTGGCGTAGCTAAATGGCACGAGAAATTAAATTCGTGGTATAGATACGCACTGAGTTTTTTAAAACAGCCTTAGGGTCTCGCAGACCCCTAACAGAACATGAGGCTTAACAGCAGACAGTTCATTTCATTCATATGCATTGCGGTGAAAGTCGGTATGATCACATGAAAATTTCATAAATACAGAAAAGACCCCTGCAGTAAAATCCAACACAAGTGAGCTCAGGACTTTCACAAAACATTTTGCTTAATCTAAGGACAAAATATCATCAGTACGAGTTACTTCTGAATATAGGCCTACTGATGGCACTCTTTGTGTTTGGAGTTTTTTTTCCGAGAGTGAAGCAGTAATGAACTGGAGTTATGACATGAGAATATTTCCTGCAACATTCTGAAGTGCCTCTCACA
Organism: Tiaroga cobitis; assembly: GCA_030578255.1. NCBI lineage: Eukaryota > Metazoa > Chordata > Actinopteri > Cypriniformes > Leuciscidae > Tiaroga > Tiaroga cobitis. The sequence continues at coordinate 37,763,043 of CM060592.1, read as the reverse complement.
CCGATTTGATGCTTGCAAGTCTTTCTCCACATCATAAGTATGCTTTCACCACAGACAGATTTCATCATCTCCTCTGTCTTGTTTTTTCTTTAATGAAAACGCTATGCTTATCAAATCTGAATGATGCTAACATGGTTTGAAGAGGCCAAACATCACTGTATAATGCCTAATTACCACAAAAATAAACTAAATTAAAAGAAGTGGTGACTAAAGAGGTCTAACGTTACTCTCCCTCTTGACATTTTGTTTTGCTGTAAGAAACCCTTCATATGACAATAGAAAGAGGCAAGGCTAATCTTATTAAAACTAAAAAGTGTTGAATAGCTAGATTATCAAAATGTAAATTCACAAGATTAGTAGAAAGTCTTCAGCTTGGACTAGATATGCCAGGAATATATTTGTGCTTATAAAATGTATGTCTTTTCTGTTTTTGACAGCTGAGAGCTGGGAAAGAAACTGCATCTTAAAGGAGAACTCCGGCGCAAAATGAACCTTTGGTCTAATAAAACATTGGTACCTAGTCAACCGTTCTCTGAGATTTGTTTTCATGATAATCGAATGCAGAGTTTTATCTCTAAAAACTGTTTAGCGTATAACGCTAGTAATGAGGGCATATAATAAGTAAAAAGAAATCGCTAGTTAATACCACTAACAAGGCTCAAAATAACCCCCCACGAACACAGTAACATAATGAGGGTCCCTACATGCAAAACGAAGCATTGAGAACTTTGTAAGTGTACAGACCGTTTAATAAGAAGATAAAGATAAAGACAGTCCACTTCGTGTATACAGACAGGAGCCATCTTTGGAAAACAGTCTCGACTAGTCAAACCACGAACGACATTCATACAGTTCAGAAGTTCACTGAACTTCATACAGTTCAGCTCACTTAGCACGTCGTTCGTGGTTTGATTAGTCGAGACTGTTTTCCAAAGATGGCTCCTGTCCGTATACACGAAGTGGACTGTCTTTATCTTTATCTTCTTATTAAACGGTCTGTACACTTACAAAGTTCTCAATGCTTCGTTTTGCATGTAGGGACCCTCATTATGTTACTGTGTTCGTGTGGGGCTATTTTGAGCCTTGTTAGTGGTATAAACTAGCGATTTCTTTTTACTTATTATATGCCCTCATTACTAGCGTTATACGCTAAACAGTTTTTAGAGATAAAACTCTTTACATTCGATTATCATGAAAACAAATCTCAGAGAACGGTTGACTAGGTACCAATGTTTTATTAGACCAAAGGTTCATTTTGCGCCGGAGTTCTCCTTTAATATCACTTTGCGAGATGAAGGGTTTGGATATACAGTGCCCTCCACAATTATTGGCACCCCGGTTTAAGATGTGGTCGAGGACTTCTAAAAATTCTCCTTTTTTTTAAAACAACATATAACCCAAATGCAAAAAAAGAGAAAAATCCAACCTTTTATTTAAGTACATTACTTTGGTGGTAAAAAAAAATCACACATTTAGAAAAAAAAAAAAACTTGAAATCATGTGTCCCACAATTATTGCCACCCCTGATGTTAATACTTTGTACAACCCTCTTTTGCCAACAAGACAGCACTTAATCTCCTCCTATAACATTTCACAAGATTGGAGAACACAGAGAGAGGGATCTTTGACCATTCTTCTTTGCACAATCTTTCTAGATCATCCAGTGTCCTGGGTCCTCTCTTATGCACTCTCCTCTTTAGCTCGCCCCACAGGTTTTCGATTGGGTTGAGGTCTGGGGACTGAGATGGCCATGGGAGGACCTTGAGTTTGTGACTGCTGAACCATTTTTGTGTAGATTTTGCCACATGTTTTGGATCATTATCCTGCTGAAAGACCCAATGACGACCCATCTTCAGCTTTCTGGCAGAGGCCATCAGGTTTTTATTTAAAATGTCCTGGTATTTCAAAGCGTTCATAATGCCATGCACCCTAACAAGGTTCCCAGGGCCTTTGGAAGAGAAACAGGCCCACAGCATCACAGATCCTCCACCATACTTCACGGTGGGCATGAGGTGCTTTTCGGCATACTCATCTTTTGTTTTACGCCAGACCCACTTAAGAGTGTTTGTTGCCAAAAAGCTCAATCTTAGTCTCATCTGACCAAAGCACACGATCCCAGTTGAAGTCCCAGTGCCGCTTAGCAAACTCCAGACGTTTACGTTTGTGAGTGTTAGTGAGAAAAGGCTTTTTCCTTGCATGCCTCCCAAACAGCTTGTTGGCATGTAGAGAGCGTCTGATGGTTGTTTTGGAGACTTTGTGACCCCAAGATGCCACTCTTTGATGCAATTCTGTGACAGTGAGCTTAGGACTTTTTTTTACTTCTCTTACCATCCTCCTCACTGTGCGTTGTGGCAAGATAAACTTGGGACCTCTTCCAGCCTTGTTTGTCACTGTTCCAGTTGTTTTAAACTTCTTAATGATTCCTTTGACTGTAGATACGGGCAAGTTAAGGCGAGTGGCTATTTTCTTGTAGCCATTGCCTGACTTATGAAGGTCGACACACATCTGCCTTACTTGAATGGTGTGTTCTCTTGTCTTTGCCATGTTGAAAAATGGGTAAGAGAATTAGGCGTCATATTTATACCCCAGGGAAACAGGAAGTCATGAATTACTAATTAAAAGTTCCTAGATACCCTGACCAACTTTAGCAACTACAGAAAAATATATTTTAAAAAAAATCAATTACATTTTTCAGCGTAATCGTTAGGGGTGCCAATAATTGTGGGACACATGATTTCAAGGGTTTTTTTTCTAAATGTGGGATTTTTTTTTTTTTTACCACCAAAGTAATGTACTTAAAAGGTTGGATTTTTCTCTTTTTTTGCATTTGGGTTATATGTTGTTTAAAAAAAAAGGAGAATTTTTAGAAGTCCTCGACCACATCTTAAACCGGGGTGCCAATAATTGTGGAGGGCACTGTAATTCAAGGATTTCCTTCATATTAATGATTTTGTTTTCTTCAACAATTCCATAAACAATTATTATTTAAATTATAAATGAAGTAGTCTGTGTTTACACAAGGCAACATAAATCCAGTCTTAACTATATTAAACAACAGTATGGAACAAATAACAAGTTAAAATGTTTAATTCAAATTATGTGTCTTTAACAACACATTTTTATATGAACAACCAGTCATAATTATTTATTCAAACGAACACTGATCTTGCTCTTTATGAATTTAATTCACTAAAAAGAACCGGCTCATACAAGTCATTAATTCTACACAGCTCGTACTGTCTGATTTGCGTTGTTGGATTTAGCGGTGTTGCAGTGCCGCCTTAGAATGAAAGTGCGAGAATCTTTTTTGTTTTTTAACACACTGTCATGGCAATTCGTAATAGCCTACATTGTAAAAAAAATATTATGGATCAAAAAGTTATGACAACATATGTTTTTACATTGCTTTAACTCATCAAAGTAAGTTTTCCACTTTTTTATGTTATAAAAGATTCAACTCGTTTTTTTAAAGCTGCATTCCGTAACCTTTTTGAGTTAAAAATTATCCAAAATAAATTTTTGATTAAGTACATAACCAGCCAGTGATCAAAACTATCTGCTTGCCTTAGCTCGATTAAAAACGGTAAGCTTGATGTTTTTAATTCCAGTGGTAGCCTACTGGTGGATTTCCGCGGGAATTTTGAGCATGTCTTAGCGTCATTAGCCTACATCACATCTGTAGGCTATAAAGAAGGAGTCTCGGCTAGTGGGCTATATTGCGTGTGAGGATGTTGGAGGTGAAGATTTATAGCCTTTTCTCACAGCACTTGATATAATTAAACTTATAAATTTTATGGCGGATCCAGAAAGGTTCAAACGAAGACCACCAGTGACAACATAAGCGGATTAACCATATGGGCAACTGGGCAAGTGCCCAGGGGCACCACGCACATATTTTTTTCTTTTTTAAAACGATTCATTCTTAAACATATATTTTTAGCATATATGCTATATAGCTATACCCGTTCATCAGAACGTTCTAAATTCCCTGAATGTTTTGTTGAAAGTTTATTATTTATTATTATAAGGTTTTTTTTTTTGTGGACGCGCAATCTACCGCCAGATTCGAACTACTGCGTGAGCACGCACGTTTCATTTCAACGGACATATTACACTAGCGTGTCCACCGGCACGGAGCAGAGCGAGTGTTTTTCAATGAATTCCAATGGAAGTTGAGCTTTAAGCTCGCGTGTGAGTATGAAGCTAAACTCTGCTCCGGCTAGTGGAAATTAATGCACCATTACCGATTCTGGGAGTGTGCTGTGCGGTTTCGCGTGTTTTGTGTCCTTTCAATCGGAATGAAACTGCCTCGCGAGTCGTGACGCTCATGTAGGCTATGTGTGAATCCACTACAGAGCATCAGCCTTGCACGATTTACTGCAATGCTTTTTTTCCCTTTAGTTGGTCAGAACAAAAGTGGATGTTACTTGTTCAGACTTGTTTCCGGTGAAAATTTTTATGTTGGTCATACTTCCAAAAAGTAGAATCTGTGATTCTGAATGACGGTATCCACACCGCGCGGTGACTGACAGCCGCACATTCTCCTCAAAACACTGAATTCATCCGCGCTGTGCCGAGGCACAACCCACGTAAAGTTGATAATTTTGCGAATAACTCCAATTGCAGATTTCGAACAGAGATGGCGACAAGGAGGACAAACTACGGACTGCAGCTTTAAGTCAGTTTACTGTAATTTAACCCTAACCCTAACTTAATCGTCCAAGTTGATTGTAAAAATCTAACTTGCATGTACGTAATTGTACGATCTGCTTACGCCCCACTGACTATAGGTTTAGCGATGAAGTTTAGCCTACTTTTTTAATAAAATTAAATGCATTGTACGGATTCATACAGAATTGTCATCTTATAAAAAAGTTTTCATATGAGATCTGTTTACTTTATATATTATATACTTTATAAAAACAACAGTCTGTTAATTTGCTAAATTTACACAAAATAGCCTTCCCTTTTTTAAATTTCCAGGTTTCTAAGAAGTGAAAGTCATCATAGTTGAATAAAATAGAGGTGAATGGGAGACTACAACATATATATATATATATACAGTATATATGTATATTTAAATGCATCATTACAGTATAAAAAAGTGTTCATTAATATCAGAGGGTACTTAAGGTTTTATGCTATTGATACAACTTTCAGGCTGTATTTATTTATTTCGGTATAATGAGACATGTCAGGTTACAAGCTCGAGCTGTTTGTACAGTATCTCTCGGGAACATCAGGTTGTATTGAGATGTCGAGCTAACGCACACGGTTTGACAGCCTCATTCCTGCATGCAAATTTAGTACAGGGCACACTGAGACCTGTGATCTTGTTGTTCGTGTAATAGTGGTGGTGATTTCAGGAAAAGCAATCATTACAACAAAAGGTGCTCCAGCTTGCATGTCAAGTGAAAAGCATTGTGCGTTCCTGTATCATTATTATTGAAAGGTTTTCATTGACTTTTCATGTGTCAGGGTTTCAGGAGTTGCTGTCTTGTCTGTCCTTCACAGAATGCAAATTGTTTCTGACAGACACACTCTCACACTGCACCACTAGATCGACAGCAAGACCAGGCCAAACGCTAGTGCACAGCATGGCCACTTACACAGATTCAAGAAAACCAATGCCGGAAAATAGATTCGAAAACAGCTTGGTCCCTCTTTCTATGGCAGATGGTTTCTCTTTTAAGTGTCGTAATCACATTAGACCGCTTGTGGACTGCATCATCTGTCATACTGCATGTAAACAACACACTCTCAAAATGAAGAAACAATTTTTTCACCAAAACGTCATTCTGGTGCTGTAATGTAGCTACAGAGGATTTCATAACTTTATCAAAGACCAAACTTTTACTTTTAAAATGAATATTTCCATGATTCAATTAATTTCTTAATATTAAATTAATATTTGTATAATTTATTATTATTGTCTGTTTACTGTGAAACACAAAATTAGTTTTTTCCTCAATATATGACTGAGAATATAAAAGTATCGTTATTACTATATAAAACTAATAATGTTAATAATACGAGGTGTATATCATTGTATAGGTTTATCAATTCAATTAATGTATAATCATTTATTTTTTTTTTTTTTATTATAATATTACTTTTTAATTTTATAATATTTTGTAATATATTAGAATATTTTCTATATTATTATTTTTGAAATATACAATATAATGTTCAATACAAAATACAAATATATAATAATATACTCTATTTATACAATAAATATAGTAAATCTTTTCCAAATCATTTTGGTGGTAAATGTTGCTATAGAGTGATGTTTGTTTTATGAGATGGCCCTGCTGAAAAAAAAAAAAATACAATAATTGCACATGAAATGGCATATGTTAAAAGGGAAATAAATTAACTACACCTGAGAAGAATCCCATGTTTCTGTACATTATTTTCTCATTTGCATAACATGTGTGGCTATGCATGCTGGATCCTCTAATTTACGTGGAAACAAATCAAGTCTCATTAAAGTACGTCACAGAAAGCAGATGCTAAGGAAGATAAACAAAATGCAAGCTGGTGATTACACCAAGATGAAAGATTATCCTATTAAATTATTTCTTATATATCGTCTTAACAACCCCACATTCCCTCATCATATCACAGCTCCTGTAATTATAACTCATACAGTAAATGAGACATGGGGATGTTTGTACTCTATACAAGATCACCACTGATGCATCTGCTTTGCTTGTGAAGTTCTCTACAGTAAGGAATCTTTGAGCTCAGACTCCAGGAAAAGATAAGTCACTATCAATGCATGCATGGCTGACTCCTCCTTTTAAGGGAAGAAAACATCAGTCTACTATGGAGAATAAAATACTTTCAGACTAAGATAGTGAGAATGATGTGTGATCCTGACAGACGTTGCATAGTGAGCTCTGATCCTGCTGTTTGATTCTGTAGGGCACTGCTTTCCATGTATGAGAAACGGTTACAAAAATACAGTATTTATCTTTCCTTTTCAAGTCATGTATATGCATGACTGAACAGCACTGAAAGAAATGTTAGTAGTGAGGCAAGAACAAAAGATATGACAGCTATTTTTGTCAATCCAAATGACTCAGCAGAAACTGTACAGTAATCTCTCTCATATTCTAACAGGACCAAAGTCTGAATGCATGCATTAAAACAATTAGAGGACATGTTATAATGCTTTCTGTGGCAATGTGAGCTGGGCTAAATGGCCAGTCTCAATTATATTATGAACAAGGACTTGTCAAGACTACATGCTAGTTTTGTGACAGGATATATAATAACCAGATCTCCTACCAGGAATGATAATTCTCATTAACAAAGACATGGCCAACATTATTAGTGTTCGTTGCTGAAAGTATGGTTCTACAACACACGTTTGCAAATACCGAAACGTACAAATCGATATACTGACAGAACTTAAAACAGAAAAGCTTTTATAACTTTAGCAGTGTACAAATTGAGATGACTAGAATATAGAATTCATGTAATTAATAGGCTGATTTAATTCAATTTATAATAAATATTTAATTTATATGTACAACACCGTTACATTTAAAGGTAATGAATATATCTCATTTGACATGATTTGACAAGAGTTTCATTCACTTCTGGATTTTCTAAAGAATTTTTGCACTTCATACATCAACATTAACAATGTTTCACAATTCACATATATTTTACACCTTGTTGGTGTTTAATGATAATTTAATTCAGCCACAAAATGTGCAAATTACTTTTATTAGTGCCATCTGGATTTCATTTGTCTTTTCTAAATAAATTTGCCATTTAAAAAGGCTTTTCTTGATAAATGAGAGTCCTGTCATATAATATATAGATTTTTATAAGATATATAAGATTTTTTTAAATGTATTTATTTATTTATTTATTCAGCAATGAAAATAAACTGATCAAAAGTGACACTAAATTGTTACAAAAAAATCTATTTCAAATAAATGATTGTTTCTATTTTTCTGTATTCATTAAAGAATCTTGAAAAAAACGTATCATTACAGTTTACTTATATATACACACATATACATAAAGTGAACTATAAATCCCTCACTGAGAAATGGCTAACTTTAATGCTTTATTTTCACCCTGTTCATATTCTTGCCTTTGTGTAAAGAATCATTAAAATTATAGTGCATACTTCTGAAAATCTAGTAAACCCTTTTATAGAAATATTTCTTTAAATTACACAAGAATATTAATCTTTAAAGGGTACTGCAGCAATGACCCATAGGTAGGCTACTGCTTAAATTACATTTAGCAGCTTGGATTGATTTAGGCAACGATTTTTCAATGAAGTTTTGCTAAAGAATCCATCCAGTGGATCTTCAGGATTGTAGTGGCTCGTTATAGCAGCCACGGCTTGCCAGCGTGACTGGCTCAGACATAAAGGAAGTCGTGTGGAAAGGGTCCATCAGTGGTCTCCTGTCTCCGTATTGGCTTTCCTGCTGAAGAGACAGCACAGCATGAGGCATCACACGCCTGGGAAGGATCGATGGAGCAACGTGAGAAAAGCTTTAAAGAAAAGTTTCTTCAGGCGCCTGTAACGTGGAGCCAGCTTGATCTTCGACCCAGAGTGGAAACTGCAGTGCTGGATACTGCTACGTCTCCATATGGTCATGAGGGTGTATGTTGCATCAGGGAGAACACAAACATATTGTTTGTTTGCTATTGTTCAGACAGCTGACTGTTGGTACAGTACATTTTTCAGTATTTATCACTGAATGTAGGCTTGTGTGTCATATACTTTTGCAATTCTGAACCTAATTTATAAATGCTCATCAGGTGCTAATGTACATTGAGGAATGAATGAATGAATGAATGCATTTTAAAAAAATATTTTAACTGAAATTGACTGAATTTTATTAAATATTTTTTAAATATTGCATTAAAAAATATGTATTATTATTATTAAATTAATTGAGCAATGTACAGTATTATGCATGTTAGTATTTATATATTTTGCTGTAGTGTGTCAGGAAATATCAGTTTACATTCCAAACATTCATTTTGCCATTAATTGTAATAATTCATTGAGATTTTTGTATGCACAAGGAGTCTGACAACAGCCGGTCTGCTCCACACGGAGATCTGGGGCCGTATTCACAAAGCATTTTATCTTACCACTAGGAGTGCTCCTAAATCGCACTAAAAGATTTTAGCTAGGAATTTTCTCTTAAAAGTTATTCACAACGTCTTTCAGACCTACTCTTAGCAAAGAAAAATGACAACTCCTAAACTAAGAGTGAGTCTTCGTTGCTATGGATGACGTCATTACTCATGCACGAGCTTGACTGAAGTGACCACCTTGATTGGCTGATGATTGTAACGCGGGAATGATTCCAAACACCTCCCCTACGATGATGAGTGACAGGTCTGAGAATGCGTGCGCTACACAAGTAGTGCGAAGGACGGAAGATGATGAATAACTGAATAAATAGTCAAAATGAATAAGAGTAAGGAAAAACAAATAGCCTAGTAGCCTATTGAAACAATGTTGCAATATCTTTGCAACATTATTGAATTAATCTGTCACTATATTCCTCTGCCTACGTTTGCAAAGAGAAGAACATTTTAATTTGATTCACAATGAAACGTTACAATTAGTTTACATGCAGAGAGTAGCCTAGTTTTGGTTGTTGTTGGTGGCGTTATTGCATCCCTAGTTATGCCTACAATGCAAAATTGTTCCCTCGCGATTGGAAGCTTCTGTAGCCGCCGCATACGCATTTCAAAACATCGCAACGTGAAATGCCACAAAAAGCGGTTTGTGAATAGGTCTTAGTGAGTTAAGAGTCCTCTCGACTTCTTTTAAGCTCTCCCAGGCTTAGTTGCTACTTTTAGGGCTAAAATGCTTCGTGAATTACTCTTAGTCAAAAAAATTAGGAGTCCTAAAGTTAGGAGTGACACGCCCATTATTTTTAGGAGTTGCTCCTAAATTCGCCAGTTAGGAGCTACTTTTAGCCTTAAAATTCTTTGTGAATACGGCCCCTGATCTCACCATCATCGAGTCTGTCTGGGGATTACATAAAGAAACAGAAAAAACGGAGACAGACTAAATCCAGAAGAACTGCGGCAACTTCTCCAAGATGCTTGAAGAAACCGATCTACAAGGCAACCTGAAAAACAATGTGCAGGTGTACCTGGACAAAAGCTGTCTAAAACACAGAGGGTGGTCACAACAAATATTGATTTGATTTAATAGTTAATAGAAGTTAATTGATAAATAAAATCTATTTAAAGGTCCCGTTCTTCGCGATTCCATTTTTCAAACTTTAGTTAGTGTGTAATGTTGCTGTTAGAGCATAAATAATACCTGTAAAATTATAAAGCTCAAAGTTCAATGCCTAGCGAGATATTATATTTAACAGAAGTCCCCTTTCAAAGCCTACAGCGAACGGCCGGTTTGGACTACATCCCTCTACTTCCTTTTTTAATGACGTAACTAGAACAGTTTTTTGACTAATCTCCGCCCACAGGAATACACAAAAAAGGGGGCGTGGTCTTGACAAACCTATACATGTGATGTGAAGCAGTAATAATTTAATGTGCAGTCACGTAACATTCAACTTTTAATAAATAAATTATTGTAATGCATGGCAACGATTTCTTTTACACAACATGACAGCTTTTAAGGCTATATTCATGGTAAAAATAAAGTGTATTTATATAAAGTTGTTTGGATGAAAACAATTTCAAAAGAACTATACACAACAAAAAATTATTTAATTAGGAGGTGTTACAGTACTTTTTGTATTTCTTTGAAGCAGATGTTTTCAACCTCCGTTGGCATTTTGTCACAGTTACCACATGTACACCTATAAAACATATATTACTAATCAAAACTCGTGCACACGTGTAACTAAGGTAGGAATAAACAATGGACTTATTTTAAAAAATTCAGCAACACCATCGTTAATTCGACAGACGAACAAAACCATATACCACAAGCTTTTATAACGGTTTGTAACATTTAACATTACAATTTAACCAATTAAAAGTATGACAACTACTAAATAAACAGCTTAGCACTGTGAAACATCCTGCAAAAGTCTAATCGATTCTCTTCATCTATGTTCTCCGAGTCTGATTCCGGCTCAAATTGATAAGGTAATATGTTTGACAATTTTACAATAACAATCAGCGCATGCATCTCCAATTTATGGTAAGAGGCGTGACCTTTCCGGGCAACGTGCGATAAGCTGCTGTCGAATCACAACACAGGAACCGCTGGCACAATCAGAACTCGTTACGTATTTCTGAAGGAGGGACTTCATAGAACAAGGAAGTCATCGGGCCGTTTTTTGGACAGTGAAAACAGCGGTATACAGATAAGTAAATTGTGTGAAAAATACTGTGTTTTTTTACACGCGAAACATGAACACATGTTATATTGCACACTGTAAACACAATCAAAGCTTCAAAAAAACATGAAGAACGGGACCTTTAAGACAATATTTTTGAAAGCATCCTCACTTTACTGCATTTCTACACAAGTGCCTAACACTTTTCACAGTACTGTAGCTTTAAAGGTCGGTTTCTTCAAGCTTCTAGGAAACATTGCCGCAGTTCCTGATTTAGTCTGTCTCCGTTTTTTCTGTTTCTTTATGTAATTCCAGATGGACTCGATCTCCGTGTGGAGCAGACCGGCTGTTGTCAGACTCCTTGTGCACACAAAAATGTCACTGGATTATTACAATTAATGGCAAAAGGAATGTTTGGAAATGTAAACTGATATTTCCTACAGACACACTACAGCAAACAATTTAAATAACAAAATTTAATTTAACAAAATAAATAATGAGCATTATATATTTTGTTTGTAATTATGTGAAATTTAACAAACGGTAAGTGCTACCAATTAAAGATGATCTATTATGCTTTTTAATATTTTCAACTGTCTTTAGTGTGTAATGTTGCTGTTTGAGCATGAAAAAGGCCTGCAAAGTAATAAAACACAAAGTCACTCTGAAGGGGGTTATTCTCTTTATCAGGCTAAACACTGTTTCTGAACTCTCTGAAACACCTTGATTGTAGTTTTGAGTTTTTTTCTGGGAACGTACACGTCACAATATTCCTCATTTAAATGATTCCCACACAAGGCATTTGAAAAAAAAAGGGGGATGAGGCCTGGTTGAGTTGTGTTAGTAGAGTGTTGATACTGGGACAAACTGGAAGTGGTTGACCAATCACAACACACTGGTCCAGCCAACCAATCAGAGCACATTGCACTTTTCGGAAGGATGGGCTTCACAAGCGTTGTCCTGACTGTCCGATTGGAATCCGATCAATTTTAGCAAATGTGAACAGCAAAAAATATGTGGTTTGAAATCGTATTTAAATCGCATTTCTAGAAATTTGTTTCAGTCTGACCGCTCTGATTAGATTTTGCATAGCTTTTTTGCCTATGTTACTTTCTCACACCATGTAAAATGTAAAAAAGAGACAGCAGGACAGAATAAAGCAGCGCATTCCGAGTTTCTGCCGCTGCCTCATAAAATGTAAATGATCCAGCGCAACGGCAACATGTTGTTATGTTGCAAGACAACATCTGTATTGCAAACTCTGTTGCTGTTGTTTTTGGTGTAGGCATACATACCAACGCAATATCATTGCCAGAAACCAATGCAGATATTCCATAAAATTAAAGTGCGCCATAGGACACACAAATCGGATCTGAACAGTTATGATACACAGTGTGAACAGTCAATCATTTAGATCAGATTCTAATAGGATACACAAATAATCGGATTCAGGGTGACATAGACTGAAAATAAAGAGAGTGTTACTGACAGACTGAAAAGAGAAGTGCTGCAATAATGTAAAATATGTGAAAAAAAGCTATAGACCCCAAAAACAAAATCAAGACTTTGTGAAATGGCATATTACAGCCTCTTTAAATAAAATGTCCAACTTTTTCCCATTTTGGAAAGAAGAGAGATGACTGAAAAGTGTTTTAAGTCTTTCGCATAAATCTTTCAAAATCCTCTAAAATGGCCTCTTCCCTTTGCTTCAGTACTTCTGTTGTCTGGTCGCTTTTTTTATCAGTGTCTCCACGCTCTCACTGGCCTGGGGCGTGATGGCGTTTGACTTGAACGGCTGGATGGTACACCAGAACCCTCTCCCCTCCGGATGACCAGCCCTCTGTCCTGGCTGAGCGCTGCACAGCTCACAAATGTCACTCGTACACTGAGTCTGCCAACTATTTCATTAGCAAATTTGACTTGGCTTCCAACACATGACAAACAACCCTGCAGGTCAGAATTTTTATATTTGGGAGTTATCCCTTTAAAGTCTTAATATAGTGTCCAAAATTAAAGACTCATACACTCAATGTGTAATGAATTTAATTGAATAAAATGTATGTAAACATTTTGTATACCCGCCCTTGGCAGGTGTGACTAGGCTGGGCACAGACCAAATTGCCTCGATACCATTGAGTATCAAAAAATCTCTTGTCTTTTGGTACCAAATTTCGAAACCTAATGGGTAAATCTCCTCAACGTCAGTGAGCCAAAAAGCATGCAGCATGATTGGCTGTGACGAGTCATCAAGGGAAAACACAATTTTACGCCGGTAACGCCCAGAGACGTGCTCACACGTGAGGCTCTAGTGTGTAAGAGTCTCAACCCCCATAGATGAAAAAGATGTGGAAAAGATCAAAAGTGTGGCTACATTTCACCATGCAGGCTCGATAAATAAACAACGCGCGATGCAATATTTGCGAAAAGATAATTGCTGCCAAGAATGGCAACATGACAAATCTGATGAAGCACTTGACAGTGCACAGAAAAAACTTAAGAGCAGAAAGTTGCTCCATCTTCGACTGCAAGAAAAACTGGAGCACGTCACATATGAACCGGAACTCTGAGTATAGGCTACTTATCTCACAGACATGAGAAATAGGCATATAGAAAGCTTGAAATGAGTGTGCACGTTCGCTATACTGCGGAGATGACAGCAACTTCAACTTCATCTTTGCAGCCAATACTGACTCAGAAAACACTAGTTTATTAATAAACAATTAAAATGTCCTTGCTTTTTTCCCCGACACATTCATAATCGTTAGGGTACTTTTGCCAGTGCTTTGCGGCAAGCTTTATCCGTGCGCTTGAGCATGAGGCATGTATATCATGTATATAAGTCAAGGTATCGTATGATCGGTATGGTATCGGTACAGGTGTGACAGATTTAAATCAACAGCAAATCCTTTCTACACACGATTGTTCTGTACTTTGCTCTAATTACAAACATCTGCTGAAATCGCTGTGAATTTATAACTGTTTATGCCTTCACTTCCATTATAACAGTAAACATGGAGAGAGTTAATTTATTTTAATTAGTGAAAGTTTACATGCAGCATGATTTATGTTTCTGAGTTTAACATCACCATCAACTGCTTTCTTGACTGTTTGCTGTTTCAAATTCCCAGAACTATGAGTAATACCACAGATAGAAACAGTGGTACAGCGGAAGCATTTTTATTCTGCGCTCTCCGCATTATGAGGCCTCTTCACCTACTCAAGAGTCTAATCTAATTTCCCTCAGACTTGTAGAGCGTGAACAAGCCGCTGTGAAGCTTGGCATCTGAAGACGGTCTGGGACAAAGGCTCTGAGAATAAACATGAACGAGCGTGTCTGCACGTCTTGTCATCAGTGGCCATTGATCTATGTGTTCCTGGCATGAAAGCGGCTGAAAGTTTCCTAGAAAAGTTTTCTTCTAGTGGAGATCAATGCACCGGAGGAGTCTGGCGGCCTCTAGAGGTCAAGCAGTTTACTACAAACTTGAGCAGATATTTACCCCACCTATCAAAAAATGGTCAAAACCAGAAAATGCACATTTTGATTCCATATCTCTATCTATTTACCTCGCGATTCGGTTCCAACTTGTATTCTATACAGATTCTGTAATGTGGGGAGACTACATGAATATAACAGCGAGATGAAACAATACTCTGATCAATTTCTTCAGATACGACAAGCTATTTTCCCTGTGTTTTACCATGATAGATCCGTGTACAAGCACACCTGAGACCCTGGTGGTTGACATTCCATTCCACAGAATCCAATATTCCCTTTTGCTGTCAAAAAAGGAAAATAGACATGCTCATATCACATATATTTGATATTTACTCTCACGTACATGCAACTCACCCCTGAACTTTTTGTGTCTGGCCTCCACAGACTGAGATTTAAAACAGATCTCTTCTGCACCCATCGCCATAGTAACAAATTCTACCAATTACAGCTCAAACACTCCTCCGCTTAGAGAGGGTTTACACTTAGATATCCTCTAATAAGGTCAGATGTGGAGAATATTAATATTTGCTCTCATATTGCTCATATTTCTCTATGGCAGAGACCCCGTTTAGTAAAAGTGACGCGGTGGTGATCGGGGACGGAATCAGTTTTGTAATAGATGGAGTATAGCTGGAAAAAAGATCCTTCAGGGCCTGGTGTGTTACATCACTGTTAATGGCTTCTGCCCTGATGGCAAGTGAAATTAAGAGTACATTAATTAGGTGCATTCATTAAATGAACTAGTAGGCAACTCCGGAGTCTACTCGCAGAAGTACAATTTGGCCAGTCAATAATTCAGATGTTGTTACTTTATATTGTCTAAATCATGTCTTTAATCATTGTATTTTTTTTCTGAAGTCTGAACACACAAATGACTTTATTATAAAATCAAAATCAGATTTGTGTGAAAACAAACAGCAGGTACTTAAGTCCCAAAAGAATGAATTTTAATGACTCATTGAATGCCTTAGCTTGATTGTTTGTGTAAGAACTGTGACTCCTGGCTCAAAAACACAGAGCAATCAAAGTATTACTGCAACCAAAAACAAGAAAATAAAGCTGAAATGCATGATGCATCAAACAATGGCTCAAGCAAAGTAAATCTTCTCCCAATTAAATATTTATATATTTAACAACAAAGGAACATACACCAGTGCAAACTATTAAATATATCAAAGTACTTTGTTTTTAAATCATCTTACATGAGGCCATTATGCAAAACAATGCAGAGCTGCAAATCTTAGTTTCCACATCTAGGGGCCGACAACACCAGGCAAGTTTCCCAAGTTCAGTACTAACTCCCAAAGTATTATGAAGGATTTTGAATTGTAAGCAGAGAGTACATGGTGAGGGCTTTCCTGGATAGTAAGTTGAGTACTATATCGAAATGCAGGGTTTTGGAAATAAAGATAAATCCTAGAACTCTGTGATTATGAAGATAGCATGAAATAAAGATGAAGAAGCTGTGGGACTTTTTCACTGCTCTTTCTGTAGGTTACACCATGGCGACAACAAGCGAAAGTTTTAATGCTAATATCATATCAATAATTTTTATAACTGATTCGTTAAAAAAAAAACGTATTCATTCAGGAACAAAACAAGTGACTATCTTTACGGTCAAGTCAATGAATCATTCACTCAATCGATTTGTTCAAAAACGCTGTTTCGTCATTCATAAACTAAATAAGTGTCTATCTTTAGGAGGGAGTCATTGAACCATTCAGTCAAACAAACTGTTTAAAACACTGATTCATTCAGGAGCTAAAATGTTGTTTGGAGCAGTGCTATTCTAGTATCTAGTATGCTGTTTAATATTTTGAATTAGTCTCTAGTTTTAGTAATTAGTAAGTTTTTAATTTTAGTCATTTTGTTGTTTTATCTTTGTTTTCGTTTTAAATGTGTCAATACAGTTTTTATTAATTTTTATTCCAGCTTTAGATTTAGTTATTTTTGTACATCAAGTGGTTGTCAATAAATCGACAAAGAAAAAAAAAATGTTTATGAGAAATATTTAGCTTCAAAAGGGTACTTCTGCTTCTGTTTCTTTAAAATACATGGCATTTGGTTTGGTATTTTGTTCCACAATAATATATTCATTATAAGGCTTAAGTGTCCAAATATTTTTGGGACCACTGTATTTGAAATATACATAGTAAATGTGGATAGAAAGATAGATTATATAGCAGCACTAAAGTAGGGCTTAAATTGTGAGGTTAGAAAGGTCGAAATAAGGAACATGGATAGCGTCTGTTTTGTTAAACGATTTGTCCTCCCAATCATGCTCATCTCAAGCAATGAGCACAGGAATATTCATGGCAGTGACTGACGCAGGGAGGCAATGAAGGGCCCTTCTGTCTTTCATTACATGCACAACAATGAATTCATTGGAATTATTGTGGAAGCATGACCTTCACTTTCACCCCTGTGTTCATTACTGGCAGAGCCATGCTCAGAGATTATTTCACACTGTATGAGAGAGCAAGCCAGAGTGGAGCGTGCAGACCCCATCAAGAGGTGGCGGGCTGCAGAAAATGAATATGACATGCAAAGGCAATTTCCCTTTGGCCAGATGGGTGACTTGGTATTCCTGACAAATGTTAGGAGATCAAGAAGTCCTATTAGCGCACACTGATAACTACCCGGTGCATGAGAGGGAGGGGTTGACATTCTGCCGAAGTTCCTTTTACAAAGGAAAGCATTGCAACAGAGTATACATTTGCTCTAAATGTTTATCTTGTTTATCTGTTCCCTTATAGAAAGGTACAGCCAGCATTTTTGCGAAAAAAGGGAGCTTTTGCCAGGATATTGACAATAAAACTCTTGTCTGAGCAAAGACTGACTTGAGAGTCAATATTCATTTAATCCGGCATTGGTTGGTTGCTTGAGTTGGGCTTCTTGAGCCAAGGTGATATCTATCAAATGCCAAGAAGAATATAAACTGTATGGTGGGCGAATGAGGATCAGAATGAAGGACACAGGAAACAGAGGACCTTTCATGGACAGACTCAGACAGAAGCTATTCCCCATCTCTTTAGAAAGAGTAATGAAGGGAGACTGAATCAAAGAGGTCCAATATTATGCCTGACCAAATGGATTGCCTTTGCAGTGAGCAAACGGGGGACGAAGATAAGGCGTGCCTGGAAATACTATGTTTTCTCTTTTTTGGCCCTGACAGCACTGCAGCTCAGGTTTTGGCCCCGGGTCCCTCAGTGAAGTCATAATCATTGTCTGTCAACCTAATCATTGTTGAAGCTTAATTTAAAAAATTTCTTCGCTTACTGCTTGTATGTTTTCCATAAGATGTGCAACAAGTAGAAAAATAAGACCCAGTGCACACAACAAGACTTTATCCGACTAGTCATAGCGTGGCTCACAAGTGCATCTGCGTTATCCACACAGTGTAGGATATGATCTATTTTGTTGTTGTTGTTGCAGACTTAAAGCGACAGTTCACCCAAAAATTCATTCAACATTTACTTACGGTAAATGCCAATTTATATTGCATCAATAGATGCCGACCAACAGCAACAGACACTCAGTACATGTTCAAGTAGCTTTTGTCAGGTCGTGGAATGTCTGAAAAGTGACGTACTGCAAACTGGTGATTGCTGGTTGGTTGGTCGGCCGGTGCAAAGTAGATTGGCTTTGAAAAATGGCAGATGTGGTTTCCAGAACTTTTAGCTACATTCTAGGTTTTACGGATTGAACTTAAATTTATAGTAAAAACCTGTTTTTTGGATTTATAAAGCACTCACAACCACCAAAAACCAAGTCATAATGAGAAAACCACATGATGAAACAAAACTTATAACAACTTTTCTACAAGATGAGGTAAAAATATAGAGAAGGTGCACAGTGTCATGCAAACAAATACAAAACACCATCATGGTAACACTCTAAAATAAGGCAATAAACATTCATTTAACCCTAATGTATACTGAATTTTCCTTTTAACTGTCCTTTTTAAAACATGAAAGGTCAAAAAGCTTTCTGTGTGCTTGGTTTAATCAAACAGAAACATTTGTTTTAGGGTGGGTTTGGTCACCTGTGGACCTACTAATAAACTAGCATCCATAATGACATTAATTGGAAATATATTTTACTCTACTGGTTGATAGTAGCAATATTTACTTCTCTTATGTAGACAGATATTGATTATCACAGGGGAGAGGCTGTATCACTGAATGAATTCTTACTGAGAAGACGAGGCTGATGAAGTTGTCCTGGATTATCCTGGCTCGCCCCTGTCGTCTGGTGAAGACAAAGTGCACCGACATACTGGCAAATGATAAACAGTATGGCTGTTTGGAAAAGTCTAAAGGAGTGTGATCGTCTTCATTACCAGGCAGCAAGCTGTGAATGCCTTCCGAGCAAACAGTGGCAGTGCCAGACTGAAAGACTGTTCAGATTTGTTTTGCACACATAATCAATGCTCTTATGCAATTGACTGATACTGGGTCATTTTATGCAAGAGGTGCCTCTGCAAGTTTGATTGGATGATTTTTAAAGTATATTTTATATATTTTAACACTTCTATAATAATATGGATTAAAGAGATTTAAAAGAGTAGAGATGTCCTTGACTTCAAAATGATGATGATGTCATTATGATAAGTAGTTACTCAATGACCTGGAGATGCAACTTTCTAATTACAATGTATACACAAAGATAATGAATACTAAATGATTGCTTTTATTTCCATATATTTAATTTTTTATTAAAATGTGCATATGCTACAAGTAGGAGTCAGTAACAGACTGTGTATTCATATTTCACAATGTTACTCTTTTTACTGTATTTTTGATCATATAATTGCAGCCTTAAGATACATCTTTGTATTATTTTACATTTACAAAAATATCTTAAAATAAAATTTCTATATTTAAAAAAAATATCTATATAATAAAAAAATATCTTAACATAATATATAAATCAAAGCAAAATCTCATTGGCACAAGCTCGGCGCATATCTATATGGACTCGGCGCAGTAATATCATCACTCCGGAGAGGGGGAGATGACTTTTCACGAGTGATGATATTACTGCGCCGAGTCGAAGTGCTCCCAAGCACTTGCTGTGGTATTCCGCCGTACATTATAGTTATCCACTTTAAACGCTTAGAAAAACACAACGTTTTATTTTGTGTCACCATTCTTGGTCGAGTTATACTACTCGTGTAACTGTATTTAAATAGGGAAAACGTGGAGGTGTTTGGTAACTTCTCTGGTTGGATCCTAATGAATGAACTGGGCTAAGTTAAAGGGTTAGTTCACCCAAAAATGAAAATTAAGTCTTTAATTACTCACCCCCATGCTGTACCAACCCCGTAAGGCCTTCGTTCGTCTTCGGAACACAAATGAAGATATTTATGATTAAATCTGAGAGGTTTATGACTGCTACATAGGCCCCCTAAGGGAATGACACGGACGGCCCAGAAAGTCATTAAAGAAAATGTTGTCACAACAGTGGCTCAACTATAAGTTTATCAAGCGACGAGAATACTTTTTGTGCGAAAAAACAAACAAGAACTTCAAGAGATTTCCACGACGCGCACGCGCGAGAACTTAACTGAAGTAGTTGAAGGAGATCGCAATTCTCGCGCATGCGTCGTGGAAATCTCTTGAAGTCTCGTTTCAGGCCTACAAGGAAGAAAAGGAATAGTCGAATAAAGTCGTTATTTTTGTTTGTTTTTTCGCACAAAAAGTATTCTCGTCGCTTGATAAACTTATAGTTGAGCCACTGTTGCGACATGGAATATTTAAACATTTTCTTTAATGACTTTCTGGGCCGTCAAGTGTCATTCCCTTAGGGAGCCTATGTAGCAGTCATGCACCTCTCAGATTTAATCATAAATATCTTCATTTGTGTTCTGAAGACGAACGAAGGCCTTACGGGGGTTGGTACAGCATGGGGGTGAGTAATTAATGACTTCATTTTCATTTTTGGGTGAACTAACCCTTTAAGTGCTTTCAAAGTGTCTCGCGCGCCAGAGCGATTGAGTGCACGCACTGAGACGAGAGAGGTATTAATTCGTCTTAGTTGAGGGAATAACATAGTTTAATATGAAAAAACGGTGGAGTATCCCTTTAAGTCATGTGATCTGCTGTGAAATAATCCTGATGCTCTGCTTGGAACCATATATGCAATCAAATCGTTTAATTCCTCTTAAGTATTAGAGCAAGCCGGGTTCAGAACTGATACATGTAATTGATTTAGTCCCACTAACAGTCTCCGTGTGAGAAACATACACTTCCCTTGCTGGAGGTGGTAATGAAGGTGCTAACGACAAACTTTTATAACATGACAAGCGAAACCACAGAGGAGAACACATTGGCATGAGTATTTTTAGGTGTTTTTCCATTTCCTAGTGCTAATTGCAATTTTTGCAACTCTGTGTGCAGTAAAATTTACCACTTTAAAGATACAATAAATGGCATTCAATTAAAACTCCAGCACAATAAGGCACTCATTACTGAAGCGTTTCAAAAAGGAGTCATTAAATTAAAGTCTGCTAAATGTCACTTGATGTAGGCCTACACTCAAGCACAAATCTCTGAATTAGTCATATCCTAATGGCATGGGGTGAAGTGATCCGATGCAAAGCGAGATTTTAAAGACATGTAAATCAGAAATATAGGATAACCATGTTTTCCTCTTTTTCTGTGGAAAGTAATGAGAGTCAGTCAACAATGTCACATCACGTGGTTATTTGCTGATAAATCTGCCGTATTACCATGAAGTGTCGAAGCGACACCAATCACATTATCTCCCTCATATTACATTCATGACATACAAAAGCAGTGAACCCAGGGGCAGTCATTAACCATTATACGGCCATTCATCATCCTGATTTTGCATTGACCAAACGGATTACAAATGTTCTCTCTGTGTGCATGCAAAGCGTTAACCTTCTCCTTGGCTCCTTCCTCATCCTCAATGGCCTCAGTAAAATGGCAACTTCACAAGCCGTAATGATGTCACTGAAGTATCACTTGTCATTTCTAAGTGATGAGTCCCCACACAGTTCAAAGAAGATTGATGATTTTGCCACTCCTGCAGTATTACAAAAGGTCACACCAAACTGTCTGCACAAAGTGTGCCACTCGTCC
This sequence comes from Tiaroga cobitis, assembly GCA_030578255.1. Classification (NCBI taxonomy): domain Eukaryota; kingdom Metazoa; phylum Chordata; class Actinopteri; order Cypriniformes; family Leuciscidae; genus Tiaroga; species Tiaroga cobitis. The sequence goes on along the minus strand of CM060592.1, from coordinate 37,741,123 downwards.
TGAAAAGTGCAGCCAAAACATTTTGATCGCCCCCTGGTGGCTGGCTGCGGTATAGGTCATAAACCCCAACCCTCTCCATGTAATCGAATGAGACGCTAGCCAAAATAAAAATAAAAACAATTACACTTTAAATAAAAAAAATTACCCCAAAGATGTTTTCTGTCATTTTAGGGTAGTTCTTATGCTGTCGTATGTTCAACTGTTCATTTTTCCAATAAGTCTGGTTTTAGTTTGACGCTATAAAAATAGTGTGTTGTGTCATAATTGACTGCTGTGCTTGCGATTGAGTCAGCGGGAGCGGGAGAATGGACTGGACCTTGATACCGCGACTCCACCTCAGGATCACTACTGCACAGACTCAGTCTCCGAATTACGTAATTGGCAATGACTGTTTCTGGGATATTTTGGCAAAGATTGTCTTATTATTGGCAGATACGAAAGTCTATGGCTCTACCATTGGAAAAAGTATAACCGCTTTTAATAACTTGGATTACGTGTGCCTTGACAGCCAATCATATTACAGCCTTGACATTATTGAATTTTGTTCAGAGTTGTGCGACAGTCAATCACTGTTTGCGGACACCATATAATGAATGAGTTATAACAAATGTTTAAGAGCTAACATGTTGAAGATTAGCCGATGGGCTGTCGATTCATTAAATGATAAGCTATGTCCTCACAAAAGTGGTTTATTCTGCTCCATTGACATTCATTAAAAAAAACTGCCTTTTGTCTCCCTGCGTACCGTAGCATTAGCAGGCTAAGGGTGCAGGTTTGTCTTCAAGTGGCTTTGATTTTGGCTTCCTTTTTCTACAGTGGAAGGAAGTTGTCCATCTTTTGACCCTATATTATGCCAAGCTCTAAACTATTTTATTGGGTAGAAATTGGGGCTGGGGGAGCCTTCAAATATTGTTGTGGACACTGGTGGGAGGGTGGGCGCCTTGAAGTCAAAAAGGTTATATCCACTGGTATAGACACAGAGAAAGAATGCAAGTGCATTAGAAATCCAGGATGAAATGCACAAAAGAATAAGTTTCAAAAGGCTAAACTGATATTGAGTGATATTCTGTCTCAGAGATATCAAATACTTACATGAGATAGAGGTATTTCCCCAATTTAAATTTTAAACAATCTCAAACCAAGTCAACGGAATCAAGTATTTGCATTTTGTTAAAACAAAATCAATTCATTCAGTTAAAACTGGATCTAAAAAGGCAAATAAAGTATAGAAAGACAGAGTAAGCTGCAATGCCTCTTTCTTGACTTAAAGGGACACTATGCAGCTTTTTTAGCTTAACTGAACAGCTTCAGAGTTATTGAAATGGTTATATAACTTCTTTCGGGTTGAATGGTGGGCGTCTCGACCCCCCCTGGTGCCTGTGAGCGCAAAAACCTCACTTGCAACTTCGGTGCGGCGGGCCGCCGTGCTCAGTGTCAGGAAGTATCGCGTGATATCAGCTCTCGCGATGTAACATATTCCTTTAAGGCAACTGCACACATACACACAGGGACAAGGTATAGAGGGATGGAGTTTGTCACACTATCGTCATGGCTGAGCCGGCATATAAGATGCAGAAAGCTAGGAAAGCATTGTCGGAGGAACAGAGAAAGAGGAAACGGCAGACTGACCGAGCGAGGAGTCGGACACGAGCATAGGCATAATTTGCGGGTGTGTTATGTCCCCATTGAAACCTCTCGCGGCACGGATGTACCATTACAAACAAATAAAACATCTCCAGGTAACTCTAGTAGAGCATTCATTTCGTTTGTTTGTTAAATAAGAGGCGATCTGAAATGTGTTATTTTTTAAATCAAGTGACCAAAGTGCTCGTTGCCTCTGCGATCAGTGGTGCAGATAAGTTACAGTGTTCTGTTGTGACGCGCGCACTGTCTTCACCATAGACTGCACATGGAGGCGATGGTGAAATCACAAAACCTAATGCACAAAAAACATGTCCCTGCTTGAAATTCAAACACTAATAAACAATCGGTTTTGATGAGGAAAATAAACTATACTACTAGTACCGATTAGAACCCAGAACCTCTGACACACTTGGCAAAAGTTCTGCCTCTGGACCATTAAAGTTCATAATTGTCGGATCTATGTATTTAATCACGTGAAAATTCTCACCACTAACAACATATATTATATCTCATTAAACGACAAATTAAACACAATGTACTATTGTATACTATGTAATAGGCCATGTCACGCTCTGAGTGATTGGTATTTACGACAGTAACGTTAAATTCAAGTACTCCACAGCAACTCTAGGGGTCGCTGTTTGACAAAAACGGGATTCCTGCATAATGCCCCTTTAAGTAAGAACTGCCTTTTCACCCTTTGCAGGGGTTTAAAGCTTTAACTTTAATTCATGTTGGCCGTCTGTGACTCAGCTCGGTTTAATAATGGTTAAAGCACATATCTTCCAGTCATTGGTCCATCTGTCCTGGCTTTATTACCTCTGTCTAAGCTGCATTCCATATCAAATATCTCCATTTTGACACTGCAGCAGATCAAAGATAGCCAGGGTTTGGACTGGAGAGTTAAAAACCTTACCATTCAAATCAAAAGTCAGACACCAAATGCAATTCAAGGCAGATGGTTGTCACGTTAAACATCTGGCTAACACTTGCCTTCATGATTTTTAAAATATCATATGTATATGTTGCATAATTAAACTAGTTCAACAATAAATTAAAAGGTAGATTGTTCACCTCGTGTAAGTAATTTTGTTGTTAAGGTTACATTGGGGTCCAAAAAGACAATGTTTAGATTTTTTTGTTCCATTTTTTGTTAATTAAATTTACTCATCACAAATTACCTTATCAGCATAATATTTTTGGACCCCACTAGAGTCTATATGGTTCTGGTGTGTTTAATAAAGAGTGGATAAACCAAGGTTAACTACTTTACAATTAATATAACAGTTTGATATAATGTAACTTTTATTTTCGGCCCACAGACCCCAATCAAGTTTTATTTTTGACCCTTTGTTGTAAAAAGTTTGGGGACCTCTACAGGCAAACTAAACCAACCTTTAACATTTTAACACAAGCAATGCTATTATAATGATCGCATTGTTAAATAGTAAAGATAGTAGTTTAATTTCTTAAAGTTATGTAGTAAACTACAAAGACCACAGGTACCTTGGTTCCAACTAACCACGAATATGCGAGTAACTGTAAGTGTCACGGGAACCATTTCTATCAGCTTCAAATAAGTTCAATCAGCTACGATAAATGAGAAGGCACATAGTCAATCAATGGAGGGAATCTCACCAGATATGAAAAGCAATTAAAAGTACCTGGGTTGTTTCAAGTGAGTGAATGTTCCTGAATTTTAATGCATCTTCTTTATCATCATGGATACCCCTAATAATAACTGTACAATATAACAAAAGCGGGGTGCAAACAGCTTCATTTCTCTCCTCAATACAATTTAGCTTTGTCATCCTTTCCCAAACACAGACTGTGTCCTTTATGTTTACTCGGTGGCATTCATTCTAAAACTTAATCTGCGTGAAGTCTATCCAAAAGTACTGTTCATATTATTATCTTCTGCCTTTGTTGTTGGTCCCAATGTTCCTTGGCTTTTCAGTTTAAAATGAATAGTGTGAGCTCAGAGGAATTACATGTCTCTAAAACGGTTTTATCCTTCTAGAGAAATGTGTTAACACCATTTGCAAAAACAGCAATAAACTTCCTCTACAATGATATTGTATCCACAAAGCATATAAAGACGGATTACACCGGGATAAAGTTTTCAAGATTGTGGTTATATTTTCCTTCAAATCAGTATATTTCACGAGTTTACACGTACATTAAATCTAAAGTTGTATTTATGCGTATTTGGCTTGCTGTCCGGGGGAGGGCTCCGAGCTCGGAATTTTGCCCGAACCCAGAGTACCGGCCGAGTGTGGGGTGATGGGGTGGTGGAGGGATGCTGAGACACTAGTCGTGAGACAGGAGGTGAGGAAAAGCTTTATTTATACCGGCTTCCTCTTAAACTGATTGGTTGATTACCTGAACGTGCTCCTCCCGAACTTTGTTACATATAACTTCATAAAACAGAAATTGAGCACTCAAATCATTCAACAAATACCATGGTTGCCTGATTGGAATGCAGTTCGAAATAAGTAAATAAAAGTGATCTGATGCACATTACTTGAGGTAGAATGAGAAAGCGCATCACACATGGATAAGTGGATAAGTTAAAGCGATGTTTATCAAGGGTTTTATGAGGTTAAAAAACAATTACACCCTTAGTAATCCTGATGATAGCCTGCATTGCCGGACACAAATATATTTTGATTTCATTTTAACCTAAAAGGGTCATCACACATAGCATTTGCATAACAATCCTGTGTCAGAACATGTGTTCTTAACTTCTTTCCAGCACAATATGCAAAAAGCAGCATGTCAAATGATGTCAGAATACTCAACATTCATGATACAGTAATCTGCAATAATTAAATAATATCACAATTTTCCCGGTTTCTATAGACCTAATCTTGCAGAACTGATGCGTCACTGCAGTGCTCTTACGTTAATGTGTTAATTTTTACTAATTATATTTAAAGAAATGTGAGATTTTTCTGTGTATATGGGTGATTGTGTTTCATATCTGTTTGGTGTGTTTTGCACATTTAGTTTCCTGTGTTTCAGTTAGTTACCTTGGTTTTTTACCCTGAATTTTTTGTTCTACAGAAAAAGGAAAATACATAATTTGAGGTGTTTTCTGAGCATTAGATTATGAACAAAGCCTATAGTCAATCTGTATTCCTTTATTCTTTGAAATTCATCAATCACACACAGAATCTGAATTTAAGTAAGTTATGCAACATGGTAAAAGATAGTGGAATTGACATATCAATCAATGCTTGCTGAAAATGTATAAATGTATTAAAAGTACAGCTGCAGCTTTCAGTTATTTGTCATACAGAAAGACTCATATTAATTCAAAACTTCATGGGTAATTCGTGAACTGTTTTGGTGTGACAAAAAAATGTCATAGGTGAACTATTTTGAGTGCATTGTGACAAAATTAGCTATAATGAGAAGGATTTTGGACCAATGAGATTTCACAGTGGGTGGTGGGAGATATGGTCAAAATATTATCACAATGACATTTTTTGTTTTATTACAGGAAAAGGAAAACGCATAATCTGAGGCATTTTTAATGAGCATTAAAGAATATAAACAAGGCATATAGTCAATCTGCATTACTTCTGAAATGACAAAAATTCAGATAGGAATATGTCTGCTCATTATTTAGCTCAGCACGAAAATCAGCTTTGCTGGAGGCTATTTTCATGAAGCTCAGTCTTGGTGAAGAAAACATTTGAGCATTTCTTGACTGTAGTACTGTAAAGCTGTCTGTGTGATGTAACACTTGCTTATCAGCCTAAGTTTTATTGATTTTATGATTATTTTCCACAGGTATTGAGGTAAATCTACCATGAGGCTTGCGAATGTATGATTATAAGGCAGGACTTGATTGTAGATGTTACATTTAAAAATGTATAGTGATACCACACTTTGCAGCATGGTTTCTCTTTACAATGGCTGTTGATGTGAACATAAGCATGAAAAAATCGATTTTCCCTTAACCGAAAGGGTTTCAAAAGATATATTTTCACTGAAAAAGTATTTTTCCTTATAATTATTTAAACAACACAAGCTTTAAAAATCATTATTACACAGAACTCTAAAATAGTTCATTCTTTCTGGCTGGACATTATTGAATAATTACACCAAACTGTAGTTTCATGTCTCCTGTTGTATGAAAAGTGAAGTCTTTCGTCTCACATCACGGTGCTCCATTGCTGCTGAATCTTTGGCTCCACAGCAAAAGAAATAATATTTTACCTTAGCAAGGAATGTAGGCACATGATTAGTGAAACCCAATTCATGAACAAATGACTCTTTTGACATGGTTCTGTTAGTGAATCAGCGATTCATTAACGAAAGACTCTTATGAGCCGGTTCTTTTAATGATTAAAACAAATTGGCAGTATCGAAATGAAGCAAGTTTTGCATTAGTATCATTACTGGGTTGTAATGACCAGCTGCCTTTGGCCAATATTAGCATATATTATCCATTTCATTATATTAATTGATAGATAGATAAACAAACAAACCAACAAACGTTATCCTTTTTATACAGTACTAGTGCATGGAAAACTGTCAACATTAATGAAATGTCGACAAAATTATATTCAGTCATCACATGCTGACATCAGTTGTCCTCCATCCAATAAACATGCTGTTTTATTTATTAAAGGAGTCATAATGTGCAATTTTCACTTTTCCATGAAAATCAATGTATGTTATGATTGACTAACGATTATACATTGGCCGGGATGCCGATATTCAAAAGTGAAGCGTTTGTTTACCCCAGGGTTCTTAAACTAGCCAACGTGCACGCGCACTCAAACACGAGATTTCAATTTCTCCCCCGACTTGACGTCAAGACGGGGCCGGATATAGCATATATGGACACCGCAGAGGAGGCCCGCCCTGCCCCTCTCCCCATCATATTCAGTCAAGAAAGATGCAGAAACGTAGTGCACATGTGAGTTGCTCTGTGGTTGACTGTCATAATCCACATTCTAATGTTTTTTATTTACCCAAAACTGACCAAACTACAAGGGACAAGTGGATGAAATTTATTTTTAATGACGCTGTTCCAACAACCATCTCAACTTGCTCAACGTTAGGTGTCTGTGCTAAACATTTCATAAAAGAATCTTTTACAAATTTGGGGCAATATCAGGCGAAGTTGGCATCGAAGCTACGTTTGGAAAAAGGTGCCATTCCAACAATCAGGGACTTGCCTGAATTTGAAACGGTAAAACTGTGTTTTTATTACTATATTTTGTGTAACAAACAGCAGCTAACTACTAATGCGGTTAATGTATGTGATGTAAACACGGGGAATGGACTCTACGAATGCTAGCCACATCTTTCCACTTTTTTATATAATAGATAAGGATAGATACATTTTAAAAACAGTCAAGAAATAATAAACAAAGAAAAACATAACGTTACATGTCTGTAGATGAAAATTATTAAATATCTAAAAAACCACAACGTCAAAAAAGGCAAAAACAACACATTATAGCAAACGTTAATCTCTATAGCCACTGTAAGATGAAAATAAAGTAGACTACATCTCTGTTAATGTAATCTACATTAAATTAAAGCTAAACTTATGTGGGGGAAAATGTCACAGTGTCTGGGTGATGTCCCCTGGGTAGCCACTAGAGGTCCTCTTTCCCCCACAGGTGTCAGTCACTATTGGACTACAATCCCCATCACCCTTGTCGGACTCATTATTCATTATCACACTCAGCTGTTCCCACTCACCTTGTTAGTGTCTGTCTATTTATACCCTGTCTGTTTAATCACTTGTTCTGGAATCCTTGTTTGATGTCACCCGCTTCCCAGAGTCTGTCTTGATTTGGTTTAGTGTTTATTTCTTGTTTTTGGACTGCTTTCATGGACCTTGACCTCTTGCCTGTTCCTGGATTTATGATTACGGATTACCCAATAAAACTGCACTTGGACTATCACCATTTTGTGTGCGGGTCGTGACAGAAGGATTCCAGCACAATGTATAGATCCAGCAGTATGGGTTTTCGTATCCGTCCCCCAACCACTGAGAGGGAGAGGAGGGGACGATTTAGTAATTTAACAGCCCTACGTCAGCAGGGACAGACGGTGGGTTGCCTGTCTCAGGCATTTTGGACGCTCTCGAGAGGCATGGCTTATGATGATGCTACCCTCAAGGATCTTTTTAACAGCTGCCTGGATGATCCCTTGCCTCGATGGGAGATGGAAGGGCTGGAGATCCTGGATTTTTGGGGTTTTACAAGTTACCTTATACATCGGAGCCAGTGGGATGTACCAGAGCCTCGCCATGCCGACGCCGCCCCGAGTCCGGTGGTCCCGGTTCCTGTGGTCTCTGTTCCTGTGGTCTCTGTTCCCGTGGTCCCGAGCCCGTTGGTGTCTGTTCCCGTGGTTCCAGTTCCGGTGATCCCAGTTCCGGTGGTCCTGAGTGCGGTGGTGTCAGAGACCGTCCAGCCAGAGACCGTCCAGCCAGAGACCGTCCAGCCAGAGACCGTCCAGCCAGAGACCGTCCAGCCAGAGACCGTCCAGCCAGAGACCGTCCAGCCAGAGACCGTCCAGCCAGAGACCGCCCAGCCAGAGACCGCCCAGCCAGAGACCGTCCAGCCAGAGACCGTCCAGCCAGAGACCGTCCAGCCAGAGACCGTTCACGCCCCGTCTGCCTTCCTGAGCTGGGACTATCTGGAGCGTCTGGCTTGGATCTTAGAGAGGCCGGTGTTCGGTGTTTTGGAGCTGAACCCAGGGCCCGTTCCAGAGCCCGCTACGGCAAGCGCTGTTCCAGAGCCCGCTACGGCAAGCGCTGTTCCTGAGCCGGAGCCGGTGCCTGCTGTTCCTGAGCCGGTGCCTGCTGTTCCTGAGCCGGAGCCGGTGCCTGCTGTTCCTGAGCCGGAGCCGGTGCCTGCTGTTCCTGAGCCGGAGCCGGTGCCTGCTGTTCCTGAGCCGGAACCGGAGCCTGCTGTTCCTGAGCCGGAGCCGGAGCCTGCTGTTCCTGAGCCGGAGCCGGAGCCTGCTGTTCCTGAGCCGGAGCAGGTGCCTGCTGTTCCTGAGCCGGAGCAGGTGCCTGCTGTTCCTGAGCCGGAGCAGGTGCCTGCTGTTCCTGAGCCGGAGCAGGTGCCTGCTGTTCCTGAGCCGGAGCAGGTGCCTGCTGTTCCTGAGCCGGAGCAGGTGCCTGCTGTTCCTGAGCCGGAGCAGGTGCCTGCTGTTCCTGAGCCGGAGCAGGTGCCTGCTGTTCCTGAGCCGGAGCAGGTGCCTGCTGTTCCTGAGCCGGAGCAGGTGCCTGCTGTTCCTGAGCCGGAGCAGGTGCCTGCTGTTCCTGAGCCGGAGCAGGTGCCTGCTGTTCCTGAGCCGGAGCAGGTGCCTGCTGTTCCTGAGCCGGAGCAGGTGCCTGCTGTTCCTGAGCCGGAGCAGGTGCCTGCTGTTCCTGAGCCGGAGCAGGTGCCTGCTGTTCCTGAGCCGGAGCAGGTGCCTGCTGTTCCTGAGCCGGAGCAGGTGCCTGCTGTTCCTGAACCGGAGCAGGTGCCTGCTGTTCCTGAGCCGGAGCAGGTGCCTGCTGTTCCTGAGCCGGAGCAGGTGCCTGCTGTTCCTGAGCCGGAGCAGGTGCCTGCTGTTCCTGAGCCGGAGCCGGTGCCTGCTGTTCCTGGGCCGCAGTCGGTGCCAGTGTCTGCTCCTGTGCCCTGGCCGCCCGAGGGGTCTTCACCGCCCTGGCCGCCCGAGGGGTCTTCACCGCCCTGGCCGCCCGCACAGCCTGCTCCGCCCTGGCCGCCCGAGGGAAAGTCCCCGCCCTGGCCGCCCGAGGGAAAGTCCCCGCCCTGGCCGCCCGAGGGAGAGTCTCCGCCGTGGCCGCCCGAGGGAGAGTCTCCGCCCTGGCCGCCCGAGGGAGAGTCTCCGCCCTGGCCGCCCGAGGGAGAGTCTCCGCCCTGGCCGCCCGAGGGAGAGTCTCCGCCCTGGCCGCCCGAGGGAGAGTCTCCGCCCTGGCCGCCCGAGGGAGAGTCTCCGCCCTGGCCGCCCGAGGGAGAGTCTCCGCCCTGGCCGCCCGAGGGAAAGTCTCCGCCCTGGCCGCCCGAGGGAAAGTCTCCGCCCTGGCCGCCCGAGGGAAAGTCTCCGCCCTGGCCGCCCGAGGGAAAGTCTCCGCCCTGGCCGCCCGAGGGAAAGTCTCCGCCCTGGCCGCCCGAGGGAAAGTCTCCGCCCTGGCCGCCCGAGGGACTGTCGTCTCCGCCATGGCCGTCCGGTCGACTGTCGCCTGCTTCGCCCTGGCCGCCCGATGGTCTGTCGTCTCCGTCTTGGCCACCCGATGAGCCGTCTGTTTTGCCCTGGCTGTCCGTTAAACCGTCAACACCTGTTTCTGTTCCCTTCCATGGACCTGACCCCCCATCCCTCCCCCTGATCCTCCTTTCCACCTCCCTCCTGGACTCTTGTTTGGTTTGTTTTTTGTGGGTCTTGGAGCGTCTGGTAGCCGCTCCGTAGAGGGGAGGTTATGTCACAGTGTCTGGGTGATGTCCCCTGGGTAGCCACTAGAGGTCCTCTTTCCCCCACAGGTGTCAGTCACTATTGGACTACAATCCCCATCACCCTTGTCGGACTCATTATTCATTATCACACTCAGCTGTTCCCACTCACCTTGTTAGTGTCTGTCTATTTATACCCTGTCTGTTTAATCACTTGTTCTGGAATCCTTGTTTGATGTCACCCGCTTCCCAGAGTCTGTCTTGATTTGGTTTAGTGTTTATTTCTTGTTTTTGGACTGCTTTTATGGACCTTGACCTCTTGCCTGTTCCTGGATTTATGATTACGGATTACCCAATAAAACTGCACTTGGACTATCACCATTTTGTGTGCAGGTCGTGACAGAAAATAGCAAAAAAAACGTTTTAGCTCGTTACTGATGTTAATGTATGTCTCAGTCAAAATAATTATCTTTACCATTCAGAGACATGTTCATGTAGACGTCCTTCCATTGACTGTTGTTCATCTTCCCTTTCCAGCTCTGGTTCAGAGTCTGGCTCAAACATATACGGTTGAATCCCGTAGGTCGCGGCCATGATCTCTATTTGGAATGATATGCTGAAGTTACCTGCGGTGTCAAGCCCCCTCCTTCCTGCCACCAATCAACGCGTCCCTCATTTGCATTATTAAAATGACCGTCCACGACAGCCAAAACCTCACATCAGATCTCGCGAGACAATAATGCATTCAGAAATAAGGGTCAAACGAGCTCTGTGTTTATTTTTTTCCAATTTTTCTTTTTTAGAAGGGCATGAAATGACTATAATAGAGCGTGGGTATCAAAGTTAATACTACATTATGACTCCTTTAAGATTTATTTCAAGGAAGGATTAGATGTTTGCTCATCATATTTGCTCATCAGCATAATTCACACATTCCTTACACACTGAAATTGAGCATTAGTCCAGTCAGCCTATTAGTGAATCCTTAATAGCCTACTAGTCAATCCGATGAATGAGTATGTAATCCATAACACAGATAATAATGAAAGTGCTATGACATATTTGCAAGGGTCTAGCTAAGAACCCAAAGTCTAATGTCCAGCATTTCAATAGCTGGACCTCTATTTAAATTCGGAGAAATGGAACCAAAATGCAACCGGCAGGATTATTAATGATGTCAGTTTACCCGTGGTGCAGCAGTGCACAATAAATGATATCCCTCCTTTCTAATTTATTCTGCCTTGGCTCCACAGCGGCCCGCTGTTTAAAACAACATGGATGGATATCCCCTGGCTTTCTTACAGCCTTTAATAAAGGTCATTTTTATCTGCTGTATGTGGATTGAATTTGACTTGCCATTTTCCGCTCTCAACTCTTTGTGGTGGCGTGCTTCTGGGGGAACTAAGTGAAAATCGATAGCACCGGCTAAATAAGGTTTAAATCAAGCCGTAATATCTATAATAATTCCCCACATCAGTCCAAATTATCCAGAGATTGTAACAGGGTGAAACATGCTGAGAGTCCGTTTAAAATGGTCTCCCAGTCAGCAAGTGATTGGTATAAAATGGCATGGGAGGACGATCGAACTGACTGTTCAAACACCATGTGAGATGAGATCAGAGTCTTCTGAATGAATAGTCTCAAAGTCAGGGTACAGTTTGCTTTAGAGCTGATCATCTAGAAATTGCATCCTATCAGCTCTCTGGTATAGAACATTCAGAACCCTAGCACCCAGAATGTGAATTGAAGTAAATTATGCAAAATTTGATGGTAGTGGAATAGAATGATGGGTGGATAATGTATTACAGTCAAAAGTAAAGTCTCTCAAGCAACTTTTTTTTTAGATATCTGTCTAAATCTGTCTGCATTTTATGAACACTATAGATTCAGTGTAACAAAAACAGGTCGTAGGTGAAATCACAAGTGCAATATGCTGTGCAGTCTGACATAAAATAGAACAAATCAGAAGATATTTTATGGTTAATGAGCAAGATTATGAACCAATGAGATTTTTTTAGTTGGCGAGGGATGAGTGATATGGCCAAATATATAATCACGTTTTATTCATTTTATTTATTTTTTATTCCATATCAATATTTTTTCAATTTTCATTTATAGAAAAGAAAATGCATTTCATGTGTTTTTTAGACCTCCAGAATGAACGTAAACAGAACTTATCCACTGAGTAGCAACATTGTAATTTAGGGCCCGTGAAATACGTTTTAATTGTTTCCAAATTCAGTGTTTTCTGCTATAATTTTTCTGCGCTTTTAATTTTTATTTTTTACAAATGTAATAATGTAATCAAAAATGTAATCAAATAAAAATATAATAATTAATTTACAACAAAAAAAACTCTTTTTTTTCAAATAAGGTGCTGCAAAACGTGTATACTGTGAAAATTCAAATATGGATGAAAAATATCTTGGTTGAATGATATTCCTTAAAATAATAACAAAAGCTTAGGCAAGGGTACCACAGATATATACAGTTCTCTACTATAGATCTCTACTATAGATCAGTGGAAAGTACCCAGAAACTAACAACTGGCAAAGGCTGCATTTACATTAGGTTCAAGTGACCCAATTCCAAATTTTTTCTTCCATGTGGCACAGATTGGATATGAACCACAAACATGTGAGCAGGAAAAAAGCATTCCGATATTCTCAGATCGGTTTCAGGCCTCATTCATAAGTGGAAATAAAGCATTAAATACGTGCATTTGCATCTGCCATATCAGCAGACATATCGGATATTGTTCAGTCAATGTGATTCGAATCGGATTCGAAGGCCAGCTGCAGTTCCACCAATGTTGAAACCAACACAGTGTGTGTTCATTCTTCTAAAATATTTCACAGCCATTTTACACTTTACTATAAACCTATAGAATGCAATCTGCTTTAAATGAGCTGTACTGTGACTCTCCATGTACCCCACAGAGCCAATTAAAATGCTCGAACACTAATGGAAAGAGAAATGCCAAGAAAAGAAAGAGTTAGCACACCTCGGGTTTCCATGAAAATACTACGTGACCAATTTTCACAAACACACTACATCTTTTTGCTCCATCAAACAAGAGTCAGCTCTCAATATGAGAGAACAGCCATGATGGATGCCTGCATCTCATGTTGAGACGGAGGGCAAAAAAAAGAAAAGAAAAGAAGAAATCCTTCTAAAAACATCAACAATAACAAAAGCCTTCACGGCTAGCCAATCCCCGCCCCCTCCCGGGAGTCGGGGCCCATTGAGATTTCTAAATACTTCTCTCCAATCTGATCCCCATAAGCAGTCGATGAAAAAGCAGACGTCGTCTTTGATATTCGGTCTTGGAAGGCTTTACTCCCCCTCGCTCATACCTGCCTGTCTTGGGTTGGACTGAGGCGATGTGAAGTTGATGGGAGGGGAAGGGAGCTCTGAAGTAAATGCCTAATGAGTTTAAAACTCACTTTGTACCATTTTTTTCTACTTTTAAAAGCCTCTCTAACAGATGCCAGCAGGGACCGTTGTCGCTCTGCAACAGACTCCTGTGTAAATTTAACAGCTTACATAGAGGAATGTGGCTCAACCAAGCAGAATAAACATTTGCGATTATAAAAGATAATGATAATGAGTTTGTTATAAGCTCTCCAATAAACCGCCTTGCTGAAAAACTGTCAAGAGAAGAGAGGGACATTGTTTGTAAGATGTTAGATGTCATTGAAAGCATTTTCAGTGGGGAGGCTTGATTAAGCTTATCACTACACATCTAAATATTGAAACAGTTGTCAGGAAATGCGTTTGAATGGCTTAAAGCTTGAGTGATTGTAGGGACTCAGAGTGAAAAGAACGAAAATAAGAAGGTTTAATTGGCTACAAAACAAATGCACAATTACAGCTATTGTATTTGGACAAATATCACAATTAATCTGCTTTCGTAATTTTGATGTGTTCTTTATGTGCTTAGAAAATGGTTACACTATTACACTATATAGATTTTTGTACTGTTTTTTTTTTTGGAGTCTGAAATTGCCAAACCTCTAATGAATGCTTTCTTTAAGCTGCAGATCATTTAAAATGAATAACCTCACGTTCACAGCATCCAATTAACGCAGTAATGTCGGAATTATTTACAGCATTGATATACTTTTAATATAAGCAGAATTCACCTACCAGAAATCCCTAAATGAGAGATTTGTCCATGCAGCCAGATAATTATCTTCGCCATGAGAATAGGACCTGTGGACCTCATTACTCTCTCTGCTCTTAAAGTTTGCCCTTTTACTCTCTGGACTTTATTCTTCTCAGTCTCCCTTTAGTACTCCTTTTAGTACTCCCTTTTATTCTCTTGGAATGGCAGAATTGGGAAAACAAAATGTTTGTGTCTTATCGGAAAATTCAACATTACATTTAGAGCCACGCTGTTAGTCGCTTTTTTATTGTCATTATGAAACTCACTTTCTTTAAACAAAATTGATAACAAAAGTTCAGAAAAATACAAATAATGCCAATTTAAAAATCTAAATTATATTGTGCCCATTGTCTATGACTCGTCTTGGAAAACAGGATTTCAATGTATATGCAAATGCCTGTATCATTTCATTTGTGTTCTCTTTTGTTTGTTTTTTTGTTTTTTTCAGCCTTAAGCTCAGTAGGCTATATGACTTTTACTCTTATCTGACACCTGTACTGGATTTGTCACTTATGCAAGTTGTTTTGGTGAGAAAGCCACAAATATGAACAAAAAAACTACTCACTACACTAGAATCAATTTGTTGTTTACAACAGAAAACCAGTGATCTTTAGCTGCCAATGACCGCTAACAGGATGTGGATGTCTGGTGCTTTAGATGGTGTAGGGAAGGCTTTGTTGGAAGTCATTGAAAGCTCCCAAGATACCCATCAGTGGACCACGTGGCCTTGAAATGCATCTGACAGTACCCAAGCTCTCTATTAGCAGTCCAAGCACCTGTCATCACAAACAAGAAAAGCTCTCCTCTGCATTGTTATCCACAGTTACTGTTGTTGAGTCTGTGCACACTGCAAAAAAAAAAAAAAATCTTAATCAGTACCGTTTTCTAGTGATAGAATATAAATATAGTTAGAAAAGAAACTCTTGAGATGCAAAAATTGTGTAAAAGATTATACTTGTTTAAAAAATATATATTTCTTAAACTTAAATATACACTACTGTTCAAAGTTTGGAGTCAGTAAGATTGTGTTGCCTTGTTTTTTAAAGAACACTCTTATGATCACCAAGGCTGTATTTTTTTGTTCAAAACACAGTAAAAACAGTAATATTGTGAAATATTGTATTATAACTGTTTTCTATTTTAATATATTTTAAAATGTAATTTATTCCTGTGATGGTAAAGCTGAATTTTCAGCATCATAACTCCAGCCTTCAGTGTCACATGATCCTTCAGAAATCATTCTAATATGCTGAATTTGGTGCTGAATAAACATTTCTTTTTATTATCAATGTTGATGGGCTGTCTACAATTTGAGGAAACTGTTATACATTTTTCTTTTATGAATAACAGCATTCCTTTGAAATGGAAACCTTTTGTGAAATTATAAATGTCTTCAGTGTCACTTTTGATCAATTTAACATGTCTTTGCTGAATAAAATGTTTCATTTCTTTCAAAATCTTACTGAAGGTTATTGTATTTTTTTGTTTTTTTGCTCTTCTTTTAACCCTAAACCAGAATTCATGTTGTTAGACGTATAACCTGCCATTTTATTTTAGTACCATTAACCAATTATATTACAATCTAAAGATTTTAGTACAGTTTCAAATTGAACTAATAATTATTTTATTAGCATTTCCTGCACCTTCAATTCTTCAAGCTAACATCAAATCATGTTGGGAGATCTACAACAACTTGTGACAATTCATTTCAAGTGACCTTACCAGATAACACCAACAGACTGCATGCTTAATGACAAAAGCTGCTCACTGTCTCAACTACTGCGCAATGTGTCAGTGATTTATTAGCTTAATTAGCACTTCGGACATCGTCACTGAGAGTTGTGGAGGTTCTGCTTTATGATGCAAGCCTATGCATTATGGAAAGCCCGGCAGATTCTCCCTTAAAGGGTTAGTTCACCCAAAAATGAAAATTAAGTCATTGATTACTCACCCCCATGCTGTACCAACCCCGTAAGACCTTCGTTCGTCTTCGGAACACAAATGAAGATATTTTTTATTAAATGTGACAGCTGGATCACTCCTCCATAGGCTGCCTAAGGGACTGAAACCTGACGGCCCAGAAAGTCAATGAAGAAAATGTTTAAATATTCCATGTCACAACAGTGGCTCAACTATAAGTTTATCAAGCGACGAGAATAGTTTTTGTGCGAAAAAACAAACAAAAATAACGACTTTATTCGACTATTCCTTTTCTTCCTTGTAGGCCTGAAACGAGACTTCAAGAGATTTCCACGAGAACTTAACTGAAGTAGTTGAAGGAGATCGCAATTCTCGCGCATGCGTCGTGGAAATCTCTTGAAGTCTCGTTTCAGGCCTACAAGGAAGAAAAGGAATAGTCGAATAAAGTCGTTATTTTTGTTTGTTTTTTCGCACAAAAACTATTCTCGTCGCTTATAGTTGAGCCACTGTTGGGACATGGAATATTTAAACATTTTCTTCATTGACTTTCTGGGCCGTCAGGTTTCAATCCCTTAGGCAGCCTATGGAGGAGTGATCCAGCTCTCACATTTAATCAAAAATATCTTCATTTGTGTTCCGAAGACGAACGAAGGTCTTACTGGGTTGGTACAGCATGGGGTTGAGTAATTAATGACTTAATTTTCATTTTTGGGTGAACTAACCCTTTAAGATCTTAAAGCTTAAAGGAACACACCGACTTTTTGGGATTTCAGCTTATTCACCGTATCCCCCAGAGTTAGATAAGTACATACATACCCTTTTCATCTCCGTGCGTGCCGTAACTCTGTCAGACGTACCTACCGCTAGCCTAGCTTAGCACAAAGACTGGAAGTAAATGGCTCCAACTAGCATACTGCTCCCAATAAGTGACGAAATTAAGCCAACATTTACCTATTTATATGTTGTGATTTGTATAGTCACAGTGTGTACAAATAACAAAGTCATTATGAGACACAGCCATCTTTTAACCATATACATACTGGGAACTATATTCTAGTGCTGGCCGGTTTGACCCAAAATTTATATCACGTTTTTTTTTTATGCCGGTTTTCCGGTTTATGACGGGGGTTTTTTTTTCATGCATAATCAGGTGTTCAAAGCATTTTCTACTGGTTGAGAGAGGAATTACTGCAGTAAATTAACTTAGAATGGTCTATTACTGTCATTAGTGAATATTGTAGAATAGAATAGCACCCAGTATAACCTAAAATTGTTATTTCTCAACGTTCTTATAACCAGGAAATAACGTTAATACAACGTCTAAAAACTGGATGTTTTGAATGTTCCTAGAACATTCAGAAATAACGTTTTTATAACTTAATGGGAACGTTATGAAAACGTTCTTATAACCTAAAATTGTTAGCTGGGGGAGAGCCCAGAGAAAACAGACCTATTCTGACAAGAGCAGTATGTATCTGAGAGCGCGGCACATTATATTCCGCGCACGAGCAGAGAGATTCGCGCTCACGCATTATATTAATGTACTTTCGCGCTACAATAATGCGCTCTCAAAATTTGACAGGAAAATAACGCCATAGTTCTGCAGCATCCACCTTCCCTGTAACGTAACACCAGAGCACTGTTGTTTGATTTACCCTCGCCTCACAGTCGCTGCTTAGAAGTGCAACATTGTAAAGGGTCCATCTGAAACAGTGTCGCGCAGCGCAGCGTAACGTTCGTTCCGAATGTTGAGTAATTAAATACATCGGTATGGAGGTATATTAAAAATTTATATCATAACAAAAATATACACCGGTTTTCGGTATGAACCGGTATACCGCACAGCACTACTATATTCTCAGAAGGCGAAGCACTGCTACTTGGCCGGAGTGATTTGCTCGCATCACCTGAGAAGCCCTGTGGTGAGGAGCAGAGAGTTCGCTCAGTGTTGAGCTAATCAATCCGCCCAAGTAGCAGTGCTGGAACAATCTACATTGTCAAAAGCGCTGATGAAGATGAAGATGAAGATGAAGACGACTTGACTTGACTTGACTGTGGACAAAATACTGAAAACCTATCACGCCTGTGCCTGGTTAGTCTGAGATCGCACGACCAATTGAAAGTCATTAAAAATGGCGTCAATCCTGTGTCCATTACCAACTGATACCATTACTTCACCATCGCACCATCACAGTACCTTCAGTCCTTTCATTACTGACAATATAGAATAAATCAATGGCTGTCACCAGGTCAATACTGCCCTCTATAGATAATGCATCGCTCCCCTGAGACCTCCATCTCTGATTCATCTGGTAAACGTGAACACTTGAATACTGTGTTCCACAGGTCAAGGTTCACTGTCTGAACCACCTGAACTGTCTTAAAACAGAGAGTTTATCAGGCTGGGCTCAGGACTATTAATGAGGAATGGAAAAGCAGGTGGTCTCTTTATCTGTGATAGAGGTCAACCCTACCAGAGAAAATGGCAGGAGAATTAGATATGGGGATTAGGTTGTCTAGTAATTGCAGCTCATGGAAGAAAGAAAAAAGAAATATATATATATATATATATATGCGCAAAATCCCTGTATATATATATATATATATATGCGCAAAATCCCTGTTAATCAATATATGAGGTGTAAATAAGTGACTGTGGGCAGCGTGTGAAATATACATATATACAAATGTGCAGATTGTTCTATAGTAATTCGAGACGGCAATTTAAAGGAATAATTTAATATGCTACTTACATAGAAAAAAAAGGCAATTTGCATGTGATGATTTTCTGTTTAAAAAAAGTGATAAAGAAAAAAAATTCCCCCAAAAATATGAATGAATGGCATATATAAACTGTGTAAATTAAAAGGTACAATATGTAAGAATTTTGTATTAAAATATCCAAAAACCACTTGCACAATGTTATATCATTCTTTCAATTGTGAACTTACAGTATCCTAAATGTTTCCAAGAATTTGTAAATTCAGAGAAATTCACAATTTTATATAGTGCCCATCCCTTGTCGCATGTCAATTAGGGCTGTCGCGGTTATGGAATTTCCCTTGCGGTAATGTTGAGTGGCTCAATAGCGTGATATGCTGTATTACCGCCATTTATTTATTTAATTTATATGTATTTGTTGCTATATAAATAAAGTTTACGATGTGGACAAAAACGAGGACATTTTCAGTAACCGAAACTAAACAGCGTCTATATCCGCATTGAAAGGCTTTCACTCAGCGCACATATTGTTATGACAACGGACTTTGAGTGAGTCACAGGGTGAGTCATTAAACCGTTCATTCAACGAACACATTCAAAAAAGCTGATTCATTAAAAGAGATGTAATAAAACAAGGCGTTAATTATTTTTAACTTTGAGTTCCACTATTTAAGGCTCAGCTGAGCAGAAATGCGTCGCATGGGTAATGCTGAAGCTGATGCTTCACTTAAATTAGAGACCAATATGGCATTGATTTAATGCGCGACTTGCTGATTTTATTTCCCCGCGGCTTCCTCGCGATGTGGGATGCTAACCAGCGCTGCTGCTGACGCGCATTTATGGGAAATACCCGTGACATGAACGTTAAAAGGATGATACGACAAATATTTCACTTTCCTTTGACAAGGCAACCTTTTCACGACTTCAAAGACAGACGCAGGTAATCGCACGCGCTCTGCCGATCTCTCTCATTCACTGTCTGTGTGAAGCCTCTGTAGGCCACACATCACCAAGATAAACAGTCTTTTTATCATTATGAACTTGTTCAACATTCAATACACATGCATGAAGTTCAAAACAAGAAGGGTATAGCCTTATAAAATACGTGAATATCGCGGTTGTTGCGGTTACGTGCAATCCTCTGCGGTTGACTTGTCAGAAGCGCGGTACTACAATATTGCGGTTATCGCGACAGCCCTAATGTCAATGACGTAATATCCACGTTATCCCTGGTTTCCGCCTATGGTTTCCGCTTGTACTGCCATAGTAACCATGATGACAGATTGTGGACAACTGCGTAATGTTTAGCGGCACACTGTTTTTTTTTTTTTGTTCAAACATCATGGCAAGCAGACTTTTGGACAAAAGGCGAACTAAAACGAGGATCAACGGCGGCGTGGCGTTTTCGAGATGCTGAGAGCTTCGCGGCAAACTTCGACTTGACAGAGCTTCATGACTTGACAGAGACGCTGCTCTTGCATGTACTTTATTAGACAGGTGAGCAAATTTACATAAAACAATCAATGTTATATAGCTCAACATGATGAAATGTTAGAATATTATCTGCAAGTTATTCTAATGTTGATCTAGCTTACTGCTAATCTCATATAGCCAACAAACTAACACATAGAATAACATTATAACTTTCAACACTCATGCTGTTTAGTGTAACGTTAGACCAAGTAAAGCAGCGCTGCGTTACCTCACAAGTTTAATTCGTCAAATAAACTGACCTGTGCGAGTATTAATTCAGCACTTGCGTGTAGTTTGGTAGAATGAAATGTCCTCATTCCTTTATATCCGTGGGACTCGCATGTGGCGCTGATATCTGTCTCATTAGCAATCACGCCCTGCTTCATACCAGTCATGTTAAAAAACATGAATGTTTTCACTCATCCATAAACATTATCAGATCCATCAGCATGACAGCAAGTTCCATGATTCCACTTATTCATTGCATCATCAATCTCTGCCTTTATTGTAAAAGGTTAGCGACCCCTAGCCACAATAAAAATTACATTGTAGCTTTAACTGTGTAGCTTGCTGCTGAACAGTTTTCATTAACGGCAACCAGAATGGCGAGGAAGATGACAACATCAAGGTTGTTGTGTTGAGAAGCATACAATACTTCATGTTCAATTCATAGTAATTTCTAACTGTAACACATTAATGTGGAACTGCACCACTAGGGGCTCTAGTGAGGAATTGTGTTAAAAAGAGAAATGAAAAAGAAGAATAAAGTTTGAGATGTGAATTGTACACCGCATGGAGAGTGTTCTGTGAACAGTGTGAAACACCACAAATTGGCGACGAGGATGAGCGCTTCAGTGCCGAGCCCGCCCCCGTTTCTTCCTGTTAGTGGGGAGCCACCGATTCCATTTGATACGTGGCAGAAAATCTTTCATAATTACATGATAGTCATCCAGCCAACTGGAGATGCATGGCCGGAGAGACGCAGACGAGCGGTCTTGCTGCATTGCTTGGGGACGGAAGGCCAGCGCCTGTTTTATACTCTGCCAGACCAAGGTACTACTTTTGATGAAGCAATGGCTGCACTTGAGAAACACTTTGTGCCTAAAGTTATTGTAGTTGCATGCCGACACACGTTCAGACAACGTGTGCAAAGAGCGGATGAGACGGTTACGCAATACGTTGCCGCTTTAAGAGCGTTAGCAGCCC
Source organism: Tiaroga cobitis (assembly GCA_030578255.1). NCBI lineage: Eukaryota > Metazoa > Chordata > Actinopteri > Cypriniformes > Leuciscidae > Tiaroga > Tiaroga cobitis. Next base: position 37,719,559 of record CM060592.1, on the reverse strand, counting down.
CATGTGCGTTCGGGCAAATGGAGAGTGAAATGCTCGTGATCAGTTGATCGCAAATGCGACGTTGACTGCAGTAAAGGACAAATTACTGTTAGAGGATGACCTCACTCTAGAGAAAGCGATTACAATCGCATGTCAAGTGGAAGCTGCAGTTAAAACTTCGTCATTACTCTGTAATTCCACTGCTACTGCCATGAAGTCGGTACAAGCCATTAGTATGAATACTAAGTATGGCAGAGGGGGAAAGGGCGCACGGTCAACTAAGCAGTCACACGGTGCTCAGAGACGATCGGAGGATCGAAAACAGGCAACGACCGATCAGCAACGTCGACAATGCTTCAGATGTGGATCGGACAAACATCTGGCAAATGATAAAAACTGCCCTGCTGCTAAAGTGACATGCAGACACGGTGAAAAAAAGGACACTTTGCTAGTGTGTAAAGCAGCAGTGAGTGAAGTAAGAGAGGTGGTAGTTCCAGACGTGACTGTTCTCTGTGTGGATAACGTAAAACAATCTGTTACAGCCAATGATAAGATCACCTGTGAAGTGAATACTGAAGCACCAGGAGGTCATAAACATAAGTTACAACTGGTTGTAGATACAGGTGCATCAGTTTCCATACTTCCAGAAGATGTGTATAAGAAACACTTCTCACAATGCACCCTGAGTAAGCCCAAAATTAAACTTGTCACTTATGCAAAAGAGAACCTACCAGTTATTGGCTGCTTATCGGCATTAGTGGGTGTATCAGCAAATGACAATGTAGTTCCAGCTACTTTTTATGTAGTGACTGCAGGATCTCCCTTGTTAGGGTTAGATTTAATAAGACTGCTGAACCTGAACATTGTAAGTGGAAAAGTAAAGCCAATAGACAATGATTGTGGAATCTCACCGGCACCTCTCCATATGTCTCAGCATTCCACAAGTCCTGTGTACACAGTTTCACCTGTACCTGCTACTCACCTTGGATGTGTGAAAGGATTCATACACAAAGTGCAAGTTAATTCAACAGTGACACCAGTACGTCAAAAATTGAGACGCTTACCACTCAGCATCCGCAAGGAGGTGTCCGCTGAGCTTAATCGTCTCCTTACAGCGGGCATAATTGAACCAGTTGATGCTTCAGAATGGGTTAGTCCGCTGGTGGTGGTACGTAAGCGTGATGGACACATTAGACTTTGTGTAGACCTCCGTGAACCCAATAAGAGTGTGATTATGGATTGCTTCCCATTACCTCACATGGATGATTTGTTTACCGAACTTGCAGGTGCTTCACATTAGTCAAATTGATCTGAGCTCTGCTTACCACCAGCTGCCTCTCCATTAGACATGTGCCGGTATTCGGTAATGCGATAAATCGCGGTAATGAATATGCACGATATTGTTATCGCGGGGACTTCGAAATACCGTGAAAAATAATAGATCCGAATTTAGATTTTTAGAACGCGCATCAGCTTATTTTCCATCAACCGCTTAAAAAACAATGCGTATGCTGCGCAAAACACGTGCGCACTTTGATGTAAACAATCCCCACATCACATGTATAAGCACTGTGTGCATGCAGTGCGCACTCTAGTCTAATGTAAACAATCCTCACATGGAGAAGAAGCACGGCGGAAGGAGGAACGCTGCCGACTATTTATCCCCCGCATGGCTGCCAACTCTCACGCATTCAGCTTGAGACTCACGCAATTGAAACTTTCACACGGTCTCGCGCCACACATCCATTTTCTCACCCAGAGAAAAATCGCGGAGCAAAGAGGACACTGACACCGACAGACTAGACAGAGCAGGTTACTTTTGATATGAAAAAATATCAGCTCTCAGGTTTTATAACGAAATTCAGACAATAAATACTGTTTTGGGTGCTTGTAAATGTGACGTGACAGATCGCGCGCCTCAGATCAAGTAAACCGATCATCTGTTACTTTTTATTAAAGATACAGTACAACCCACCGAAAGGTACGTACTTTCGATCAATCAGTGTTTTTCAACCGAGGTCAATAACACTGCAGGAGAACAATTATGTCACAGAACGTTACATTTACCTCAGGAAAGCCATTTAATGTTAGTTGACTATAAGAAAATAGTATTAGTAATAGTATTTTGCTAAATATGTGCACTATATTACATATTTTAATATATGTACTTGTCATTATATAATTGTTATTATAATGAAAATTACGGCATATATTACATTTTTATATTTATATTATTATTATATTTATATTGTATGCATTATATTTAATTTCTCTCTGTATGTTTACAGCATTATGTGAGATATATTTTTTCTTGAGAAACATTTAAATGCAGGCTATCTACTGTAGCCTACCTAATATTTATCCAAATGAGTCAATATTGAATCAAGATTGAAATTAAATCCAAGAATTTAATTGAAATCATGAAAATTGTGTTAAGCAATAATACAAACAGTAGCCTCAGTAACCATGTAAACATTATAACATGTTGTCACTAAAAAATAAAATTAATGTTTTGACAATCACAATTACACATTATGATGCAAGTTTTTTTTAGATACCCCCAATCCGTCTGTTTCTCTTGTGCAATTAAAATATCGTGATAATACCGTATACCGTGATAAAAGCTCAATCAATTAATCGCAGCATGAAAATTTGATACCGGCACATGCCTACTCTCCATCCTGACAGTCGTAACCTGACTGCGTTCATAACTCACGAAGGGCTTTTCCTCTTCACTCGGGTTCCGTTTGGACTAGCTTCAGCGCCGTCCGCCTTTCAAAAAAATGATGCAAACGGTCCTAAAGGAGTTTGAAGGGGTAAAGAATTACTTAGACGGCATTATAGTGTATGGAAATTCTCAGGAGGCCCATGATAAGCACCTCCACGATGTTCGTCAAAGGCTTGACGAGGTTGGCTTGCAGATTAACTTTGATAAAAGCTCTTTCAACCAAGCAAGCATTCCGTTCCTGGGTCATGTCATTTCTAAAGAAGGACTACGACACAGCCCAGACCACCTGACTGCCATTTCAGAAGCACCTCGACCTACAGATATGGTAGCTTTACGTTCGTTCCTAGGGCTCACTTCATGGTTCAGCAAATTTCTCCCAAGCTACGCTACTGTGGTTGAACCGCTAAGGCAGATGCTCAGAGCTGATGCAAAAACGCCATTACAGTGGAGTAAAGAGACTGTTGAGAGCTTTGATACACGAGAATGCTGCTGGAGAGTCCTGTTCTTTCCATTTATGATCCTTCCCTTTCCACATTCATTACTACAGACACCTCAGATTACGGCCTTGGTGCTGTCCTGACACAGTTACATCCTAATGACGTTGAACGTGTGGTAGCCTTTGCATCCAGGACGCTATCAACGTCTGAGAGGAAATATTCTACTGTGGAGAAGGAGGCGCTTGCGTGTGTTTGGGCGGTAGAAAAGTGGAGAACGTATGTATGGGGACATCGTTTCACTCTAAGAACTGATCATCAGGCCCTCACGACGCTTCTCTCCACAAAGGGCTTGGATAGAGCAGGCATGAGGGTAGCTCGTTGGTCTGCTAGGCTCCTGTGCTTCCAGTATGATGTACAGTACTGTCCAGGTAGAAAAAAACTGTGCGGCGGATTGTCTCTCCCGTATGCCATTGAGCCACACAGACACCACTGTATCCATTGAACAGGATTTGATTTCTGAAATCGCAGAAATACAGCCCTTTCTGAATGCGTTGCCGCTAGCGGACTTTAAAGCTGAATGCGAGGACTGTCCAGAACTGTCTCAGTTATGTCAGACAATTCAGACAGGTTGGCCTAAACTGCAAAAGTCTGTCTCAAGTGACTTGCGTCCATATTTCCCCATCAGACATGAACTGGCGGTTGAATCTCCATTGATTTTCAGAGGAAATCGTTTGATTGTTCCTATTTCACTGCGGGAACGCCTCATCCACCTGGCGCATGAGGGACATCAGGGGCTGGTGCGAACCAAACAGCGTCTGAGGGAGCTGTATTGGTGGCCGCGAATGGACGATCTTGGTCACACAATCCTGTCTGCATGTGTGACCTGCCAGGCCAGTGATAAATCGACTAAAACTTTTGCAGCTCCAATGCAGCCAGTGGAGTTCCCAAAAGGCCCGTTTCAACATGTTGCTATTGATATAGTAGGACCTTTCGAAAAGGGAGCTACTGACTGTAAGTTTGCAATAACATTGATGGACTATTTCGGCAAATGGCCAGAAGTTGGTTTTGCTTCATCAGTGACAACAGAGACTGTTCTGAAATTTCTGACCACTATCTTTGCTCGAGAAGGAAACCCCTGCAGCATCACGACAGACAATGGGCCGCAGTTCACTTCGTCTGAATTTGCTGATTTTGTGAAAACACAGGGAATAAAGCACATAAAGACCAGTGTTTATCACCCTCAGGCTAACGGGGCCATCGAACGGTTCAACAGGGTGCTTAAAGGGTGTATTCAAGCTGCTGAAGCGGTTCGTAAGCCCTGGAAATCTGCAGTCCTGACCATGCTGAAGAGCTATCGAGCGACACCCCATGCTACAACGGGTGAGACCCCTTTTCTGCTGTTGAGAGGCCGACCTATGAGGACAAAGTTGAATGTCCGTCTTCCTGAGGATAGCCCTGATCAATTTGCTCAGGTGAGAGCTCATGTAACGCAACGACAGAACAAAAGTAAAAAATATACCGATCGTAAAAGAGGAGCTAAAGTTCCTAAAATTGCGGTTGGAGATAAGGTGAGAGTGAGAAAGCCTTTTCATGTGAAAAAAGGAGAAGCCCGGTTCACTGATCCGTTGTCAGTACAACAACAAATAGGACCGAGTACTTTCATCATAAGTGATGGGAAATCATGGAATTCAGCACGTCTTTCACTATGTCCAGAAAGAGAGGAAAACTCTGCACAGAATGAAATACCTGAAAGAGACTATACAATGGAGAACACTGCTTTGAGCTTGAATAGGGGCTTAAGACCGAGACGCCCACCTTTGTGGACTCAAGACTATGTGTTGGAGTAATGTGTCTGAAGAGAAAGAAAGAAGTCAGACCAAGAAGATATGTAAAGGGTGTAGGCGGACCGCTGCCCTATATAAAAAAAAAAAAATCGAATGTACACTAAATTCTGAAATGTTTGATGAATGTTATTCTGTGTTATGTTAAAAGGATAAAAGTGTGCTAGAAACTTTCATTATGCTACATTGAAATGCCTATTTGACACAGACTGTTGTTTGGTTTGATAAGAAGTTATTTGAATTTTTATTTTAGATAAGTTGTTGTTTGAGTAAACAAAATTGGAATAAGGTAATGATCTTAAAAAAGTAGTAATTCTGTTTGAGTAACAGGGGATATGTTGTGTTGAGAAGCATACAATACTTCATGTTCAATTCATAGTAATTTCTAACTATTACACATTAATGTGGAACTGCACCACTAGGGGCTCTAGTGAGGAATTGTGTTAAAAAGAGAAATGAAAAAGAAGAATAAAGTTTGAGATGTGAATTGTACACCGCATGGAGAGTGTTCTGTGAACAGTGTGAAATACCACAAAGGTTAACCCAGATAAGGTGTGATGGCTTCAGCAGTGTTTTAATATTGTCTGCTACGCTGTTCCCACTACCAAATTTATAGTGTGAATAGAAATCCAGCATGTCCCCGGGCCATCGCTCTTACTGTTTGTATTCCATTGTAAATCTCAATGAGTTAATGCGACTTCCACAGACAAATCAGACCAATATGAAAAATGTCCACTTATAATGGAGAAATAGAACAGGATGCCTTTGGCAGATGAAATCTCATTGAACGGATATCTGGGGCGTTTAAGCCTCCGAATGAATCTGTCATCCATCATCCGCAGACGGAGACTGTTGCATGTGGTGGTAAAGGACTCTAGTAATAATTCTAGTTAATCACTGTCAGTGAATGGCAGAAATATTAACTATACATTACCCCTCTTCACACAAATGAAGTATTGATGTATCTTAAAACAAAAACATTGCTGCAGGACATGATCTTGATGGTGGCAGAAAAAGTTAAGCTCTTTTCAACGATTCTAGATGCACATCTTTTGGCCTCGTCACGGCATGCGTTGCGCCCACAGAAATACAGCGGCTGATGAAAATTCATTGGATGTATTATTTATGCAACTTGTCAGAGTAGCACAAGAGCCGTCGAGATTGAAAATGCATGTTGTCAGCTGCTGACTTCTCGGGTTGAAATCAATAGAGAGAAGCACTAACCTGCCACCAGCCCTGATGACTGATTGAATTCAGAGAGGCTGTGAGGCTTAACGCACTTCAGAAAGGAAACTGCAGTCTATTGGAGGCATGCAGCGGAATAATATTCCAATTCTGGTGTGGATGGTTTTCCTTCCCAGAGTGCACCGCTCTTACCCTTTACTGCTCAGGGGCCGCTATCGATGAATAGTCATCGTAATTCTAAAGCGGGGCCCACTTCAGTACAGGCACCTTCTTTCGCAATCTCCGTCTCCTCCCTGGAGCGCTTTACTTGTTCATTCTGTTCATGAGCGAGCAATCACGCAAAAGGCTAATTAAATTACCTCAAACTGCTTTATGGTTACCTCTATGAAGTCCATCTTATTTATAATGCATTTCTGAGAGCATAAATGCAAACACGGAACTATGAAGCGTAGAAAAAAAACACTTTTTTTTTCAAAACGACATTGCCTTTGATCTGGACTAGTGTTGTCAAAAAACTCGGTACTTCGGTACCAAGTCGGTACTAAAAAAATTAAACGGTTACGGTCCCATCTTTTCTAGGTACCGAGTACCGGGTTAATCCGGTTCTTGATGCGCTGTCGGAAAGATGCAGAGGTGCGTACTCTTCATAAAAACACTCTGAGACACGGCGACCGGCGCTGCTAATGCGGTGGCTCTGAATCCACTTGTTGACAAGAAAGGAGGAAAGAGCCACATATGGAAATATTTTGAATTAGGCTAATGTCACGTTGCCATAAAGGGCCGTTCAGACGTTTATATAGCGCGTTTTTTTGCGCGTGTAAATTTCAAATGTAGGCGCGTGGCAGGCGCGCTCATAATAGAAGAGACGTGCGAGCTCGTCTTTCCAGGCTCGCCGCTGTTCATGGTTGCATAGCGGAGACACGGGAAAGCAAGCGCTTGTGGAAAGGAGAAAGCGGTGCGATGCGCTCTCCATGATGACGAGGAAGTATCAGAATTAATTGATTTCTAGCCCTTGCATTAGAAATCAGCTACAGGGTTCTCAAGCTTTGAAGACAGGCAAGAGTGACATTTTTGGATTAAATAAAAGTACAGTTAAGTCAAATAAAACATGTTTTATCTCCTGTATAGTTTGGTAACACTACAATAAGACACCATTCATTAATATTACTTAATGCAACAGCAACACATTGAGTGAACAATATATTTTTACAACATTAATTAATGTTTGTGAATGTTATTTAATACAAACACTTGATTGTTCATGTTTGTTCACTTCATTCATTGTGCATTAAATAATGTTAACAGATAAAACTTTTGATTTTAAAAATATATTAGTACATTTTTAAGTTAACCCCATGGAGAATAATTGCTACAGTAACTGTTGTTTATTGTTAGGTAATTTTATCTAATGTTATCTAACAAATAGAATCTTATTGTAAATCGTTTTTAATACTACAGTTTCCATCTTTGTAACCGTGATATACACTTTAATATGTGTAAATTTAATCTAAATTAAGCTTTGGTACCGAAATTGGTACCGAGAACCGTGGATTTTCACTGGTATTGGTACCGAATACTGATATTTTGGTACCGTGACAACACTAATCTGGACTGCCCTTGCACTACACATAATTTGGTAACACACAAGGTTTAACTACATTAGTTAACACAAACTATTAATGAATAATATTTCTACAGAATTTATTAATCTTAGTTAATGTCAATCTCAACATTTACCATTACATTTTTTAAATCAAAAGTTGTACCTGTTAACATTAGTTAATGCATTGTGAACTAACATGAATATTATTATTTTTATTAACTAACATTAACAAAGGTTAATAAATGCTGTAAAAATATATTTCTCATAGTTAGTTCATATTAACTAATGCATTAACTAACATTAACTAATGAGACCTTATTGTAAAGTGTTACACACACATTGTTAATTTGTAATAACTAATGTAGGTCACTAATGGAAAAAATATTCTAAAGCATTTATTCTTCTTCCAACGTTTACTAATATACGTTTAAAATCAAATGTTGTATCGGTTAATATTTAACAGACCTGAGCATGAACTAACAATGAACGGCGGTATTTTTATTAAATAATGTTAACAGATTAATAATTACTGTAACAAATGTATTGCTTATTAATGTTAGTTAATGCATCAACTATAATGTTAACTAATAGAAGCTTATTGTAAAGTGTTACCAGAGATTCTCCTTGACAAAGCAACATGTGAAAATCTTTAGAAACAATTTAATTTTAAATGTGTTTCAAAAGACTTCACATGAGAGCTTTAACAAAACATCTGAATCAAATGTTAGAACAAAAGACAGGTTTGAATAAAAAAAGACAGCTGCCTTTTTATGAAAGGTGCTATTTATAATGTAAATAGAGGAAGATACTGTTAGCACTAATGAACAGCAAAAAAATGCATTTTGTCTAAGTGCACACAAAGGGTAAATACAAATAGACATAATATTCTATTTGTACTATTAAGTTTGTAGTTTGTACTACAATGCATGCTCGTGTAAAAAAGGCTTAAAAAGTTTCAAACAAGCTTTCGACAACAAATGGACATTAATCTGATGCTACATGACTTTCAGAACAAAGTCACCCTTTGTGATTTAGTCACCTGGTCAGACTCTTGGCACAAATTACAGCAGTTTTCCTCTAAGAATAATTGTGCATGCAAAACCATACTGTCCAGAGCTTAGTCCCTAATCAAATATCCAGTAGATGTCTATGATAAGCTTGTGCTATCTTAGTCTGGAAACACTTTCATATATCTAATGCTGGATAACCCAACTATGACCTGAATTTTCTGCATGAGCGTTTGATCGTTTTGTCATGTGCTGCACTATAAGACATATACGTTGATGTGGTATGGAGTGTGATTGGCAGTGCCTGATTCTCTCAGGGTTCATAAAGACTGAGCTAGTAAATGACTAAAGTGACTGAAAGATGTGTTTGATGTCAGTTATGGTGGCATCAAGGCAATATTACATTTAAAAATACATGAATTTAAAATACTTTGACCTTCAAAGCACAAAGTACACATTTCACTGGTCATCATGATAAATTGTACTGTGCTAACGAGTCAAATCACATTTGTGGGTCTTTTTTCTTGGGGGGGGTCTTATGTTTTACTCATTATTTGTATATGAAATAGGTTTTTCTTGTGCAGCACTTTGGCATATAGTTTTTTTTATTATAGTTTTTAAATTGATCGATTGATTGATTGAACCGTAAAACCCAACAAGTTAAGCTAACTCATTTCATTTGAGGAAACCGATTGCTTCAATTCAAGCATAAACTGCTTCAAGTTTAAAAACAATAGTTATGAGTACTCTTTACTTATTTTAATCGATTCCACTAAAACAATGATATTTCAAATCACATTTGTTTTGTATAATGCTAGTACCCAGCATGCATTGCAGCATGAGTCTTTTTTAATGTTCACCATTGTTGAGATTCAAATGCTGATTCTTGATGTCTGTGTGAGTCTTGGTAATTCAATACATTTTCTGTGAAACTTTTTCTGCAAACTGTAAAGTCTTTCATAATATCTGATGGTCACAACAGTGCTGACACTTGTAGAATCACAGTTTTGAATAAAACAAATGTAATGTTGCCCTTTTAATCGGAGATTAGTCTCTGAATGAAATCAGTGACTCAAGTCACTAAATGATGATTGTCATCATGAATCTTTAACAATCAACACCCATTCATACTTTTCCTTGACTTTTGTGCTATAACTAGGGGTGTGACGAGATCTCGTGCCACGAGATCTCGCGAGACTAAAACATGACGAGATTTCTCGTCGAGTGAAAAGCTGTCTCGCGATATCGCCATGACTGAGCGTGAGGGTGAGATTACCATAGAATATTCCACCGCTACACTCACATTCGCCTAAACTATCGTTTTGCTATTTTATAAAAATAATAAAAAACATTATAAAATAATGTAAAAGTCTGCTCTGCTCATCCAGCACGAGTTGCCGTTGCAATCAGTGCAGCACGAATCACAGTTCACTGATCGCGTGAGGATGGCGGAGGATTCGTTGCGCAACATAGACTAAACGTCTGATAAATGTATTGTAGAATGCACGCTCGGCACCGCTGCGCGATCACGAAAGTGAAAGTAAAACAAGCTCCCTGGTGTGCATTGCGCACAAATTAGGTCGCGAACGAACATACAATAGTCCGTCTCCTAATACCCACCTCTGGACTGTTTATTTGCGGCTATGGTCTCAGTTTGCACTTCGAATATATTGAGAGAGTACTGTATGTCGTAAGGACAACAGACAAGGGAGGCTCTGTTTCTGAACTTATAAACGGAACGCAAGAACAACTGTAGAGACCAACACACCAGCCTCGTTTCTCTACCCGGCCTTTTCCGAACTCACCGCATTAACCCTAACCGCCGGTGCAAAATAAAATATCAATTTGAAAACAATTATAAAGAGTCTGTGTGCTAACTTTGACTATGGTTGCACTTGCACTTATTGTTTGCGCTTAATAAGACTTCAAGGAGTTCAGTTAGGAGGTCACACACAGCCTCAATCAGAAGTTCTGAAAGCTCTTAAATGTACAGTAAGGGCTGAAGAGACTAATGTGAAATCATACAGAGAAAAGCCAGTCAATAAAAAAAAAAACGTTTACAGTGCTTGTATATTGTTTTCTTTCAATGCATTTGATAATTCATACTCATAATGCATGTCATTTCAGGTCTACTTTATAAGATTATTAGTCTCGTGAGATAAGCGTCTCATCACACCCCTAGCTATAACATTTGTTTTATAAACACTCAGTTACAGCAGCCAAATAAAAACTTGTATGCAAAAGTCAAGGGACAAGAGCATGTTGATCTCCAACATGGTGACCTTAAACGAAACTCAAATCATCAACTTCTAAACCTCTGTTAATTCTAATAAGAACTTCTGTAGACGAATGGCAGTAATATAGTCAAACTGGTTAATAATAAGTGAAGCTTGAATGCTGTTTGTGGAGTTGTTTAATACTCCTCTGCTGAGATCTTCAGAGATTTAACATCTTTTATCTTCAGTTGATTTCATCTAAGGCTGTGGCTGAAAGTCAGTTGTAGTTTTTGTTTTTCTCTTTTCTTCAGTGTTTCTGCTTGTTAACAGCAGGTGTTCATCACTAATGCTCAATCATCACTTAATTATACAATTATTATTCAATTATCATTCTGGGATCTAGAAATGTTCTATAACTCATTGAGTTTGAGTTCTGTTTCAGTCATTCAAGTTTCAGCAATATTTGAGTGCAGTGAACTCAATTCTATTTAGTACATATTACTGTTAGGTTTTACAGTGTGAGAAATGATAGGTGAATAACACTGGTGTAGAAGCACCTAACCCTGAATGTAAGCCTAAACTTGACATGAACTGTAAACTTGTCCCTCAAATCTGATCGGTTGTTTGGAATGTTGTTCCAGGATCAACAAAGATGTTGATCCAGGAACATGTTGTACTTGGTGAAATCATGTACACCTGCTGTGTCAGGTAGGAGAGCACCACATTATTTGAACAGTTTGGGGTAAAATAAAGCAGAGGAGAAAGCATTTTAATATCCCAAAAATTATACACTTCAGTTTTAACACCATCAAAACTTGAGCTTGTATATGGCACAAAAATAACAACAGCAGCAGTTCCTCAACTAAGCGAAAATATCTATAGTTAAAGCTCCATCTCATCACAAAGTTTGACTTTGCTTTAAGATGAATGCCTTTGGATGCTGGCTCGATCCAAAAAGAATGTGCTCTTTCTAAAATTAAACGTAGCATGACGAGACCACCAGCTATGAATGGAGTAAGTGATTCCAGCAAGCTTGTTCTCTGATGCTTGGGAACTATTGCGGGTCGGTGGGGACACTGCAATCCCTAAAGCTTTTAACAAATACCTAAAATGTCTTTTGTCACCAGGTCTTGCACTGAAATGAATGACACACCGGAGGACTATTAAATGTTCTGCACTCTCATTTTTCATGGTTCAGTATATGGCCTATATTCAGTTCCATATTTCACTTGTTTTCTGAGAATTTAGTTTCTTTCTTTCCACCTTATATTTGGCCCATAATAGCAGACATACTAAATTCCAACAACCTTTAGCATTTCATTATTATACAGTTGAACTTATAAAATGACATGCCCCACAGTTACCCCTGTAATCACCTGTTTAGCAGTTTTTATTTAAACAAGAATGAGAATAAAATGTGATTTATTCAATCATTTATTTTATATTATTATCTAACTCGATTATTAATTGTATTTAATAAGTTATTAATATTAATAATTTATAGGGATGGGAATCTTTTGAAATCTCATGATTTTATTCAAATTGATTCGGGTCATGATTCGATTTAAAATCGATTCTCAAGTTAAAATAAGTTCAACTTTTTTTTTAAACCGCATTTCTAGACCTTTCGTTTTTTTCCGTTCCACTGACCTACGTCTCGCCGTTGTAACAGCAAAAACACGTTCTGTGTGAACCGGCCCTAAAAGTGTTCTTCCTTGCTAGTTTCAGAGCACTAGACATTTGGGACTGAAACTGAGAAAAACGGCAAACGGCTGTAGGTGTTATTAGTTTAAATTTACAAGCAAAATTTCACATATAGCTGGAGGGAATAAATTTAACATGCACTTGAAATGGATGTTGCCCATGAGGTTAGGCTTTCAGAGCTCTTTCTAATTTTTTGTTGTGCATTACAAATGGAAAGTGGCTGGTTCCTGGTATGGCTAGAGAACAAGCACTTTCCAGCTAGAGTATTTGTTTACCAGCATTCAAGGTCTTGTGACCTTCACAATGCACATCAATCAAACAAAAATCATAAAAAAAATGGAAGAAAAACCTCCATTGGTCTCTTTTTGACATATTCAAACTGTACAGCAAAACTGTGCAGCTTATGTAAGCAAACATTGCTTACTTTATTGATCCCCTTTCTATTTTAGCAACACAGCTCCCATTGATCAATATTCATGCATCCTTTCCAAACCAGTCAGCATGCCTCCAAATTAGAGATTTTGGATGTGTTTATCTTTGTGCTCAGAATAATTCAGCAGGCATGTACTGAGCAGCCACTCCCATAGCGTACCACAACACACAAGCTGCTTCAATATTGACAAAAAAAAAAAATGACATCAGGAGGCCTGACAGACAATCTATTATTCAAGTCACAATGCGATTTAATGGATTTAAGGACAGAGGACAAATACTCAATCTCTTTTGCTAGAAAGATACGCAGCTGACATCACTGACTTCATGTCAACACCGCTATACTTGTTATAGTGTCAAGTATCATTTGCGAAACACAATTATATGACTACAGACATTTATGCCTTTATTCCTATGGGGTATATTTCAATATTGCATCCTAACCGACCAATTGTATGGTTCATCTTCTAAGAACTTCAAAACACCAGTGGACTAAAACTAATTTGGTTGTGTGAGACTTTACAGACTACAAGGCTACAGTTAGCTTTATGGAGACATGATTAAAGCAATCTTCTTCAATCCTTAAGGAATTTACCAGCAAGCCTTTAATGAATTTTAAGAATGGCTCAACACTGCCCTGTACCTTTAAATAATTATCTTAACTTTTTTTCCCTCTATTGCCTGTTTGAACCTTCCTGATTCTGTCCCAAAGGATATTATGAATGATACAAGATCTTTTATGACACTGTACGAGGCATACTATTCATCGCTAAACCAGTGAATATCCCCTGTACTTCTATAATGCAGCATTGGACAAGAAAGCGTTTTATGCTTTTAGAGATTAAATTCTGCGATTTTCTGTGATTGTCAGGCACTTGATTGCAGCCTGATATACCCGTAGTACACTTTTCCTGCTCCGAGCACTAAATTGATTTCAGCTGAGCTAAGTCACTATGTGCTGTAAAACTCTGTAAAAATCAGTCTGGTGGGTCGTGAAGCGTGCAGTCAAAAAAAAAAAAACTGAAAAAAACGTAATTCAGTTTTTCTAATGCCAGACTTTTATTTTGAAAGGTCTGCGTGAAAGATGCTGAGGAGTGCCTGAGAAAAACGCGTTGTCCTGATTCAGTATCTGCGGTCAGATAAGATATCGTCAGGCTATATGCCAGTGTCATTATTCTAACGTTATTTATTTTCATAACTTGTTACAAAATAAAATGTGACACACCTCAGAAAAACAAACTTTCCTTTCCTGTCAGCCGAGACTGTAAAAAATAAAATAAAAGTGGACTGGAACGCAGCCCAGTCCAAAACAAAACACTCAAACACTTCAGCTGATTCCTGTGGATACTGCACAGCATCACGGGAGAAGACGGCGCTGTGCTCTATAATGTGAAGGTAAAGACATTTTTTTTCACTGCCTACGGAAGAGCATGTGAAGAAACAGTGTTTAAAAATCATCTTTACGTTAAAAATACCATGAACTTTCCCAACTAAACCTTAACTAACTTTTCCTCATGAAATAGCTACTTTTTGTTCTCTTTATACTGAACATTTTCCTTGTGATTCTGAAAGAAAACGCGCCGGGTGCTTAAGCTTGTGCTATATTAACGATTACGAATGCAACTTTAACCCTCTGAGGTCTAAGGGTTTTTGGGGTCCTTGAGGTGTTCTGACATGCTCTGACATTTGTGCTTTTTTCAGTTATTTATAAACATGTTAACGTCAAAGGTGTAAATTCACTCAATATAGCAAAAACTGGGCTACCGTAATTTCTCAGCAACAATTAAGAAACATGTTTGTATTTTTGAGAGAATATTGCTTATGCATGGTTATTGAAAAAACTAAAACTTAAAGTGTCTGAAATAAGGCCACAAAACACATACTAAATATGCGTCCACAAGACTTTTGACTAATGAGTGTTGTTGCCTAGAATTTTTGCTTCAAAATGATCTGAAAATCATCCTGCCTAATCATTTACACAAACACATACACTGATTTAAATTTTATTAGAGACCTTTGGTTTGGAAAGGCAATATACGTGGAGGCGTGTTCACACCTGAGAAGACAAAGGCCGGATAATGTGCCGCATAATGAGCTGCATATTAATTAGCCCTTTCACATAGGTGTGTCACAGGATCCCAAAGAATGCAAGGACAAAAGAAATGATCTATATAGCCTATATATATTTTACAATTAGAAATTGTAACCAATTACAAATAGGTTACAATTACAACAACAACCTACAATTTTAACAATATTTCAAGTGTATTTCTTTGTAAAAAGTATACATTTTATCATACGTATTAAAAAAAGGTAAGGATTCATGAACATTGGAACAAACACTATAATAACATCTTAGTTGATAATTCAATATACCTACTTTATTTTTGACAAAACATCATACTATAGTATATTTAACTATGAGCAGAAATTGGTGAACAAAAGCGTACCTATTTAATGTGACAGTAGTCTTTTTTTACAGTCAAAACTTTATAATCTATCCAAAACTAATCACAAAATCTTGTCTAAACATTCATATTTAGTCTGTAATATATTGTGTATGATATATTAGTATATACATGTGAATTTGCAGCTTGTTGCTTATACAGACATTTTATTTCAACATATTTCAGTCTATTTTTACTCATACAAACTATATTGCTATAGCCTACTAAGATGTGTTCATGTAAACATAACGTTTACTAATGTAGGTGCAAGAGTGAATGAACAAAATGAGCGCTGTATAACTGTAACTATAGTAAACAAAGCGCGCGCGCCTATGCCGTTCACTCATCATTTAGCCTACACACAGACACGCAATTCATATTTAAACAGTCTTTTTGCGGTTTACAGTCCGACACTTCAATATCACGATTAGAACAAAGCACTAGAATAAATGACTTACTACATCAGCTGGATCCGTTGCTCCTCGACATGAAACTACCAGCACTTCTGGGACATTTTCCAGGGTTAGATATTCCTCACAGCGAAAGGATACGCTGTGTACACAGCTGTACAAGATACTTACTAAACACGATGTGTTTTATAATCCAGCTGGTGGGCGTTGGCATGTTTGAACGGCTCGTCTTAGATAATTTGCGTTTGAATAGCGCGCGCTCTCCGTGGGCGTGGCACATTAACGCGTAATTAGGTGTAATGAGCTGGAAAGAAAAATACTGACATCTCTCTCTTTTCATACAGATTACATAAGCTAAGAATTTGTTTTTTTATATAAATTAATTCATTTAAAAGAAGAGAGTTCAAGCTTCATTATGGAAAAACACTCGTGCCTGTATGACAAGTATTCGCGGAATTAAAAATAATCTTAGGACGCGTTTCAGAATGGACTTCACTGACAGAGAGAAGGCAGAACGCGCATCATGTTTGTTTTTCTTTATTTGGCGAAAAGCACAACACTTTGTTTTTATTGTGAGTATCCACAAAAAAAATAGACACTTATCAGGATCTAATGATGTACAACACTTAATATGTAAGATGAAAAACAACAGAGTATTTTGAGTTCCTTTTGCACTGATAAGAAAAAAGCGAGACTATCGCGCCGGCGCGATAGCCGACCTCAGAGGGTTAATGCGCATCTGATTGATGGATAAACCACGCGCTCTTATTTCAGTGTAATTAATGTTGTAGTTATTTCATCAGTTTTCTTCGTACATTCAGTTTAACGACATTAAATTACATTTCATTCATCATTCATGATTAATCGGAAGCGTGTGCATTTTAGACACCTACGTTTTCTCTTTTCATGTAATAAATGTGCATCCTTGAATACGTGACATGCCAGGCTCAGACTGGCAGTTGCCAGCCAGCCACTGACAGGTCACGTGACCTGCCAGTGGCGGCTCCTGCCAGCCAGCTGAAGATTGAACCCCCTCTCAACTGTGAGGACGCGAAATGACGCCGCACAACGCCTCATTAATTCGCGCATGTAGTCATTTAATGTTTATATGTTTTAAAGCACTGAATCGCTATAGAAATCGCAAATTATTCGATTCTTAGCATTTTAAATCGAATATTGACGATTTAAAATACATGTTTCAAGATCGATGCATATGCATCGTCAGGATTTGTAATCGATGCATCGAGAAAACGAATGAATCGTTACACCCCTATTGTTAAAAAAACTTAGTTTTGAGTTTTATATTGTGTTGGTCTCCTGCTAACTGGCTAACTCACATTAGGCTTGTTTGAGATGAGCAAAATCTGCGCAGAACCGATCACCGGTGATCAGCGCGAGATTCATGCCGGTTAGAAATGTGTCCGAGTGTGGACCGCCTTGCTCTGATGTCATGCTGACGTATGTCAAAAAACTCTTGCAACCGCAAGGCGCACGTGTCGGATTCTGCAGTCGCGCGCAGTTGCTCTCCACCGACTGCGCGGATCAAAAGCACGATGGGAAACGACTTGCTGACGACACAGCTTAATGCTCATTGGTTTAAACAACCGTGATGTATTGTTCTCTTTTAAAGGGTCATGAAACCCTAAACCAAATTTTCGGAGATTTTATCAGAGGTATGTGTGTTGAACACCATTGAAGACAATGTTAGAATCTGTTAGATTTAATAGTAGGGTGAAAATGGTTAAATTTTAGTTTCTTTCCGCTATTTTCGTCTTCCGGGTTTAAAATCTTCATCGCAGGCTGTGACGTGGCAGAGCACAGTATAGTGCGTTGATGACTCATCGGTGTCTCATAATTATTAATGACACCATGTGGATCTTTCCAGTGACAGACATGTCAAACTGTGATATCGCTTAGTAGATGAGAGAGGCAATCATGGGACGCACGCAAGTGTTTGTTTTCGTGGTGCAAAAGTCCAATTGGGTTGAATATGTTTCCCCACGATGCTGCCCGGGCTAGACTCTGGCTCCGGGCGGTTGGTTTTCCATCAACCACGGACACATCTAAACGTGTGTGCGTGCCGCAAACATTTTTGAGCTTCGAGAATTGGAGAATGGTGGACTTCGCCTTGTTGACAACCAATGCAGGTTGCGTCTTGCGAGTGATGCGGTACCAAGTCCCGAGGACTTTTCTATCCCTTCAGAGGTGTGTGTGTGTGTGTGTATCTAAAATGAGAAGTCATCCACCTCCACAGAGCCCTCTTTATTATGGGGGTTCAGGGGGCCCGTAGATCTAGGCTATGCACGGAACGTTTTTTTTTAAGTGGAAATTTAATCATTTTCAAATATATGTATAGTGTCTATAAACAACTATATATTTTATAATGACATTATAATTATACATGTAGCCTACATTAATCTGTTCTCAATAACATTATTCAAGAACCGCTATAAAGCCAAAACAGTCTCTGTTACCTTAAATTATGTTTATCTCTGTAAAGCTGCTTTGAAACAATCCATTGTTAAAAGCGCTATATAAATGAAGATGACTTGACTTGACTCAGTAGAATTACGATTACTGTAGGCTTACTAGGCTAATATAGCAGGGCATTCAGTTACTTTTGAAAGGACAATAATACAGTGTCGTATTTCATAAGACTTTAACTTTGCCAGCTATAAAAAAAAATCTAGCATTTCCTCACGTTTTACCACTGCTTTTAGTGACAGTCGATATGCATGGGATACTGGCGATGACAGTGATGGCCTTACCACACCCCTTCTCACAGCCACCCACGCCCATTTACATTGCATTTTTCAAAAAGATTGTGAGCTAGACTTGAGCTGAAAGAGAGGGGTTTCATGACCCTTTAAAATCATGATTTTAAAACTCTGATATCATGTTTTATGTGAATAAATTATGTGTGGGGATTCCCAAACTCTCTGACATGAGATCTATGTGATGTATTTTTTTTTTTATAAAAAAATATTGATAAACACATAGGCCTATTTAAAATGAAATTAAATAAGTACTTTGGGTGTCTTGTTCGTTATATTTATTTTCATATAAAAGAAATGAAAAACAAAACTTAAATTACATCCAGTTTATTAGCAACACTGTGCACGGGCGTGAATCCTGTGAATCCCGCGATATCCGCCTTTGACCTCAGGCATAGACATCCATGAAGGCTAGATGTCTTACAACGGAGTCTCTATCGTCATCACAGTCAGCCATCTTGTCACAGACAAGCTTTCTGGCGGGCTCTGTGGTACCTGATGTAAGAGGAGTGATCAGCACGAACACAAATACTCTTATCTCGTTGAAATCTTGACGAATTTACAAACGTTTGGTTTTTTACAAACGTTTGTAACAGACTTTGTTGGATCCTGTTATGATGCACTAATTCTGGATGTACTGGCGCTCGTTGTATATGTGCATGAAATGTATTTTTCCCCTAGGGTCTTGGCGTAGATAGGCGTTGGTCATGCGCACTTGGTACTAGAGGGTCGCAGGTTTGTTTGTCTCGCTGGTAAATTAATGAAATTACTGTTTTCTTTTTTTACTTTTACACACATTAGCCGAACTCTCGTGAATCTAGTCAGTAGTTATATTTTATGTAGCCAGTTTTAGTTAATGTTTTATTGGAAGATAATAGGTTAATTGCAGCTATAGCTTACGTGACCAACACTTCACTAACGTTAGCTAACTTACGGTAACCTGATGTATATAATATTATTAATAATAATATATAATATTATACATACACACAGATTACAATTCATTTATTTAAATGGATTAGGGTTATGTGTGTGTATGCATATGTCAAAATGTGTGTTTGTGTAATACATATACATAAATACACATGCATTCATATATATATACATACATACATACATAGTATATATACATAATTAATATATTATGTGTATGGGTTAGGGTTAGTTATATCATATACATGTATTTGTGGGTGTTTTCTGATGAATGGTTTAGTCTATGATTAGGGAAGGATGAAGGGGTACATTAGCCATACTGAAATGAATCCTGTTAACAGTTATGGATCGTATGTTAAAAACATACATGTTATGGATCGTAGCCTATTTAGGAACATAGTTAATTCACTCATTAACTATCTCTCCAGTTTCATTTTATGAAGTTAAAATTTTACCGAACATTGCTGCAAATATAGTCGTTGCTGTTAATGCATTCTACGTTATGGGAGCAGTCCATTTCCCTCCAAAATTAAACACAAAAACGTATTAATGCTGTGTTTCTGTCACTCCCCAGAAAAAAATGCTATTATATGTATTTAAAATAAGCGTCAACATAATAATCAATGTACATTATGCGTCAATATTTACAGATAATTGCTGCAAATATAGCTGATGCTGTCTGTCCCACTTAAAATCATTCAAACTGGGGTGCGTTTCCCGAAAGCATCGTTAGCCAACTATGGTCGCAAGTTCCGTCGTTACCAATAGAGTTCAATGGGAATTGCGACCAACTTGCGACCATAGTTGGCTACCGATGCTTTCGGGAAACGCACCCCTGGTTGGAACTATAGAGTGCCGAAGTTACGACGTCACTCTGTATGCCAAAACGCGGAAGTGAGTTAGCATTTTAGCACTCCCGGTTCCCTCGCTCTAAAGTCTATGGGATTTTTGAATGGGTTTTTGCTAAATCGCCTGAAATAAGGTCTGTGGTGAACAAAGCCTCTATATATTTTCACGTTTTGATCTATGACATAGAACACACAGTTATAACCTGCTTGTGTTTTTTTAAACTTTATTGTGTCTGCGCGTGTTTTTTTAAAAACTTTATATAGGCTTCAAAATGTATAAATTTTGGATTAACTTGTAAAAATTATCTTGATAGACAAAACGTGTAAGGGTCGCAACTCTTTGTTAAACACAGATCTTATTTTTTGCGATTTTCCAAAAGTCTATGGGGAAAATGCATAGCTTTTCGATCGAGGGAACCCATGCGCCGCTAGCTTCCGAGTTGTCCTACAAAGTGACGTCATCACTTCGGCACTCTATTGAGAGCTACACACGCGTGACCGCGTGGCGGCGAGATCAAAGAGTGTAGCAACTCTCATATTTAAAGGGTTAGTTCACCCAAAAATGAAAATTAAGTCATTAATTACTCACCCCCATGCTGTACCAACCCCGTAAGACCTTCGTTCGTCTTCGGAACACAAATGAAGATATTTATGATTAAATCTGAGAGGTGCATGACTGCTACATAGGCTCCCTAAGGGAATGAAACTTGACGGCCCAGAGAGTCATTAAAGAAAATGTTTAAATATTCCATGTCGCAACAGTGGCTCAACTATAAGTTTATCAAGCGACGAGAATACTTTTTGTGCCACTGTTGCGCCACTGTTGCGACATGGAATATTTAAACATTTTCTTTAATGACTCTCTGGGCCGTCAAGTGTCATTCCCTTAGGGAGCCTATGTAGCAGTCATGCACCTCTCAGATTTAATCATAAATATCTTCATTTGTGTTCCGAAGACGAACGAAGGCCTTACGGGGTTGGTACAGCATGGGGGTGAGTAATTAATGACTTAATTTTCATTTTTGGGTGAACTAACCCTTTAACGGCTCTGCGCCAGGTGCGGACGTCGACCTCTGATTGGCCAGCACCGCGGACGAGACATCTAGCCTTTATTATGGATATCTATGCTCACAGGTGTCTGCAAGAAGCGAGATCTGTCCGGCTTGCCTGTGCTTTTTTCACTCCTCCCCTCTCTGCCAATATGCAAGGCGCATCTCTAACAAGCCTATTATTACCGTCTTACTGAAATACTTATGCTAATCAGTTGTGGGCCGCTATTACCTAAAACTGTGTCTATTAATGCAGATTGTCTGTCGTTCTCACTACTTTTGAGGAAATATTTGTTTTACCAACGTTTATGTTACATCAGATCATTCACTCTAGCTCGGCTAATGTAACATTCCATACATGCACTGTTATTGATACAGTTTCCACGTGCTCACCACACAATAGAAAAATACTCGGTAATTAAATTAGTACAACTAAAATAATCGGTTTGTTGATGCACTTGTCAATGCTGATGGTGAGAAATTACAGTTGCAACATCTTATAATGTAACTTACTTACCTCAAACTGAGTAAGTTGGTAGTGTGTCATTGTGAAACGTCCAGCTCGAGTCGTCCTTGCGATGGAGGTTCGGGTTGAATAACGAGCTCTTCCAGTGTTTAATCATCGGACTCGCGCTCGCATTGATATTGTCAAATCTACGTGATTGTTCGTTACTGTGTTTATTGACAGTGTAGGAGGCCTCGATCAGGACCTAGTCAGGAGACGCAGATCTGACGGCGTTTTTATTTTCGACGCGCGCGCTTGACACGGCAGGCCAATCACAACAGACTGTGCTGTCTGGCCAATCAGAGCAGAGTATCTCGCGGAAAGGAGGGATTTAGAGGGATTGATTCATTTGACGTGTCGTTTGAGAATCATTAAAAATGTGATGATGTGCAAATGTATATTATGAGGAAATTATTTTCTTTGATGCATGTAAATATGTTGTAGGAGACTCCACAACAACATTAGGAAACTTTAAAATAGCATAATAAGGGCCCTTTAATATCTTGACAAACTCAAAGATGTAAATGACATTTGTATTTTTTCTAAATAAAAGACACAGGTTTTACTGAATGTCAGCTTGCTTATTTTGCTCAAGATACGGATTTATTAAGTCCACATGCAATTTAGAAACTATGCTTCTAACCACAGCTCGAGAGGTGTCGTGCCAATCACACAACTTTGCGATGCTGTTTGTTCATTGAACGATGGTTTCGGGAAACACCGACTTGTTGAGCTATGCTGATGATAACGACGGAACTTGCGACCATAGTTGACTAAGATGCTTTCGGGAAACGCACCCCAGAACAGTTCCCTCTGTTTGCACAGCACAGCAGGAAATATTAGGCTACTATGCACACATAGGCCTACCTTGCATTTTTATGACTTCCATGAATCATCATGCTTCTCTAAACGGCATTTTATGGGTATCCTTAAAAACCATAACCAATTGTGTGGAACTAGCTATATATCGATATAATATAATTCCCTCAAGGTTTTTAAAGGGTTAGTTCACCCAAAAATGAAAATTAAGTCATTAATTACTCACCCTCATGCTGTACCAACCCCGTAAGGCCTTCGTTCGTCTTCGGAACACAAATGAAGATATTTATGATTAAATCTGAGCGGTTTATGACTGCTACATAGGCTCCCTAAGGGAATGACACCGGACGGCCCAGAAAGTCATTAAAGAAAATGTTTAAATATTCCATGTCACAACAGTGGCTCAACTATAAGTTTATCAAGCGACGAGAATACTTTTTGTGCGAAAAAATAAACAAAAATACCGACTTTATTCGACTATTCCTTTTCTTTCTTGTAGGCCTGAAACGAGACTTCAAGAGATTTCCACGACGCGCACGCGCGAGAACTTAACTGAAGTAGTTGAAGGAGATCGCAATTCTCGCGCATGCGTCGTGGAAATCTCTTGAAGTCTCGTTTCAGGCCTACAAGAAAGAAAAGGAATAGTCAGATTTAATCATAAATATCTTCATTTGTGTTCCGAAGACGAACGAAGGCCTTACGGGGTTGGTACAGCATGGGGGTGAGTAATTGATGACTTAATTTTCATTTTTGGGTGAACTAACCCTTTAAGGTCTTCTTCATAGTTAAGTTCATAGCCTACTTCAACGGCTGGTGTGTTTCCTGAAAGCATCGTTAGCCAATGGTCGCAAGTTCGTTATCAGCATAGTTCAGAGTCGATGTTTCCCGAAACCATCGTTCCAACTCACATTCGCAAACAGTTGTGTGGTTGGAACGACACCTCTCGAGCTGTGGTTAGAAGCATAGTTTCTAGATTGCATGACATGTGGACTTAATAAATCCTTATCTTTAGCTAAATAAGCAAGCTGACATTCAGTACAACCCGTCTTGTTTTTTAGAATACATACAAATGTCATTTACATCTTTGAGTTTGTCAAGAGATAAAAGCACAGTTTTTGAAGACTGCGCATATGCGAATGTGCTCTGTAAGAATGAGCATTGAATGGAAATAAAGCGAAATAACTGAGAAAAATGAGAAATATTCCTCAGGCGCCATGTCTGTCATTTATATTAAAACATCTAGCATTAATTCGATTTTAAACAGTTTCATTAACTGTTATACACCGTCATAAACGTGGTTGAATGACCACTTTGCGACAGTATGGTTTTGGGAAACAGTCGTGACCATAGACAGTAAAAGAAATGGACACAGCGACCCCATAGACTTCAAAGGAGAAAAGTGAAGCCCATTAGAAGCACTCACTTCCTGATGGCTGAGCGTACTGCGCAGTACGATGGCCTAGAAGGGTCACAACACATTCAAACGCCACAACAACTACATATTCAGAAAACACATACAAATTCAGAAAACACATGCAAACAATGCCACAACAACTACATATTCAGAAAACACTTCCAAATTCAGAAAACACATACAAACGCCACAACAACTACATATTCAGAAAACACATACAAATTCAGAAAACACATACAAACGCCACAACAACTACATATTCAGAAAAAACATCCAAATTCAGAAAACAACTTCGTCGATTTCACATCACGTATGCTGCAAATATTCGCAGCACAAGCAAATAGGGAAACGAACTGCAAACTGCAAAAACACAACGGCAATGTTTCCTGGGGGGCCATAATCAGTGACGGACCCGTATCCATCCGGTTGTCTACGGCAGAGGTAAGTGTTTCTCTTTCATTACGACAGACTTGTCGATGTGCTCTGATACCGAAGTGGTTTTGTGTGTTTTTAATATATTCAGTTATTGTCCCCATAACGTATTAGTCCACGCAGATCATTGTTAAACGTTCTGCCAACGTTGTTAGCTGGAAACTAGCTGGCTAGCTCGCGTCCGGTCACTAAATAGATGCATTACTGGCGTAATGAATGATATCTGAACTATTTATTTATTTTTCAGTTTGAAATTGAAATGCCATGCAACTGGGGGACGCTCCCAAGTTTTGCCCGTCGTGTGGTCTGAACGTGGGGTTCCTTACGGAGCGTCAGCCTACAGGCAATACTTACTCGAATCCTGAAGGGGGCAGATGTACAATGATCTGCGTGGACTAATACGTTATGGGGACAATAACTTAATATGTTAAAAACACACAAAACCACTTCGGTATCAGAGCACATCGACAAGTCTGTCATAATGAAAGAGAAACACTTACCTCTACCGTATACAACAAAAGCACACATTCAAAAAATAGCGCTGAGACAACCGGATGGATGCGGGTCCGTCACTGATTATGGCCCCCTCCCCCCCGGAAACATTTCCGTTGTGTTTTTGCAGTTTGCAGTTCGTTGTTTTCTGAATTTTTATGTGTTTTCTGAATATGTAGTTGTTGTGGCGTTTGTATGTTGTGACCCTTCTCGGCCACCGTAGCGCAGGCTCAAACTGAGCTTGACGACGTAGATGTGACGTGAGCAACCCATCTGACAGTTGTAAGTCTTCTAGTAGCTGTGCCAAGAGAAATCTGAATCATTCCCCTCTGAATCTTGCAGAGACTGAGAGCGTGAGTAGGAGCTGTCCATGAGCTAGCAGCAGGATCAACTTTATGACTCTCTATGGGCTTCTCCCTTGACTTTATGCCTCCACGTCCCCCCGATTGCCTGAGAGCTTCTCCTCCTGTCTATACGGTAATTTATCTACTGTGCGACAGAGAGTCGTGTGATATGACGCAATCGTTAGCCTATTTTTACAAAAACTCCTTCTACGGGGCCATAACGTAACATATAAGGTAATTGAGCCTTTTATACATTGTCGTGTTTCTTTAGAAATAAACAATGAACAAATGGAGTCTTTAAACACCTCACATGTGAAGTTATTCGCTGTCAAAGAGACGCCAAAATGAATGGGAGTCAATGGAATGCTAACAGCAGGTGATAGCTTGCTAGCCAATGGCGGCCCCCAGGGAGGCTTCAGATTCCGGCTGGTGGATTACCCCCTTGGTCGTGACCATAGACTGTAGAAAAAGATGGACGACACCCCTTCGCTCTCTTCCATTGGCGAGAAGTGAAGCCGCCAGTGTCCCGATATGGCGCTGACATCTTGGAACTTGAGTCTGCGCAGTAGCGATTTCGGTACCAGACAAGCGCAGTAGTGATCAGGAACGAAATCAAGGCCCCGCCCTCACTCTTGCTGAATCAATCGCAATCACTCGCTCCTGCACTTTTTTTTAAGTGGCCTCTGTCTGCTCCGTTGCTTTTAACGAGGCTTGTTGTCTTTTAGCTAGCTGGCCCATAACATTTATTTACTAATTAGTTTATAAATGTAACTTACCGAAAAAAACTCAAAGATCGATCGGACATGCCTGATCGGTTAGCACAATCTACTGCAGAACAACCCATTATGTCGGTGTGAAATAATTAATTATAGAAATTTAGATATTTAATTTAAAGCTCCAATCTCCTCAGTCCTCTGAAGATCCCGAAAAAAAGTCCGCTGGTGCTTCAGTGACTACTTCGCTCAGAGAACCTGTCAATCACAGCTGTAAATCATGACGTAACAGCACCGTTTTTATAGCATCAAATAACTAACTAAAAACACACTTATTTTAAAAACAAACACTTGAAATTACATCAGCGTGATAAAAACTACAGTAAATGACAGAAACTGTCTTTGGAAAAAAGATATGTGAAGTTTAATTTAATTGTTTAGTTGGTCTCACGTGCCGATGAATAACACGGGGAGGTGGGGTTTATGACCTATACTAGGACCAGTCACCACGGGGCGATCGAGACGTTTTGGCTTCACTTTTCAAGGCTTGTGCGGCACGCTTGGTCGTGACTAGCTAGATGATTTCTTCAACGATGCATTGGATTATGGACGGTAGTGAAGCAGCAAGTTACGTCGTTGTACGGGAAACGCACCCCTGCTTCGGACCAATCAAATTCCGATGTGGGCGGAGCTCTCACATGTATGATACTAGTTTAATAACCCTATCCCTCGGTTTTACAGATAGACAAGGCAAGCCAGCAAACTCCGTGCCGATGTCCGTGCCGGTGTCCATAATAAAATGAATGTCTAAGCTGTTATACCTGAAAGAAACTAGCACTGACATATCTTAAAATACATCAGTCCAGTGCCATTGTTTTGTCTCAAGATAGTGTTTTTTATAAGGCACGTTCATAAAAGCTATACTTAAATGCCCTAATTGAAAAAGGTCTAATCCTGGCTTTATCTAAGCCTTTCTGTGAAACTCTATTCTATTCTATTCTATTCTGTTGAATAGCCTATATGCAACTCCATTTACACTGCAGACCAAAACATGAACAATCACTAATAGTTTGTTGGTTAAAAACAACAAAAATACCAACAAATTCTGTGAGTCACACATTTTCAGTAATAATCATTGTGAACCTCACTGGCAAGGCAAACTATATTCCTTTATTGATGAACAGTTACAAGAAAAAGCCAATTATTTCCTTCGTCTGAGTGCTTTTAAAAAAAGTAATTTGGAAGAAAAGGTATAAAGCCAGTGAGCTCATTATCACCCACCATGTCAGCAAGTTACCTAAAGGGTCTTCCCGTCAAATCGCTTGGTTTATTCTCCACAGAGCACTATCCCTCGAGATTACAAAACAGGAAGAATTACAAAGAAACAAATTATGAGTCCTAAAAGTGTCTTGTGGTGGAATACATTATAATTACCTTTCCGTTATTGAAAGACATGTACAGCAAAACAACATGGCTTATCCAGAAGACATTTTCATTGTCCTTTATTTGACTTTTATGTTTCCTGTGTATATCATCCAAAAACATGGGCCATTTTTTGGTTACGTAGGCCAATTAGAGACAAACCAAAGAAGTAGATGCGTTGCACACCAGAAAAAAAGATAAGAATGGAGTTGACCGGAGATAGCCAGTTAATTCTATTGGTAGGTAGGTAGATCAGGTAGGTTTCTTAGACAGTCAATTCACTGCAGCATTGCTCAGGCAGGCCTCCGAAATGTGTCCGGTGTCCGTTCCAGGCCCCCCTTTGCCATTCTGGCCGATTCATAAGGCAGCTTTCTTCTCTCTTGTGCGTGCATTTTTTTAATGCAGCGGCTATTTGTGTAAGTGCAAGTTACACTGACTGAAAATAGATTAGAATACAATAGATTATATTTCCACTATATAAAAATAGTAAGATTTTCCATGTCTGTTCCGGTGTCCGCATTGGTGTCCGTGATCGTACCGATGTCCGTGCCACTGTCTGTGCCGATGTCTGTGCTGATGTCCGTGTTGGTGTCCATGCCGGTGTCCAATGTACGTGCAGG
This sequence comes from Tiaroga cobitis, assembly GCA_030578255.1. Classification (NCBI taxonomy): domain Eukaryota; kingdom Metazoa; phylum Chordata; class Actinopteri; order Cypriniformes; family Leuciscidae; genus Tiaroga; species Tiaroga cobitis. Next base: position 37,691,205 of record CM060592.1, on the reverse strand, counting down.
TGTCCGTTCCGGTGTCTGTGCCATGTGTCCATGCCGGTGTCCATTCTGGTGTCTGTGCCGGTGAGTCCGTGTTGGTTTCTGTGCCGGTGTCCTTGCCCGTGTCTGTGTCAGTGCCGGTGTCCATGACGATGTCGGTGACCGTGCCGGATTTCGTGTTGGTGTCCGTGCTGGTGTCCGTAACTGTGCCAATGTCCAAGCCGGTGTCCTTGCCTGTGTTCGTGTTGGTGTCCCTGGCTGTACAGGTGTCCGTGTTGGTGTCTGTGATCGTGCCGGTGTCTGTGTTGGTTTCCGTTCCGGTGTCCGTGTCAATGTCCGTGTCCATGTACGTGACCATGCCGGTGTCCTTGCCCCGTGTATGTGGCAAAATAGCAATAGATTCTATTTCCACTATATAAAAATAGCAATATTTTCGGTGTCCGTGTTGGTGTCTGTGATCATGCCGATGTCCGTGCCGGTGTCCAATGTCTGTGCCGGTGTCCATGCTGATGTCTGTGCCGGTGTCCATGTTGGTGTCCGTGCCGGTGTCTAATGTCCGTGCCGGTGTCCGTTCTGTAAGGGGTGTACAGTCAAAGACCCAGAACCAGATATGAAGAATGAAGACCCGGAGTCAGAATTATAACAAATTAAAGAAAAGTTTTACTGAAGATAGTTTGCAGTTTCATCAGCAGAAGTCAGCTTCAAGACTCACACAGGAGTTCGTAGGCCGCCTCGCTTACAGTTACAAAGATCACAGCAGTTATACCATTTCCAAGGTCTAAGCTACGTCATTGCTTACAGGTTGAATGATTCTCATTGGCTAAGAAACATTAAGAGCCTAAACAATTTAACACATGTGAGGAGATAGGGGTGCCTATCGCCATTAGTAAAGATAGTTGTCGTCCACTCAATAGATTTAGGTCTGTGGTGGCCTCGCAGGTTAGAGAAGGGCACCGGGTTGTCTGGTCCGAACGTCCAGAACCTACATAGAATGTCATACGCACACACACAAATAACAGACACTAGCAAATAACAGCTCCCATCAAGGCTGAAGAGAGTCTGAGCTCCTTATTATCAGTTAAGTATACCAAAACATAATGCTAAAACATTCACTCGTTTGGGAGAAAAACAGATAACTGGCATTTACTCCCAAGGAAGGAAATATACTGGAAAGAATACATTTTAATACAACAATTAAAGTTCGATAGTACGCTCAATATAGCTTGACCATCTGTCCAGCGAAGGATCATCTGTGTCCACGCTGCCTTTAGGACCCTATATCAACCTTTCTACTGATCCCAGAGAAAGAGACAAACGGCCTTGTGGGTTACGTGGCCTTCGTGTCCTGCGTGTACTACGTGCAATCTCAAAGTAAGATTGGAATGCACCTAAAAGAAACTGGTTACTTCCATCATATGCATTTAAGAAAATATAATTTCACAAGCACAAAGAATATAAAAATGAGTATGTGATAATGAATATATTTGATTATTGATTTTTATAAAGGAAGTATATAAGCATTCAAAAGGATTTATGATTATAGATGTATTTGAAGAGGCAAGGGATTTTGACCAACCCTTCAGTTCCGATGTCCGTACCAGGCCCTTCATTGCCATTCATAAGGCACTTGTGAATTGACTTGCTAGCTAAAGAGTGACATGCGGACAGTGCCGGTGTCCGTGCCAGTGTGTCCGTGACCGTGCCGATGTCCGCGCCGTTGTCCATGCCGGTGGGCCGGTGTCCATGTCCGTGTGGGTGTCCGTGACCGTGCCGGTGTCCGTGTTGGTTTCCGTGCCAGTGGCCTTGCCTGTGTCAGTGACAAAATAGCAATAGAATCTATTTCCACTATGTAAAAATAGCAATATTTTCCATGTCCGTGATCGTCCCGGTGTCCGTTCCGGTGTCCATGCCGATGTCCATGCTGGTGTCCAATGTCTGTGCTGGTGTCCAATGTCCGTGCCGATGTCCGTGCCGGTGTCCGTGCCGATGTCCGTGTCGGTATCCGTGCCGGTGTCCGTCCCGGTGTCCGTTCTTCCTACTTCTGACAATCGTGCTGGACATTGCTCGGGGTTTGTTTGTCAAGCCCGACCGAATCCAATACACAAAGGACTTTCTCCTGGGATTTAAATCAAGCAATTATGTGGTGGACCTAGATGCAACTCAATTATTAAGTCGTGGGGTATCCGAGTGTTGTGACTTTTTAGTCGGTGACAATGCTCCGATACAAAGTTTTAGGTGTCCGGCTACACCTGGTAAACAAATCAGGAAGAGAGGGAAATGGGGCGGAGTGCGGCCACGACTAAGAAAACTAATGAAAAAGAAACGTCTTCCCTTACAAACGATACTGCTGGCTAATGTCCAGTCTTTAAAGATAAGACTGATGAAATGCAAACGTGTGTGGCCTCTTTGCGCGAGTTCAGGGACACTTGTGTGATGGCTTTCACTGAGACGTGGCTGTCTGACACTGACCTGGATTCTACCGTGAACATTGATGGTTATGGGGTTCCGATCCGTTCGGACCGTGACCCGGAGGTGACAGAGAAGCGTCACGGCGGGGGTGTTTGCCAGTACATCAATCCAAAGTGGTGCAAAGGCACCACTGTGCACAAACTGATTTGTTTACCGGACATTGAGCTGCTGTCGGTGTCTGTTATACCATTTTCTCTGCCTAGCGAATTCCCCCAAATATTTCAAACAGTGGTGTACATCCACCCCAGAGCAGATAAAAAATCCACTTCTGATGTCATCTTTTCAGTAGCTCAAAAACTACAATCTATCTCTCCTGATGCCCCGTGCTTCTTTCTTGGTGATTTTAATCATGTCAACTGTAAAAAGTCGCTGAGCAGTTTCACCCAGTACGTCACCTGTCCCACTTGGGGGAACAGATTATTGGATCTCTGCTATCTCTGACCCTATAAATCTGTTGCAGGTCCTCCTATAGGATTTTCTGACCATAACGTGGTGCATCTTCTCCCCACATACAGACCTGTGCATGCAGGCAGGTGTGGTACAGGTGTGGAACGAGGAGAGCACTTTGGCTGTACCGACTGGTCCGTTTTTCAAGACTCATCCAACAGCATTGATTACTGATGCAGTATGCAGATACATCTCTTTCTGTGTGGACAGTGTCCCAACTAAGACAGTTGTTTCCTATCCCAATAATAAGCCCTGGATATCTAAAGAACTGAAACATCTGTTAAGGGTAAAGAGGACTGTTTTCAATAGTGGTGACAAAAGTGCATATGCTGAAATTAGGATGGTTGTGCGAGCTGAAATAGTAAAGGCTAAACTTCAGTATAAACGTAAAATTAAAGTCCAAATTCAGTGAGTCTGATCTCAGATCTGTGTGGAATGGCATGAAACTAATGACAGGTCTACACAAAGGCACTAGCACTGTGTCCTTAAATGGTTTTGATTCTGATGAGCAGCTAGCAAATCAATTAAATAGTTTTAAATGAGATTTTCCAACAGTGATTTTAGTGCAAAAATCAGTCACATGAGTGAGAATTTGGTCAGTGATTGTTCTGTTCTTGATTTTTATATTGATGTATCTATGGTCAAATCATTACTTAAACAAACTAAGGTTAGGAAAAGTCCTGGCCCTGACAACATCAGTGATCAGTCTTGTGCTGGTCGGTTAAGTGAGATCTTAGAAGTGATTTTCACTCAATCACTCCGGACGCAAACAGTGCCAAAGTTTTGGAAACATTCTACAGTCCTTCCTGTGGCTAAGTGTAAGAACCCCAAGGTCTTAAATGACTTTCGACCTGTATCTCTCACCTCATTGGTGATGAAGACTTTTGAGAAGTTGGTTAAGCAGGAGTTACTGAAGCAGGTGGAGGAACAGTTAGACCCTCTCCAGTTTGCTTACAGGGCTAGCAGAGGTGTTGAGGATTCAATACTTACATTGTTAAATTCCTTTTATCAACATCTGGAATCCTCAAAAACTCATGCGAGGCTCCTTTTGATCGGCTTCTCTTCAGCATTCAATACCATTCAGCCCTACTTGTTGGCTGAGAAACTTCAGTCTCTTTTTAACTTGAACCCTAACTTAATTGGCTGCATACTGGATTTTCTGTCAAACAGGTCGCAGTGTGTTAGGGTTAATGGTGTCTTATCCTCAAAAGCCCTTACCTCCATAGGCTCTCCTCAGGGCTTTGTTCTTTCACCATTGATTTTTATTTTTATTTTATTTTATGACTGTAGGAGTAAGTATGAGAATAGGCACTGTGAAATTTGCAGATGACACTGTTATAGCTCACTATAAAAGAGCCTTTTGAACAATGATGAGGATTGGCATGGCCCTGTAGTTGATGATTTCATTGCGTGGTGTGAAAACTTCTATCTGTCTATCAACGTTTCCAAGACAAAGGATATGATTATTGATTACCGTAGATTACAGCACAATGTTTCACAAACTATTATTCAGAACATGAATGTTGAGACAGTAGATGAATATAAATATTTAGGAACCATCATTGACAGCAAATTATCTTTTGAGAGCAACACAGATGCTGCCTGTAAAAAGGACCAACAGAGACTTTTCTTCTTGAGGAAGATGAAATCATTCGTCGTGTGCAGGACTCTTGATCAATCTTGACATGTTGTATTGTGGTGTGGTACAGTGGCCTTTCAATGATCAACAAGCGTAATCTAACAAAGCTGGTAATCGTAGCGTCTAAGGTGGTTGGGGTACAGCTACCACAGCTGCAACATATGATAAACGGGTCCGGGGTAAGGCTAACCAAATTTTAAATTGCCCTGATCACCCACTCTTTGGGGAGTTTAATCTGCTCCCCTCAGGTCGCCGTTTTAGGCTACCTATGTTAAGAACTAGACGTGCCAGGGATTCTTTTATTCCTGTGGCTATTAGGAACCTGAATTCATTTGAGTGACATCTTATGAAATTTTTATATATGCTTATTTATTAATTTATTTCTGTCATTGTTTATTATGACATACTGACATGTGTACTGTCCAATTGGATTCTGTCATTGGTTTTGGGGGAAGGAGTGTCAAGTCAAGTCAAGTCAAATATAGCGCTTTTCACAATACAGATTGTATCAAAGCTGCTTCACAGTATCAATCAAAACAACTTAACAATGTTTGTTTATTACTGGAAAAAAAAGACATCCAAGTTTGGTAGAGCTGATCAATGGTATGATTGGTTAATTAATTTGAATATCCCCAACTGAGCAAGCCAAAGGCAACAGTGGCAAGGAACCGAAAAACTCCATCCAGTGACCTAAAGGTGTCCTAACACACCATCAGATGACCCAATGGAGAAAAAAAACCTTGGGAGAACCCAGGCTCAGTCGGGGGCTAGTTCTCCTCTGGCGTTTATGAACTAGAGGCCGAATTTACAGTAACTGTAAGATAAAAAATTTATATGAATGCCTGGCTAAATAGATGCGTCTTCAGTCTAGTTTTAAACTGTGAGAGCGAGTCTGAGCAACGAACAATATCAGGAAGGCTATTCCAGAGCTTCGGAGCTAGATGTGAAAATGCTCTGCCTCCTTTGGTGGATCTGGATATCCTAGGAATGACCAGAAGCCTCGAATTTAGTGATCTTAAAGAGCGCGATGGATTGTAGGGCGATAGAAGATCCGTTAAATAGACTGGAGCTAAACCATTTAGAGCTTTATAAGTCAAAAGCAATACCTTGTAATTAATACGGAACTTTATAGGTAACCAATGAAGTGATGATCAAATCGGTGTTATATGATCATATTTTCTTGATCTAGTAAGAACTCTAGCGGCTGCATTTTGGACTAACTGTAGCTTGTTTATTGAAGATGCAGGACAACCAGCTAATAAAGCATTACAGTAATCTAGTCTCGAGGTCATGAATGCATGAACTAACTTTTCTGCATCAGAGACTGATAGCATATTACGTAGCTTAGCAATGTTTCTAAGGTGGAAAAAGGCTGTTTTTGTAACATATGAAATATGCTTTTCAAAAGACAAGTTGCAGTCTAATGTAACACCCAGGTCTTTTACTGTAGCGGATAAAGTAACAGGGCATCCTACTATGTTAAAGTCGTGCTGTGAAAGGTTTTGTGGACGGTTTTTACAACCGATAAGTATTACCTCTGTCTTGTCTGGATTTAATAAAAGAAAATTACGCGTCATCCAATCTTTTATATCTTTAACACAATCTGTCAATTTGGATAATTTAGCGTGTTCATCTGGCCGTGATGAAATATATATTTGAGTGTCATCAGCATAACAATGGAAACTAATTCCATGTTTCCGAATATTACCAAGTGGCAGCATATACATTGAGAATAATAAAGGGCCTAACACAGATCCCTGCGGCACTCCATAGTTTGCAAAAGTTATGATCGATTTTTCTCCATTTAAGTAGACGAAATGGTAGCGGTCAGATAAGTATGACCTGAACCAGCTTAATGCTTGTCCTTGAACACCAGTGTAATTTTGTAGTCGATCTAAGAGTATTGTGTGATCTATAGTGTCGAACGCAGCACTAAGATCAAGTAAAACTAGTACTGAGATACAGCCTTGGTCCGAAGCTAAAAGTAAATCATTTGTGATTCTAACAAGCGCAGTTTCAGTGCTGTGATGTGGCCTGAATCCAGACTGAAACTTTTCATAGATGTCGTTTTCTTGCAAGAAAGAGCCGAGTTGACTGGACACAACTTTTTCTAATATTTTTGACATAAATGGAAGATTCGAAATGGGTCTAAAATTTGCTAGGTTATTTGGATCTAAATGTGGTTTCTTAATAAGAGGTTTTATAACAGCCAGCTTGAACGTTCTTGGAACATGACCTAAAGATAAAGATGAGTTAATAATATTGAGAAGAGGCTCTTCCACTATAGGTAACACTTCTTTCAGTAGTTCAGTTGGTATAGGATCTAATAAACACGTTGTTGTTTTAGATGAAGTGATAAGTTTATTTAACTCTTTTTGTTCTACGGTTGTAAAGCATTGTAATTGTTCTTGCGGGGTGATAATTGCGGCTGAATTATAAGGCGCGAGTAAAGATTGAACGTTTACGATTTTGATTCTGATGCTTTCAATTTTCTCGGTGAAGAAGTTCATGAAATCATTACTACTAAACTGTAACGAGGTATTTTGTTCAGACGACGTCTGTTTATTTGTTAGTCTAGCCACGGTATTAAATAAAAACCTTGGATTATTTCGGTTGTTTTCTATTAATTTGCTGAGGTGCTCAGCCCTGGCCGTTTTAAGGGCCTTTTTATAACGTGACATACTGTCTTTCCACGCGATTCTAAAGACCTCTAAATTAGTTTTTTTCCATTTACGCTCTAAATTACGGGGTTCTCTCTTTAAAACATACGTAGTATTATTGTACCATGGTGCTATACTTTTTTCTCTGACCTTTTTTAATTTAATGGGTGCAACAATATCCAATGTTCTAGAGAGAATGGTGCTCATAGTGCTAGTTAGTTCATCTAGTTCATCTGTTTGTTTGGGTTCAGGCAGCAGCTGAGACAGATCAGATAAGCTATTTGAGAAATGATCTATGGTGGATGGAAGAATTGTTCTACCTGGTCGATAACGTGGCGCAGCATGACATATTACAGCAGTACTTAATATGCAAGTTACCATGTAATGGTCAGTGACATCATCACTTTGTGGAATGATATCTATATCGGTTGGATCGGTTCCATATGATATAATTAAATCGAGTGTATGATTAAGACGATGAGTTGGTCCGGTGACGTTTTGCTTGACGTTTTGCTTGCTTGACTTGGAGTTTAATAAATCTGTAAACGCAGCCCCTAACGCATCATTTAAATTATCTACGTGTATGTTAAAATCTCCAACAATTAATGCTTTATCGACGTTGACCAAAAGATCTGATAGAAAGTCAGCAAACTCTTTTAGGAAATCGGCGTAAGGCCCTGGAGGTCTATATACGGTAGCCAATGCTAGAGATAATAGGGATTTTTTTCTTACATCTAAGAGCGTAACATTTAGCACAAGTACTTCAAACGAATTAAACCTATGACGAGTTTTCTGAGTAACATTAAGGATATCTCTATAGATTGTTGCAACACCGCCGCCACGACCGATCAGACGGGGCTCATGCTTATAACAGTATCCTGGCGGAGTAGACTCATTTAGACCGAAATAATCATTTGGTTTAAGCCAGGTTTCAGTAAGGCACAGAACATCGAAATTATTATCTGTGACCATTTCATTTACAATAACCGCCTTAGGTGTGAGCGATCTAATGTTTAGAAGACCTAGCTTTAGAAATTGTTTTTGTTCACTAATAGCGAGATTTTTTGTTTTAATAACAATTAGATTTTTTCTAGATCCCGCAGTAGATTTATTATTTGATCTTAGTAAACGAGGAATAGACACAGTTTCTATGCAATGTTCTACACTAGTATTAATATCAATTAAATTGGTGCAGTAGAGACTGTGATTTGGATTTCTGGATACTAGGCAAACGGTATTTAACATCTTGGAGATGTTATCCGACAGAAGATCTGCCCCGATTCTACTTGGGTGTAAGCCATCAGCGCGGAAGAGCCTTGGTCGCTCCCAAAACAGATTCCAATTATTTACAAAGAGCAGTTTCTGCTCATTGCACCATGACAATAACCATTCATTTAGCGCGAATAATCTACTGAACTTTTCATGCCCTCGTCGGTACGTAGGAAGCGGTCCAGACACAATAATCGATGTTTCAGGCGATGTACTGCGTACCGTATCGATAAGGCTCCTGAAGTCTTTCTTCAGAACCTCCGTCTGTCGTCTCCATCAGTGTCTCCATTGATGTGTTGATGTGCGTCCTGTGTTGTGTTTACAATGTTGTTGGCATCTGGTGGTGCTTTTTTCTGTGTATGTTTTTTAGATATCCTGCTACACACCAAATTTCCTTTTCTAAGGATAAATAAAGTGGAACTTGAACTGTGTCCATGTCCGTGCCTGTGTTCATGTTGGTGTTGTGACCGTGCCGGTGTGTCCGTGTCCGTATCCGTGCCGGTGTCTGTTCCGGTGTGTCCTAGGCCGTGCCGGTGTCCAATGTCTGTGCCGTTGTGCGTAGATTATATTTCCACTATATAAAAATAGCAATATTTTCCACGTCCGTGATCGTCCCGATCTCCGTACCGGTGTCCGCTCCAGTGTCCGTGCCGATGTCTGTGCAGGTGTCCTATGACCATGCCGGTGTGCAATGTCCGTGCCGGTGCACGTGCCAGTGTCCATGCCGATGTCCTTGCCGGATTTTGTGTTGGTGTCCGTGCCGATGTCCGTGCCGGTGTCCATGTCCGTAACGGTGCCAGTGTCCATGCCGATGTCCGTGCCAGTGAACGTGCTTGTGTTGGTGCCTGTGTGTCCGTGCCGGTGTCCGTGATCGTGTCGATGCCCGTGCCCATGCCGGTGTGTCCGTTGCCGTGCCAGTGTCCGTGTTGGTGTCCGTGATCATGCCAATACCCATGCGAATGTCCAATGTACTGTTGTCCGAGCCGTGTGTCCTTGGTCCAGGCCAAGCGTGCCGCACAAGCCCTGAAAAGTGAAGCCAAAACGTCTCGATCACCCCCCGGTGGCTGGTCCTAGTATAGGTCATAAACCCCACCTCCCCGTGTTATTCAACAAGACGTGAGACCAACTAAACAATTAAATTACACTTCAAATATATTTTTTCCAAAGGTGGTTTCTGTCATTTACTGTAGTTTTTATCACGCTGATGTAAGTTCAAGTGTCTGTTTTTAAAATAAGTTTGTTTTTAGTTAGTTACGTGATGCTATAATAACGGTGGTGTAACGTCATGATTGACAGCTGTGATTGTCAGGTTCTATGTCACTGAAGCACCGTTCAGACTTTTTTTCGGGATCTTCGGAGGACTGAGGAGATTGTATTTACTTTATTTTAACAGGCCTCTTGTTGTACTGCAATCAACAGACATCAAAATTGGAGCAGAACTGAGGAACGGAGCAGACATAGGCTACTTAAAAAAAAAGTGCAGGGAGAGTGTATTCTGCCAGAGTAAGGGCGGGGTTTGATTTTGCGGCTTTACTTCCTGCTCACTACTGCGCAGGTCTTGTCCCGAGAACGCTAATGCGCAGACTCAAGTCCCAAGATGTCAGCGCCATATCGGGACACTGGCGGCTTCAGTTCTCACCAATGGAAGAGAGCGAAGGGGCGTCGTCCATCTTTTTTTACAGTCTATGGTCCAGGCCCACCATTGCTATTCATAAGGCAGCTTTCTTCTTTCTTGTGCATAATTTTTTTTTTTAATGCAGCGGCAATTTGTGTTAGTGTAAGTAGTAACTTGATTCTATTTACACTGAGGGAAAATAGCAATAGATTCTATTTTTTGACTATATAAAAAAAGCAATATTTTCTTTGCAATGTAAAAAGTAGTTAGATGCTATTTATACTTTTATTTATACTAATTTTGGGTGTGTCTGTGTCCATGAACCCAATCGCTCTGGGATGCCAAGGGGAAAAATCCATTTTGTGGGAGAAGCAATTGAGGAACCCTGCAGTCCTGCAGTACCCATCATGCCAGAGTCCTCTCACATTGTGGTCGCTACACCAGGGTCTCGTCATGTTATGGCCGCCACGCCAGAGACTCCCAAAGAATACTAATAATACTACTCCAATGCTTCCAAGTCCAGTGGTCCCAAGTCCAAGTCCGGCGGTCACAACGTTGGTGTGTCCGTTCCGATGTCCGTAACCATTACCATGCCGGTCTGCCAATGTCTGATTTTTAGTTGTCCAGCCAAATTAATTATAGGTAGGATTCTGGAAATTTGGCAATTAGATGTTTTAGTAATGAAAATTATCTACACAAAAAAATATTGATCTCAAACTTGACTTGATCACTTTTTAGAAGTTACAGTACTCTGCCTTTGTATTGTCTGCAAAAAGTGCAGCTAAATGGAGAAGATTGCGATCTATCTAATTTGTTTGTCTAATGTATCTTTTGTGTTACACAATTTCTTACCTTGACATTGATGTCTGCGTTTCAAAGCCATCTCAACAATAATTTCCCCTCAAGAGCAATGGGCCATCCTTAAAAGCTATTAGTAAAAACCACCACTCAACTATTTGCTTTACCTACACTTTTATTCAGGTATCGTGTGTGTCAGAAGTGCTTCAGTGACAGATGTATGACAGGCTGCACCGCAATTCGAATGCAGCAAACTTTAATGGACAGTAAATCAAAGGCAGAATACCATAATTCCAGGATGGCACAGTGACTTCTAAACAAAAGATATAGAGTATCCCAACTCAATTCAAGCATTCCAAAAAAAAAGGCAAAGAAGGGTAACTGGTGTTTCGGTGTTCTGCCTTGGTTTCTCCTGTGCTTTTAGAAGTTACTGTTAAGACAACCTATTATTTTCTCGAAAAAACAACGGATTTGACTCAAGATACTGATCCACATGATGTCTTGAATGCCCCAAAAATATAAATCATTTTTTAGCAAAAATGAAGTTACTGCCTTTTTCCTTTCCAGGGCAGAATGGCACTGACACATTTTAAGGTATGTCAGTGCAAAGTGATTTCAGTTAAGGCAGTTCAAACATACACTTTATTTTGGGACTAGCTTAAGCCTGGTCTGTGAACCGGGCAACACGGTTTTACAACTATGGATTTTAACTATATACAATTAATGATGCATGGTTAGATCTTTTTGGAGTTGAGCAGCTCATCTCAGACTCATACCTAGCAGACTGCACCGCATGCTGAGTGGAGTAATGATGCCTGAGATCGCATTCTTTGAAAACTGCAATTTTCTTCTTGCAGATCAGGGAGGTAGCAGCTCCATTGAGAGATCAGAAAATCACACTTGCTTTGACGAAACGGTCAGGTTACTTGAACATAAATAAAGATTGAAAGATTGAAGCGCTGATTGTGAAGCAATTCACACATTATATTTGTAAATCATTTTATTTTGGACGGCAAAATAAAATAGCTGCAGTAGCTGCAGTGTGTTTAAAAATAGAAATAGGCCATCAGTTAACTGTGTAGACAGGCCTGTTGATTATAATGCAAGCGCTGCAGTTTTGTGTTGCATCCGTAACCAAACTTAGGATAACCAAAAAAGGCTACAGCTGCATATTTACATACTTGTTTTATTTGCGAAATATAAATCATTGTGCCATATATCGAACACCCAAAATGCTCATCATTTACTCACTTTTATGTTGCTCCAAACCTGTACTAGTAATCCACCAATTGTTTATTTATTTATTTTGACCAAAACACCAAAAGATTTACAGTTAGCCAATGATTCTGTGATTCAATTTGGGGAACTAAACTCTGTGGGGAACTGTGTGCAGTTCAAAGTGTCATGTTCACAGATAATAAATTAAACCAGTCGTACCAAAATTCTTCAGCAACTCTGAACAAATTTCACATATTGCAACTCTAGCGTTATTTTTAGGCACAATGAAATGGGTACACACTGCTAACATGTTTACCTAATGTAACTTATGCACGCTGTGCGCATAAAATAGACACAGTCACAATGTGTCATCTGAGAAGCGCTGATTTCAACCCTCTTCTTTGGCTGAAATTGAAAATTAATTTTTGTGGCGTTTCAGGCGAGTATTTTTGGTTGCTGAAATTTTGATGCATCACTAACTGCATACATTTCTTTTTTCTAGGAAACACAAAAGAAGATTATTTTGGAAAACGAAAAACGAAAAAAAAAGATGTTTTTGAAAATATTTTTGTGTTCCACATGAGAAAGAAAATCAAACAGGTTTGGAACCTTAAGTAAATGACAACAATTAAACTATCCCCTTTTAAGAGGTTAAATCAGAATGTTAAAATAAGGGTCGTGCATTTATAAACTATTAACGCTGACAATAGTCACGTAGTTCAGATGCCAGACTACATGAAGCGCTCTATATCAAATACCTGAGCTTCGGTACTGAAATTGTCTCTAAAGCACTAGTGGAAACGTACCAAACGTGGGCAGGTAGTTCCAAGTAAACATGGTAATGTAAATAGATTGGGTACTTAAGTAAAAGTCATTGGAAGAGCAGCAAAAACAGCATGTCATACACAAAAAACTGTGTTCACAGCATGGCGGTGAGCACACAGGTCTGTTTTAAAACAACACTGGCTGTAATGAGTAGCTGTACCTGGGCATGAAATATGAGCATCTGCTTTTCCAGATAAGGCATCGCTGAGAAAAACTGAAATGTAGCTTTATTTGGTATGTCTGGTGGTGGGGGAAAAAAAATGTAGGATATGATGCACGCTGACTTCAACACAGGGCATGTGGAGAGGGGGGTGAAGCAATGTAAAAAGATGGAATGGAACAACACTGCCCCCTACTGAAATATTCAGCCATGCTCTCTCTGGATTTCATAGTTTTTCCACTAAAACAAATTTAATTAAAAAATGTACAGTTGAAAACACTAATTACAGAGCATGTATATGACATGACTGATCTGTTCAATCAGCAGATGAGAAGAGTTTCGTGATGTAGAGGACACAGACATGGCCTTCACTCTGAAGATGGTGCTCAATTCTCTCAGGACAGGAAGAGATCCTGCTGCTTCTGCTCTGAAGTCCATCACCAACGTGGGCACAGATGGCGACACTGAACTTCATACACACATATTAACCATTTTAGTGCTTACATTGAGTTTTCCTGCTGACCCCCTGTATCTGTGCTTGGCCAGACCACAGAAATATGGTACGGCTTCAGATCTTCTTCAGAGACGAAGTCTGGGGCGTGACTCATGAGGTCATGACCCCTGAAGGATTTTGGAAAAGCTATGACGTCTCTGATACTGGAAGCTCCTACAATGATGGAGACCAGTCGATCCAGCCCTGTTCAGCAGAAAAACAATAATTCTATAATTACTAGGAATGTAAAAAATATTGGTTACATTATTGATTAAGCATAGTGATTTTTTTTATCTGTAATTTTTTCATATAATTAATATACACTAACGGTCAAAAGTTTGGGGTTGGTGAGAATTTAAAATATTTTTATTTAAGTCTCTTCTGCTCACCAAGGCTGCATTTATTTGATCAAAGTAAAAACATTAATATTGTGAAATATTGGCTGAATCTTCAGCACCCATTACTTGTCATCAGTGTCACATGATCCTTCAGAAATGATTCCAATAAGCTGATTTGGTGCTCAAGAACAATTTCTTATTATCAATGTTAAAAACGGTTGTGCTATTTTAATATTTTTATGGAAACCATGATATATTTGTTCAGGATACTTTGATGAATAGAACGTTCATAAGATCTGCATGTATTAAAAATAGAATTTTTTTGTAACATTAAATAACTTTATTTTTACTTTTGTTCAATTTAATGCATCGATTAATCTATTTTTATAAAAAATCTTAATTTATTTTTTAAAAAATCATATGGACCACAAAACTTTGAATGGTAGTGTATTTCTAATACACTATTTAATAATGTATATTTAATGAATTTATTCATGCATGCTCATTTCCCCTATTTTTACATTTAAAGGACATTTGCTGACAACAAATGCTCACTTTAACTTAATCTTTAAAACACAATTTAATAACACTGTAAATGTAATCTTTAGCAAATCTCAAAATGGATATCCATTTGTCATACTGTACATTATAATATTGCGATGCCTAAATTCACTTGTAGCATTTAAAACAACTAATTTTATTTTTTTTGGAACAAAATAGTCTATAATTATAATATCTGCTATTGAACCATTATTGGCCATCACATAAGAATAATTCAAATGTTAAAATCAGTGTATCCCTAATAATTATACACATTTCTTTCCGATGTTAAAGACGTATTTTATACTCTTTGATCTTTATAATGTAAACAAGAACATGTTCATTTTGTGTATCACAGGTTGTGCAAGCTGTAAAAACAGCTCTAGTTCTGCCATACACAGAAATAAACCCAAACAGAAGTTCTCGAATGATCAAGGGCACTTCATGCTTCAGTTTACAGTCTCAAACTAAAACAAAGCTGCCAAAATTTCTTGGCTGGGCAAGCAATTTCAGTTTCTGAGCATGACCGTTCCACTTTAACCAACAGGAGAATGTAATCAACAAGGCCTTTCGTCACAGTGGTACCCAACAACCTTGCGAAAGTCCAACATAGCATGTATTGAATGCTCACTCACCTAACGCGATTCCACCATGAGGAGGGGCCCCGGAGTCCAGAGCCTCCAATAGATGAGCAAGAAGTGATGGATCTTCCTTTAACACAGACAGCATGGAAAAAAGACACAGTGGACCTTGTAATTCACAGACTTTTCAGCTTGAAAGGGAATTGTTCATAGTCTCAGCATGTATAAATCGTACAGATCCATACAACTACTTTAGTGCCAAGAGAGTAAATAGACCTTCAAAAATATTTCCTTTGTAGACACAAATCTTATGATGGCACACTCAACTTGAGTAAAAACACCCTGATGTGATGTTTCTTCTCCCTGTCTCTTAAGATCCAAAGCCTTTATGCTCTTTATAGACAGTTAAATATAGCTTAATAGGTTGCCACAGCGACCGAACGGGTTGTCGGTGGTGCTGGGGTGTTAAGTAAGAAAATAGTAGAGTCAGGTATATGGACACATCTATTACAGGTGCTTTAACTCGCTGTCAGAGTAGCATTAAATGATGCACTTTGCTTGCTATGTAATTTTTCACTCTTGTTCCATTACCTTGAGAATCGTGTCCAGGATATACAGCTGCTGAGAGGCATTGTGGATTCGAATTGAACCTCCTCCGATCTCACAGCCATTCAGCACCAAGTCATAATGCTGGCCACGCACCTGAGAAAGCAGATAAATAGGTAGGGGAAGCTTGTGAACGAGATCATACATTTCCTCTATGATAAACTTGGCTCATGACTGTAGACTTACAAAGTGATAAAAGCACAGACTAGTGCTGTCACAAACTACCTCACTGTACGATGCACATCAAAATACATAGTGGGGTCGAAATGCCTGTGACCACCAGTAAAAATGCTTCTATTTTGTATTTTTCTTTTAATTTAATACAGAATTTTTCATTACAAATTCTACCATTTGTTATGTTCTCTTATGCTACATGTATTTTCATTTAAAGAAAATTCACAAAAAAAATAAATCTTTTAAAAAGATCCAATTTTTAAAGTCTTTTGGAACCTACTGTATGTCATGATTCAATACATTGCGATGAACAATGATGATATCATGCTGATCACATCTGAAACTTCACTTTTGTCTTTGACTAGGAACATTTGATTTCAGAGGTTGGTTCATTTGATTGGTTGGTTACAAAACCCATCAATCTTTTTGTGATTATTGTGACTACTGGATAAGGATTTTTAAAAATTGTTTTGATTCAGACCAACTCGCTAATGAGTAATTTAGACCAATTTGACTAATTCATTGGAATAAAATGACTCTAAAGAATGATTTACTTATATATCAGACAATCATCACTATGAGCAAATTTGAGAAAACAGCAAAACTAGAAAAATGCACACTTGGTTTCAAAAGTGTTCTTTAAAGGAAACTATACTTTTATTCAGCAAGATCGCATTAAATTGATTAAAAGTGACAGTGAGTGAAACCATTTAAAAAGTTATTTAAAATAAATGCTGTTCTTTTTTTAATTTCTATTCATCAATGAATCCTGAACATAATGCATGATTGTTTCCACAAAAATAGTTTTCAAGAGTGATAATAATAAGAAATGTTTATTCAGCACCAAATCATATTACAATGATTTCTGAAGGATCATGTGACACTGAAAACAGGAGTGATCGATGGCTGCTGAAAATTCAGCTTTGCTATCAGAAGAATAAGTTTAATAATAGTGTATATTATTTACTATTTTAATCTTCATGACTGTCACGATGTCCAGTCCTGTCCTGTTTCCATCAAAATGCAATGCTATGATTTTGTAAGGTTAAAAAAGACAATCTGTGATGTGACACTACATACGTTGTGGGGCTCTGTGTAGAGCAGATGGACGTCCTCGGGGACTGGAGCCGTGAAGGGATGGTGGGCAGACTCAAGCATCTCTGGATCATCCTCTTTGGGTAAGAAGAGGGGAAAGTCCACCACCCACAAGAAGTGAAAGACAGAGGGGTCACGAACAGGCACACCGTAGCGCTCAAGCAGCTCAGCGCACTGCAGTCTCACCTTCCCCAGCAGAGGGCGCTAAAACATGAAAAAAATACATTTGAATTTTTTACTTAAAGGGATACTTCACCTCTGGGAAGATGAATGTGTATTTAATATTGGTCATTTATATAGTAGACATTGAAATTGAAGCATTCTAGACTGAGAAAAGGCAGAAAATGTATGTTTTACTCATGTGGCTGAAGGACAACAATTCCCAGAATGCACTTGCTTTGCTGCCCTTACGAGGCCACTCCCAAACCACGCCTACCGGTTACAGGCGGCAGAATATAACTAGGCTTGCTTTGATACATCGTGAGTTATTTGATAAATTTCCATCGAAATGGTGCTAAATTGCGTTGTGCCGGGATGTACTAGCCTAATGTATATAACACAACTTAGACTTTCACATTAAAAATATGATGCAAGGCAGGACCATGTCAACAGAGTAGCTTAGTAGTTCTGCATATGAACTGTTGTCCTCCAATTGAAATCACTATTTCTCTAAGCTAATACATTATCTAGGCTAATCCATACTCTAGTAACACTAAAGGTTTATAAAAAGAACCACAACCAATGTGAGTTATAACTTTTGATTAAAAAAATAATTAATATTAACACCTTTACACTCAAAGCTCGGCGGATTCAGCGATCTCGTCCAGAAGAAAATGGCATCGCTGAGATTTGCGACAGCAATGGGACTCTATATCTGTTTCCATAGGCGCACAGCGAGAGCACTGACACCGCCAGTCCGCCCCAGTTCGAGTCTGGCCGGACTCAGGTCTCGCTCCGGCTGCCTCTTGTTCCTCCATCTCCCGCAACTGTTTATCGCTGTATTGCGGCTCGTACAGGTAGCCGCGAGCATCAGATTCTCGCAACAGATCTTCGAAATCCCCTTCTGCCATTTCAACTTCAAAACTACCTTCCGCCATCGTGATTAGCCTACTATACAAACTTTCTACACAGACCAAGAGGCAAGAGCCTGTTAGCTTAGCTTCTACAGAAAGATGGCTGACAGTATCTTTACATTCTGTGAGTGAGATCCCGCCCCATTTGGGCGTGGTGAAAACATGCGTAACACTGGCTGTAGTCTTTAGCCTCTGGCACAAAAATCCTCCGATGACGCAAAATGACGATTTTTGCGTCATCGGAGGATTTTTTTCCAGACTATAAATTTATTTTTCTCTCATATCAGGGAGATATGAGGGGGGGGAAGCATGGTAATTTGAAAATACTACTGTTTTTCTACTGATACAAAGCTTAATGCTAAATCCTGAAGTATCCCTTTAAACAAAAAGAGCCTAGGTTCAATTTTGGCAAGAGTTACACTTTAATATATAGCTAAACACAACAGTCAACAATGACAAGATATCAACAGTAACAAGAAATTATCAGAAAGAGGTAATAGGTTCAGGACATGTTACAGGCTGGACTCGAACCTGCATCACCAACATGAATTAGCTTTTATTTTTACATTTTCAATTTTCGTTTTCCTTTTAGATTAAGTTTTAGTAATTTTACATGCTTTTGTCATTTTTAATTTTATTTATGTATTTATTTATTTTTATTTATTTAGATGACAACATCATTTAAGTTTCCTAAGTTTAGGTTTTTCATCTAATATTTATATTTTATTTCAGCATTATTTTAATTACTGAAAACTGAAATTAACTGTTTTAGTTTATAACACTTTTTTTGTCCATACAATGAAAGTCAAAGGGGTCCAGTGTTATTTTGGAGCCCATTGACTTTCATTGTATGAACAAAAACAGTTGAAACATTCTTCATCTTCTTTAGTGTTTTACAGAAGAAAGTACGTCATACAGGTTTGGAAAAATATGATGTTGAGGAAATTATAAAATAATTTTCTTTTTGGTTTGATCTATCCCTTTGAGATACATAAAGATTATGAATGTAAAATCTGACTAGTGGTTTTTTGATAAAAAAACAAAAGTGGCTTTTACAATTCATGCATTTAGGGGCAGGTACATGTTAATGAATGCCAAGATCTCTAAAACTATATTTGGGGAGAAAGATCTCCCTCAGCTCTCATTTCTCTTTCTTTCTATACTAGCATCACCATTCATCCCACAACCTCAGCACACAAAGCTCGCCAGTTATCCCTAGCCATCTCCCACTTCTCTGCTTTGTGACTAAACAGCCATCTCACTTTGTGCCAAGCTCACCATCTGCATCAGTCCCAAACGAGAGCTGAGGCATGGAAAAGATGACTATTCTTTTAAAAGTGATTAGATCATGTCAGCATTCCTCTGAAGCCATATTTTCTATAAAAAAAAACTAGTCAATCAATCACTTTAGGGCACAAATACTGATGGGAAGGTACTTGAGGACCATAAATAGGGATGCTGATCATTGAACTCCAACGCAAAATGTCTTGATGTACTTGTGATCCCACTGTAGTTTTATCTAAATATTTGCTCTCTGAGCTCTTATGATGCGTCAATGAAACTGAATTAGCATGGTTATATCAAGCTGTGAAGAGAGGGAACAAAATGGAGGCGGATACGCACCACGTTCTCCCGGGGTCCGGCCGTGATGAAGATCAGGTCTCCAGCATTGGCCTGGGCCATCTGGAGCAGATGCTGTTTGGCCGTGTCCGAGAGCAGCCGGCTGAGAGGGGATTTCAGTGAACCATCTGCCCTTACTGGAGCCACGCTCACCTCCTGTACGACACACGGCACAAGCACAGCAATGATCATCCACTTCCTCCACCGGCCCATATTCAATTGCCATTGACAGCATAGGGCACAAACTCATGAGCAATCATCAGTCTCGAGAACTCTGCGGGCTGGTTTCCCAGACATAAACCAAGCCAAGACCTGAACTAAAATGGATAGCAATGGACAATCACCTTTGACGATGCCATTTAGTTCAAGCCAAGAACACTAGCTTAAAGTTCACTTTCTATTTATACATACAGACAGAGAATATATAAAGTGTTTTCAGTGGGAAAACTAAGCAGAACTGTTTGCTATCATAAGTATTAAAAAACGTTTTTCTTTTTTTATTATTTATTTTTGGTAAGTTGCCTTTATTTTATTGGATAGTAGAGACTTGACAGGAAGGAAAGAGAGAGAGAGAGAGAAGTACAGCATCATATGTCATTAATGACTCACCCTCATGTCGTCCCAAGCCCGTAAGACCTCCGTTCATCTTCGGAACACGGTTTAAGATATTTTAGATTTAGTCCGAGAGCTTTCTGTCTCCCCAATGAAAATGTATGTATGATATAATGTCCTTGTCCAGAAAGGAAATAAAGACATCATCAAATTAGTCCATGTGACACCAGTGGGTAAGTTAGAATGTTTTGAAGCATCGAAAATACATTTTGGTCCAAAAATAACAAAAACTATGACTTTATTCAGCATTGTATTGTCTTCCGGTTCTGTTGTCAATCCGCGTTCAGTGACGCTACTGACGTAAGACGCTGCTGACGTGTATCTGATGCGTCCGAGTATTCGAGTTCAAATAAATATGGCTGGGCAAAAAAATGCAAGTCTTCCTCTGTGTCGAAATCCTTAGACATGTTTGCGAAGATTGTTTTGTTTACAGCGTGCGTCTCCCTCAGACTGTAAACGAAGCTCTGCCGCACTGATTACACGTCAGCAGCGTCTTACGTCATCATCACTTAACGTGGCTCGACAACAGAACCGGAAGACAATACAATGCTGAATAAAGTCGTAGTTTTTGTTATTTTTGGACGAAAATGTATTTTCGAGGCTTCAAAAAATTCTAACTAACCCACTGATATCACATGGACTACTTTGATTATGTCTTTATTTCCTTTCTGGACAAGGACAGTATACCGCACATACATTTTCAATGGAGGGACAGAAAGCTCTCGGACTAAATCTAAAATATCTTAAACTGTGTTCCGAAGATGAACGGAGGTCTTACGGGCTTGGAACGACTGAGTCATTAATGACATAATTTTCATTTTTGGGTGAACTAACCCTTTAAACATCCAAAAGTTAAGTCCCTCATCATTACTCTTGACTTTTATAAGAGACTATTATTAACACAACGTTCCCCTTTTGACAGGAATTAGATTTAAGTAATTGACTCACCCTCATGTCGTTCCAAACCCATAAGAAGTTTGTGGATCTTTAGAATACAAATGAAGATATGAAATTTCAATGAAATTTGAGAGATTTCTGTCCCTCCATTGACAGCTACGCATCTACCACTTTGATCATAAAGAAATCGTAAAATGAATCCATATTAATTGAGTGGTTCAGTCCAAAGAGACACGATTGGTTTCTCTGCTGAACAGATTGAATTTAGGCTTTTATTCACATATAAACACTGGGTTAAATGCAGAGGACAAATTCCAAGTATGGGTTACCAAGTGCGAGAACCAATGAGGTTCATTCTCGAGTGTTACGCAGCATGGTTGAGCTTCTGTTTATGTTTAATGGTGAGTGTTTATATGTGAATAAAAACCTAAATGCAATCTGTTCATCATATAAAGCGATAGTGTCTCTTCAGAAAATTTGGACTAAACCGCTCGATTCATTTTGATTAGTTTTACGATCTCTTTAGGAACTTTTATAAAGTCAAAGTGGTAGTTGCGTAGCTGTCAACAGAGGGACAG
This sequence comes from Tiaroga cobitis, assembly GCA_030578255.1. Lineage (NCBI taxonomy): Eukaryota > Metazoa > Chordata > Actinopteri > Cypriniformes > Leuciscidae > Tiaroga > Tiaroga cobitis. Next base: position 37,669,522 of record CM060592.1, on the reverse strand, counting down.
AAAGCTCTCAGATTTCGTTTAAAATATCTTCAATTCTGTTTTGAAGATGAACAAAAGGCTTATGGTTTTGGAACGACATGAGAGTGAGTAAAAGTTCATTCGTTTTTTTCAATTTTGGGTGAACTAACCCTTTAAATTAAATGTGCTATATTACTATACCAGGGATGGGCAACTTCGGTCCTGGAGGGCCACTGTCCTACAGAGTTTAGCTTCAACCCTAATAAAACACACCTGAACAAGCTAATCGAGGTCTTTAGGATTACTAGAAAGTTATAGGCAGGTGATTTTTTAAGGGTTGGAGCTAATCTCTGTAGGACAGTGGCCCTCCAGGACCGACGTTGCGCATCCCTGTACTATAAACTTCAAGTTTGGGGTCATGTTAAATAATACTAAACAAACAAAAAATATGGCAACATATTTTATCAACAATTTTTTTAGATACTACTGGCAAACCTACACTGATTTAAGTCTCACAAGCCTTAAGTATATTACACAGTAAGTTGCAGCTTGTAAGTTGTTTAATTTACTAAAAAGTACCAGCTCATCAGAGTCATTCATCCAGGTAATCAGTCAACTACACTGGTTGTTCTGTCTGGTTTTGATTCACTAAAAAGATCAAACTCGTTTGAGAGTCGGACTACACTGGTTGTGCTAAACGTTTTTATCCACTACATAAAAATGGCATCATGAGGTTGACTCATGAGGGTCAATCATCTGGGTTTCATTTTAACTAAACTGATCACGTTTTATGGTTTTCAATTCACCAAAAAGAAACAAATCATAACAGTCAGTTATTTTGGAATAGGTTAGGCTACACTGGTTGTGTGATACCGGTATGTTTCATATCCACTTAAAATGGCTCATAGGAGATGAGCAATAGAGATTCTGGCCTTAGCATCATCACTAACAAGAGCAGACTGAGACAAAATGCAAATTAGTATTATTTTTTTATCTCAGTACAAAGCATAACATGAATTAACATGAAAATTTGATCAAACTATTTTATATTATATAAATCATTACAAGCTAAAAATTGTGAATGTACTACGTATGGGGTGGAGGAAAAAAATACATTAACATTCCTTTTATAAGACTCCATGGACGGTCTACAACACACGTTCAACACATGACCCTCTAGTGAGGTCAATCCTTGCCTCGGGATAAGTATGCAGTGTGTTACATTTGACTGTTTTTCCACCAAATCATCCTGACTTATTGATTACTTTCAGATAAATATTTCAGGAGACTTCCCATGATGTGCACACACTGAATGCTGGTAGCGTTTCATCAGCAGACACAAAACTCACCTGACCATACTGTGCCTTGGCTGCTTGTTTGAGGAACTCTAAGTCTTTGCCCTTCAGGTGTTTCTGTGGAAGAAATGACACACAGTTAGCTTCACCTGTTCCAGAGACAGTATAAAGGGGGAAGAGATCGACCTCTCATAGAAATATGAATGGTAGAAATTGTGATCCTCAACACATTCGGCAACAACTTTTTAAAGAATGTCATCTTATAAGTGATTAAATACAATAATGTGATTTATATTAATGATTATGTTCATTGATTTCCAGTATAATACGAGTTAAAAGGAACACATTTCTGGTTTGCTGCCTTCCCAATGACAAGGAATGAGAGTTCTAAGGAATTTACAAAAATTATATAATGAGTGAGTACATCATGAATCCATCTTCCAATCCGTGTTTTTGTCTTAACCTGAATCACTATAGTATGCCTATGATAATAATTGTTTGTTCGTAAACCAGGCTACACTAATTGCACTGTCAGTTTTGAATCACTGAAATAAAGCAACTCAAAAGATTATTTTTGTTTGGAAATCAGACTACACTGTACTGTAGATTCAATGGTGTTGATTCAGTGTTGGGGCATCAGCAACAGAATCTCCGGATTCTATACTTACCATTCCTTCTGGGACACAGATAGCCTGAATGCAGCCACCAGGTTCAAGAAGTGCATCTTTGATGAACTCGATTTGCGTTCCCTGGAATGCCGTGGTGACATCCACAAGCTGAATACAAGAAAAGAGGGGGAGATTGTTTTTATTTGTACCCTGCCAGGGGACTGCAGATGTAAAATAGCCTATGGCTAACTCTGGTACAATGCATCAAATGGCAACATTTATGTTATAGATTGTACATGGTCCCAAATAAAATAAATAAATAAATAAAAAACACGTCAGAATTAACTAAGTTTTGCCACACAGGCCACAACTATTACATCAGCCTTAAGAAAGCAATACACAAAGAGAATGTATTAACAAGATAATTTGTGCAAATTAACTTTAACATGTTAAATGTACTTGTAAATTGAGTACTTTAATAATATCTTGTGAAATAAAGATAGATGTATTTTAAAAATCTAAATATAACAAACAAATAGAAAAGTACAAATATAAAAGAAAATGTAGCTAAAATACATACACTACCATTCAAAAGTTTGGGGTGAAAGAAGTCTCTAATGCTCACCAAGGCTGCATTTATATGATAAAAAATACAGAAAAACAGTAATAATGTACAATATTATTACTATTAATATTGTACATATTGTACAAATATTTCTTACAATTATCAATGTTGAAAACTGTTGAGCCGTTTAAAATTCATGTAAAAAACGAAACCTGTTGAGTTGTTTAAAATCTACATGAAAACTGTAATTCTTTGTTTCTCAGGAAAAATGTTAAGTATTCATTTCTTTAAAAAAAAATTACTGACCCCAAACTTTTTAACAGTAGTGTATTTAATATTCATCTCTTATTTCTCTAAATGCTAAAACATCACAGATTCAGCAAAGGGCTCTGTAACAGAGCCAGAGGTGTGCCAACTGCCACAAAGAGGCCTCAAAGATGTTACTGACAGAAGCAGCACCACTGCTCTGTGTGTACCGGCAGATGGAAAAAAAAATGAAGTGATGTGATGATGCGGTCAAAAAGTTCAGTGTTTAATCCAATAAGTGCAACTGGTATTTACAGTGAAAATCCATAAAAAAAAATCTTAACAAAAAACAAAAATAAATACAATAAACTGTTCAAAGTTATTTGCAAACAAAATTTGGCTACACCAGTATTTTGGCCCAAAAACAGAGCAAAAAACTCCCAAACACTCACTCTACGAGCCCCCTAACCACACTGAGGCGCCTTCTTAAAAAGGCTAAGCCCCTCCTATTTGGACCAAACCATTTGGAAATTAAAGATAATTAATACATTAAAAGAAGACAAAATCAAAATAGATTTAACAGTAACAAACCGATAAATTGTCAGAATAATATAAAAATATATAAACATTGAAAACAAAACAACTCAATTAATTATTAATGTTGAACAACGTTTAACAAAGAATCAAACAGAACTCCAATCTCCCCCTCACACATGACAGCAATTAACTGTGCCTATTGGCGGGAAAGAGGCATTCAAAATGGTGGCAGTTACTGTGGGTTTCATCTGTTTGGTAAAGTAAAATGTTCCTGTACGTAAGTATGACAATTTATTATTATGTAAGTGGTTAATTGAAATCAATAAACTTATAACATGGTTACCGGTCTTGTTTGAGTTCTTAACAATACATAAATCAACAAAGAGAAATTAATAACTCAGTAAATGGAAAAAGGGCATGGTGAAGACAGGTACAACAGGAAACAATCCACAATAAGTGACACACCTATGTCTGCCTTAACTGATGTTAAAATATGCGCAAAACAGATAGTGTGTTAGGATGTTAGTGTGAAAAGTGTCTGTATGTATGCATTTTCTCAGTCCAGCGTCATAAGAGTCTTCCCCAAAATAAGAGTCTCTAGTCACAGAACCTCACTGTGACAGGCTCTAAATCTACGAGCAGAACTGAATGCAACGGTAAAAGAGAACGTATCATGAGAGATTCATTTTTAATTGTTGAGCACCGCGTGAAAATCTGTGATGTGTGGGGAAACAGGATGCCAGCACAGCGTGACGCCAAGGACGGCCAGCATGCAAACAACCTCATTGATGTCTTACGTCCAATCTAGGATGATGTGTACAAAGAAAGAAAGTGCGGTCACCTTCATCCCAAATCTAGAGTCTGGTTTGTCAACTCCGTAGTCTCTCATGGCTTCCTCATAAGTCATGGAGGGAAAGGGAACATTAATCTGTCCTTTGTCCTCTGGCCAGGAGTACTGGACCAAGCCTTCAATCAAACTCATGACTCCAGCCTGGTCTACAAAGGATATCTCAATATCCACCTAAGAGATGTGTCAACACAGAAGAGAGAAATAAGCCAAAACCAAAATGGTCTTTTGGGGTTTATGATTTTTAGTCTGAGTGAGAATCCTGTAAAGCTTATTAGCAGCTCAAACCCTCATGAATGTGAGTTAGAGCAAGTCATGTCATTTAAAGACTCAATATTCATCTACATCTGCTGCATGTTTCCTCCAAACCTTTAGCACATCATTACCTGTGTGAATTCAGGCTGTCTGTCAGGCTTGGAGCCCTCGTCTCTGTAGCAGCGAGCGAGCTGAAAGTACCTGAGATTGCAGGAGATAACCAGCACGTAAGTGACTGTGGGCCAAATATTGACTGACATTTTTAAATCATGCATAGCATATCATTTTCCTTTCACAGACTTTTCATAGAACTAGCCTGCAGTCATGGCTTAGCGCAACTATTAATTCAAAGAGACGTGCTGCCAAAATTGAAATGAAAAGAAGTCTATTGTGGTCATTATCATTTTTCAAAATCTAATAGAAACTAGACTTTTGCATTTCCTGAATTGACAATGACAGAGTTGCTTGCCTGTATAAAAATGTTAACACAATGCTAGTGTGTTCTGGGTGGTTGCCACCCTCTCTCACACTTTTGTTCGCCTGATTTCACACTAACTTTATTTCACGTAAGTATTTAAAAGGTGTACTCAGAAAAATAATTTTACATTTATAATAAATTCATAAATAATTTACACTACCATTCAAATGTTTGTGGTTGGTAAGATTTAAGTCTCTTATGCTCTCCACAGCTAATTTATTTGACCGAAAATACAATAAAATAAGTAATATTATTCATATTTTATTACAAATTAAAAGAACATTTTTTTTTATTTTAGTATATTGCTAAATGTAATTTATTCCTGTGATGGAAAGCTGAATTTTCAGCAGCCATTCTTCGAGTCTCTAGTGTTACATGAGCCTTCAGAAATAATTTTAATATGCTCAGCTGATTTAACATTTATTATTGTCAATGTTAGAAAAATGTTGTAAACCATGATACATTTGAAAGATACAACTTAAGAAAGTTGTAGAATATTGCTGTGGGTATATTGGGGCCTTTAGGCTGATACATATGCAAAAAAAATTGAATCATTTTCAATAGAATCAATTTTTTTTTTATTAAAAAAATAAACAAGCAAGCCCAGCCCAGATGAGAAAACGTCTCTTGTAATAGAATAGAATAGTTGTGTATATTTATAAAAAATAAAAATAAAATTACAAATAAAAGGAGAAATCACAAAAGATGAACCTACAAATTTACATTCACATTACATTTGCCATCATCTCACCATCTTAATTTATTGAAATTTTATATAAAAATGTTTTAATTATTATTATAAATTATAAAAACAATAATAATTTTATTTATATATAAATACTCTTTAGCATATCTCTAGTAAATATATTGTAGCAATATATTGATAACACATTGGGTCTCATTCATGAAACATTCGTAAATATACGAGTAAATGTGCGAGTGATTTGCGCGTAAAGAGACCTTCCCAAAAACTCTTCTCCTGATTCACAAATACTTCATAAACATCAAATGTGATAGTGAAATGTGTGTGTGTGTTAATGAATTCCAATCAGTCGTAAATGGGATGCGCGTGCACGTTCATTCTCAATTACCATAAATCCCGCCCATTAAATCCGACTGACAACTATATATGGGCATCATATTATGACATGAATGCGAATGAAAAAAAAATTTTCTCAGATGCAGAAATTGAAGTTTTATTATCAGAAGTTCATTCAAAACGCTACATTTTATTTTCAAGCGTACATAGTGGCGTATCGGGTCCTAAAAAAAGGAAGCTTGGCAGCATATTACAGATGCAGTTAATTGAGTTTCATCTGTTAATCGAACATTCCCAGAAGTGAGAAGAAAACGGTTCGACATTAAGCTTGAGAGCAAAAAGCAAATTAGTTCACTTCGGAAAAATCGTATTCAAACTGGAGAAGGACCACCATCGCAGATCCTATTACTAGCTCTCATAATAAGAAAAACCGTATGTAATTACTATATATAATATTTTTTCAAAATGCTGTGTAAATATGTACCCGATTAAGGTGAATTAAAATGCAGCCTTATTAATGAGCAAAACGTTCGGGTGTTAAGCGCACTATTTACGCGTGGCTGGGAGCAGGTGTAGATTTCTAGCGTACCAACTAACATTTGGAAACATTTTAATGAATCCGAAAATTTACGCCAGAACCACGATTTACACAAAAATTCGTTCTGCTCGTGTTTCATGAATGAGACCCATTGATTTTAATTTTCAGTGTTTTATCTTTTCATTTATTTAGAAAAAGGTATTGCTTATATATAATTGTGATAATCACTGTGTATTTTTTTTAGATGATCAAACATTCTTCTTAAGCTCATTACAACAGTTTACATATTTTAGTACACTTGTTGTGCTCCAACATTTTATTTTAGAATTTCACTGGCTGGACTGCGAAGCATCATTTGAGTTTAAAATGAATATGTCCTTGTCATCAACTTACATGGGCCCTAGACCCCTTTAATACACAACCATTGACAACAAAGCTAAAGATGTCAGCGACAGCAACCCTCTCAGTGACTGATGTGCTAATACCACCTCAGAAGTCTTGCCTTTGAATTTCAAATTAGACAAAAATCTTCAAAAAACAGCAAGAATCTAAAGCATCTCACACTGTACATGCCGCATACATGTCAGTTTTGGCATTTCATACAGCATTGGAACAAATGCAGGTCTGCAAATTCCAGAGCTGCTAAAAGCTACGAATAATACCTTCTGATTCCAATAGTATGGCCAAAAGTTGTTTTCAAGGGACTGTCATTCAGTGAAAGCAGAGTTTAGTGAATGTGCCAAGCATCTGACAACAATCTATGGATATAAAGGAATTAGAAAAAGGCAAGAAAATGTGATATGAAATATGATTTTTACCGGTCTATGCCAGCCACCATAAGAAGCTGTTTGAACTGCTGTGGGCTTTGTGGAAGAGAGTAGAACTTCCCAGGGTCTCCAGATGGCACCACAAACTCTTTGGCACCCTGAAAAACACAGTTATACTTGAATAAACAGTGTGTATTCCTGCCTCTGACAGAACTAAATCAGCCAGAATATCCCAAGCCAATCTGATAAATGAAAGTCACATTATGAAATATAAAAGAGAGAAGCAAAAATAATGTAGCACGAGGTGAGAAAAAGCATGGAAAAATATTTTAAAAAGTGTTTTAAGATGCTTTTTGGTCATTTCTGACCGAAAAATTTTCTGTTTCGAATTTCGAAAAATCACAGCTTCATCGGAATGGTCCGAAATTTGGTGACTTTTATGGAGTTTGGAATGTGAACAAAAAAAATTGAGGGCATGATTCGAGCAGGCTAAGTGGTCGTAAAAAAAAATTGTCACACTTGTGTTCTTTGATTAAAAATGATCGACCAGTGGAAATGAGTGGGAAATCGACAAAAACACAAAAATTCTAAGAATTCAGAGAATTTTTGTGTGTACAATCTACAAATCGGCCACGATGCAGAAAAAAATGCTCAGCAATGAAGGGGTGAAACTCTAAAATATCAAGAGTGCAAAACAGACTCACCCACTCACACAATTATAAACACAAATTAACTGGTAGGGCTGCATAATTGAGTCAGAAGACTGAAATAAAAGGTTGAAATCAGATCAGATCCAGATGGATTAAGCTGTGATAAAGCATTCCTGTTTATTTTTGTAAATTATTTATTGAATTTTAATGTTACGTGTAACAAAATGCTTTCTCTGTATTCAGGTTTGACTGTAGTAATAATAATGCAAAAACATGTACACTTCACATAAAAATTATTTTTAAAAAATTATAAACCTTGACAAAAAGTATTATTTGAGAATTTCTAAAAAAAAAAAATACATTCAAATCCACATCTTAAAAGTAAGTAATTTTGTCCAAAAACTACTAGAATTCACAAGCCTCTCCATATAGAGCTATACAGGCATCTAGTGGTTACACCATGAAATTACATGTTTTATTTTATTTTCTCTCAACAGATGGCGCTAATCTGACTTCAAAAAATGGATTTTAAAGGCCTAGTTTCTAAATTAATCTATCCATCTATCTATCTATCCAAACATAGATGGTTCTGTATAGACAGTTCTCCTACAGGTAAGATATATTGTTATTCATCACCTAAAACTGTATTCATATTTAATATTTAAGCCATTTAGCAGGCATTCTAACATTCTAGATGATCATCTGTCCCCTAAAGACACCTTGCAGCAACTACCAGTCCCTGTCGTTTCATTTCGCAAATTAGACTTTTCCTCCAACTGAAAGCTTTCTTGTGATGTACTGAAATGAAAGTGACAACAGTACAGAAAAAAATTTATTCTACAACCTAAAGTTTCCAGTAACACCAGATAAAGTGGGTAGTATTCAAACGATCATACATATGTGTCAAAGCTTTAAAAGTTATAAAACTTTGAAACAGATGTATAAGTTCTTAGCACAACAAAGCCCGAGGGAGGAAGCCAGAGTGATGTGATTGATCACAAAATTTCGGGTAATGATCTGGCAATATTTTGCACCAGCTGTAGTTTGTTGTTTGGGCAAGCCTTACAGGGGTGTCTTGCAGGAAACAAGAAACAGAAGCATGAGTCACCATAGAAGCATTGTAAAATAAGTTCTCATGAATGAAACGTTTCTGCAATTACAAATGTTTTTATGCTTAGTATGTCGAGCTAAATTTTGCATAATACTCTCTCTTTCATTTTTTGGATTTAGCTCAGTAAGTATTATACACTCACCTAAAGGATTATTAGGAACACCTGTTCAATTTCTCATTAATGCAATTATCTAATCAACCAATCACGTGGCAGTTGCTTCAATGCATTTAGGAGTGTGGTCCTGGTCAAGACAATCTCCTGAACTCCAAACTGAATGTCAGAATGGGAAAGAAAGGTGATTTAAGCAATTTTGAGCGTGGCATGGTTGTTGGTGCCAGACGAGCCGGTCTGAGTATTTCACGATCTGCTCAGTTACTGGGATTGTCAAGCACAACCATTTCTAGGGTTTACAAAGAATGGTGTGAAAAGAGAAAAACATCCAGTATGCGGCAGTCCTGTGGGCGAAAATGCCTTGTTGATGCTAGAGGTCAGAGGAGAATGGGCCGACTGATTCAAGCTGATAGAAGAGCAACTTTGACTGAAATAACCACTCGTTACAACCGAGGTATGCAGCAAAGCATTTGTGAAGCCACAACACGCACAACCTTGAGGCGGATGGGCCACAACAGCTAAAGACCCCACCGGGTACCACTCATCTCCACTACAAATAGGAAAAAGAGGCTACAATTTGCAAAAGTTCACCAAAATTGGACAGTTGAAGACTGGAAAAATGTTGCCTGGTCTGATGAGTCTCGATTTCTGTTGAGACATTCAGATGGTAGAGTCAGAATTTGGCGTAAACAGAATGAGAACATGGATCCATCATGCCTTGTTACCACTGTGCAGGCTGGTGGTGGTGGTGTAATGGTGTGGGGGATGTTTTCTTGGCACACTTTAGGCCCCTTAGTGCCAATTGGGCATCGTTTAAATGCCACGGCCATGCCAATGAGTTCACTGTACTAAAATGGCCCCCACAGTCACCCGATCTCAACCCAATAGAGCATCTTTGGGATGTGGTGGAACGGGAGCTTCGTGCCCTGGATGTGCATCCCACAAATCTCCATCAACTGCAAGATGCTATCCTATCAATATGGGTCAACATTTCTAAAGAATGCTTTTAGCACCTTATTGAATCAATGCCACATAGAATTAAGGCAGTTCTGAAGGCGAAAGGGGGTCAAACACTGTATTAATATGGTGTTCCTAATAATCCTTTAGGTGAGTGTATTTGTTTTATGAGTGCAATTTACAATGTTGGAAGTTAAGAAATAAATAAACACACTTAGATTCTTAGTGCTCATGGCCACGTTTTTTAATTCCTGAAATCACTTGGAGTACATCTGAATTACAAGCACAGCTGTTGTAACTTGAATGTATAATTTTCTAAACATTTCCATACTGAAACAATGTGCAGAGTAGCACAGCATAGATTCCTATGAAATACAAAATACTGTGTATCCGAATTAGCAAATGGTCTTAAGTTTTGGCAAAGTCTCTTTCAAGGAAAGTCTGTTCACTTGGCAGCCATATTTGCAATGCCTCTGGGCAGCTATTTCAGGCATCCTATCTATTTGAATGGGGGAATCCTGAAACTGCCAAAAACAGCCACATTTAAATAACATATTTCAAATCAGAAACAACATCTTACATTGATTGTCACATAAATGTTGCTCAAATAGCATTTAAAAAAAGCTTATTTTTCATGCTAGGCAATGTGCATGTGCAGTCCTTAGCAGTCTCAGAACACTGACTGTTTCCTACCGAAACTTCTAACAGCAGCAGCTGTGACTCGAAGACTTTACCAAGTACTGATTGACTTTTATTTAGAGGATGGGGACTTATCCCACCATATTGCACTTTGTCCCATTCGTAAGTGATGTAAATGTACCGTCTTTGTATATCTAAAGTCTTTGGTTTTGGTTATACGAATGAAACTGATTCATACCGTAAAAAATACCTACCCCAGGTGTTCTTTTAAACAACGTTGGTGTTTCCACATCCACAAATCCTTGGGAGAAGACAGGTAATTCTCAGTGAGTATTGGGGGACATTAACTAAGCAAATGTAATGTATGCACAAGTTTGAAAATTCCACTGTTAATCCTCACCATGCAGATTGCAAAGGTACTCCCTCATTTTCATCACCATTTGTGATCTCAGTCTTAAATTGTACTGCATCCCGGTTGACCGAAGATCAAGATAACGGTACTGCATCCTCAGGGATTCGGATTTCTTCAAGGCAAACAAAAAAAGAATTAAGATGAAATGCATCAAGGGATTTTTTTATGCTACTTGGACAACAATTTTTGTCTGGATCACAAACAGTCAATAAACCTCATATAATAAAAATAACATCCATCTAGAATTAAATGCATTGGCTATTCCACAGCAAATGACAGAGAGTGACTATCAAACACTGTCAAGAAACACTCCAGGGCCATATTTAATTAAAATTGTTCAATTCAACAAAAAATAATTTTTGGTCCTCAGACAACTTTTCATGATAAATGACAAAATATACATAATAAATGAAAAAGGTGTAGGCTGAAGCCTTAGCTAAACCCAGAATCAATAGAAATTGGGGTCATTTGGGGTCAGTAAGATTTAAGATTTAAAAAAGAAATTAATAATTTTATTCAGCAAGGATGCATTAATAGATAAAAAAATTATTTGATATTGTTATAAAAAAAATGAAAAATATCTATCAAGGTTTCTACAAAAATATAAAGCAGCATAACTGTTTTTAACAGTGACAATAGAAAGAAATGTTTCTTAAGGACCAAATCAGCATATTAGAATGATTTCTGAAGGATCATGTGACACTGAAGACTGGAAGAATGGCTGCTGAACATTTAGCTCAGGAATAACTTGCATTTTAAAATATATTAAAATAGAAAACAGTTATTGTAAATTGAAATAATAATCCACAATATTACTGTTTTTGATCAAATAAATGAAGAATAGGTAAGCATAAGAGCCTTCTTTCAAAAACATTAAAATGTTTTTGAAGGAACCAAATTTTTTTAATGGTGATGCACATAATTTTTCCTTCTGATTGATATGTTGTTCTTTGTGAGACATTTCACAAAAATAGAATTACAAGTAGAATTCAAAAAGTAATGCATGCAACACTTTGTTTAATCATATTTACTTACTTTGACAAATTCTTTAATCTCAAACGGCAGCTTTCGGCAGGTATTCAGCACTTTCATGCTCTCAGCACAGACCTCAATGTCTCCAGTGGACATTGTCTAATATTGAATAAAAAGGACAATTTTACACACATTTCACACTGAACAGTACAGTGTCAGACTTTTCTCTTTATGTGCAATTGAACAGGCATAACAACCTTATTCTCCTGTCCCTCTGGTCTACGCCTGACCCGTCCTTTGACCATGATGACCGACTCCACCGTGAGGCCAAGAAAAGCATTCTTCAGTTCAGATTTAGACTAAAAAATTAAAGTGTCAAAAGAAAAATGTTATGGTGAAAACACCAACAAATAAACCAACATGTGCGCAGCATCAGAATTAGTTTATAAAACACAAAACAAGAAAGAGAATTGGTTTGCTACCTCATCCTGTGGGATAAGAATTTGCACCAATCCACTGAAGTCTCTCAAGATCACAAAAAGATCTTGCCTAATGAGTCAAGGACAGAGAATGTGTTATAGTCATGTAGCCCAGTGATAATCGAAAAGAATAAGCATTGTGTCTCAAACCCATGGAAGATTGTTTCTGTCACAGAACAAAAAAATTAAATGTTAATTGTGACTTTCTATCTCAAAATTTTTTCATTTTTTCTCCAAATTCTGAGTTTACATCTTGCAGTTTTGACTTTTTTTTTAATCCGAATTCTGAGTTCACCTCTCACTATTTTTCTGCTTTGTTTAACCCATGGAGTAAATCTCACAATTCTCACTTTTTTGTCACAAGTCTGAGTTTATATCTCACAATTCTGACGCTTTTTCAAAAAATTGTGAACAAAAAATGTCTGAATTGAGCTATAACTTGAGCTTGAGCTATAAAATTGAGCAATTGTGAAAAAAAGTCAGATTTTTAGATAAAACGTCACAACTACTTTTTTCTATTCTGTGATGGAAACGAGCCTCCATACAAACCTCAAGTACTGAATCCAGCCACATAAAATAACTTCTTCATCTATATGACTGGAGCACAGTTCTCCACATGTGTGGCTTCTCTGTGAAAAACTGCTTTGATCTACAAGGAGAAGAAGAAAATAGATTTTAAAAAAGGCAATAACAAATACAAAGTCTTGTTCAAGGTCACATTACCTGAAGTGTAAGTAGAGCAGGTTCTGGAGAATTCATAAGCCCATGCCAAAGAGTTTGGAGGAAGAGATGGTTTTGTGGAGTAAATTTGATTTATGGAAGGTACTGATCTCGTGTTGTACACACACCTCAACACCTGCTGGGATGATCTAAGAAAAAATAATCTGTATTTGTTTGCCATTGTCCGGGATGAGAGGTCTTGGTGTCTCTGGCTACATTTAACCTTTATTCTCTTTGAAAATATACATTTCAGAGCTGGTATTCCACTTGACTGTGTACATGTTTTGTACATGTCTTCTTTGTGTAACGTTAACGTTACGCGGTTGTAGGCTAGTTCTATAAATCCAGTTACATTATTGCAGGTAATGTAACACTGACGGTCACCTTTGTTTTTCTTTCCTTTCGTTAATATTGTACATACGTCAATCTATAAATACATAAGACAATAAGTTAATCAAAATAAATCTTAATCGGGTTGGATTTTCAATGACATTCTGAATCATGAAAGTTGCGAAGTGGATCCGTGTGCTACATTGAGCCAAGCGCATGGATGAATACTTTGACACGACTAATCAAACTAGATAAAATCGATTGTAACATGGCAAGTAGTTACTTATATTACATTTATTGGCCATGTTTTTACATTGGTCACCGCCCATTATTGATCTAGGTAAATATGGTTTAAAGTAAACTAAATGTAGAAATATATGATACACCTTTGTCCTTGCGATCAGCAATCGATTAGTGTTCCTGTGCCGCCCCGTTGCACGATGGGAAAGCGGGATGTTCAAATCCTCTTCCTGAATTTTTTTTGGCTCGGTGTGTTTTTGTTCATCATGGAGGGGAGAGGCAGGTACAGCGGATTCTAGCTTTTAGCTCGTCTTAAAAGTGAATTTTGCCCAGCAGAATTATTATTATTTTTAAATCAACACATATATGCATTTTACTTAAAACGATGAAAATCGATCATGTAGTTAACGTTAGTGGTGGAAGCGAAATGCTTATAGTCGCGATTGTCTTTTGTTTTCTGATCAAGTTGTGTTTGATTAAATGCTTTAAACCTCAAAATGACATTTTAAGTAGGCTATATTTTATACGTATAGTTACGACATATAACGTTAGCCCCGGTTTCAAACTACACTTAAGCCTAGTCCCAGACTAAAGTGTTTGAACTGTTTTAACCGAAAGCAACTTGCACTGACATATCTTAAAATATGTTAGTGCCATTGTTTTGTCACAAGATGCGCAGCACACCAGTAAATGTTTATTTTCTAATGCACGTTTATTAAAGCTACTTAAAGAGTTGAATGATAAATGAAAATTATGTCAGTAATTACTCACCCTCAATCATGTCGTTCCAAACCCGTAAGACTTTCGTTCATCATCGGAACACAAATCAAGATCTTTTTAATGAAATCTGAGAGCTTTCTGTCCATGTTCATAGACGGCTAACAGTTAGCGGACACGTTGACGCTTAAAAAAAAAATCATAAATAGTACGATCTCTAATCCATATAAATTGAATGATTTAGTCGAAATTCTCTGAAGAGACTCGGTCACTATGAACGGATTGAATTTAGGCTTTTGTTCACATATAAACACTGATCAGAGAACATTGAAACAAAATCTCAACCAAACCTGCTTGACACGTGAGAACAGACCTCTTAACTGAACTAATAAGGTCCTAACTAATCCTGGCTTAATCTAAGCCCTGTTTGTGAAACCAGCCCATTAACATTTTATTAAATAACACTGAAGGGATTGAACTTTGTATGTCCCATTAGTAGTAGAGTCAGTGTTAATAACCCATCTCTGTTGCTTCTTTTACCCATGCAGTGCCGTCGGTACACCTGCCAGCAGACCTGTAACTCGTAGAAGCAAAAGTTATGGCCGGAGCTGTGTGGAAGCACCCTCATATTTCTGGCAAACACCAGGACATTTAACAGTCTTGAAGATCCCAACCAGTAGAGGGGCTGCCAAATCACAACTCATCACTGTAAGAGACCATGGAAATGGCTCCATCTCAAAATGCTGTTTCTGACATAGAGTAGCTTGAGTGACAAATATATTTATTCTTTCTACAGAATAAGGTTGACCCTGAGCATATTGCTCTTCTGGTGAAAAATGAGTGGAAGCTGTCCTATGTCACTCCTTTGCATTGCTTCAGACATACACAGCTGAAATCATATTCCAAGCATCTCTCAGCCTTCATCGTAGCAGAGAAACAGCAAGGAGTTGCAGTTGAAGTCGGGTTAGAGGCGGGATTCAAGGTCACATTTACTGCAGTTCTTGGACTGGCTGAGACAGATGAGGATGCTGAGACTGTTTTCATTCAGGTAAGTCTAACAGGCTAATATTTTGTTATTATTTTTAAGAAATTAAAGGGATAGTTCACCCATTTACTCACCCTTAAGTTGTTCCAAACCTGTATAAATTTCTTTGTTCTGCTGAACACAAAGGAAGATATTTTGAAGGAAGTTTGTAACCAGGCCGCTTTGGAGCACCAATGACTTCCATAGTAGGAAAAAAAAACACTATGGAAGTCAATGGTGCCCCAGAACTGATGAATTTCCCACATTCTTCAAAATATATCTTCTTTTGTGTTCACCAGAACATAGGTGAGTAAATGATGACAGGTGATTTTTGGGTAAACTATCCCTTTAATTCTTAAATTGACAGTAAAGATATTTTTACTGTTATAAAAGAGTTCAATTTTAAATAAATGGCATTATTTGGAACTTCCTATTCATCAAAGAATCCTGGAGCATTATGGTTTCCATAAAAAAAATATTAAGCAGCAAAACCATTTTCAACATTAATGATAAAAAAAAAATTCTTGAACAACAAATCAGCATATAATGACTGCTGAAAATGCATCTACCTTTACCATCACGGCCACTGGAATAAATTACATTTTTAGAAAACGTGTAATAATTCACAATGTTACTGTTTACTGTTTTTATCAAATAAATGCATCCTTTATGAACATGAGACTTCTTTCACAACATTAAAACCTCTCACCAACCACAAACTCTTGAACAATACTGTATAAATATACCGCATTCATTCTGTTTTTCTCTTATGCCCTCAGATCCAATCCAAACCGGTGTTTGCCGCACCAGCAGATGCACCGAAAGTTGTCTGGCGCGGTTGGCTCACGTGCGTCAATGGGGATCCAGAGTACCTGAGGTCGCTGCCTCCAGATTTTGTCAGCTTGCCTTTGTTTTGCACAAGTGGACCGGAGTCTCTTACGACCCTGGTTAAATCCTGGTTCGAGAGGGCTTTTGATTGCAACTTTGGTTCTTTGGCTTTAAACTCCACCACTCTCAATTGGCTTGCTGCTTTGTGGACTGGTTGCCATCCCACCTGCAATATCAGGTATCTGAAACTGGCCTGGAGCCTTCCGACACAGCCACCCCTGGATGTCTCATACACGGTGAATCCACAGGATGCATGGGAGCTGTGGAACAGTATTCACCCAGAGGAGAGTACAGATGACCGGATCGATATAAAAGAGGTCCAGTCTTTCATGAATGGGCTGGAGACTCATTTTTTCAGACACTTCAAGATCTACTTGTCAGCTGGTATGCTTGTAAAAGTATCTACTGCTCTGGGATCAGCACAGCTTGATGGGAAAATCAAGGTAATTGCTATGTGTCCTATCTGTTCATTGTATATTTAGCATGAGCAATATCCTTACAGTATGTTATGATTTTTTTAAAACAATTTCTCTTTTTTTTTTTAGATCGGAAACAGTGACTACATCACCACCTTGCTTACCCTCCTGACAGAATGTGCCCTTCTGAAAATGCTAACCTAAAATCTTTCTATTTTAGATTTGTAAATATATTTTTGTTGCTGTTTTTTTTTCCATGACATCTAAACTTTTATATCTTTTCAGGCTTATCGTCTCATATTTATTTTTTTGTGCTGTAAAATATGTCTGTCTGTTTTCCAGCTTTTAAAATTGAACATGTTTTTTTTTCTGCTTTTGAATCCCGGTTTCCTTTCCTAAGACTGTTTATCAAGACAAATAACATGTATATCAGTCCATAAGGCTAATATTAATGTGATACAACTCCTTTATCACAAATAAATTTGATTGTCAACTTTGTAAATGAATCACTACTATATGTATAGGTGCTTATAAATAGTTTACACAAATTTGTTAATATCTGTAAATAGTATATTGTAACATATATTATTAAATACAAACATTTTGTACCCTTAAAAGTATGTAAATCACTTAGGAACAGTTGTCATCTTTGTGTAATGAGTTGCAGCTGGCTTGATTTTTGGATGTTTATGTTTTGACAGGGTTCGTGGCTTCTGAAATGATCTTATTACGTTTTGTTTTCAGTGCCAACAATGTCAGCATCTAACAGTCGAAATGTATAATGTTTTACAAAGTATGCAGAATTGTAGAACTTGCAAGCAGATTTTTTTTGTTGGAAGGATAGTTAAGTATTTTTGGATTTTAAATTGTTTTTGTTGGGTATTACTTTGATTCATCTGCACTCAAGGCACATCCTTCATTTAAACATTTACATCAGAAAATGACCTAGGATGTGCATAACAATGTTTTAGAATTGGGCAACCTTTTGTCTTACAATAAAGCACAGATCTAAAGTTTTTTTTTTTTTTTTTTAACAAATCCATTTTGTATGAGGAAAAACAAATTTTTGGTTTAAATGAACATGTTTTACTAATCTAGATTTGAAAAATCTAAACCAGTAGTTCTCAACCTAAAGTTAACTTTACACAAATAATTTAGGCTCACAAATAATTTAGGCTAACAAGTTACTAATTAAAAAAACACTATAAACATGTTAAATGTCTAACCTGTAAACAGATTAATATATATAGATTTTTTTTAATGTTTTTAATAAAATTAATTTGTCACTCCTAGTTTCAGAAATAAAAATATTTTAAAACATGCAGCTTTGTCATCATTA
The DNA here is from genome assembly GCA_030578255.1 of Tiaroga cobitis. Lineage (NCBI taxonomy): Eukaryota > Metazoa > Chordata > Actinopteri > Cypriniformes > Leuciscidae > Tiaroga > Tiaroga cobitis. Next base: position 37,651,383 of record CM060592.1, on the reverse strand, counting down.
CAGTAAAAGTACCAGAGAAAATATAGAGGGGGACTCCAAATACAATGAGGTACGTCAGAGTCCGAATTGACTAAAAGCATTTTAATATTTTGTTCCTGTTTTATTTCAACTTTTAAAGTTTTGAAATGTATAGACAGTTGAACATCTTTAAAATTAAATAAGGTAAGACCATGGAAGATATACTTTACGTAACCGCATTTCAACACCAAAATAGAACGCATTACTGTCCTGTGGGAAAACGAGTGTTCATAAAAAAAAAAAATGAAAGGGCAGTTGTACATTTCAAAGAGATTCAACTCACATTCAGTAACAAGTTTAACATTACGCTTCTGACCATACGTGCAGGCTGCTAAAACTAGAAACCTGTTTGTTCTGAAATTTCAGAAACTTTTTTTTACCTTAGTCCTCAAACTTGCATAAAACAATACATCAGGGTTCTTCAAATCCGGTCCTGGAGAGCCACTGCCCTGCAGAGTTGAGTTCCAATTCTGATCAAACACACCTGAACAAGCTACTCAAGGTCTTCAGAGTTACTAGAAAATCGCAGGTAGGTGAGTTCGATCATGGTTTGATCTAAACTCTGCATGACTGGCCCTCAAGGGTTGGATTTGAGGAACCCTGCATTACATCCAACTATATTTTAAAGAAAAAAAATACAGACGTCAATAGAAAAAATCTTAGTGGATTAAAGTGCATGGACTTGATTCATTGATGCATTCAGTTGTATAAAAGTAAACAAATTGATAATACGTCAAACCTGTTTTTGACTGCTTCAAAAATAACTTCTTTTCTTCTGCAACAGCCTTCGTTAGATTGCAATGTTTCAGGGAGGAACTGCATTTTCAGTACACCAAGGATTTAAACAAAAGATCAACTAATCTGCTTACATCTGGTAAGAATGTAGGAACAGATAATGCTCAGTGTACAACTCATAAAAAAATTAAAGCTAAAGAAATCACAGTGCATCCAATTCAGACCAGAACATCAATCAGAGAAACACAAGCATCATTCACACCAATCCCCAGTGATGTGTTTCAGGTTACTGTAATTCTTCAATGCAGTCAAACAGACTGACAGAAGCTTAGTTCCATCCATAAAAACAAACTGATGCTTTTCCGGCTGCTGCTTCTCTCTTCAAATTGTTGCCTTTGGCTATGCTCAAGTACGAAAGAGAAACCAAATGTAAAAACAAAATGGAGTGATGCTCTATGGCCGTACAGGTGAGTCTCCTCAGAGCAGCTTCCAGAGATGGTATCCCTTTGGTTTGCCATCTCAGTAACTGGAGACAATACTCAGTTTTTAACCAGGATTTCCTCTTGCATGATGCACAATGTCTCTATGAGGAACGAGCTATGGTGAGGCATCTGTGAGATGGATACTGTAGTTGTTACCATATATGTGATTCACAGTGAGTCATTTTTATTACACCAACACCACCTCCCAACCTCCTGTAGTTCATTCCACCATAGAGCCTTAATGGAGTGGGAAAAAAACAATTAGTGACTGGCAAATCACATATGATGTGATTCAGGTTCAAACATTTAGGGTCTTTATGTTTTTGAATGTCTCTTATGTTCACCAAGGCTGCATTTAGTTCATCAAAAATACAGTAAAACAGTGACCTTGTGAAATATTATAAAAATTTTAAATAACTGTTTGCTACTTTAATATATTTTAAAATGTATTTTATTCCTGTGATGGCAAAGCTGAATTTTCAGCAGCCATTACTCCATTTGTCAGTGTCACGTGACCCTTCAGAAATCATTTTAATGAAAAGCTGATACATTTTTTTCAGGATCCTTTGATGAATAGAAAGTAAAAAAAATTTTAAAAAAATTGTAACAACAAAAGTTTTTACTATGACTTTTGATCAATTTAATGCGTCCTTGTTAAATAAACCCTTTTTTTTTTTAAATCATCTTACTGACCCCAAACTTTTGAACGGTGCTGTGCATATTTACCTCCATGTGTTGGCATCAGGGTCATAGACTTCAATAGTTTTCAGGTATGTGGTACCATCAAAACCTCCAACTGCCATCAACTGGCCATTTACTACTGCTAAACCAACCTAGAACAAAAGAGAGAATTTGTTTGTTGGGCAATTCTTTTATAAGAGGCTGAAACGAGATCAAAGAATCACATACCCCGCTCCTTCTGGACGTCATGGCGACCACAGGGGACCACTGATTGGTTCTGGGATTGTATCGCTCAGCGCTGCTCAGTTCTGTGGTATCGTCTCTGCCGCCCACAGAGTAGATCATGTCCTGGTACACGGCACAGCCCAGGTGTTTCCGACGGGTCCCCATGGGTGCCACCGTATGCCAGCGGTTCTCTTGCGGGTTATACCGCTCCACTGCCAACAAAATAACTGTTAATAAACATTCTGCATTTCCTTTAGAATACCAGAAATGAACCAATCAGCACTACTGTTCAAATGTTTGGGATCAGTCAGATTTTTAAAATGTTTTTGAAAGTCTCTCATGCTCACCAAGGCTGCATTTACTTGATAAAATATACAATAAAAGCTGTAATTTTGTGAAACATTACATTTTAGAATATAATAAACTAGAAAACAGTTATTTAAAAATGTAATTTATTCCTGTGACGGTAAAGCTGCATTTTCAGCAGCCATCTTTTATTATCATCAATGTTAAAATCTCTTTAATATTTTTGTGGAATTCTCTTCAAGATTCTTTGATAAATAGAAAGTTCAAAGGAACAGCGTTTATTTGAAATAGAAATCCTTTGTAACATTATCAATTACTGTCACCTTTGATCAATTGATTTATTCTTGCTGAATAAACACATTGATTTATTTTATAATAAAAAATCATACTGAACCCAAACATTTGAGCAGTTTTTGTATAAAAAAAAATTCAGCAGAAAAATACTAGTACTTTATCAATTTCATACTAAACGGAAAAAAAAAATTAAATAACAAAATGGTCATAAATGGCAACTTGGAGAGGTATTAAAGGGATAGTTCACCCAAAAATTAAAATTCATAATTTACTCACACTCAAACCTGTACAAATTTCTTTCTTCTGTTCAACATAAAAGAAGATATTTTGAAGAATATGGGTAACCAAACATTTGATGGGCCCCTTTGAGTGTTTTTTTCCCCAACTGTTTGGCTACCCATATTCTTCAAAATATCTTCTTTTGTGTTCAGCAGAAGAAAGAAATTTGTACAGGTTTGGAACAGCTTGAGTGTGAGTAAATGAAGACATTTTTCATTTGTGGGTGAATTATCCCTTTAAACGTAATTACAGTCATTTATGAACCGGTCTATTACCATGTTAACATTAATCGAGCAATATTGACAACAAAGGGAAAACTACTCACCTCTCATAATTCATTAATTTGCTACTTATTTTATTAATAACTGTTTAATTATTTGAATTTTTTTATATACTTTTATAAAATTTTTACTTGAGCAATTCTTGAAAATAATAAATATTTATATTCCTATTTGAACTTAAAAAGGGACTATTCAATAGCTTATTAATTTATCTGTGGTAATGAGAAATGTTATATTCATATCATATTTGGTACTGGTATCGTCTAGACAACTACTGCAACTTTAAACAATAACACATTTACCTGAACTGACAAGTTCAAACTTAGTAATTGTCTTATATTGGATCACATCTGATTCTGCCAACATGAAACTGTCAAAACCTTCCTCAGCTGCATTTATTCTTAGAAGTACAGAAGACACATCAAGTATTAATTGCAATCATAGCAATATCTGATCACTTTGGTCAGACTCCAATGTTCCAGAGTTTTTCCTCTACATCTTCCTGTATTTACCTGTATTTAGTGGGGATGTGCCATCTGAGCCACCCACTGCGTAAAGAAAACCTCCTAATACGGCTACAGCCACACCCAACCGTCTGGTACTCATTGAGGCAACACGTGTCCACTTATTCTCTTTCGGATCATACCTGAAAAAAAATAAATAAATAAATAAATTGTACATATCTCATTATATCCCCTACCAAAGGAAAATGCAAGACATGCCCATGGAGATGTTTAGATAATAATCATCTAATTATTTTTAATACTAACCTTTCTACAATGTTGAGACAGGAAACGCCATCCTGACCTCCCACAGCATACAGGTAACCCCCTAATACAGCAACACCCACACTGGTCCTGCAGGTGCTAGTAGGGGCGACATCACTGCTCCACTGGTTAGTCTTTGGGTCATACCTGACAGAGCCAGCAGAGGGCGTAAATGTAGAGTTCGTATTTATCCATAAAAAAATTTAATTTATTTAATTCTGTGAGGATTTATTCATTAGATTCTAGATAAACGCTGATTAATTTGTATAATTCAAGCAGCACCTTTCCACACTATTGAGATAAGACGAGCCGTCATGTCCGCCAACAGCATACAACAGATCATCCAGAACACTGACACCAACTCCACAGCGCCGTTTGCTCATGGACGCCACCATCCTCCACTCATTGGTCTGGGGGTCGTAGCGCTCAACGCTTGAGATGGCGTCACCACTGCACCAACCTCCCACTGGCAGACAGGACAACAGTCACACAAACAGAACTCGCATCACACGACTGCTTAAGTAATAAGTGGCAGGGGAAAATCTTGGAAAGTGAACAAAAATCAATCAGTGGAATAAGAACTAATATCTGTTTGCTAAAACACTCACCAGCAAACAGTACTTCTCCACAACGAATAGGCTTTCTGGGACGGGTTCTAGGTCCCTGCATTAGGGGGCGCTCTTGGGGTAGCAGAAGGTAGTTCTTTGCTTCATCGACCAAGTCCCTATAAGGGCAAAAAGTGTTGATTAATATGTGCTGACACAATATAGAGATTGGAATGGATATTTTACATTTACATTTTTATAGAGAATTATATATATATATGTGTGTGTGTGTGTGTGTGTGTGTGTGTGTGTGTGTGTGTGTAGATTTTAATGGTTCAGTTTGATTGCACATGGCTGTTAGCTCAGTAAGACACAGACACATTATATTTTAATAGGAAACATTTATGTCAAAATGATCTATAAAACATGAACTTTTCAAGGGCCTGAAAAGGTTTTATATACTATTTATTGAATACAATATTCAGTTTATATAAACAGACAGTTCAGTTCTCTTTCATGGCTTATTGCACTTGAATATCAAATACACACACAATTATGTCAAAATAGCTATTTTATTAAGTATTAACATAAGGTTTTCAAAGTTTATCTTTCAAAAATCTATCTCACTACATTCAAAACTTTTTCATAAGAATTAACTGACCAGTAAAGAGACCTATAGCAGTTAAAACCATCACAGTTCATTCAATTATGCTCTTTATTAGATATTGGACTCTGGAAAAAGGGGCATAAAGTCATACATTTAATCTGTAGTGTAGATAATATGGTAAATACTACAATATTACCACAATTATTGAAGTAATTTATAGCACTGTTGTTCACACGTACCTACACTCCTCATCACTCTTGATCAGAGGATCTGAACCCACTGTCCCAACCAGAAACTTCGGGCTCAAGAGGGGAAGACGCACATGTTGCAGAACCTGTTGCCATGACAAAAACGGACGAGAGGTCTCATGAATTATTCTAAGTCTAAATAATAACATAATATACATGTAAAAGAGAAGAATTTGTACACTGTCACCTTTTTTTTGTTCAAAATGAACAAAATGTACATAAGTCAATACATCATCAATCTTTCTTCCAAATTGTGTTTTTGTCTTACCCTGATTTACTATGGCCTATTATGAGTGTTTGTATTTTAGACCTAGCGGGACGGTTTTCGCAGGAAATTGCGTACATATATGGTGCATGTATGGTGTGGGAGTGGCATAGGTTAGCTAAATCTCAAACCTCTGGGGAATCACCTGTTTTTAAAAAAAACGCAGAACAGAGGAGAGTCTGCTGGCAAAAAGAATGCGACAGAGCTCGTAATAAAACCATGTTTTATGAGCAGTAGGATCATCTCTCTTCTCTTTTTTTGGGTATGAGGAAGAGCCATATTCATCACGCAGAGCCGAAGCACGACCAAAACAATGTTCTTCAACAAAATTCATGCAGTTTTGTTTTTTAACCACTAGAGGGCCAAAAGTTGATATATACTACATATACAAAAGTACTTGTTTCATTTTCTTCCAAATTATGTGCATCTACAACAAGCAGTATGTCTATAGTGTTTCATATGCTTATATCCGACCTGTGGCAGCTGAGGCCTGCGCTCCTGAATGCTGTATTTAACCCAGGCCATAACAGCATTAAACACCTGCTCCTCACTCCGAACATTGAGCTCATCACTGGAGATGATGTCTATCAGCTGGTTGGCTGGCAGCAGCATGAACTCTTCACTCTCCATCACCTAAAAGGCAGAAATGGTTAAAAAAATGAACAGGCCATGTGACGGGTATCAATTCCTTTCAAGAAGCAGATCACAATTATTTGTAAAAACACATTCACAGTTTCACACATATATAGTTTATATTTTTCCTGGGAATTGAACCCATAACACCAGCAATGCATATGACCCTTTTAAACTAAATAAAGAAATAAGGAGGGTGTTAATTTGATACCAGCAATGGGGGTTCTTCCCATGAGTCAAAAATAACAGGGTTACACGGCCATCAGAGAAACCCTAAACTAGTTGATGGAAAGGTTAAGTCCATGGCTAAAATTAGAAACAGGGAAGTCACACTTAAGGCACATAAAGGGTTTTTTCTGATCAGTGTAATTTTCAAAGTAAAAACCGAAGAAATATTTTAATTACTATTTTTAGAAACATTTATATTGACTATTTATTTCGATGACTTCTCCAAGCCTGGAAATCAAAGAAAAAATTCTAAATTGTCTGAAATGTACAGGTTTTTCAGGAATGTAACAGTCCTTATGATAATTACAACCAGAACAACTTCTTGAATCTAGCTTTCTTTTTAAAACAAAACCATGCCAGATCAATGTACAATAAGGCTTCTTTAACTTCAGTTCAAACACTAGCTATCATGAACTAACAAGGACAATACTTACACAATATTTATAACATCAAAGGTATGAGGTCGGTAAAATTTTTAAAATGTTTTAGAAAGAATCCTTTTATGCTCGCCAAGGTTGCATTTTTTTTTTTATCAAAAATCAATTTAAAATAACTAGTGCTGTCAAATCTAAAGTTTTTGTTTACATCATATGTGTCTGTATATATCTTATATATACATATATATATATTAAATATACTTATATTTTAATATATATATATATATATATATATATATATATATATATATATATATATATATATATATATATATATATATAGATATAGATATATATAATACATCTTCCTTTGTGCTGAACCTTTTGAATTGAACTATCCCTTTAACTGTCACTTTTAATCGGTTTAATGCATTCTTGCTGAATTAAATGATTACTTTCTTTTCTTTCTTTTCTTCTGAATAAAATAAGAAAAATAATATAATATAAATATATTTTAAAAAGTGTTTTACATTGTAAAAATTAAAATTAATGTATTATGAACAAAATAAATTAGCAGTGGTTCAGTGAACAATAGATTTATAAATTAATTTCAACAAAAAATGAATAAAAGATTGATTAAATTATTAAAATTGTTGTTCAGAGACCTAATATATTAACTAAAATAAACTTACTGAACTTTACAGTAAAGTGTTACCTACATTGTAATCGCATTTATGATTAATAGAGAGGACATTTAGACCTGTGCTGCACAACCAAAGACAGCAAAAACAAATGAGAAAAGAAAACAAAAAGACTCAAGTTCAAAGTCATGGTACATTCAGTGTCAACACAATAGAGGGTGTGTGGAGGTCAGCCATTACCTCCTGAAAGTTATGCTGGGTGAACTTATCAGCAATACGCAGCAGCTCTCTGCAGGAGTGAGTGTCGGCGAAGGCCCTGATGCCTAAGCAGTTCGAGGGGTCAAGTTGGCGCTTGAGAAATTCACAGCAGGCTTCCTGAATCTCTGCCAGCTGCAACAAGCAAGCAGCGGGCAGCAAAGTCTGCACATTTCCCTCCTCCACAGTCACCTGCCGGCCACCACACAATTTACATCAGCTGGTTTAAAGTTTAATATTGAACTTCAATACAAGCACTGGAGCTTAATATAAAAATGTACAATAGTTGAACATTTAGTGCAGCTCTAATATTGAACATACAGCAATAGAAATGCATACCTGGGAAGTATAGGCAAAGTCGATGAGCAGCTCCATGGCTCGTTCATCAATATCCCGGATGACAACTTCCGTCTGCCGGCTTTCGGCCAGTTCCCCCGTGAACATGGCTCTGAAATAGGGGCTGCAGGCGGACAGGATCACACGGTGTGCATAAATCTTCTTGGCTCCCACCACCAAAACCACATCGCACAGCTCTCGATGCTTGCGGAGCAGGTTGATGACTTCCAAGGTCTGCCGAGGGTGCTTGTCCGAGATGTAGGGCATCCGGGCAGGCTGAGGCACTCCCTCTGGGAGCTTGTTGGGGTCACCCAGGGTGCAACGACTTGTGATATCCATTCCTGTGGTATCTAGGCGTGCACTGGTACCCCTAAGGAACAAAAAAAAAATTTTTTAAGTTTATGCTTATGTTTATGTTTATGCAGAAGCATCTGCTAAATGAAAACAAACTATTGTGATGTACATACAAATGTAACTGCTTCTCAAACCAGAAAAAATATAGGGCGGGAATTGATTGGATTGTTGGATCGTTGTGGTTTGCTATTGCTGTGATCTCATGTGAATGACAATTTGTCTCGCCCTCACGCCAGTAAACACATCAGAGAAGAAATGTCATTACAAGAGAGAGGGGAAGCGCATGGATAAATCATTCAGTTAATAAATACTGCAACATTCCATAAAAATAACAATTTAAATACTTCCCTAATTCAAATAAGAAGTCATTAAAAGATTAAAACCCTTACTTAAAAATACATTCAAAGCATGCCAACATGATTGCAAGCACATCTGTGCATGCATGAGCAATCTGAACATTGCACCAACAAAATTTTAAACTTAAAAATTATTATCTAGAGATTAAGCAGTTTGAACTCTATGAAAACAGCACGAAAAGCAAATATGACAGCAACACACGCTCTAAGCATTCATCGCAAATGAATTCACTGACTCTATAGGAATGTGATGAACATTCCTTAACAATAAAATACATGTAGAGTAGCTAACTTTGTTATATATTGACATTTAACCGCAGTGCTTTCCGTCTAAAACCTAGAAGTTGAATCATAAAACAACTTCTAACTTACTCGTGTGAGTTAAATGGTTGATCTGGAGAGTGAAATGCTGAATTAAGACAATGCAGCAAACTAGAAATGTGACTTCAATCAGGCAAATATATACACAAACTAACTCGATGTTATGGACGTTAGAATTACATTTTAAAAGAATGAAATATTGCTCTCCTGTTGTTGATAATGATAACCAATTTGACAGGGCCCAGAGTATCCCTTATACAAACCTTACGCACTAGCAGATTTCCTTTAGGCAGAACCAAGAAAATAACTGCAGCTTTAATACACATAACGTCAAAGTTATGTAGTGCATCTGTGAAAGAGACTCACTGTTTACACACTGGCTAACGGAGTGTCCCTTAGCTCTAGCTTAGCTTTAACGAAGTGCTGGATTTGTTTTGATTTAGCAGCTTTTCAAAGGTGGCGATAGTCATTGTACGACTATGACAAAAGAGGCGTTATTCCCTCACCTTATTTGTCCATTTAATCGGTCCAGGTTGAATTTTAAGTCGTCGAGATTTAGCCAGATAATATCAAGACAACCGCTCGGTTTACGGGACACCATCCACTTTTATTTTTTTATTTTCCCGAGGAGTTTCCTGACAGGACCGGAAACAAGCTTTTTAAAATACAAGTCCTGTAACTTATCTCTAGTAAGTCAGTTGTTGAACTCTGACGGTCAGATTTTGAGGATTACTGAACTATGTCTGAAATTTAAGTGCCATATTTCTGTTAAAGAATATGGTATTGTCATGAAGTCTATTTGTGCCAAAATATTATCTCTATTCAGAAATCAGGGCTCTAGGGGTAACTCTGCAAGTAAAGTCTCCAAACATTTGTTTTTAGATAAACTTGATTTAATTAATGATAAATGCAGTAACCAATTGATTAGATCTCTTTTTGTCAGTATCTCTTCTCCTCCATCTAAATTTGTTTGGGTTAATATGTTTCCCTCATTTGAGTGGGAAAATTTTGGGGGAGTTAGTCGGTAGCCTATTGTGTATCAAATAAAACCAAAGAAGTGTCTTTTAAAATTGCTCACAGAATATATCCTGTGAAAGACACATTAGAGAGTTTTCATCTGGATATTGATTACAATTGTTGTTTTTGTAATTGTGAAAGAGAGTATATTTGAATGTCCCTGTTTTTCAATCTTTTGGTGTGAGATGTCTCAATTTCTAGGTGTTAAAATGAACTGCAACCTTGTCTTAAATTTGTCATCTGTCTTACTTCATACAAATGAATTTGACTTTTCTATACGAAAAATGTATGTTATCGATTTGTTTCTATTATTAGGAAAAATTCATATTAATCAATCTAAATGGAGTAACTCAAAACCCAACTTTGCTCATTTTAAAGCAGCCTTTAAAATGTATTTTGAGTCTGTAAAGTTTTTTAAAAATCGAAAAGCCCAAAGATCTGTATCTCTGCTAAAGGAATTTAATATATGTTTGTGATGCCCTTTATCTTTGTTTTTTTTTTTTTTTTTTTTTTTTTTCTCCTTTCTTCTCTTTTCCTTTATTTTTTTCCAATTATTGTTGTTTCAAGTTACACTTATCAAATGTGAAAATGTGTAAAAGAAATGTCAAAAACTTGATTTCAAACTCTGTAATTTTGAAAACTTAATAAAAAAAAATAAAATAAAAAAAAACTTATCTCTTCAGGCATTACGACTACGGTACTAGAAGTGCCAGAAATTATTTTTTAATTAAGAGACAGTTTATTTATTTTTTACCTTTATAGGAGTATTTGCACCTGTATATTTATATAATATTTACAAATACTTAAACTTGATAATTTACTTAAAAAAATGTAGTAATCTCCTGTTACCAGCCATATCAAAACAGCAATCAAAAAGCTCTATTGTATATACAGTTACAGTAGATTTTGATGTAAACAGAGTTTGAGGTTTTGGTAGTTGTAAAAACTATAAAACTATATTTTTGTTAATTGAAATAAAACATAAATATTAGATGAACTTGGCAAACTAACTGAAATAAAATAAGATATTTCAAATATTAATAATAAATACCATAATAGTATAGAGTAAAAATAATAAAATAACACTGCTTCACGTGTAGTGTTTTCAGAGCTTGGTTCAGCAAAAAACACTTTATATTAGTTGCACATTCAAGTGTTTGCAAAGACAGTAAATTCAAACGTTTTCTCTTTATGTGGCTATTTGACATACTATAAGTGGCCTTTTGGGTAGATTCCCTATAGTTAATTTTTTTTTTTTTTTTATTCTTTATTTTTATCTACTTGAATAAGCTAAATAATTTTAGTCACACAAATTACATTGATGTCAATGCAAAATCACGTCAAGACCGTTTTATTCTATAGCTCAACTTTATGTTGGTTCAACTCAATTAATTGTCTTTTTTTAAATGTAAATGACCTTAAATGTTAAGTTAACACAACTTGCAATTACTTAGTATATGTATTGTGTTCAATATTTTTTTAAGAAAAGAATGTTGAGTGCAATCATATATTTAAGTAACAAAGGTTTTCTTGTTAATTTTACCTAAAATTTATCCAAGTTGGCTTTACTTAAAAAATGTGTTGCAAAAATAGTTCATTTATATTTTAAGTAAATTCAACATAATTGTTTTCAGTGCAGTTATTTTTGTTGCTAAAATTACTTTTAAAATTCATATTGTTGCTGTGTTAAAGGACATTTATACACTTAAATCGAAACATGTTTTAAACTGTTATGCATTATAAGATCATGTCTGGTTTTTTTTTTCAAATTGCACTTGATTTTTGCCTTTTAAGAATATGCTTGTTTGTGTCTGTCTGTCTGTCTTTAAGGTGTGTAGTTTACTGACAAAGACATTCTAGACGAGACTCAAATAAGCTTACATTCTTCCACTGTTTATTGGAATGTTTTCAGACAGGTTTACAAGTGTCTCTCTCTCTCTCTCTCTCTCTCTCGATCGACTTCTCCCCTCCCTTCGCTTCTCTCTCCTGCAGTCTCTCTCTTTCTCTCCCCGTTTCTGTTCAGTGGCATGTTTTATTATACTCTTTTGTAGTGTGTTTTACTTTGTGCATTGGTGGCCCCCAAGTTGAACCATAGGAGGCAGTGCTTTGGAGCCTGATGTGGGGGCAAACAACACCACTAATAGAGGTAAACAAGACCTTCTCAATAGACACTGCATTAATCAGCCTGAACTCTGCAAATACCATAAATGAACAGAAGAGATGTTACTATGCCTGAATTTCATAAGACAATCAAACAATCAATCAAAACATTGTTACTTAATGAAACTTAATGTTCATGATGAAAATTAAACTGATTTTTTTTTTTATTACAGTCGTGAGAGTTTTATAATGCATTTTCTGCAATACTTATGTTTATACAACAAATAGAGTTCATAACATAATTTTTATAATATAATAAAATGTGATTAATTTGAATCTTCATATTGCAAAATAAGTTTAATATTTTCACGTTTACCTGAATGGCCTTTCAACTGCTGAAAAAAAAGAGAGAGAGAAGTATTTCAAACATTGTCTCATACAGTTGTGAAAGTTTTCTGAAATGGTTTCCACAAATCATAATTTAAGACTATGCAAAAAGGATCCTCCCCTTCCCCAAATATCCAGACTTTTGCAGTGCTGCCAGCAACCCCTGGATTTCAGTTCTGAGGTGTGAGGAAGGCAGAAGAGACCAGGAATAGTGTGCAATGCAGGTGGATCCCAGCATCAAATAGCCTATGAAACATCTCATAGCAATGACATCACTTCTGCTTTTGTCCTGGCTTCTTTGACTTACAACCATACACATAAAACATGTGTCATTCTACATAGGCAAAACACTGGACGTCAAGCACATCAGAAAAAGAGCTCTCGGGTACTCTGAGATTGATATCACAAGGTCTGTTTCTCCAAAAAATGTGTGTCCCCCTCCTTTCCCCCCCTCCTGGGAAAACAGCGACAACAAATTAGCCTTCTTTTATGTCAGAGCCTAAGGACGACACTTGGACAGCCCTGAGATTGTCCACCCGAGTTCCCATGAACCTCACTAACCTTCTCTTTCAGTGCAGAAGGAAGCGGCCATTGTACCAGCACCTGTTTCTGTGGAAATTGGTGAAATGATGGCTTTGTTAGGCATTGCCCAGGCAACCAGGAGAAAAGAGCATGAGGGTGAGCGGGAGGAGGAGGTGGGGCAGCTGAGGTTTGGGTGGGGGGGAGGGGCCACTGGACCTGGAGGTCCCACTCTTGAGAGGACGTAAGGGCTGAGTTATAATTGGGCAAAGGACTTATTCTTACCAGGTTGTTCCACTATATGCTATAGCTATGTTACAATAAGTGGCGAATTCAAGATATCAAAGAAATAAGACATTTACTGTTCAAAAGTTTGGGTTTAGGAATATTGTTTTCTCACTTTTTTTTAAAAGAAATTAATACTTTTTTGGGGGGAAGGATGCATTAAATTGATCAAAAGACATTGACAATAAAGACATTTATAACGTTACAAAAGATGTCCACTTCAAATAAATGCTGGTCTTTTGAATTTTCTATTTATCAAAGAATCCTGAATAAAAAATGTCTTAAAAATGTACCACGGTTTCCATAAAATACTAAGCAGCAAAACTGTTTTCAACATTAACAATAATAATAAATATTTCTCACCATATCAGCATATTAGAATGTTTTCTGAAGGATCATGTGACACTGAAGACTGGAGTTATGATGCTGAAAATTCAGCTTTGCCATCACAGGAGTAAATTACATTTAAAATTGTATTAAAATAGAAAAGTTATTTTAAATAGTATTTTTTTCACAATAATACTGCTTGCTTTTATTGTATTTGTGATCAAATAAATGCAAGACTATAAAAATGTATCCAGAAGAGCCAGAGATGTTAAAAACAATAAAAGTTAAATTAATAAATAGGTTAAAAGTATAAATAAAAAGTAAACAAATAAATTATATTACATTATCACATCACTAGATAATGTTCATTCAAATAGTCAAAATGTCATGAAATGTGTTACAGAAATGTTATAGTTATATTTATTTGATATGACCCCATGCATTTACCAGGACCTTGGTTGAAAACCCTAAGTTTACTGTATCATAACAGAGAAAAGAGATTATCGTTTCTTTTAAGGCATCATATGAATGAAGCTACTGAAAGCATCATCTGAGTCTCCCACCAGAGGGCAATCATTAATCAGGAGTCACAGATGTGTGAAACCAGGCTCATTATGCTGAAAGGCAGGATCTTCAAGCTTCAAAGATATTAAAATGTCATCTATTTCTGTGATGGCAAAGCTGAATTTTCAGCAGCCTTTACACGTGATCCTTCAGAAATCATTCTAATATTTGCAGCTAAAGAAACATTTCTTATTATTATCAATGTTGAAAACAGTTGTGCTGCTTAGTATTTTTATGGAACTGATACATTTTTGTTTTCTGATTTTTTTTTAAATAGAACTCTTTTGTAACATGTAACATTATAAATGTCTTTACTGTCATCTTTGATCAGTTGAATGCATTCTTGCTGCATGAAAGTATTATTTTCTTCTTTTTTTAATCTGACCCTAGAGTTTTAAATAGTAGTGTATTATGTATAATAACTGTTAACATATTTTGTAACACACACACACACCTTAAGGTCGTATGACCTTATGTCGACAACCAGGCTGTAGAATCACAACAGAATAACTTGCCTTTAATTCTGAATAAAACTACTTTTAATAAGCCAAATATATGGTCAGGCAGAGAGGGAGCAGCATCAGTATGGTCAGGTCTGGAAAGTCCCAACCGCTTCACTCAATCCGAGCAAATCCCCCGTCCTGAACTGACCACATTTAAGCCATTGATTGGTTGACCATTTCCACTAATGACAGCCCTCAGTCTGACCATAAGCAGTGAAAGCTCTATCTGTTGCTCCAGTTTGAAAAAGGAAACTGGTCACGATGCGTTGAATTATCAGGAACCATTTAGTAACACAAAAAAAGTATATTTAACTTGTACAAAAATATAAACTTAGTCCTAGGTGGACAATAACATGCATATATGATACCACATATCTTTCTCTTGGGAATGATTTGTGAATTGTAAATGTGGTCAGTTAAAGCAAATAATATATTTTACAGACTCACTCTGGTGTTTATACTGCCTAAAACTTGGCATTTCTCAGCAGAGCAAATATTCAAATAAAAGTATTGGTGTATGTGTGTGTGTGTGTGTGTGAAATAATTTCAAGGCTTTTATTATTTTACTAACCCCAATAATTTTATTTTAATATTTTTTAATTTTTATATATTTTTATATTTTATTTTACATTTTAATACTAACCGCAATACTTTTATTTTAATATTTGCTATTATATACAACTGTTCAAAAGTTTGGAGTTGTAGTCAACCATTGTTTCAGTTTCATTGGTTTGGTACTATAGTCTGGTGGGTTGATGAGCACAGGAGATGGTGCACTGAATTGGGGTGGTCTTTGTCTCACTCCCACTGGCATTAAGTCGGCGAGGTGATGGGAGTGCTGTTGGCATGCCAAGCAAACCCACTGCACCCTGCTCTTGTCTCATTCCCATGCGTACATTCAAGACAGAGAGAGAGACAGAGACAAAAAGCAAGGCAGAGATGGACAGACAGTCCAGACAGAGTTTTCACAGATCCAAGCAGAGAAAGCTATGGAAACCTGTTTGAAAACATTTCATTAGTGACTCTATAAACACAAAAATTACACACTTTATCATAAATTTTGGATTATGATAGGATTATTTTGTTTAATCAGGTAATAAGATCATATTGAGGTAAAAGGTTAAATGAATAGTTCACCCGCAAATTTTTATTCTGTCATCATTCCAAATCAATCTCATGATAATCCAAACCAAATGACTTTCTTTCTTCTGTGGAACATGAAAGACACGTTTTAAGAAAAGTCTCACTTTTTTGTGAATATAATGAAAGTAAATGGTAACCAAATATGTGTTGTTACTGTCTTCTTTCAAAATATCGTCTTGTTTGGCAAAAAGAAAGAAAGTCATACAGGTTTGGAAAGATGTGAGTGCAGGTAAATAGTTTTCATTTTTAAGTGAACTACCTAAAATCTTACCATCTAACAGTCATGTCAGACCCTACAGGTTTCCATGTATGTGTGCTTGTCATTGACTAAGAGACTTTTAAATACGACTCTGTAGGAACTTTGCGAATGACAGCATGCTTATGAAAGCTACTAAAAGTGTCCTCACAACTTTCATGCGTGTGTTATTTATAAGGGTATTGCACTACCTTCTTTTAGGCCCAAGATAGATGGAAAAATACTATGTGGGGTAGAAGCTGTCAGACATACAGTAGGCTATCGTTTGCACAGAGTGTTCATTCAGATACAGCATAAAGCACCCCATGCGTAGGAGAGAACCATTATTCCAGGGAGTGGAATAAAAGACAGATCCAGCTGCGTACACACATACACTCACAGACACTGCTACATGTGTAGACCCAGAACATATGTGCACATTCACACACACACACACACACACACACACACACACACACACACACACACACACACACACAAGAGGGCTGAAACACATGCCTGATTCTGTGCCGCAGTATGGTGTGTGAGGGGGCTAGTTAAAAATGATTTATTTCCGCATGGGGATTCACAGGATGGCTCCAGTTAAACCGATTTCCCAGAGTGAGCGGAAGCTGCTACCAGCCATAGCAGGCAGGAATTCTCATCCCCGGACCCTCCTCTTTGGGCCCTCCTCAGTCCCCAGGCCCCTCGGCCCCTGTGCAGGCAGACTGATGCAAATCGCAACCCGTCTGCTTCTCATGCAATGCTCAAACTGACCACAAAGTGGCGATGTGCAAAAAGAAAATATCAAAATTGCTCCTGAAGCAAAGTTGTACAAGATGCTTCATTGGAACTTGGTAATTTTTCCTCTTTTTTTTGTATAATAAAAGTCTCCTAATTCACACAATTGCTTCCCCACATTTTATGGTGTTGCTTTTACAGTCTCAATGGAGCCTTCTTACTTTTCCATACATGCAAGCACATGTGCTATCTGTTTGTATAAATAAATAGACACCAAATGAATATATAAAAAATATATTCTTCCTAAAAATAAAGGTTCTCAACGAAAAAAAAAAAGCAGTCTTCTTGTAAAACTGAGTATTTAAAATCTCTAAAAGAATGTATGTGCACAATTGTACAGTAAGTGCTAAAACAGATGTTTTGTCCCCCTTTTTTAATTGCGTGTGTGTGTAAACTTTGGTTAAAAAGTTATGAGACTCACATGTGCAGACATCCTCCCACACACACAGATTCAGACATAGTTCTCTCTCTCTCTCTCTCTCTCTCTCTCTCTCTCTCTCTCTCTCTCTCTCTCTCTCATACATATTAGTAACCACACACAGGTAAAACAAGCAGGCGCACAGAAACACACCTTTACAAGACATCACCTCTTACTGGGTGCCGACAGGACCACACATACTGTCTTCACACAAAATGTTTGGAATGCTGTAAACATTTATTTCAACAGAAACCTAAATGGTTCCATCTCAAATAGTCTTCCGGGGACATCTTACTTCACCTGCACTCAATAATAAACACAAAGGTGCACGACCACAGTGAAAACATGAAAACATTGCTTGGGTGGCTTTACTACAGTTTGGGTATGATTATTTTAAGACGTGCGTCATCCTGAGATGCTTTTCAAACATCACCCCGTGCGTTTACACTAAAGGAGAAGTCGCATAAAAATAGACACTGAATCTAATGTTTGCTCAGGTATATGTATAATAAAGAGAACTATTAGCATCCACACCAGCGGATGATATCTTTCTGTCTATTTTTGTCTGTCACTTTAAATGCTCAAGCTCATTACAGCTGTCAATGTTTTTATCGTTCATCAGCTAGATAAAATCGTTCTGAAAGTGATTCCAACAATATCGTTTCTCTGTGCCGTTATCGTTATAGTGGTGTGAACTCTGCTATTCTTTAATATTAAAGGGTTAGTTCACCCAAAAATGAAAATTAAGTCATTAATTACTCACCCCCATGCTGTACCAACCCCGTAAGACCTTCGTTCGTCTTCGGAACACAAATGAAGATATTTATGATTAAATCTGAGAGGTGGATGACTGCTACATAGGCTGCCTAAGGGAATGACACTTGACGGCCCAGAAAGTCATTAAAGAAAATGTTTAAATATTCCATGTTTCAAATATTCCAATTTTCATTTTTGGGTGAACTAACCCTTTAAGAACGATTTTTAGACCTATATGTTTATCGTTACCTTTATAGGTATCGTCCTTTGTGTGAACAGGCCTTAACAATCAGTTTGTTATCGATATCAATCGACTTGTTGGAAAAATATACGATTATTTGATTGAAAAAATAATGATGTACAGTGGGACATTAGAATTCATTGGATTGTGAAAAGTGGCAGCTATTTGTCAGAATGGAGCTAGAACTGGCTAAACATTGGCTATTTGGCTATTCGTTAACATTTTCTAATAACATTGTCTGAGTTTAGGCAGGTGCGTAACAAACAGGTTGTCTTTTGTATGAGCTTTGTTAAATAGAGTCGTTTACTCAAGATACCTTAAAAGGAGCGGGCAAAGATGTACAAAACCGATGTCCATCACATATGCAGATATGCTATGTAGGCTAATCGGGAGGTTATTTCAGAGGAATGCAAGTTTAAAAAAAAGTTTGATTCCATCTTTTGAGAGGAATGCATTAGTTGATAAAATGTATACTCTGAATGCACTGTAGTTTGTTTTGGATTTAAAAAAAAGTCTGATAATTATAAATGTAAATGACCAGTAATTGACAATAAGATGGGTACCTTAAAGTTGCAATGAAATTTATTCTGTATTGTGACATACATCCGAATCCACAACCAAAAGAAGGATTGAACACATGTTCAACGCCGGTAATAGGAAGAGAGAAGCGTTTGGTTCACAGCGGAGTGCAGAAAACGACGGTTTAACCGTGACTCAGTCTGAGCCCTGGCCTCATTAGCCTAGTAAATGAAATCCTAAAGTGTGATTTGAGAAAGCCTCTGTGTGTGTGGGATGTGTGTTTGTGTGTGTGTGTGTGTGTGTGTGTGTATGTGGCAAGAAGTCCCACCCATATTTGTTCTGCCAGCAGACTGCTCACACAGTGAAGGTGGACCTCACACAGCGCTCAGCCAAAGCCGCAGCATTTCCGACAGTGTTCGGAGCCTGGCAGCCGCTACAGGGAGAATGAGGAATTCTCTGAGAATGGAGGAGATGCTGCCAGATATCAGCTCAGAGGCCACAGAGTAAATTTCTCAGGACAGCCAGCTGGGTGTCTGAGTCTGACAGCTCGCTCACAGTGCCCGCAGAAGAAATCTCCATTAAACCACAACGAGACACTGAGGACTTTTCTGACACTTATCAGTCTAATTACGACGAGAGAGAATCAAAAGGCCTTCAGTGTGTTTGGGACAAAACACTAGTGTTTTTCCCGGGGGCACTAGACATTAAAAAATACAGAACAGCAAATCTATAATTATTGTCGTTATGGGGCGTCATTATACCTGTCATCATTACACAGTGTCTTCCCTCATTCATCTTCTACGTTCAGATACAAGCATGTTGAGTAATTCATTACAGACGCATTAGAGTGTTATTCAGGCAGGTGAAAGATGCTCTATTGATACAACAAAACTCAAACCACACATCAAAAATTCATCACAAAACCACACTAGTATTATGTCCGTTGTGTTTGGCGTGGAATCTGCAAGCTTGTCATCCAAGGATAAATCAAACCTTTATAAATCTGCTCAAAGCTTTATAGATTTCTTTCTTCCAGATATAGCCATGTCTAAAAGATGGATCGAGTCCAGCTGGATAAAAAACGGGCACAATTACACATAAACGCGAGTCAACCACCAATGAACAGTGACTGTCTCATCAGCCACTGTGGGAGGAAGATATCACAGGATGCTGCAACTATGACAAGTTGGCCATAAAATAGTGATTAAACACTGCTTAGATGTGCCTTGTTCATAATTAAAAGAAAATTCCCCAACCGAAATGAGCCACTGCAAGATATTACGCTAATTTTTCTCAAGAAACTCCCGGTGTTTGGTGCCTGGAGGCACGCTCCCACGTGCAGAGAGATAGTGTGGGCACGGCGTTGGAGACAGCAGATGATGTTTGAAGCGGCGTGGGGAGCATGTGTGGTCACAGACCTCACAGACCGATGGGTTTGGGGTGGACACAGGAAAGGCAGACACACACAGAGATCACAGGAACCGGGTGGACTGATGTGCACTGTGCAAAACAGTACTTTTCTATTAAGTAAATAATATTGAAAACAAATTATAAAGATTTACATTTTGTTTTAAAAATTAAGAAAGCTACATATTGTGCACGATAAGGTACAGTATGTGTCAAATAAAAGATCAAAAATTTTAATTTTCAAAAAATTGTATAACTTTTTTTACATTTGAATTAATGAAAAAAAGTGACATTTTAAAGGTGATGTACCTATGTAACTTTTTCACTCTACAAAAGCATATACAAATACCATAATATGTTTGCAGATATTTAGGAAACATGCTGAGTTCACATACTCGTTTCTCTGAAAAACACTTCTTCAGCCAGTTATTTTACTTTGAAATGTGCTTTCCGTATTGGAATGTCTGTTTTGGTTTTGGTCTGTGTGATCTCACCCACTGCCAATATACCTAATAGTATTTCGACACCCCGGGATGCCAGTTTGCAGGAAACACAGCGCATTGCAGCCAGCAAACAAACTGGGTCAGAGATTGCAGATTCTACCCAACCTAAAAAGCCTCGGTATCCATTTAAAATCTCTATGAACGAGAGCATATTAAAACGCGGATAAATCAACTCATCAACTTACGTTACGTAATGCCTGGTTCAGATTACACGATTTTTTTTGTCTGTTACGATAGTCACTGTCTCAGATTACGCGATTTTGACTCCTAAAATCTTGTCGTGTCGTGGACAAGAAACATGTCAGACTAGACATTGCTTCCTGACCAGTCATCGTGTGCCGTCTTTAATGACGCGCGTGATGTCATCGAGAAGGCGAAACTAGTAGCGAGTGACTTCCGGAAACGAACGTAAACAAACAATGAATGAAGCGGTGAGTGTTGGCTGTCCTGTGTTCAGAAAAACGTAAAAAAATAAAGAAAACCCGACAATGGACACGTTCCTGGATTGCTCGAAGAGGACAGTGTGGGCTGTCAATACTCCAAAGAGAACTTGAGGTAAAATATTGTTTTCTGTTACTGTTGCCACAGCTCCACAAACCTTTCCTCCATGTCATAACTCCACCTAGTAGCACAATCGTATCTCTTTCGTTTCGCCATTTTTGAAAGTTGTGTACGGAAAAGCTTCTGTGCTCCTATTGGTCAAATTCATACATGTGACGGGACCCGTCGTGGACGACCGTTAAAAAAATTAAACATGCTAGTCTTTTTGTCGTGATGTCCTGAAGCATCGCAGACGCGACGTAGGTTGTCGCCCACTATGACGCACTATACGAGATGATACGATCGAATCTTGCATCCCGACGCCCGTTGTCGTTTACGAATCCCCACGACACCCTACGTCAAACGGATCGTGCCAAAATCGGGCTAAAATCGTGTAATCTGAACCAGGCATTAGTCTCCTCTGCTTTCATTGTCAATTGCGCTCGTTCCTGTTGCGTGTCCTCAAACTGGCAACCCGTGTGAGTCTGAGGAGGAGGGGGGGACAACGATCTCCGATATTTTGAATTTGGACTGAAGTAGCTCACTAGCTGTCATTCTTACAGACTGCATCTTTAAGACATTAAATTTTTACAAAAAAGCCATGTAAATTAGATTCTCAACCTGGGGGGCTCAGCCAAGGGGGCATCAGGGTGACTTAAAATGATTGAAATTAAATAATAATAATTATTATTATTATTATTATTATTATTATTATGAAAACAATCTAATGCAATTAAAATACAAAATAAAATCCTTATTTTTTTAAAACCAAGATTTTTTTATTGAAGAACACACTGTTCTTGTAATAAATTTGACCCATATCAATGCTCCTGGTTTATGTTATGTCTTATAGTTATAGTTCTATTAATATAATATAATATAATATAACATTGTACTATATTATATTATTTTTTATACAGGATATGAAAATGCCCATGTGACATTAA
This sequence comes from Tiaroga cobitis, assembly GCA_030578255.1. Classification (NCBI taxonomy): domain Eukaryota; kingdom Metazoa; phylum Chordata; class Actinopteri; order Cypriniformes; family Leuciscidae; genus Tiaroga; species Tiaroga cobitis. The sequence continues at coordinate 37,628,937 of CM060592.1, read as the reverse complement.
ATCTACAGCTTGTCCTTTCCCTAGATATTTGATTAATTCCTCTTAAATAAATAGCCACAACCAACAGAACAATGAGAGCAAACCATTTCAGAACTGATTTCAACATATTTAGTCTTTACAAACGAAAATATCACAACATGAATCCATGTTTTATTACTTATACCACTATTCTTATGATTTGTACCCGTAATCCATGGCTTTATTAGTTTTTTCCCCCCTTCTGTCTTTCCCTATGCCCTCTTCTCCTCCCTTTCATTACCCAGGTCTGGCCTGTGACTCTTTGCCTGGACCCTGGCCACAATTAGGAGTTATAGCAATCATTAACCAACTGAGATATGAGGCAAGCCAAGCCCAGACAGCATGTAAAACAGTCAAACACTCACCCACAGACACTCACCTAGCACAGGGAGCCTGGCACCAAGCTCTGGAAGGTAGCAGCATTCCAGACTGGCCTGTAGCTTGGGACAACTGGGATGCGTCTTACCGTACTTACCACTGCCACACTGGACCCATGTCAGAGTGGAGAATGGTCTACATAAGCTTTACAAGGAATCTGAAGGATTTTATGTGGTGTCACCCTGCAAAGTCTGTGTTTAAAGCCAGCGAGTTTGTGTTTGATGGCTGTCGGTGCCGTTATCACAAATCTCTGGGGAGCAGTCTTTCAGCATGTGATACCAGCATGAATGAAGTCCTTAATGACCAGCTATAAAGAGCTACTGGACAAACTCCTTCAATTCAACAAATAACTCCAAAAACTGTACAGGGTTTTTACAGTAAAATACTGCTATTTCATGGGAAGCAAGCTGGGGTACAATTACTGAGTTAACGAACGCACAGCAGCACAATACAGTTGACAGTCCGTAAGAATTTCTGCTACAGTCTGTAAATGACAGCTAGTGGTCGAAATAGGTACTTCGGTCCAAATTCAAAATATTGGAGATCGTTGTCTTCAACGAATTCATTTCGCAACGAATTCGGTTATTAAACATTTTCTCACAACCGCATTTTCCGCTCACCTCTGTGTGAATGTATCCACCGCACTGGACAACACGTTCTGTACTGGCTAGATGCGTGTCAATGGACGTCACCATTTTGATAAATTACTTTAGTAACTGTTGCTACTATGGTTACAGGCGGGTAACAGGTAACAAAAATGGGAGTGGCTGGCATCGGTTATTCGAATAGACTTAATTTACAGCTGAGCCTGCGCCACCCAGATAGCAAGCACAGTTGGGCCGATTCCGGCTGAAATGCGTCAGTGTCGGCTCACTGTCGGCATCGGTGAACAGATAATGGGCCAGATCCTTGCCGACTGTGCATAGCACATCTGGCTGACTGACGGCTTTTTCTGTATGGGCCAGTATCGGCTGAAAGCAGTTGTAACGTTACTGGTGTCAGGTCCATGCTCGGTGTAGCTGTACATATTTACCATCGGCCCGAGTTAGTTTTGACACAAGCGGGCCACTACTAGAATTAAGGAACTCAGCCGCTTGAAAAAAGATTTTGGCGGTTAATTAATTTTAAATCCTGAGGAAGATTCTGCAAACGCAGACCAACGTTTTCGAGAGGAATCATTCAGCTGCAAAAACGAGTAAGTAATTGAATTCATTTATTGTTCTAGAGTTGTTTGATGTTTAAATTGTCAAGATACAAATAGTGTTTAATATCTCTAACGTTATGTTTTTGCGATGATAATTACGTAACTTCACCCATTCAGTCCCGGAGGGAGTGTTGATGAGACGTTACGGTCCCTTTTTAGGATGATTGTGGATTATTTATTTTTTTTTAGAAAAACTGCTGTGCTGTAGGCAGTGCACTGTAATGTTGGCTAATGAAATGATATTGAGTTATATTCCATTTTGTTTGCTAAAATTAATCAGTCAATTCGTCTTTTTCAACGAGTGAATATAATCACTATAACTATAACTATAACTATACTTATCGAATCATAGTCGGACTAACTTACACTTTCGGCGCCATCTCTATAACTTACATGTAACGTTAACGTAATCTGCTTTTAGAGCAGCACTTTAGAAAGAAAAATATTAAAGCGTATATCTCTGTATAATGTTATTAAAACGGTAGTTCTCTTAACAATTTTACCGCAGTGGTGATGATAACGTTATGAGCAAACTTAAACTGAAGTTTCATCTGAACGCACTGTTTGGAATCTGACACCAACACTTTTTACAGATATTTTGGTAACACTGCTACAATAAGGTTTCATTTGTTAATATAAGTGAACTGCATTAGTTGAGAATGCACAATACTTAAGCATTTATTCATCTTAGTTAAAGGTGCTCTAAGTGATGTCACGCGTTTTTTAGGCCAAAACATTTTTTGTCACATACAGCAAACATCTCCTCACTATCCGCTAGCTGCCTGTCCCCTGAACACACTGTAAAAGAATGCGGTTTCTGTAGACAGCGCAGGCTCCAAAAACAGCAACAAAAACAAACTGCGGCGACCCGCTCCACGAAACAAAACAAACAGTGTTCCAGCCTGGGGGTGGGGTTAGTGAGCGTACATGGGGGGGTGTGGAGGAGAGAAGCATGAAGAGGAAAGTCATAATTTTAACTCTTTAAGTTTGATATGGCCGACACACGACCAGAGAGACGACGTTCTGATGAACAGATTGCAAAAATACAAAGAAGAGGGAAAAGGAGAAGGAACGCATGCCCGAATTTACACTGGAAAAGCCTTTGAAAGGTGGTGAGAGCTCCGCCGGCAGAAGGGCTTCCAATCCGACATTCAGGTAACGTTAGCTCTGTTTTTGCTGGAGAGGTGGGTCAATCCAGTTTGGTTTTTCTAAATGGACTTTCATGTTCGCCTAACAAACACAAGGATATAATTAGCTAGAACAATGCAGTCAGCGCTAACTTTGGTGAATACAACATATAGGTTTCTAGCAGCTAGCTATCGATCTCTATTGTAAATAATCAAGCAAACTCACAGTAGGGCGACAGTTTGTGTGAATGATTGTTTTCACCAACTATTTATTATGAAATTGAATGTTCATTCATAGCCTATTGACAACTTTGACTAAATTTGAAGCTAACGTTATCTTGCTATTATTGCGTCCTGGTATGGGAGCTAAAGTTATAACCTCAGGTGGCGAAACGTTTTATCGTGTTTTTCTGGTAATGTTTCCATTATTTTTTTTTTTTCATAATATGAAAGCATTTATCTCACTTGGCGACATTACACCATCCTTGAAAGAAGTATCAGTAAAACTACAGAGGGAGGGGACGGGATGAGGAGGAGGGAAGGTCTAGCTAGCCTCCGTTTTGTTTGACAATACTTTGAACGTCAACAAGAAGTGACGTCACCCAGCATCACTTTGAGCACCTTTAATTTTCATTTTGACATTTAAGCCTACTAATACATCAAAAGTGAACTGTTGTATTTTTATTATGTTAACAAAGACGAATAAATACTGTAACAAATGTATTGGTCAATGTTAATGTTACTGTAGTTAACACATTAACTAGCCTAATTTTAACAAATGAGACCTTATTATAAAGTGTTACCAATATTTTAAACTGCTGCGTGAACTCTGGCAACAACATTTGTCTAACCTATGTGCTTAAACTAATGCTTAAGATTGATTTTTTTTTGACCTCACAATATGTATTCCTTTATTTAAAAGATGCAGTTCAGAGAAACCCTCATGGCTAATGTTGCTGAAATGGAGATCGAGGGATCCATGAACTGGCAGCAGATCGAGGGGCAGACACAAGATACGTTTAAATCTATATTAAAAACACAACTCTTTAACCTAGCATAAACATAACACACTCCCACATTTCTGTAATTCACATCCGTTAAAGGTAGCTTACAGCAAATGTACTTGTTACATCGTAAGAAGAATGGCATCTACACTAATGTTAGTCTCTCTGTCTCATTCTGATCCCAAGGTTAGGCTACTGTAGTCATCCGGATCTAGTCTGCATCCAGACCAGACGGTGGACCTGCACCCTAAGATGACCACAGCAGCCTGAATGCCAGACGAGAACATCACAACTAGACAAGACCTAGAAACAAACGCCTGTGAAGACCTCGTTGACACAACAGTCCTCGGCACAGTCATCTGATCAGATCCACGAGAAACAGACCAGTCCACCACACAGATCCAACGGCCAGATTCAACTCCCCTCTCACCGACGCCGCCGTGATCTTATGAAGGTAAAGGAGGAGCAAAACTGGAGAACATAGATGTGAATTTAAGAACTTGTACAATAAATATTTGTACTTGAAAACCTGTTGAATGTTGAGATTTTTACTCGCAGACAATAGTCACAAACCTGTCTTCTGAATTTGAAGCTGCAGACAAGTAGTCACAATTGTGTAAAATGCCATTCACAGAAATACAATGACAGACACAAACTTGTATTCGTTCATTCACATTCGCAGTACAACTTCAATTTGGCATTTGCAACTTTTCAAATCTGCCATTGCTATTTCAAATCTTCATGCATTGACTTTGCAACTATTTTCGCAATATCTTAGATGTGTAATTAACTTGTGCATTTGCAAACTGAGTGGCGGTGAGAGAAAGGGGGGGCGATTAAAAAAATTGCAATGGCAAATTTGAGAAGTTGCAAATGCCTAAGGTTTTCACATTGGAGCTGTGAGTGTTAATTTTATTGTACAAGTACAAATATTTATTGTCCAAATTCTCAAATTCACATCTACATGCTCTCGAGTTTTGCTACTCTTTTACCTTGGTGTAATCTTTTCCAATCTTCAAGCAAAAGGAGCTGAATAAAATACTCTGAATGATATCAATCCACAATCTGATTCGTGAAGCAGCCTGGAATCCTAACACACACCATGTTCGTTGTTTGGCCAGAGAACTGGCCCCCAACTGAGCCTGGTTTTTCTTTCTTCGTTTTGTCACTGATGGAATTTGGGTTTTTGCCACTGTCGCCTCTGGCTTGCTTAGTTGGGGACACTTATTCTTAATATTACTGATCTGCCTGCATTGACACCATTATATGAGAACTGAACTGAGCTGGACGATGACATCACTGTTTCCTGCAGAGCTGCTTAATAATGGAAATGGACTCTTTTTATAATTGATATACATTATACAGTTATTGAACAGAACTGAATCAACACAGCTGAATTCAGCTGAACAATGACATTATTTTCTTTTTAGAACAGCTTTACAGCCAAATTTAACTCTGTTTGCATCATTGATCATTTTCCTGTTTAACCCTGTAAAGCTGCTTTGAAACAGTCATTACTGTATATAGGGCTATATTTAATGGTGACTTGACATTTGCAAAAGGAATTTCTTTAGTGTTAAAGAGTGAAAGAGAGTTTGTGTGTGAAAGAGAATGATGTTTTTCTTTTAATCATTTTACAATCAATTTACTTATTATTTTGTTTTAAATTATTTAGTTAATAAAGTGTATTTTGTTCATTGTTAATACACGTTTATATTAAAGTGTATTTGTTAATTTGTTCATAAAAACCCTTTTTAAATGGTTGAATTTGTGTTTCACTGTCTGCCAGTTTCTGGGCCGGGGACCCAGCCGACTCTCAGCCAGATCTGTATTACAGTGCCTGGGCCAGACCTGGGCCATATCAATAAATAAGAGTCATTTTACAGGGTGTGGGCCACATCTGGGCCAGAGGAAGTTGTTTGAGTCCGTTGTCAGTGTGTTGGACCAGTTTTGGGCCGGGGACCCAGCCAGAATTGAAGCAAGGATGAGGCCCAGAGGTGGGCCAGACAAATTTTGCTATCTGGGCAGTTTTGGGAATGCCATCGGTTATTCGTTGGATTTGAATAGATAGCCTACTCAAATACTGTGTGTAACGGAATGTTTTTGGAATGGAATCGGTTATTCGTTGGATTTGAATATAGGCTACTCAAACTGTATGTAACGGGACATTTCGGGACATCCTACACTGGCAATTTTTTTTCTTCCGAATTCTAAATTATGACTAAAAATAAAGAATCTATTTCCAATGGGCAGCGATTTTCTATTATTTAATCAATAAGTGTGTAACTGTTGTTGGCCTGAATGGTGAAAGACCACAGAGAAAGGGAAAAACTAGATAGGCTGTATTAGGAATTTAACCCCCAAATTCGTGACATGTTTTATTGATTTGTTCATTGATTTCAGTTCAATTGTGAAATGATAAATTTGTGATTAAATGATTTAACTAAAATGAAGGAACGAATGAATAGGAAATAAATGCATAATTCAAAAACGTGGTTGGTTGGCGTGTTTAACTGCAAGGTGCACTTTCATTCCCATGGTTGCCAGATAAAGCGACACTTTTTTAAATACATTTTTCAGCTCTTACATCATTATCAGACATTGTAAAAATTGTAAAACCGCTGGGTATTTAACAGACATTTTTAAAAAGTTGTGTGGATATGCTTCAGGTGACACTAAAATCTGGCGTTCCATTTGTGCCAAAAATGAGTCGACTGCTTTGTGCTTTGTACTACACGTTTGTCCTTGTCAACAGTCATTGTCTAATTGTTCGAAAAAAATGGTATATGTTGATGTGTGTGTTCTCTGTTTATGTCGATTTGATCTGTCGTCCTTACTGTATTGATCCTCCTTTTTCAGAAAAATCAGTATGTTGATATGCTCTTTGTTTATGTCAATTTGTTCTGTCGTCCTGTCATCTTGTTCTGTCGTCCGTACTTGAACTGTAGTCCTATAGCCTACTGTCGTCCTGTTCAGTTCAGTCATCTTAACTGTCGTCCTGTTCAGTCATCTTATGTCGTCTTAAAATTCAGTCATTTTAACTGTCGTCTTGTTCAGTCATCTTAACTGTCGTCTTGTTCTGTCATCTTAACTGTCGTCTTGTTCAGTCATCTTAACTGTCGTCCTGTTCACTTCAGTCATCTTAACTGTCGTCTTGTTCAGTTCAGTCATCTTAACTGTCTACTTGTTATGTCGTCTTAACTGTCCTCTTAAAATTCAGTCGTCTTAACTGTCGTCTTGTTGTCATCACTGTTGTCTTGTTCAGTTCAGTCATCTTCTGTCTTCTTGTTATGGTGTCTTAACTGTCGTCTTGTTATGTCGTCTTAACTGTCGTCTTGTTCTGTCGCATATAATAATATATGTCATATAATTATCGCATATAAACACGACTAGCATTTGCTGAGAAGAGAAAAAATCTAAACTGATTTAAATCTCCAAAAATGTCAGTTGAGTAAAGTTGGCAATAAATTCACAGATTCGAACTTCCCAGATTAATAACTCGTGAGCTAAACGTTGTTACTACACAAATAATCGTAGTAACGTAGACAAGCAAGACAAACTTTTCTTCGAAACAAGCTTTCCTTCGCAGTGGACAAAATACATTGATCTCTATGCGCAGACTGAGAGACAGATCCGAAGGGACCGTCTGCAAAGTGCAAAACCCGAAAAGCGTTCACTTCACTGTCACCAAATTCAGTTCACACCACTGCTGTCCTGCTGGTTATACTACAACACTTATTTTGGGAACAAAATATTTTTGCATAATTATTATGATTTTTATTGATGGAAAATATTCAATAATTTCACTGCAATACACTGCATTGTTGCCAAATTCAGTTCAAACATCACTGCTGTCCTGTTGGTTATACTACAAAACTTATTTTGGGGAATTTTTTATTTTATTTGTATATACAACTTTTAATGCATCATTTTTATAATTTTATGAATGAAAAAAATATTCAATAACTTCACTGTAATACACTGTACTGTCGCCAAATAAATTTCACACATCAATGCTGTCCTGTTGGTTATCCGACAACACTTATTTTGGTAAGAACATATATTTTTAATTGTATATACAATTAAATGTAGCCTATAATTTTTTATCTTTTTTATTATGAAAATTTTCAATAACTTCACTGTAATTCACTGTACTATCGTCAAATTCATATCACACTTCACTGCTGTCCTGTTGGTTATACTACAACACTTATTTTTGAAAAATATATATTTCTAATTGTATATACAATTGTAATGTATAATTATGATTATTTTTATCATTGAAAATATTCAATAACTTCACTGTAATTCACTATACTGTTGCCAAATTCAGTTCACACTGCTGTCCTGATGGCTATACTACAACACTTATTTTGGATAAATATATTTTTGCAACATTTTTATGATTTTTTTAAAACACCGATTGATTAATTAAATAATTTACCTATTATAAATAAGCCACCCATTATAAATTTCCCGCCACTATCCTCGGGCCGTGCGGGCCCTAACATATACCAATTTTTTCGAACAACTAGACAATGACTGTTGACAAGGACAAAATGTAGCAGTCGACTCATTTTTGGCACAAATGGAACCCCATACTAAAAAAGCTGCCAATAATGTCATTCTGTTGTGTAAAAGAGTGAAAGATTAGATAATCCCTTTTAAAATGGGTTCATATTCCTTTTGCAGCTGGAAGGTCATAAAAGCTGCTGTTTGAGACAGTACACACAAGCACCAATAATCACACAGGCCTAAACAAATAGGCTAAGCCTAAATAAGATTAATGCATGCAAATTGCTGACTGTAAGGTAAATGCTGGATTTTTATGTCACAAACACAACCATGCCATTTGGATAAGTATTTTTTTTTATCGTTATTTAGAAATGAACAATCAAAAATACCTTCACAGACAGTGCTGCAGTTCAGAACTAACCGAGCGGTTGTGTGGTCATGATTTATGCACCATTATCAGTTGCTAATGGGTCTGTGAATGAGTATTCTCACAGTTCAACCTCCATGTCAACTAGCACTCACTGGGAGACCTGCTACAGCAGAGTCCAATTGTGCATTAATGAAAACCATGTGCTCTGACTCTGTCAAACTCTTGGCTAATTCCTCAGTTCTTTTAACCCAATACGTTGAGTCAAGCAATGCCTCACTTGCCCACTATACTCAAGACCACACCAATGTAATCCTTAATCTCGCTTGTAAACAACACAAAATGTTTTTCTGTTCCTTCACTTGTCATAACAAGAATCCTTTTCTGTTTCCACATGCATTATTATGTCTATGAAGCTATCCTGTAAAGCCTTGTGAATGGCAGATTTCTTTTTTTCCACAGGAGCAGTGAATGAAAAAGGGCTTTCTGAAATGCACAGGACAGAGGAGTATGGAGCCTGCGGAGCCCAGTGTGTTTATCTATGTCACAGTCTATCGGTGGCTGACCGTGAATAAGTTGGTGGGGTGGGGGGTGTTTTTGTTTCCATGGCAGATGGGGCCCTCTCTCTCTCTCTCTCTCTCTCTCTCTCTCTCTCTCTCTCTCTCTCTCTCTCTCTCTCTCTCTCTCTCTCTCTCTCTGTGTCCAGGAAGTGCCGCAAACACAAAACCATACTGAGCGTGTTGTGCTTTCGGCCGGGCCGTGGCTTGCAGCGAGGCAGCGGTCAGGCCTGAGTCTCACTCCCTGGGTGGTCTGGCCCTGCAAATGTTTATGATCTAAACCAACCTAATCCAACTGGCTTGTTTAAGGGAATTGGGAATGATTTACAAGAGCTGCGATGGCAGGCCAGGAATAGGAAATCAGAGGAAATCGAGGCAGAGCTTCAAGTCTGTGGTAGCCTTATGACTCTGCTTTGCTTCTATCTATCCAGCCTCATTATCCCATGCCGGAAAGTCTTTATGTTGACTGCACCAATGGCAAATTGTCTGGCTCAGTTGTGTTGATAACATAAGGCTCAGTGGATTTGTCACAAAATTTGCAGTTTTACACCTGAATGCATATTTAAACCACATAAGTCATGCAGTTTTACAATTCATGCTGCATTTTAGACATAGAATAGTGGAATATATATACATATATATAATACAGTAGTCAACATTTGAGAAATTCATCAAAGTTGTCCTATAGAACGGGTTTGTTCAAAATTCATGTATAACTTTGATGAAAGGTTTTGATCCACTTCACATGTTGACTAATGTATATATTTGTATGTATTTTTAAAATGGTAAAATTACACATTTAATAATATATTTACTGTATTTTACAAATATTAATGTTATTAGGTGCATCCCAGTGACCTGAACATATGTATACACATCAATCAATCAATCAATCTATCTATCTATCTATCTATCTATCTATCTATCTATCTATCTATCTATCTATCTATCTATCTATCTATCTATCTATCTATCTCATTGTTTGAGTTTATTTTTAATCAGATTGCATCTCAAAGATTAAAAAAAAAAAGGTTTTGTGCATGTTCATCTCAAACAGAATCATCAAGGAGTTTGTTCCATAAGTGCAACTGTGCCACATTTCCTCTCTGTGCCCCAAACCTGCAGCATTTTCATATGGCTGCCGTTAGTTTTAAGCCCTCAATATTTTGTTAGGATCACATGTTAGTGCTGTAAAAGAGCAGATAATTACTAGAGAAGTGTCAGTGGCCTGGACTTATTACTGCCTTTCTTGAACCAGAGCCCGCTGCTTAAATGACAAAAATATTGCCATCTGTATGTAGTGAACAGCTTGTAAATAAAGACGAATCACAGGTATTAGAACGTAAAAACTCTTTGCTGGATTGCAGAGATGATGGTTCCCAGATTGCATGCATGTTAAAATGCACCCCTGACCTTAACTTTGAAATTTGAAGAAGTGAGAAATGATGGTCAAATACTGAAATTCAAGCAAACATTTGTGTATGTTTTTGAAATTTCATATGGTTAGAGATTGATCAATATTGCTTTTTTTATGCAAATGATTTTATAAAAACAAATGTCCAATAAGGTTTTTAATTATTTTTATTTCTTATTATTATTATTTTTATATCAGCAATAAGCCACTCAATGCTTTATTGTCCCTGTCATTTTATGCTTATAGAACATCTGAAGATAATATAGAACAATGGTTGAAAATGTTTGCTTATTTTGTACTGTACTACACATCTGTTTTAACCAATCTAGTTTCAATGATGCACATCACCAACATTTCATTTTCCTCACAAAGCCCAAACAAAAAGCAGATTTGCTTGTTTAGCTGGACATAAAAATGTAAATGAGAATGTTTGTTTTGCTCTCTGTTTGTGATCATTTAACATGATGACCCCACAGAAATTGCAGCGGTCCGTTCAGGCAGTACACCAGATGTTAAACTTGGGTCATGTAATCCATATGAGATTTCTCGGGTTATCCTTTAAAAATATTGCTTCACTTTACAAAAGAAGAAAAGATAAGGTGCATGGCCAAAGTTTTTGGAGAGTGTGAATCACAAACAGTTGGTGTTAGGAGACAAAGCAAAGGTATGAATTCAGCACACAAACACTCAGAGCTTTAACATCAATATTTCCTTTGCTTTAACTTTTCTTTCTACTTTTTTTCTAATGGAGGCAGCCTGCCCTGTTATTCCAATGTTTCTTCTGCAGGCAGCGACCAATGAAGCTCATCTCCTATCCAGAGAAAACAAAGCTAAGCCACATTCCCAGAGTTCAATTTGCTGTTACATCGGAGGTCTGTGAATTGGGGTTTGGGCCATGTCTGTTGACTGAGGGGATGGGTGGAGGAATGGGCTTGAGAGAAGACTTTAAATTTTGACTATGAAACTGGACATTTTATTACAGTAATAGGCTACACTTAGGTTCCCAGTGAACTTTAAGACAAGGGAGTATTGTTGATGTGGGAAGGAAAAATCTATTACAAATATGTTCCATCAGCCAAAATAGTTATAGCTACAGTTGTTTTTATGCTGTAAACAATTAATTAATATTTGACATTTAAACACTCCAAGAAGCGTTGAATATTCTTTCTGCCAATTTATGTTGTTATAGTGGCTAATTGTTTTAAGGAGTGTTGGATGCTATGAAACTGGAAAATTAATGGTTAAATAATTTACATGACATATTGCATTATGTGTAAAAGTATTCTATTGTTATAATCTGTATTTTTAAATGTCAGCACTTGTTTTCCTTTTAATTTAAACATAGGCTATATAACATTTACGTAACCACTTCTCAAAATACTTTACCTGGTTAAATTATGCAACAACCCCCCCCCCCCCCCCCACACACACACAAAAAAATGTAATAATAAAAAAATCAGTCATTGCATAATGCATACACTAAAACAAAAATATTTTACAATACTATTATGCTGTAAACGCCCTTTTGCTTTTACATTTAGGCAAACAACTTGTTTGAAACAAGACTACAGTATTATTTACTAGGCTATAAAATAAAAAAAACAACAACAAAATACATCATTATATAAATCCAAATATCAATTCAAATTATCTTTGAATACATACAAATTAAAATAAACAAATAAAAGAAAAAGGGAAGTCATCTGACTATTTTCACGCTCTCCTCTTTTTTTTTCTCAAAAGAGGAACTGATCTCTCTGCGGAACCAAAGTTTCTGCTCGTGGTTTCTATACGACCTATTTAATAGTTACGGTCTTATGTCATTATCTTGAAATGTCTTGTTAGTTATTGTAGACTAATACATATAAAATATCCAGAGGATTTTTAGTTATTCGTATTCTTTGTGTTTAAATACTTCGATTCTGTCAGTTTTAGCAGTAACTTAAGTGTTTGAAGATAGCGAGTTTAGTGACAGACCGCTCCACATGAGCGTCTGCTAACGTTACAGTGCTGCAGATTTTCACGTGCACGAACTCGATACTTTACAAATCATAACCATTTGGACGACCAATAGAGGCAAGTCGACTGTGTGTTTCTAAACCTTTTTAAACGTTTATAAATAATAAGGTCAGAAGCGGTTATTTGTTTGCACGTCTCACTTAATGTAGTGTAGATGATGAAACAAGAGGCATGTCTGGAGTAATATTTTGAAAAGCATGTTAAATCAAAGAAAGCTCCATCTGTCAGTGTGATTCAGTGTTTTCTGAGTGCTGCTGTAGAAGACTCAATGTGTTGTTTGTTTTGCAGGTGTTAGGGATGGAGCTGCAGGCGGTGCTGATGGCAGCAGGTGGAGGCTCCAGGATGATGGATCTCACCTATAACACCCCTAAACCTCTGCTACCTGTGGGAAACAGACCCCTCATCTGGTACCCCCCTCAACCTGCTGGAGAGAGTGGGCTTTGAAGGTAAATATACTGTTATATCAGAAACATTGTAGTATGTTAGTATACTTTTAGGATATATCCTGTTATAGAGATTTATGTGTAGATTCTTCTTTCATCTCTGTTCTTCTAGAACACATTTATTTCAAATCACAGAAGATCGCTTGACAACTGTTCCTAACATTGCAGAAGATTGTTTGACAGCTGTTAACAGATCTGCTAAGAATAATGAATAAGACATCGTGGCTTGAAATTACTTTAAAATGTTTCTTTTAAGGGGAATTCTTTAGATATTGTATGTCATTTAGCCTAATTTAATTTAATTTTATCAAGGCCCACATTGCCAAATGGGAGTAGAAATAGGATTTCTTAGTAACAAGGACAATACAATCTATATTCTTTAATGAAAAAATAATACAAAATGCAGTTTCATAGCATATATGATGTCAGCTAGTTTAGCTTCTGAAGTATATGGACTACATTACATTGTCTTTTATTATTACATGGTTTTAATTTTACTTTCTTATTAGAAAGTATTTCGAGCTGGATTTATGCTATGAATTTATGATTTTACTATTATTTTTGAATTAATAAATAATACAAAATAATTAACTTTCAGTGTCCTGACTGTCCTGGACTCTGTAAAAAAAAAAGAAAAGAAAAAAAAAAGGACTGACTATTGCTTTATCAGAAACAGTAACTCTATGCCTGTGAATTGCTTTGCATAGGTTAGCTGACATTGGATTGGATGACATGTTTGGGGGCGGGTTTTGATGAGTGTGTGTGTGTGTGTGGTGGAAGTTAACAAAATGCTGAAATTGCTTATTACACACTTAAGCTGCAGGTGGTAATAATTTTCGCAGGCTGCTTTAATTTAACTAATAAAGTCCTTATTTCCTAAATGGGAAAGGCAGGGCCATTTTAACAATTGGCATACTATAATGGCATGGTTTTCACGTTACACCCACTCGCACAGACCAGCGCCCATGTTGCTTCTCATTTTTAGTATCAAGACTCTTTTTGTCTGGGTAGAGGAGCTTGATAAAACCAACTAGATTTTGCTGGGGTTTTTTTGGCTGCATATTTTGTTTTATAAGTCCTAAATTGTAATGTTTTATGTGCCCTAAATTCATGTGCTTAAATGGAAACTGTTTGTAAAGGTGGATGTATTGCCTAGTTGACACTATCTATACAACTAAACTGGTAAAAGACTAATGAAATTAAGCCAAGTTACTCTGGTCTTTTCAATCTACACAACTGCTTTAGGCTGGAAGGACACCGAATGACAAGATAAAATTACACAGAGTCAAATGCACCCCAGACAACTAATGTTGGATCATTTCAACTCTGCAATAATCAACTGTAGTCTAGTACTTGTCTTATGTTTTAGGCCGGCTTTCCTCCACATAGCTTAGCAATAGGTGACCTTCAGCAGCATGCACCGTAAAACTGTTTGGACTGACATAGCATGGAGCAATTTTAATAGTGCTAGTAAGTTATAACATGGAAATAAATCACATTTTAAATGGATAAAAAGAATAGACATTTAAAACGTTTTAATTCATTTTAATGTATAAATAATAAATATATAATTTTACGTAAAAAAAAAAAAAGATTGATTGCCCCCCACAAGTGAACTCTCCAATGGCATTTGTTTAAAACTTAATTGACAAATAAAGAATGAAAAGCATTAGACAAAATGACAAAAAAAAAGGAATTGGCAAATGGACAAAAAAAAGCAACTGGTGAGATAACACATTAGTTTAGTTTTGAGTCCAATTCTCACTATTAACTTGTTGCTTGTTAACATGTATATTACTAGGCTATTGGCTGTTTATTAGTACTTATAAAGCACATATTAATGCCTTATTCTGCATGACCATATTCTACATCCCTTAATCCTACCCAATACCTAAACTTAACAAATACTTTACTAACTATTAATAAGCCTTAAGTTTATTGAGGCAAAAGTCATACTTAGTAGTTAGTTATCAGTGAGAATTGGACCCTAATCTAAAGTGTGACCAATTTATTTTTATTTATACAGTTTTAAATGTCTATTAATCTGTACATTTAGAAAGGGATTTATTTATTTCCATTTTTATGTTTGAATTATTAAGTGTCAGTCCTGATCCTCCATACTAATGGTTAAATGGTCTTAGGCCTAAAGCCACATATATCGGAATTTATAGAATTTTATGCTAGAATACAAGAAAAACCATCATCCATACCTTTAGAATATTGAACTACTTTTTTTTTTTTTGTGGAAATAAATCAAAATCTGATAACTTACAACCCTCTGTTCACTTCATTGCTTTAGCACATTTGAGAGCCAGTAGAGAAGGTGTACCTTCTTGTGTATCTGTGTTTAAAGTCCCCGTGAACCGGAAGTTGCAAACGACTTTTCTCCAGTGTTGTGACGTATTTCCGAGAGAAACGGAATACTAAATGAGGCAAAATAGTGGGCGTGGATTTTTTTCCAACTAGCACCTGATTGGATCTAGAAAAGTAGGTGTTTTCATTCAGCCTGTCTACTGTCAGTTGGAGGGGCGTGGTTACGGATGTTAAGCAGACACCAAAACCGTCAAACCTACGTCATCAGGGAAGGTCCTCCAATGCAGAGGGGAGGGGAAATTTCAGATTTTGATTAAAGATTACGGAGCCAAAAAAATGTTTTGTGTGGATTGACTTGCATGGATGAATTGTTCACCACAAAACGATCAATTTAGGCAAACAAAGTAAGTATGGTCCATTTTTAATTCATGGGGACTTTAATGTCTTCATGATAATGAAATGTTTATTGTTCACACCTAGCTGTATTGACTAACATTGAGATCCAGCTGGTATTGAGTTTGTGGCTATGGCCCTTTGCCTGCCCAGCAGTACAGTATGCACCTTTATGTGTGGCACATTCTATCCTGTTAACAGCCAGAGTGCCAGCCAACAAGGCCCTGCAATTAGCTTTTACAAGTTTTAGCACAAACTATGGTAAGTAAGCTGATTCGTTAGAAAATATTTATCCAGTAAAGCAGGATTCTGGGACGAACTTCATCCAGTTGGCCGAAAGTCTGTCTCAACGGGTAACGCAAATAACTCACAAAGACTCGATTGAAGGTGTCTTGTCTAATATATTTTTACAAGTCTGAGGTATCACAGGTAAAATGTGTGCTGTTCTTAACCAATGGTGTCAAGGAAAAATATCTCTTCCATTTTCCCACAAAATCGAATGATCATGTCAAAACTGTTTACAGTGTTTTGTTTACAGTGAAGTAATTGTATTACTCGCCATGTGTCCTTATAATGTTATTGTCATTTTTGTAAACTGCGCTGCACTCATAGTGAAAGAATGGTAAATGGACTGCATTTATATAGCGCTTTCACAGACCCAATGGCCACCAAAGCGCTTTACAATTTGCCTCACATTCACCCATTCACTCACTCATTCATACACCGACGGCGGTGTCAGCCGTGCAAGGCGCCATCCAGCTCGTCGGGAGCAGCTGGGGTTAGGTGTCTTGCTCATGGACACTTCGACACTTGGTCAGGTGGAACCGGGGATTGAACCACCAACCTTCCGGTTTGTAGACAATCTACATGAACCACTGAGCCACTGCCGCCCAAAAAGAACATTTTGTTACACTGTATACCTGTATACACTACCGATCAAAAGTTTGGGGTCAGTAAGATTTTATTTTTAAAGAAATTAACACTTGTTATTCAGTAAGGATGCATTAAATTGATCAAAAGTCACAATAAATATATTCATACTGTTACAAAAACTTTCTATTCATCAAAGAATCCTGAATTTTTTTTAATGGTTTCCACATAAATAAAGCAGCACAAGAAACATTCCTTATATAGATTTGTTTTCAAAAAAAAATTTTTCAACAGTAGTGTATATCAAAAACATGAATTATGCTTCTCATCCTTAAT
Source organism: Tiaroga cobitis (assembly GCA_030578255.1). Classification (NCBI taxonomy): domain Eukaryota; kingdom Metazoa; phylum Chordata; class Actinopteri; order Cypriniformes; family Leuciscidae; genus Tiaroga; species Tiaroga cobitis. The sequence goes on along the minus strand of CM060592.1, from coordinate 37,611,979 downwards.
TCAGTGTTATCGTTATGTTTTTTTTCCAGAGGTGATTGTCATCACTACTAAAGAGGTTCAAAAGGCCCTGAGCACCGATCAACGGCTGAAGACGGACGTGAAGATGAAGTTGGATGTGGTGTGTATTCAGGAGGAAACTGACATGGGCACTGCAGATGCCCTTCGACACATCCAGCAAAAGATCAAGGTGCGTCAAGTGTCAATATCATAAGATAACACTGAGGGTATAACATTTCTTACATTGACTTTCCATAATAGGATAGAAAATAGGGCAAGAATTAACTGGATACAATAATTGGATGCAGTCTAGAAGATTAAGACTTCTTAAAGGGGAGAGAGGAGAAAAACATTAAATGTTTTAAACTAGCTACGTTTCTTGCTAGGTTATTGGTATGTGATAGATTATCTAAAAGATCCAATCGTTATCACAACTAAAATCATGGGATTCTTCCACATTGATTGTGTCGTTGCGATAGTGTCTCCACACCAGACAGGGTGCTTTCACATCTGAAATTGGGCTTCATTCGGTCAGGACTAAGGGCGAAAAGTTATACTTTGTATAATTTTCAGGCGTTTTGGTTCCTTTTCACACCATACTGATTGCTCTGGTCTGAATCAGTTGATGAAACAAACCAAAATGCAGTCACGTGACAAAATCCACATCACTCGTTGGCCAGATGTGTCTTGAACATATTTCCACAACTGCACTTCGATTGGTCAGAATTAACGTGCGGGAAAATTCCAACAGAACTCCCGGAAGTAAACAAAGAGGAGGAAAATCCGGCAGACATATGGAGAATAAGCTCACAATGTATGTTCAGAATCAGCACGAGCTTTATCCTTTCACAAATCCCCTCATAAACAAAGTCTAGACGCGATATAAATAAGAGATTCACTGTGCAGTGCGGACAACTTCAGTGTTTATGATGAGAGTTTTAGTGAGAGTGCAGAACGCGGTCAGTCAGTCATGACTTAAAAGGAGCGCTATTGACAATCTAAATAATCATTTTGTTTGACTACGGCAGCTGGTTTAGTCCAAAAATGCGCAGTTCTTTGACAGTTGGGTCTGTTCGGGGTCGGATCACGTTCTCATCACAAACGAACCGCTCCAGAGTTCGCTTGAACGCGTACCGAGACCATACACTTATTTGGTCCGCTTTTGGTGCGCACCCGAGTACGATTGCCCAAACGAACCGCACCAAGGGAGAAAAAAAAGAACTCTAGTGCGATTCAACCGAACTAAATGAGGCAGGTGTGACCCTAAAATAAGAAGTGCTACAATGCATAATTACAATATTGAAAAGCTATGTGACCGTCATGAAAATGAAAATATTTTAAGACTGTTACGAAAATTGATGTTGACAAATAAAAAAATGACATGAAAACACGAACGTATGACTAGAAAAAATTACACTGCTACATTATGATGCATCAATATTATCGAAAAAGAAACTAATAGGAATAGCTGCTTGAGGTAAAGCTGAAGAGTAAATGATCTCCAGTAAACTGAAGCTCGTTCTATGACATATCCTATGAGATTAATAATCAGATATCCTAGATGCATAACATAAACGTTACATTACATTTTGCATCTGCACAAAAGGACGCGAATGCGCTGTGAAATTGAGTGCTCGTTTTTTTACAGTCAATGGTTTGAAAGGGAAACTCTGGATGCGCTCTTCTCTTAACAGCGCGCTGATACAGAGAATTTACAACATTCTATCACAATCCTGTTCTCATTATAATTCTATATGGCGTGTATATTCCACTTTATTTTTATTTTTCATAATAGAAAGTGATTACAGTCATCACTGCACATTTTCAAAGCCATAATAAGAAACAACTTCAAAGAAAACATAGGTTTACTGTTAAAACATGGGAACAAAATAACACTGTTGCATTATTAATATCAATGATTTTTAAAAGGAAATAGCCTATCTAAAAGGAATATATGACAGTCTCAAATAACCCAATCATAGTCAGTAATGTTGGACATTGCATTTGAGCTGAAACTGAAGAGTGAATGAACGGTCGGTAAACTGCAGCGTTTTGCTAGCTGGTTATTAAACTCAACCAAACGCGTCTTATATTCGAGATTATTGAGATAAAGACTACATAAAAGTAATCTTGCAACTTACATCTTACATCACGCTGAAAAACTAAAGCACAGAGAATTTACAACATTATTACAATCATGTTCTCATTATAATGTTGTGCATATGATAGATTGGAGCTGCACATCTTGCACTTAACTGCATTTCATGATCAAAGCAATTCCAGGCATTACTGCTGTGCGTGCTTTCAAATCCATTTTTACTTTATTTCGACGGTGCTCATTTTCATTATGCAAAACTGTCTTTACCATAAGAGGTGCTTTTAAACTTCACTAAAAGAATATTAACTTAAATCAGCAACTGATTAAGGAGAAAACAATAATCTAAATCAGACTGTGCTTTGCTTTTTGGTAGGGATGTAACAATATGTCGTGTTACAATATATCGCAATACAAATATCCAACAATATGTATCGTGGATAGTGACAATATTTATTGTGTATAGTTCACCCAAAATAAAAATGACTGTTTGAGATAAAAATGTTTAGTGTCACTACTACATTAAACTTCTATATATAATGTATAATATGCAATGGGGGAATATTTGTGGGTCCTTATAATGTCAAATGTCTTATTTTACCAGTAAAAAGTGGCCTACATTATTTTAGTGAATGACAGAGTGCAAGCATATACATCTAAAATAATTCTGTATTTTCAGCTTCAAAATCATGAATATTTTTATTCTGGTGTCACTATTGTCCTGTGCTTTGGGTTTCCAAGCTTATTTATTTACACACAAAATGAATGTAATATCAAATTTAGCATTTTAATCAACAGTACATATTTTGTTAACCTTTTATCATGTCTTGGAGTATTGCAATAATATCTTATCGCGAATATCACGATGTGTATCGAATCATGACATGAGGGTATCATTACACCCCTACTGTTTGGTGATCGTACATCATCAAACCACATTTAAAGTATCAAACTGATGTGTCATATGATGTGTCATATGAGATGAATATATGCAGGTTATAAAGCATTTTAGTTTTCTTATCATCATATAAGTGCATGTTATCACTTTGAGAAATCTTATGGGGAAAAAAAGAGAAAAAAAGATATTTACAGATGACTACTGTATACTATACTGTATACTATATGTACTATATATTGTGTGTAGGAATCCTGTGATTGGAATTATCCTCAAGAATGTTGATCTAGAAATTTGCAAGTATACTTGAGATTGTGAAGCTTTTTTCCTTTCTGGAGAAAGCACAATTAAAGGATAAGGTTTTCAACCAGCTTTGTATTGTTACAATGTCGGAAGTCTATAATTTAACAATATATACTCTTTCACCGTGTTACCTGCACCCAGATATCCCTGTTTATTTGACAGCTCCAGAGCTTTTGTTAAAACTGCAGATCGAACATCCATATTTTTTGTATTCCTGCCCATGGACAGTCAGATCAACAGGGGGGCGTGCCAAAATCAAAAGTGTATTATGGATGTTGACGTTTTTGGCAAAAGGGAACACCATAGCCCTTTTTCTCTTGTTTTCTCAAGTCATCTAGCACTGTTTCAATAGATGTTTTCGCTTATCTACTGCATAGACAGTCAAGTTATATATATATATAAGACTGTGAGAACTTTTCATGTTTGTATTTTAAAAGATTGTTCCACCATCATGGAACAGTGAGTGTGAAAGCTCTGGAAAGCTATTGTGTTTCTTGTTGTGATCATAATTTATACCTTATATTTAGACTGTGAAATGATGTTGAATGTGATAAAGATATTATCTACTGTTGAAATTTAGCATTTCACTGCTTCAAAGAACTGCCTAGATAATATTTGTAATCTGGTTTGTAGCCAGTATTGATGTAGCAACTCATTTGACATGTGAGGAGTGCCCAACGATGACGGAGGGTCATAAAAGAGTTAGCAACACAATGATGTGATTAATTTTCATCACTGAAAATCATTATGCTCAGAGCATAGCATGGTGACTAAATGAAAGAAACATAATGTAAGCACGTCCATGTAAGCATGAGCGCGTGCCCAGAAGCGTGTAAAAGCCTGGCAGGCGTAAACACAGCCTCACCTGTCTCCTGCCTCATGTGAGCTGAACTGGGGTCAGTGGAATGATGTGAGGGGCAGATCCTGTGTTCCACAGGGGGATCTTTGATCCGTGCTGCCCCGCACCGATGGGTCCAACTCCATTTCTCATTTTCCTGCTGAAAGCCTAGTGGCCAGAGACCACTAACTCCACAAACACATGATGTCAGAACCCCTTTTCAACCCTAACTGGCATTCATGGGCCTCCTGGACATGTGTGAGAGTTGTTGTGTAGATGGAATGGGGCGGTAAGTTTAATAACATCCTGGTGTGTTTTTTCTTTGTGTGGTCACTATTGGGTTTAAGGTAGTTCGAAACTAGTCACAGAAACTGTATTTGCTTTTACTTGGCTGTGGTGTAGTTTAGAGGTTAAAGATCTAGGCTAGTAACCAGTAGGCTGTAGGATCAAACCCCACAAGGGGTGATCCATGAGCTTTCAGCATTGTACTCTTTAAGTACAGTGGAGAATAAATGTCTGAGACCACATTTAAAAATAGGATATTTCCATTTAAACCTGGAAATAAACTACGTTTGTGGATTTAGATTTTTTTTTTTTAGATGAAGCATTTAAAATAAAATGAAGCAGAAATATTTGTACAGTTGATGTGACATTATTGTAACTTTCATTGCAACATTCAATTATATAAATGGATTCATTTCAGTTACACACAAAAGTGTGGGGTCAGTAAGATTTTTCTTTTGTTGAAAGAAGTTTACGCTTACCAATGCTGCATTTATTTGAAATATTTTTAGAATTGAAACAAACTGTTTTCTATTTAATGTATTTTAATATTTTATTATTTTAATGTAACTTGTTCCAGCAATGGCAAAGCTGAATTTTCAGCATTATTACTCCATTCCTAAGTGTTGCATGATCCTTCAGAAATCATTCTAATTTGCTCAAGAAACAGTTCTTATTATTAGTTGTGTGCTGCTTAATATTTTTGTGGAAATCATTATACTTTTTCTCAGGGTTCAAAATGGAAATCTTTTGTGACATTATTCATTATTTGTTGTTACTTTTGATCAATTTAATGCATCCTTGGTGAATAAAAGTATTAATATCTTTTTAAAAATGTTTCTGACCCAAAATGTTGGGTTTTGAATGGGATTGTTAGTACATCGGGAATTTCATTAAAAAAGAAAGTGTAGATTTTTTATTAATTGATCAATTATTGACTTTCTCAATATGTCTCAATTACATAATGAAATTTTGAGAGAAAAATTAAAATAAATATTTCCTTAGACTGTACTCATATCACAGTCTCATTAAATTTATAATTTAAAAAAGTATCTGTCTAAAATTCTTTCATAAATATATAAATAAAATATTAGTTTAAAATGGTCTCTGAAGTTTTCTCGTATCTCGTATTTCTCGTGAATGTTTTTTTTTTTTTTTTTTGACAGACATTTTTCTCAGCACAGATACTTAGTTTGATCCAAGAAAGTTTATTTTATCAGTTTCAAATTGTAAACTTTTGACCAAATTGTCATGTTGATATTATAATACAAGTAGGTGTATTAAATTAGAAAAATACAAATTAAAAGTTTTGCACCCCACTATACACTGAAATCACTTTGGATAGAAGCAGCTGCTAAACGAATACTTTCTTTCTTGGGTAAAAATATTGTGTCTATCAGTATGAGATGCATTATTAGTGCATTTGTTCATTTGTATCATACCTTTGCGCATAAAACTTATGAAAGTGTAAAATCTCTGAGAGTGGGATGTCTTAAACATGTGTGAACGCTCATCACAGGAGATTAACTCTCAATAAATCTCAATGCAGTGGAAAGGGAATGTTGAGGAGGAGGGCTTGCTGGTGCACGCTAACAGCACAGATGCTTTTATTTCTAATCCTAGAGAGAAATGAGAGATTAAAAGCATTGAGTTGCAGAGCCCTCCAGTGCACGAACAGCCCCACTACGTGTTGAGAGATGAGCGCTGGCAATAGGGGCCCTAAATCCCCGTTTATTGTACGGCGTAAACACATAGTCTACTCCCTTGCTTCAGCAAACACCACGGACATAATGGAAGCATCTGACAGAGTGCCCGACTCTTAAAGCTCTCTTTCATTAGCCTGTGTTTGAGTTCATTCTGATGCATTGAGTCAATGTTTGTACAGAAACTGAATAATCTTCGTGTTGTGTAGCATTCTGCCTGCTTTTGTTTGTAATAAGGCTCCAAGTTCACTGGGGTCAAGTCATTTCCGATCGACTTGTGTACTAATTTTTCCTGAAAAATGAACGTATACATCTTTGTTTGCACCAAGTGGTCTGGAAAAAGTAAATGTGAATGACACTGCTTTATTTTTGGCTTTTCATGATGATTTTTATGTACATGTAATATTTGTGTATGCCACTGAATTAAACCAAGACTTATCATGTCCTCAGTTGCTCTCAACATGACAGACTTGATAGTGTATCAGGGTTTTTTCCGTTAGTAACTTTGTCAAAATGTTTTTTTATGTTCTCAGTGTTGAATAGCACTTTCTGTCTATCTATCTGTCCATCTGTCTATCTTTCTGTCTGTCTGTGAAATTCGCAATGTAAATGTCTTTGTATTCAATACAACTTAACACAGTCATAACAGCCAATTGTAAGCTTAACAACAAGTGTCTTTAGTGGCAGACGAGTGTGAGTCGCATTTCTCCTTCCCTTCCTTTTTATTCCCTCTTATCCTGTCCTCCTCTCTCCACCCTCTTTTTCCCATCTCTTCCTCTGCTCTCCTCTTGGGTGGTCTCACCTGGCTGGCCCAGGGGGCAGCCAAGCAGAACTGGAAGTGTCTGTGGGTGGCCTGACCTCCCTGTGCCTCTCCTCCAGTGCAGTGCAGAGCAGAACCACGGCCTACTGAAAGGCCCAGCGTCAGCAGCAGTGGCGCTCAGATGATCCAACAGCTGACGCCCACTCCAGAGCTTCACAGGCTCTGCGACTAAGACAGGCCGCTGATCTAGCCTTCCTACACTGCTCCCCTCCCGGTGGCCAAGAGGGCACGGCCGTTGTCAGGCCTCAGGCATTTGGCCACTTGTCGAGTCCCCTCAAAATTAGAAACCCCAGCTATGAAATGTTAAGTGGTTAGAGCTGCAGCGACAGATCGATTTACTTGGGTGGTTTACGATGGGTGGGCTGGCATTGGTTGCATTTTTTGCGTTTCATCCCCGTACATTCCTGGTTGACTGAAGTCATTGTAAATGTTTGAATGTTTTGGCGATAGCCATTTATGTGGTTGCTTTGCCTTCAGTCCCAGAGTAAATAAAAGAAACACTGAGCGGAGTACACATTTCCAGACATTGTCTGCCCATTGGATTCTTTGAACCACAGCTGTGACCAGTCTTAAAGAGGTAGTTCACACAAAAATAAAAAAATACATGTTGTCATTTAATCAACCTCATTCATGTTGTTCCAAACTGGCATGTCTTTTTATTTTCTGTGGGATGCAATTTTTTTTTTCAAGCATCATTTTTATTTTTTCCATACAATGAAAGTGGAATCCAGTGTGCTTTGGACCCCAGTGTCTTTTTGCTTTTTGCTTTTTAGGTCCAACAAAATCTCACATTTGCCACCATTTGATCTGTGTTTTGGTCAGACAGGTGGTTTGTTCCCTTTATGCAACATTTTTTTTTTCTTTTTTTTTTTTTTGCTGAGCAAAACTTTTCTCTATTGGGCAGACATTTTGGCCACCTGAGCAAAAACATGTTTTTTTTTGTTTTTTTTTACCAGACCTGTACAACGCACGTTTACACAAAAAGTGGTTACATCATGCAATTATAAGTTTTAACTTTAATATACTATTTCTATTTGATTTGTAACTTGATGTAACTTGGTGATATTAAATATTTTTTTTGAAAACAAGCAGTCTTTAGTCAGAGTGCCTTTTCAGTCACAGCAGCACAGGAGTGGAAATCTGTCCCTCAGAACAGCAGAGAACTCAACACATACACTGTTCAAAAAGCATCTAAAAAACTGGTTCATAACACATCATACATGTCAGCATTAATAAGAATATGTATCTTCCCTCAACCCAACCTGCTGCCACTTGTGTCTCTGCTGTGTCAATGTGTATAATATATATTTTTAAATTTTTTAGAGCAAACTTGTACACTGTATTTATCAACAGGATTTGAAGAGTTATATCTGTTTTACTGCTTTTTATATTTGTATTGTTCACTGTAATCTTCTTATTGTGTTTTATAGACAATGTTAAGATCTGTCCAGGGACAACGGATGAAAAATACCCTTTTGGCTAATTCTGGTGCATTTGCAGCAATGCTAATTAATGTACACTGTCCCTGTCAAATAAATTCATAAAAAATAAAAATAAAAATTCAGAAGTCATTAAATGAAGCACATGAACCCAGAAATTCTGTAAAAAAACATGTAAAAAATCTCATGCAGAACAGGTCAATTCTTTCTATTGTAATAGAATATAAAACAAATTAAGCTGTTAAAATGAGATGGTTTGGGACAACCATAATGTATTTTTGTACGGTCATTTATTAGCAACAGACAGAATTCACAGAGCCATTATTTACAACAGCATGGTTTTGGGAAACCTGGATATATATGGTAGCCCAATTTTAAAAGTTCTTCCTTTTTAAATTCGTAACCAGTAAACTACAAACAACCTTTTGGCTTCCTGAAAATTGTTGTGGAAAATAGGGGCCTTGGAGTCAAAATGTTGAAAGTCTCTCAGCGGCTTTTAGCAAGGACAGAGAAGCCGCTATATTATTATCTTTTTGCCAGCAGACTCTCCTCTGTTCATTTGCCAAACTGTTTTTAAAAAAAAGGGTGATTCTCAGAAGTTTGAGATGTAGGGTGCCATCATGTCAACCTTTCTCGCTCGTTGTGACAGCCATAAACACTTAAAATAGGGTAAGACGCAAACATGTTTTAGAAGAATGGATGTATTGACTCATTTAATTTTTTAAAAATTTGAACAAAAAAAATGTTACATAGTGTACCTAAAATTTAAATGAAAATGTAAAAATAAAAACCAATTCAGTGTATTTAATAAAATCTATAATAGTGTCTCAATGATACTAAAATAACACTGGCTTGAGAAGCACGGTGATAGACATTGCTGAAAAGCACAGCCCCTCGGGTCTGATTACTTTAATTAAACGCCAGCAACAGTATTATTATATGCTCAATATAAATAAATAGAATAAACAATTCTTCTGCCAAGTAATGTAGTTCATTAGTCTAGTAGACAGTTTACGGTTGGCAAACAATGCAGTAATTTAAGTAGATGGGTGATCAGAGGTCTGCGTGTATCAGCTGTTGTATAACTGCTTTGAATGTGCTTTGATATTTTATGATATTGACATCTTTTCTGTTTTGTATTGTTTCTTAGTTTTGTGAACAAAGAATGACAAATAATGTCGTAAGTACTAATACATTTTACAATAGCTGAAGTCTGAAGCATCTCAGATTTTCTCTCCAAATTAGTGCGGAATGTGTGTGGCTCTGGTTTTGCTGTGGATTTGTGAGGTTTTAAATGTGCATTAGCTTGAAGTCATTCTGGGTTTGCAGTGGTCAATGGGAAGGGATTGTTCTCCTTCCTCAGTAGCACAGTTCATTCTAAACGGACAGCGCTGTGCACCCTGTTATCTTTTGAGCATGTGTGCTCCGGTGGCTCCTGGGCCTTCTGCCCTAGGGCCAGAACAAGAGAACCGGAACTGTATCTGAGCTGAGCGTCACGGCAGGGCCTCTCCCTGGGCCTCCCCAATGAGGCATGCAGCTCTCCCTGAGCCAGGCACGCTTTAACGGGCTGTTCTCCACTCCCGCTCCCATGTTTATTTATCCACAGGCCTGAGATGGACAGACCAGATGGGAACCAGACAACTCAAACAGAAACAATGGCAAAGGCGAGCAGGATTTATCACTAGGTTCCCCTCCATGCCTGCGCTCACTCATACACACACTTAGGCACACATGTGCACACGCAAACTGAGGCAGAGCACAGTGCTTATTCCAGAGACTGGGTCTCTCGTTTTTTCACGTCATTCTCATATCATATTTTAAACTTTTCTTTTGTTGTGCTGACCATCACCATGAGTCTTTATACAAGAAGTTGGCTGCCTTAGTCCATGGAAATGTCTGTTTGGTCTGAAGCATTGTGACAGTGTTTTGCATTGGCAAGAACCTCTTACATTTCCTTTAATATATGTGAAAAGCTGTTTGTTGTTGTAATGTATCATCCAGTTTTAAGAGAAAAACATAACATTAAGTAGTCAGTACAGTATGTTTGGCTAAAATAGCATGAAATAGCCTGAAAAGTTGACCTTGAAATATTGACCTAAGCCATGGCAAGATAAACCTAAAATGTCTATTTAGATGAAACCGACCCAAACCGGCTATAAAAATAACCTTACTAAGCTTATTTTAACATCGCAGCACAAGTTGTGCTCCAGGATCACTGGCACTTTTTTGAATTCTTTGAACATGCTATATCGTTTTATTCTTATTTTTATTATGTGTGTATGTATGTTTTTATTTTCTGTAAATGTACACATGTATTTAATTAATTACTGTAGTTTTAAGACTCCTATCTCTGTACTGGCATTATTCATACTGTCATTTAACTTTTATTCTGTGTTTCTGAAGATGAAATTGCTATTAATATAAATGTTGGTGGTCATATGTCATGAGTCATGACAATTAATGAATGACCAGTTTGGGCTGAATTGACGTGGGAGCTTTATGTTGTGATCGAGTATGTTTGTATAGTATATTGAACTCTTTTATGCTGTTTTTCAGAGTGTCCGTAGCAAATACTTGGAAAAAATTGCCCACTGCCACAAAAGAACATTTTTTATTCAAGTATTTAAACCCAACTGATGATTTAAAACCCTGAAAGTAATCATTCTAATTATGTGTAGAGAACATGACGTCCTTCCAGTGGACATTATAATCAAATTGTGGGTAGAAAATTTGGATTGTTCTGTCTTGATTCTGGTTTAAATAGGATTGGTCTCTTTTTCTCTCCCACAGACAGACATCTTGGTGGTGAGCTGTGATTTGATAACGGATGTTGCCCTGCATGAGGTTGTAGACCTCTTTCGTGCACACAACGCTACCCTGTCGATGCTCATGAGCAAAGTCCATGAATTCACAGAGACTGTCCCTGGCCAAAAGGGCAAGAAGAAAGGAGGTACTATCACTCATACACATGTGATTGACAAGGAAAAAGATGGTGTGGTTTTGAACGAGTGCTGTTGTTGCACTGTTTCCAAACTACTATTTATTGACCGTTTCCTCTTTCACTAATACAAACTGAAAATGCATCCCAATGGCCTGTATAATTTTGCATTCCTGCAGATGTTTCGGGTTGTTGACTGGCCATGTGTCTTTAGCCAAAATACAGTTTGACTATACTATATCTCGCAGTAGTATTTTACGAGTTCACTATGACAGATTGTAATTGTGCTCTGTGGCAGGAGAACAGAGGGACTTTGTGGGTGTGGACGTCACAGGGAAACGGCTTCTGTTCATGGCCAATGAGGCAGACCTGGAAGATGGCCTTGTTCTCCGGAAGTCCATCATGCGCAAGTAAGTGTCAACATCACTTCAGGGCTGCTTTTAAGTCCACTTTTTTATGCCCTTCCCTCCATCTCGTTCACTCAAATGTACGTCATTGCTTGCGTTGCACGAGTGCCCACTTCTGGCGAATCCCTTTCTATGCGTTGAAATGGAACGCCCTAAGCCCTTGATAACTTGCAATTTGCTATGGAGCTGATTTATTATTTACATTTTTTCATTGTTAATTTCATTTATGCAGCATTCTAAAGCCCTTATGTATGCTTGAGCTGTTGGAAAAAATTACACAAATGAAAAAGATAATACTGTGTAAAAACAGTCCGCTTAAGGTAGCTACAAGTTAAATGTCAAAATAACTCCAATATCATACTCTAGATTTGTGTGGGGTAGTGGGTAATTAAGCGCGATCTGCTGTGACATCACAGTCGTGTTGCATTGTGGTTTATGGATCTGCCTGAAGTGTATATGGTAAATAAACTCTCTCCCTCGGTCAAAATCGAGCGGTCGAGGCTCAAGGGTTTGTCAAAATAAACTTATCTTGCCCATTTGACGAAGTTGAATGCACTTCAAAATGGCGGCGGAGATTCCCCTGAGGAGAATTGCTTAGGGATGTTTGCGAGAGTGTGTCTAAACGTGGAGTTAAACGCATTGGGATTGGTCAGAAAGATCGGCCAAATTTAGTGACTACCGATCGAGTCATAGAATGTGATTATCGGCCAATCGATTGGAGTATTCAGATTTTTTTTATTATACAGTTCTTTTCTTTCTTTTTTTTTAAATCCAATATTTTCATAATCAGAGCAGTTTGAGATATTGAGATCTAGCCTTCTAATAAAAAATGGCCATTAATGTACACAGGGTGTCCGCGGGTCCTTAAAAAGTCTTAAATTAGATTTTGAAAATTTATGGCCTTAAAAAGTCTTAAAAAGTCTTATTTTTACTTATGCAAGGTCTTAAATTTTCGATGGCACTTTGAGTTAGACATCTAAATGTTTTCCAAATTAAAACTATCTAATTAGCATACTTTTTTATTTATTATTCGTTCTTTGTGGATTTGCTCGTTCACGTGACATTTCGCGTCACATTCGCGCCAGCATTACGTCTGTCTCCTGCACGCGAAACAGCAGGAGAGGAGAAGAAAGCTGGTTAATTTCAGTTCAATTGTAAGTTCATTCTTTATGTGCGTAGTGGTGTGCGATGTGTATTGTCTATTATGATATTGTAATCATTGTTTTACTTTAACGTTAACTATGTACGAGGGCGCACTGCGAGCTGACATCGCATTTGTCTCTCATGCTTGCTTTCACTGCGTGATGTGTCAGTGCAGTTATAGGTATGTTCACTAATAGACGTATAAAGTTTTTGTATTTTATATGTCATATGTTGTTATCACACAATATTACATCAGCAAGAGGGCTGTTTTCCCGTGCACAATAGCAAATATGATATTTATTTTATATAACAGTTAAATTAACATTGTTACATTTTATAAACAATATTGTTTACTTTCCCTTTATTTCGCCGACGAGAATTTCAAAATGAAACCGTAGCAGAGTCTCAATGCAAAAGACAGCGATGATTTCTTGACTGAAATCCGTGTTTTGAACGAATCATTTTAGCGATTCAATGAATAATCACTTGCAGTTCCTGAATGAATCAGCCGTTTGAACAAATCGGTTGAATGAATGAATGACTCCCTGAGACAGTGACTTGCCGCCACCTACTGGCAGTTTTAGTTTCATATTTAAACCCTGTAATTAAAATGTTACAATTAGAAATCAGTTCATATTTAAATATTGAATTAAGAATTGAAAGAATTGAATATATCATAGCTTTATTCATGCAATTGTAAATGGAGTATAAATATATTAATGCCAGTTCTGATGCTGCTTCTGTGTCTCCTCTGCACTGCAAAGATGGATTTTGATTTAATGATTTAATTTAACTGGTAACGGTGGTATTGTGTTATTATTCTAATATAATTTAATTTGAATGTTAGAATTTGACATAAAAGGTGATGCATACCTCTAAGTAAAAAAAAAAAAAAGTCCATATATGGGTGAAAATGCCCCTGGAACTCAATTCAAGGTTGCAAATATTGCCCTTTAATTAAAAATGTTAATTTCTTTTACTGCTGTGAACTGACCACTGCATAGAATATGAAAAATATGAATATCTTCGTGAGTCAGCTGTCAACAACAGGCCTAATCCAGCCATGGTACCAGTACACAAACACAATCAGTAAAATATCATCTAATTATCATCAACAAAACTTATTATATATATTAATAATATAACTTATTATTAAAATATTGAGACATATTTTTGTCAATATTGCGCACCCCTAATGTAAGGTATTAATTTTGATTTCTTCAGGTCTTAAAAAGGTCTTAAAAAGCCTTAAATTTGACTTTAAAAAGTGTGCAGATACCCTGTGTACAATACTTTGGACTGTGCTGGGGAAATGCGTTAGGGCATTTTGTTGTCTGGTTGGGTTTACTTTTCATGCTGAAAATTGACTTGGTCTGTCTAAATACAATTCAAAACTTCTGCCCTCAGAGAGGTTCCGCTTCCTCAAGCGGCCTCACGGGGCGATGACCTGCTGTTTTTGCTGCTGGCTAATAAAACTGGGGCCTCCTCCACACTGGGCTGTCATAAGTGCTGCCTGTCAACCCTGCTTTAGCAGGCGGCAGCCTTTCTTAACTGTTGATCCAATCCTTCTTTCCTTTCCGACCCAACACTGCCTTTCTGTCGTGTTTCTTTGGATTTTCTTTGTGTCTGAGGTTTTAGAGCTATGTGTATTATTTCCCAGATTCAGAATTATGGAGAAATATTATACTTTAAAAAATAAAATAAAATTTTTGTTCGACTTCTATCTAATGATTATTGAATGTATGAGTATTTAATTTTGTTTTCTCATCTTTGTATGTTTTATTCATGTTTAAGTGCAGATATATTCTCATATTTTAATATAGTATAATTTAATAGCTTATTGTAAGGCTGCTGTTTTGAACCAATAATCGGAACAAAAAGCAGTTGGAGGATGTGCATAATTCAAGTATTTATCTATCCATTAAAGTTGTTATTCTTTAACCTCTTATTCTTTAAAGGTAAAATGTCTTCATTAGAACTGATTGGAAAGCTTAGGATTTAACCTGAATGTTTAGATAATGAAAGATACAATCACTTAAACTTTCAACAGTAGGGGCTTTCACACCGGAGGAACCTTTTAATAGTTCCTAGAACTATTGGCGAAAGTACCCGGATGCTGGTGCGTTCGCACCGCAGGAACTAGGAACGATTTTAGTTCTAGGAATCAAGCTAAACATGATCATGTATTTCTGCTCACCAACACTGGACATCAACCACACGTCAGACGCTAATAACTTTTCATATACTGTCTACTTTCTATGTATATCAGTTCTATCTAATAGCGTATTAAACAGGACTGTTAGATTGTAAACTAATGAACACAGAGAATGCGAGCACTGTTTGGCCATCAAAATAAAGGTCCGCCGCGCCGTCAAAATAAGTCACAGCAACTAGCGCGGCTTACGTCACTTCAAAGTTCCTACTGGCGGTGCGAATGCAACAGGACACCGTTCCTAGGGGAACCATTAGTTCTCTGGGAACCACCCTGGTGGCTAGTTCCTAGAACTATCCGTTGCGAAAGCCCCTATTATCAGTGATAAAGGAAAGATTCTTAAAGCCTTTCAAGCAGGCAAAGTTATTTATTAAGTTACATGTTTAAATATACAGACAGCAGAATGGAACAACATACTGAATAGAAAAACTTAGCTGTGCACTGCTGTGCAGAAGAGGCCGTAAATGCCTTTCTTGTAGAATGAGGTTATGCACTGGTGTGCGGAAGCGGCAATGGGGTTAAAGCCTTTCTCCAAGTTCAACAGTTACCTTTTCTTCTTATACCCTGAGCAAAGCATTGTTAAACATGAGTGGAATTAAAAACAAAAAGAAATGACAGGAAACCAAAAGATATGGCAAATTGGTGATGATCAAGAGGGGGAGAAGTACATTAACATATTCTCCTCAATGCATGTTTAACCCTCTGAGGTCTAAGGGTTTTTGGGGTCCTTGAGGTGTTCTGACATGCTCTGACATTTGTGCTTTTTTCAGTTATTTATAAACATGTTAATGGCAAAGGTGTAAATTCACTCAATATAGCACAAACTGGGCTACCGTAATTTCTCAGCAACAATTATGAAACATGTTTGTATTTTTGAGAGAATATTGCTTATGCATGGTTAATGAAAAAACTAAAACTTAAAGTGTCTGAAATAAGGCAACAAAACACATACTAAATATGTGTCCACAAGACTTGTGACTAATCAGTGTTGTTGCCTAGAATTTTTGCTTCAAAATGATCTGAAAATCATCCTGCCTAATCATTTACACAAACACATACACTGATTTAAATTTTATTAGAGACCTTTGGTTTGGAAAGGCAATATGCGTGGAGGCGTGTTCACACCTGAGAAGACAAAGGCCGGATAATGTGCCGCATAATGAGCTGCATATTAATTAGCCCTTTCACATAGGTGTGTCACAGGATCCCAAAGAATGCAAGGACAAAAGAAATTATCTATATAGCCTATACATATTTTACAATTAGAAATTGTAACCAATTACAAATAGGTTACAATTACAACAACAATTACAATTTTAACAATATTTCAAGTGTATTTCTTTGTAAAAAGTATACATTTTATCATACGTATTAAAAAAAGGTAAGGATTCATGAATATTGGAACAAACACTATAATAACATCTTAGTTGATAATTCAATATACCTACTTTATTTTTGACAAAACATCATACTATAGTATATTTAACTATGAGCAGAAATTGGTGAACAAAAGCGTACCTATTTAATGTGACAGTAGTCTTTTTTTACAGTCAAAACTTTATAATCTATCCAAAACTAATCACAAAATCGTGTCTAAACATTCATATTTAGTCTGTAATATATTGTGTATGATATATTAGTATATACATGTGAATTTGCAGCTTGTTGCCTATACAGACATTTTATTTCAACATATTTCAGTCTATTTTTACTCATACAAACTATATTGCTATAGCCTACTAAGATGTGTTCATGTAAACATAACGTTTACTAATGTAGGTGCGAGAGTGAATGAACAAGGCACAGACACGCGCTGTATAACTGTAGTAAACAACGCGCGCGCCTATGCCGTTCACTCATCATTTAGCCTACACACAGACACGCAATTCATATTTAAACAGTCTTTTTGCGGTTTACAGTCCGACACTTCAATATCACGATTAGAACAAAGCACTAGAATAAATGACTTACTACATCAGCTGGATCCGTTGCTCCTCGAAATGAAACTACCAGCACTTCTGGTACATTTTCCAGGGTTAGATATTCCTCACAGCGAAAGGATACGCTGTGTACACAGCTGTACAAGATACTTACTAAACACGATGTGTTTTATAATCCAGCTGGTGGGCGTTGGCATGTTTGAACGGCTTGTCTAAGATAATTTGCGTTTGAATAGCGCGCGCTCTCCGTGGGCGTGGCACATTAACGCGTAATTAGGTGTAATGAGCTGGAAAGAAAAATACTGACATCTCTCACTTTTCATACAGATTACATAAGCTGAGAATATTTGTTTTTTTATATAAATTCATTCATTTAAAAGAAGAGAGTTCAAGCTTCATTATGGAAAAACACTCGTGCCTGTATGACAAGTATTCGCGGAATTAAAAATAATCTTAGGACGCGTTTCAGAATGGACTTCACTGACAGAGAGAAGGCAGAACACGCATCATGTTTGTTTTTCTTTATTTGGCGAAAAGCACAACACTTTGTTTTTATTGTGAGTATCCACAAAA
Source organism: Tiaroga cobitis (assembly GCA_030578255.1). Lineage (NCBI taxonomy): Eukaryota > Metazoa > Chordata > Actinopteri > Cypriniformes > Leuciscidae > Tiaroga > Tiaroga cobitis. The sequence goes on along the minus strand of CM060592.1, from coordinate 37,594,394 downwards.
AAAATAGACACTTATCAGGATCTAATGATGTACAACACTTAATATGTAAGATCAAAATCAACACAGTATTTTGAGTTTCTTTTGCACTGATAAGAAAAAAGCGAGACTATCGCGCCGGCGCGATAGCCGACCTCAGAGGGTTAAAGCTACACTGTGTAACTTTTTTAGTTTATTCTTAGCTAAAAAAACTTAGTTCTTTCAAAAATATATGTGCTCATTAATGTATATTTACTTCGTTCAAGTAATAAAGTATTCTCGTGAGTGTATAATATGCCATTGAAAATACATACGGGTGAGGGGTTCTAATGTCGGTCGCCATGTTGCCCCTCCATCTTGAAAGTACTTTAGCCAAAGAGGGACATCAAGCTTCGTATTTCGCGTTTTAACCCTCGATGGCACCGTGTCGAGGAGGTCGTACTGGAAGCCATGTTAATCTTGGACTTCATTGGCCACCGTAGGAGTTAAAACGAAATCGAAATTGAGAGGAACAGAAACTAATATTCACTGGATGGTCATATACCTTTTCACCGCTAGATGGGGGTAAAAATCACACACTGTAGCTTTAATAATTGTACCTAAGTACATATCTCTATTAAGTTCACTGCCATTCAGTTCAGTTTATAAGTTTATAAGTAAGATGTGTCCTGAGAAGCAAATGGTATACATGTGTCATTGAGGTGTAAATGACTCCGTCTCCCCAGACAGAACCATCCTGTACCTGGAGTGTCCCAGCAAGTCCTCAATAGGCAAATTGATGAATCCCTTGCACTAGATAGGCATAAGCATACTGTGATGATGAAGGCCATTGTGCCATGTTTTATTTACATGCATACCTTTAAATGGAATTTAAAAAGTTGTATTTTAATATATTTTAAAATATAATTTTTCTTGTGATAGCAAAGCTGTTTTTTTTTAGCAGCCATTACTCCAGTCTTCAGTGTCACATGATCCTTCAGAAATCATTCTAATATGCTGATTTGGTCCTAAAGGAACATTTTACATCTTATTTTCAGTGTTGAAAACAGTTATTATATATATAACAGTTAATATTTTTGCAGAAACTGTTATAATTAATTTTTTCAGGATTCTTTGATGAATAGAATGTTTAAAGAACAGTGTTTATTTAAAATATTTTTATCAGATGAATAAAATTTATTAGGGTGTTTTCACACTTGTAGTTCTGTTCTCTTGGTTCTATTGGTCCGGACCAAAAAAGAAAATAATACAATTAGTATTTTTTTTAAAGTATTTTTCGAAAGATCTTACCGAACATCCAAAACAATGCTGTCTGCTGGGGTAAATGCCCCCAGCAGACAAAAACATGTGCGAGAGTAAATGCATTTTTTTTTTATCATAGGATGAACTATCCCCTTAATTATTTTACTTCTACCTTGTTGGAAGTATCTCAGAAGTTTGGTTAAAGATGTGATGGTGACCAGGGTTGCCAACTTTGGTTGCCTGGCTGGATTGAACTGGAGCTGGTGCAATCTTTAGGACTCCCATCCTGAGGTAGAAACAGGGAAGCAAAAAGAGAAGTATTAGCGTAGTTGCTGTTAATAGCATTTTAGGCAAATGATGATTGTACTTTTTTTAATCATATTATTGTAGTAAGTTAATGAAGCATTATGCGAATGATTGGCTAAATAGATGTGTCTTTAATCCAGATTTATGCAAAACTGTTGCAAAATGGAAATATGCACATAATTGTGATGTAAGTTATGCGCTGAGGAAAACTTATTTTGATTGCTTTAAACTGTAAAAGCATCCTTTCGTCACTTGACACGTTAAACAGTGACTCAAATTAAGCTTATGAATATTCAAGACAAATTGGGTCATGATCTTTTTTCAGTGTGGTTTGCTCTGTGGTATCTGCCATTTTAAAATGCATCTTATCTTACAAGCGTGTTTTTCACTTCTGTAAGTTACGTCTCTGACAGAAGTTATTCATGCCACAGCGCACGTATTCACCTTATCCATAACACAATTATCACCTGCCTGGCCTGTGACAACGCAAATTTAACCGGCGAAATAGAACATTTACACACCACAAACAATCTTCATGTTCTTTGATCGGCTGTTGACAGCTAGTAAAGAATGTAGTTAAGAATATCTGTGTTAGACCAAGCAGGTCCCGTGTGAGAGCATGAGCCAGAAAGCAAATCAATGAGAGTTGGCAACTCTGCAATGACCGACAGATTTTTAGCATTACATCATCATAAGAGACAGCAACAGTCATAAGATACAGCAACAGTGTTGAAGTACATCTTAGTGGTGGTCCTTTTGTGTTTTTAGGATTGAAGAAATGAGTGAGAAAAAACATTTTGGATATCGGTTTCTCCATCTTTATATGTGGTCTAGTAGCAAAACAGAGTGGAACTGTTACACATGTGACATTAGTTGATACTAGAATTGATTTTTACAGATTCCAATCTCATACATCTTGCTTTATTTTCAACCTCATATTGTTTACAGGTGCTTATTCTATGTGAGACAATTACAGTGTTGTTTAGTATTATTTAATTAATTAATTTATTGATTAATTTGAGTCATTGTAGTACTTTTTAGTTAGTTACCAAGACAATATTTTGGCAAAAGTAAAAAAAATTTTTTTTTACTATATTTTTATGTCATATTATTTTAAGTTGTTTTAGAATTATTTTTAGTTATCAATAACAACACTGGAGTGTTGTGGCCCAGGGCCCATCACGTTATGATCTGATAAGATTATATTAAGTGCCACATAATATATACATAGACTTTCTTATGTATTTGCACAAGTGTGGTAACAATGTATTAGATGCTCACAGGACACGCTCACATACGTGACAAAGTGGTAGTGCTCAGTTTGTGAAATGGCAGTCACAACTCTTGGTTCCCTATTTTCTAGCACTAACTTGCTGTAGCCCACTAGATTTAAACGTTCTAATTGTCAAAAATCTAGGAAGAATAGATCGGACAGGAAACATGTATGTATCTTAGTCCGGCAGTCAGAAAGAAGCAGTAAACTTCCTCGGACAGCTCACTGAAAAGGCATGTTAACATTGCTGCTCCTTTTGCTTTGTTAAAGCTGTGAGTGTTTAATAGTGTTTAACATTGTGCGCAATCCAGCTCTCCCTCCTAAACACGCTGCTCAAACATTACACTCTCCAGACTGGCTGAGGATGTTTGAGAGTAAGGTGTGTGCCATATGTCCTGTGCTAAGATTTACCAACCCGTCAAATCCAGACTCAGCTGTTGCCTTTCTCCTCCAATGTTAGTCTGTTAGTTATTTAACCTGCCGATTCAGATGAGTGATCGCAGAACAAAGGTCTTCCGTTTATCTAGGTCTGGATAAATTTGCTCAGGCTCCATCGACGGCACACTGTGTAACGTATGACCTCACTGTGCTGTAACGGAGATTTTTGTGCTGGGCTTTATAGTAAGTAGTAAGCCATTAAAACTAATAGTGTGAGTCACTCACAACCCTTGAGGCCTTTCCCAGGTTTTTGTCATCCTTGTCAAGCAGACAGCGAGGGAAAAATATTTATTGATGGAAACTGTGTCTGACGTTTGGTTTTAGAGCAGAGTTTTACCTTAGTGGAGCATTACGCTTTATGACATTTCATGACAATTGCTTCAAGATTACAATTAAGCAAATTTGTTTTTGTCTCTATTAGTCACACAGTCAGCAGACCATAAATAATAGGGAAAAGTGGGGGAAACTGGTCTGCAGAATGTTGCGAGCTGTATTCGAACTTGTGGCATCTATACTACCACTATGGGTCAATGTTTTTTCCCCCCAAAACAGTGCCATAGATCAGCGGTCCTCTTTGTAGAACACGATATTTGAAGCTCCTCCTTCATACACACCAAAACATTTCTGATATTTCTGCTGCAATTGACAAAACTGTTAAAAAAAATCATATATGAATTCATTCATGTGGTTGATTTAATATATTAAATCAATTGACCATGATTAATTTTGTGATTCGAGAAGTTATATATTTCAGAAAAGTAGTTATTGTGGGAAATTAAAAAGAAATGTGATTTCAGTTCATCAGTTTTCATGTGATGATCATTTTAATTTAGATTAGAGTTGGATACTTTTAATATATTAATATATATATATATATATATATATATATATATATATATATATATATATATTAGGGCTGTCAAACGATTAAAATATTTAATCGCATTAATGTCATAGTTAACTCGCGATTAATCGCAATTATTTTTTATCTATTCTAAATGTCTCTTGATTTTCTTTTTGTCCCATTATTTTTTCTCATTTTAATGCTCTCAACATGGAAAAGTGGATCGGCTTGCTTTGTGCAAATGTCTTTTATTGAAAACAACATTGACATATACTGTGTTCAATTTCACACTAACATTCTCACTTGGAGCAAATAATCTCTCAATGTAACACTGTCCATTAATAAAAGGGTGAAAGATATACTGACGAGGTCCTGATAGTGACGAGGGGGCGGAGAATTCGCATCAGCTGTGTGTGTGTGTGTGTGTGTGTGCGTGCTTGGCCATCAAGTGGTATTTCAGACTGGACGCGCTGCGATGATGATAGCTCAGTTCACAACGACAAACGCACAGATCACTTTGGTCTTGTCAATGGAACCATTTGGCAACTTTTTAAAAGTAAACTTTCCATTCAGAATCTTATTGGCATCCATTTCGGCGTCTCGCGCTCGTCATCCACTCAAAGCGTAACGTTAAAGGGTAACTAAACACTAAAACAACTTTTTTTAGTTAATTATCTGTAAGAATGGAGCTTCATAAATGCTGTTCATTGATTCAAGTACAGTTTTTGACATTTGGGTATAAAGTGTTTTAATTTTCAAATATGTGGTGTAAAAACATCTGAGTGCTGCCCTCTTCAGGTTAAACGGAAAGCTCCTGCAGTAGGGGTACTCTCTGACATAGGGTACTCTCTGACGCTACTCTGTCACGCCCTTGGTGCGAGCTCACCACGCCCTTGGCACCCCCTGGTATAAAAGCATCTGGTTCCGTCAAAACTACTGTAGCGAGTCAGGAGTTGGAATTACGAGTATTGAAAATGATCAGGAGGATATATATATATATATATATATATATATATATATATATATATATATATATATATATATATATATATATTAGCATCTAGTTAGCATAGCATTTATACAGTTATTTAGATTATTTCGTGTAGCCTAGGTAGTTAATTCTCGCCTATCGCTTGAGTGTGCAACCTGCATTTTACAAGGGATTGCTTCTCCAACGCAATGGAGGTGGAAATGGGCTTCTCCACACGCCAAACGCTGCTCTTCCTGCATGTACTCCACCACCGCAGCGGCGTCATGATGTGAGTGAGCATATATTTTTAATCACAATTTACGTTCCTTCCTATTAGGCTAAAGTTAATCCTCTGGTGTCGACAAACGCGCCGGCGCGATTTGCTGGATATTTTTTTCCACATAGCAGCAAAATATACTGCATGTAATAGTAATAATAATCCTGGAAAAAATTACTTCAAAATGACTGAATATAAGAATAATCGGATGCTGATGATCGCGATGCGGGAGTTAAGTTTGAGCCAGCAGCTCGACTTGATATGGCTCTGGCCCTGTGTCCACAGACAATACACCTTCCTCCACTTCAGGTGAAGGTGAGGGAGAAAAGTTCTCGACTTCAAATGACCGCTCTTTTGCAAAGCTACTTGCGTCACTCCATTTTAGCGAGTCTGACAGCAGCTGTCACCGTGGGTGCCCCCACCCACTCAGCGCCGCCCTCGGTTCGTCCCCTCTATCTCCGCGGGCTCTGCCCACTTTTCCAGCATTTTTTTCAAATATTGCCAGTGGGTGGAGTCAGGCTCTGACCAGGGGTTTAGTTACCCTTTAACCAACTATTTGGCCGGCTCGCAAGCCCAAAACAAGTGTGTGCGGCGCGCCTGTTGTTTTGTTTCCGGTCTAAGTTAGCTAGATCCGCTTGCGCTCTGGTCGACGAAGCAACACAACATCCTCGCGTGGCGCAAGCCATTGAAATGAATGGGTTTCATAGCGCAGCGCCGCGCATGCCGCGTCCTGTTGTAACAGCATGTGAAAAAAAACTACAAAGTTTGCTAGGCCAAAAAGACCGTTAATCGCGCGATAAAAAAATTTACGCCGTTAAAATGAGTTTGCGTTAACGGCGTTAATAACGCGTTTAACTGACAGCCCTAATATAAATATATACACTCACCTAAAGGATTATTAGGAACACCATACTAATACTGTGTTTGACCCGATTTCGCCTTCAGAACTGCCTTAATTTTACGTGGCATTGATTCAACAAGGTGCTGAAAGCATTCTTTAGAAATGTTGGCCTATATTGATAGGATAGCATCTTGCAGTTGATGGAGATTTGTGGGATGCACATCCAGGGCACGAAGCTCCCGTTCCACCACATCCCAAAGATGCTCTATTGGGTTGAGATCTGGTGACTGTGGGGGCCATTTTAGTACAGTGAACTCATTGTCATGTTCAAGAAACCAATTTGAAATGATTCAAGCTTTGTGACATGGTGCATTATCCTGCTGGAAGTAGCCATCAGAGGATGGGTACATGGTGGCAATAAAGGGATGGACATGGACAATGCTCAGGTAGGCCGTGGCATTTAAACGATGCCCAATTGGCACTAAGGGGCCTAAAGTGTGCCAAGAAAACATCCCCCACACCATTACACCACCACCACCAGCCTGCACAGTGGTAACAAGGCATGATGGATCCATGTTCTCATTCTGTTTACGCCAAATTCTGACTCTACCATCTGAATGTCTCAACAGAAATCGAGACTCATCAGACCAGGCAACATTTTTCCAGTCTTCAACTGTCCAATTTTGGTGAGCTCTTGCAAATTGCAGCCTCTTTTTCCTATTTGTAGTGGAGATGAGTGGTACCCGGTGGGGTCTCCTGCTGTTGTAGCCCATCCGCCTCAAGGTTGTGCGTGCTGTGGCTTCACAAATGCTTTGCTGCATACCTCGGTTGTAACGAGTGGTTATTTCAGTCAAAGTTGCTCTTCTATCAGCTTGAATCAGTCGGCCCATTCTCCTCTGACCTCTAGCATCAACCAGGCATTTTCGCCCACAGGACTGCCGCATACTGGATGTTTTTCCCTTTTCACACCATTCTTTGTAAACCCTAAAAATGGTTGTGCGTGAAAATCCCAGTAACTGAGCAGATTGTGAAATACTCAGACCAGCTCGTCTGGCACCAACAACCATGCCACGCTCAAAATTGCTTAAATCACCTTTCTATCCCATTCTGATATTCAGTTTGGAGTTCAGGAGATTGTCTTGACCAGGACCACACCCCTAAATGCATTGAAGCAACTGCCATGTGATTGGTTGATTAGATAATTGCATTAATGAGAAATTGAACAGGTGTTCCTTATAATCCTTTAGGTGAGTGTATATATATATATTTTAATTCTTTAAAATTATCCCGAGGCCTCCTAGTGTTCCCCGGCCCCCTGGTTGAGAACCACTGCCATAGAATTTCATTGAAGGTCTTGTGCTGTATCTTTGGTTCTGAATATCATGAAGTGAGCAGTTTGATTGAAAAGTTATTCCTAGTTGTTTTGCACTGAGCCTTGTATTGTCTGCACTCCATAAACAGCACCTTTTGCTCGTCATTTGGCAGTCTTGTCTTCTTCCTGACCCTCTATTCCTCTCTCTTTAACACTCATTCCTCATTCAAAACCACAAGGATCTGAATCCGTTACTCATCATTCCTTCATTCGGCCCATCATTCTGTCTGATTCACTCATTCTCCTGCCCGCAGGTGCCAGACCATGATGTCACATGTTGGGTGTTCCCATAAATCAGCGTGTCATGTCTTTGTTCATTCCTCACCTCCTTTGGATCTCTCCCTCCTGTCTGTGTGTGTGAGCCTAGCACATTGGTACCATATGTAGCCGAAAACATCTGAACGTTCCTCAGTCTCCACACGCACTTTTCCTGCTTTTCAGGAATCCAGCCACTGCTGGCTAATGGAACGACTTAGTGTCATCATAATTTATTTCGAATGTATCTACACGCATACACGCTCTGATTTACACATGGCGAGTCTGTTTTTTAGATTTGGGTGAGTAAACACTGCAGCGTTTCAGGCTCTCAGTGTGTCATCCGCTGGAGGGAAACAGTAAAGCTCTTGAGACGAGATGGTTCTCTTACGTTCTCGCTTCGTAAATGTCACGGGGGGTGGGAGGGTCCTCCTGTTCTGTGTTTACAGCAGGTCGCCCGGCATAAAGCCTGCATGTGGTGCAGCACTGTAGCTGGAAGGGTGGGAGTGGAGTTTAAAGGTGTGAGACCACAAGGGATCATTCTTCTCTTTTGCATTTTTTTTTATTTGTTTATTTTAATTATTTTTTATATACACCACCTACAAATTTTTTTTATTTTTTTTTTATTAAGAGTTCTCTTCTGCTCACCAAGGCTGCATTTATTTCATCCAAAATACAGCAGAAACAGTTATAATGTGATTTTTTTTTTTGTTTTTTTTACAATTTTAAATAACTGTTTTCTATTTGAATATATTTTAAAATGCAATTTATTCCTGTGATGGCAAAGCAGAATTTTCAGCAGCCATTGATCCAGTCTTCAGTGTCACATGATCCTTCAGAAATCATTCTAATATGGTGATTTGCTGCTCAAGAAACATTTATTATTATTATCAATGTTAAAAACAGTTGTGTACAATTGTTTCTCAGAATTCTTTGAGTAGAAAGTTCAAAAGAACAAAATTTATCAGAAATAATAGAAAGCTTTTGTAACATTATAAATCAATGTCTTTACTGTCACTTGTGATCAATTTAAAATTTCTTTTCAAAAAACTTTTTAATGGTAGTGTATTATATATGTATGTACATTTTTTTAAGTTTTAAGTTTTTTTTAAGTTATATATATATATATATATATATATATATATATATATATATATATATATATATATATATATATTATGAATAATATACAGTATATGTAATATAATGTACTGTAATATAATGTCTTAAAATTGGATTAATAAATTAATGTTTTCAGAAGATTTGTATACGTGAGATTGTATATATAAAATATATATATATATATATACTGGATATAGAATGATTTTTTTTTTGTCCATAAGATACACCCTTGATGCACTTGAATCATGAATTGAGGCCATTGAGCAAAACCTTGACTCAGTAATCTTGAAGTAAAGACTATTCTCTCCAGACATGAGTTTGTGTATGTGGCTGGAAGTCCTTCATGTTCATCTGACAGCTTAACTTGCATTGCTGTCTAGTCTGCTTTACCTTTAGTAACACTTCGTGTTGTCCGTCAGGATGCACTGGACTCTTTCTCCACGTGAATCGCTCTGGCCCTGGGGCAGCCATTTTGTGGGCCTCTTGTGGCACTGTGGAGGGGCTCCGGGAGCATTTTCATGTCAATGGCAGGCTATAAAACAGTCTGGGGGGTCCGTCGGTGCTCCTGACATCTCACTACTTACAAGCTGTGGAAGCAAACTTAATCCGGCTAGAGTTGCCATGGTATTTTCTTTTTTATTATTTTTGTCTGAGATTTTATAGAGATACTACATAATTTCTTCTTTCATGTCACTTCACTTGTCTTTCACTTGTTATTCCTATTTTGGGGGTCATTATAGTTCTCTTACAGTGCCTCAAAGAGATCAATTAGGTTGGGAGTGAGACAGGAAAATGAAAGACTGCATGGGACATAAAGGCAAGCTATATAGTCCAATTATAAAACATCTGAGGAAACAAGGGTAGCAGGGTGCCTTACAATGTTTTTTGTCAGAGCTGTTATGTATTCGCTTTGTTTCACCATCAAGCACGTTCCACGTTTACCCTGCGTGTTATTCTGGAGGAGCCGCAGCCTCCTTCCACACATTTACTGTAATTATTTTTTATTTGCACCCCAAGATGCTAGTTTTCACTGCTCTCCCTTTCTCTGACACTCTTTTTTTATATCACTCTTTCAGACATCCCAGAATGCTCATCAAGACCGGCCTTCTAGATGCTCACCTGTACTGCCTGAAGAGATCTGTGGTAGATTTCTTAGTACACAACAAGTAAGTTAGGATTTACTAGTTTCAAGAAGAGTTTCACAGCTTTGTCCGTGTCCTTGTTCCGTGTCACAGAAGAAGCACTGAATGGTGCGGTCATTAAAGCAAAAGGAATGTTAACAAAATCATGTTCATTTTTCCATTTAAGTTTTCACTCAAATTGTTATGATAGTTTAATTTGTCTAATTGTGTTACATCAAAATATGCCAAAACTGATCCGTTTTTTTCCTGAAAGCCGTTTGACAATGTGCCACCTGAAAGCACCTTTTCTGAATTTTGAATCTGACACATTACCATCTGTTAAATCTGGCTTTACCATATTATAAACTGATGTCAGGGTGGACATAGGCCATTAAAATAGGGGTTCAATTGTATTGCGGGACTTTTAATGAAATGCAAAGAGCAATTTCGAAGGTGTGCAAGTTCTTGGTGTAATTAATGAACAAATAAACATAATAAATAAAGTAAATGTAATACGTATTTTTTTTTTTCGCTATAATTAATCACTTTCATTTCAATTTGTTTTTACTGTAAAAGCCTAAATTGAAAATCAAAAATTACTCCTTGCGCTTCATGGCAAGCATCTTATCAGCACCACTTTCACATAACCAGTCTTCTCTTCATCTAGTCGTTCCGCTGTGTCTCTAATCTTAGAGAGTGTCCCTGTGTCCTCTACAGTCCACCCCTCCATTGCTCCCATAGCTCTCCATTCATCCTCTCCAATAGCCCTCCGTTCCCCTGCCCCTCCAGTCCCCTTTGTGCTCCTGTAACTGACATTGTAAGGCCGGGCAGCCTGCTGTAAAGTGGTGCCGTGCATGGCCTCTCTTAGGTCCTCTCCCGCTCACATACTTGAGAAAAGCGTGAGGCTTCTCTCCGCTTTGACATTTTAATTCGCTCTCCCCCTGATATAAATATCATTTCATCTAATCTGCCCCCCCCTGCCCCCCTCCTCTCCTCACTTTCCCTCATCAAAGTAGTTTGACTTTTTTATGCTGCCTTTTCTCTCTCTCGTTCACATTCTTTTTTCCCCCATCCATCCCTCCCTCCCTCCGTCTCGCTCTCTCTCTTTCGCCCTTGAGCCTGCAGTGCCATGGAGTACTAAAGGAGAAAATGGACATAGTAACTGTTGTTTCTCTCTCTGCATTCAGATGGAAATTCTAATCTTGCCTAAAAGAAAATAAAGAGAGAGAGGGAAAGAGAGAGACTGGTTTAAGGAGGTGGCGGAGATTTTGAATTGCTCCTCAAGCATACATGATTTTTTTTTTTTTACAACCATGATTCAACTCTTACTTCAGGAGACCATAAATTCGATTGTTCATTAAAATAAGAACATTCCTCTTCTGCAGGGTCTGTGAATGTAGTTTAATTTTGGATTTAATTATTGTTTATCACATTCATTAATATTAATAAATAAACAAAAAATAATTATTAATTTAATTTAATTTATTTTAATGAATCATCCAAATTTCCTTCCATTGGAACAACTCCGCTTTTAGCTTAATGCAAAGCATTCTTTGTCTTCTATTGCCATACACTGCGATTCAAAAGTTTGGGGTCAATAATTCTATATTATTAAAGAAATGAATTAGGGCTGTCAGTTAAACGCGTTATTAACGGTGTTAACGCAAACCCATTTTAACGGCGTCAATTTTTTTATCGCGTGATTAATGGTCTTTTTGGCCTAGCAAACTTTGTAGTTTTTTTCACATGCTGTTAAAACAGGACGCGGCATGCGCGGCGCTGCGTTATGAAACCCGTTAATTTCAATGGCTTGTGCCGCGCGAGGACGTTTTTTTGCTTCGTCGACCAAAGTGCAAGCGGATCTAGCTAGACCGGAAACAAGACAACAGGCGCGCCCCACACACTTGTTTGGGCTTGCGAGCCGGCCAAATAGTTGGTTAACGTTACGCTTTGAGTAGATGACGAGCACGAGACGCCGAAATGGATGCCAATAAGATTCTGAATGGAAAGTTTACTTTTAAAAAAGTTGCCAAATGGTTCCATTGACAAGACCAAAGTGATCTCTGTGTTTTGTCGTTGTGAACTGAGCTATCATCATCGCAGCGCGTCCAGTCTGAAATACCACTTGATGGCCAAGCACACACACATACACACACAGCTGATGTGAATTCTCCGCCCCCTCGTCAATATCAGGACTTCGTCAGTTTTTTTTTTTCACCCTTTTATTAATGGACAGTGTTACATTGAGAGATTATTTGCTCCAAGTGAGAATGTTAGTGTGAAATTGAACACAGTATATGTCAATGTTGTTTTCAATAAAAGACATTTGCACAAAGCAAACCGATCCACTTTTCCATGTTGATAAGAGCATTAAAATGAGAAAAAATAATGGGACAAAAAGAAAATCAAGAAACATTTAGAATAGATAAAATAAGTGCGATTAATCGCGAGTTAACTATGACATTAATGCGATTAATCGCGATTAAATATTTTAATCGTTTGACAGCCCTAAAATGAATACTTTGCTGTTCTTTTAAACTTCCTCAAATTATTTGAAAAAATGCATCAGTTTTCACAAAAATATTAAGCAACTCAACCATTTTCAACATTGATAATAATCATAAATGTTTCTTGTGCACTAAATCAGCATATCAGAATGATTTCTGAAGGATCATGTGACACTGAAAACTGGAGTAATGAGGCTGAAAATTCAGCTTTGCCATTACAGGAATACATTTTTTAAATGTATTTTAAAATTGAAAGCAGTTATTTTAAATTGTAAATATATTTCACAACATTCACAAGTTTTTACTGTTTTTATGATCAAATAAAAGACGTTTCTTTTGAAAATAATCTTATCAACCCCTTTTAAATGATAGTGACTTCTAAAGCCACCTTTTGTAATATTGTCTATTCAGTGCTTTTTACTCTTCTGCCACAGTAATGTCTTTAAATCAGTTAAATGATTAATCAAAATGATTGAATAATCGCATATAAACACGACTAGCATTTGCTGAGAAAAAAAAAATCTAAACTGATTTAAATCTCCAAAAATGTTTTTTTCTACATGCTTTTTTTTTTTTTTTTTTTTTACAGGTCTGTGACTTCAATCAGAGGAGAATTAGTGCCGTATTTGGTGCGTAAGCAGTTCTCCAAGTCTTTAAACTCCCCAAATGCCACAGAGGATTCAGAGAAGAATCAAAAACAACAAGATGCTCACAACAATTTGGGTAAGCTTCCTCTTGTAATGACTCACAATTCACATTTGTCAACCCTTTTAAGAGAGTGTTAAGTATACATAATAAACGGTGACCTTTCGCAAACTCATACATGTCTTCACAGAGCTCCTCAGCACCAGTAAAGATGAGCCGCTGCTCCAACTTGCCCGGGAGAGGTCGTGTTGGAACGATCACCGTGGAGACATGAGCGAGGCCTACCATGGCGGAAAGCTACGCTGCTACGTTCACATCATGGAGGAGGGCATGTGTTACCGTGTGAACACGCTTGCAGCTTACATAGAAGCCAATCGTGTGGTGAGTACAAGCCGAGTACAAGCTGTTTTAATGGCACAGTTTTCATTAAATCTGTAAATAAGGTTATTTGTCCATAGTTAAAAAACAGTTGTTTGAGACACTGGTTCAGCTGTAATGGCTGCATTGAATTGTGGGATGGTTTCCCTTATCCCTTAGGTTCCAAAACTATTTGAGGACCCTTCAATCCATCCGACTGCTGTGGTCACAGAACGCTCTTTGGTGAGTCCCATAGGCACGTCACTAATATTTTGGCTGTGTACAGTATGATTGAAAATGCATATTTTTTAATATACCTCATTCAAATCTATTAAAGTCACATTCTGCTATTGGAATAAAGTGCAACCCTCCCCACATGCACCCACACATGTATGTATAGGCTACACACCAGAGCATGTGAGCGAAGCGGAGCGGTGTGACCCTAAAATATAACGTAAGTTTCATATTTATGGTTAAATAATATACGTTTCATCTGTTGATTATATGAATAGGAAACACATGAGGTGAGTAAGATAGTATCACAAGAATATATCGGAATATATACATTTGGAGTGGGTCAGACATGATTTTGACCACTTAATTAATTTGTATTAAGCAAATATAGCAGACAATATAATCAGGACACGGAGTCTCATAAATGAACCGAAACTCAGCGTATAGGCTACTTGCCTCACAGACCTGAGAAATATATCTATAGAAAGCTTGAAATGTCTACTTTTAAACAAAACATTTAAAAAAGAAAAGAAACGGGCTACTCTCTGCTTATAAATTGTATGAAGTGTGCATTTCTCTCTATAGGTGCGTTCACTACTGCGAAGATGGCCAGTCAGAATCGTCAACTTTATCTTTGCAGCCGACACTGACACAGAAAACAGTAGTTTATTAATAAACAATTAAAATGTCTCATGCATAATCATTACTTTTGCCGGTTCCTTGTGGCAAGCTTTATGCGTGCGCTTGAGATGCGGAATAGGCAATATATTACGAAAACGCTCATTATGGTTTACTATTCTCTCCCATATATATTTAAGTAGTTCAATTAAATATATTATATATTATAAATTATACTAATGACTAATGGCTTAAATAAACTACTACTAGTCGACTAGAAAACTTTAGTCGTGCACAGGCAGCCCTACTTATTTCACATATTTTCGAACCAGCATGTCACAAAGGGCATTTCTGGGTTGAGCGAATGGAGCGGAATCTTTAGCAATGCGCTCTCCGCTCTGGATGAAATATTACCACTCCGCTCACATGCTCTGGTGTAAGACAATAGGCTTGTTTGAGATGTGCCTTGCCTCGCCTGAAATGTATGCGAGAGTAGGCGGCTGCAGTGAGAGGAGGAGTGAAAAAAGTGCAGGCAAGACGGACAGATCTCTCTTCTCACAGTGGATCTGACACCTGCACCTGATCAAAGACTGATATCGCGGGATTCACGCTAGAGCCCTGCACGGGCCTCAAATCTAGGCCCTTGCCTGGCCCGTGTCCGACAGCTCATCAGAATGATCAGCCCGAGTCTGACCCGAGCCCGTTAAAAAAAAGAAAAAAAAAAAAGATACACAGCCTGCCCTATGTTGCAGTCAGTAAAACAGATATGTTTTGTTCTCAATGGCAAAGTATTTACCGGTTAGTTTATTTTCATTTCTTTATAAAGTTCATTTAGAAAAAAAATTATTTTTTTATGACGACCAAGCAGCCGACAGTGAGTTAAACATGTTTGATCCATTTATAGCCTCTCAAATCAACACTTTACTTGGCTACAATAAAATCCATATATATAAAACAACTTAAGCATATCACACAGACAGTCATTTTTGAAAAGCTGAGGCAAACTGGTCTGCTGTTCAGTCGCAACAGCGCTCGCAAACTAAATGAGTTTATACAATACAATACAGAGAATGCAATCTAAACAAATCAAATAAATTACATTAAAAACAAACATGCAGGTTATCTTACCTCAAAAATCAAGTCTTCACTACAGAACATGGCCATTCTTATTTCCAATAGTTTCCAACAGACTCATGAAGATAAAGTCCAATCAAACAAAAAACAACCTCCTAACATGGCTAAGAACAGTCTCAGAGCATCGTAAAGAAAAACCACAGCATCCACAGTGGAAGGTTTTAATCCAGTCGTACTTTTTCCAGCTGCGCTGAAGTCACGCTCGCTACCGGGACACTAAACACAGAACGAGCCGGTCGCGCTAATCTCAGATCGTGCCGCAGGGAAACCTGTGTGCGTGTGCGTGAGCAGACTGTCATGTGTCAGTCATGTCAGTGTGATAGGTTATAAAACGTCTTTCTATGTTTGCTTTTCAATCGTCATCTTCTCATATTTTATTTTAATTAATGTCTAAAATAGGCTATAAAAAAGAAGCCTAAAACAGGCCCGAGGCCCGGCCCGCGTGTGAACTGACGTAAAAATTGGCCCGAAGCCTGGCCCTAGAAGCGTAAATAAGTCGGGGCCCGTCGGGCTCGGGCTGAAATGCAGGCCTCTAATTCACGCCCGTGCACGGTGTTGCTAATAAACTGGATGTATAAGTTCTGTTTGCTTTTATATGAAAATAAATATAATGAACAAGACACCCAAAGTACTTATTTAATTATAGGGCACTCATTGAAATACTACTTTAAAAAAAATATATTTTTTTAGGTTGGAAATCAAGGGCAATGAAGTTACCATATATGGTTCCTCGCCAGTCTAGGGTAATTTTTTTCCCCTTAAAAAGTGTATATATCAAAATATAATAAAAACATATAAACTTGTTACAAACATAAAAATATTTATTTAGGAACATTTTAAATTATTATTAGGAACATTTTAAATTAAATTACACCTCTTGGCAGAGGGGCCTATATCACTCTGTCCTGGAGTGTCTAGGTTGTGGGTGGATGGGTGGGAGGAAGTCAGAGTCTAAAGGCCCATTCACACCAAGCACGATAACGATAAAGATAACTATATATGCGTCCACACCAACGACTGATAACGGTCTTTTTATTAGCACGCGCGCATCCGCGCTGCGGTTTCAAAGTAGACCTTTAAATTAGAATGGATTCTGATTGGCTGTCAGTGTTCTATCGTTTGGCAGCTGGAAAAAAATCGTTCTGAAAGTGATCCCAACGATATCGTTCCTCATGTCTTTATCGTTATAGTTGTGGTGTGAACTCTGTTATTCTTTAATATGGAGAACGATTTTTAGAATTATATCTTTATCGTTATCTTTATAGTTATCGTGCTTGGTGTGAATGGGCCTTACCACATCATCATCTTCCTCCTCAGAGCCCTCATCATCACTGATGCTGGGGTGGGGTGGCACAACTGTCTCCCTCGTGATTCGCGTAGATAGCTGCAAAGAACAGAGAGTACATTTTTGAGTCAATATCAAGCCTAGTTTGAGTTATTTGTTGAGTAACAGTGAAGTGCAGATCTACTGAAATATAAATAATAAGAAAAATAAGTAACATTAGACTGGTCTGTCATAATATATGTAAATATATAATAAGAAGTGCAAAATATCATTATAAGTATTAAAAACTGTTATAAAGGTCATAAAACTGACCAAAACCACACATATTTCAATATCTAATAAGGCTTGAAAATGTCTATAAATGTGTTATGTTTCCCACTGGATCATTTTATAATGTTATTCAAACCTGTGATAACATCCAATGCACTAGTAAATACTATTGTCCTACATTATAATCATAGACTGTGGTTATAATGCATTATTTGTAGAAAAAATACCCTAGTAATACTTTTCTATACGCATAGGGCGTATGTCTAAATATGGACATCCTATCACTTGCGCTAATCTTACGTGAACAGGGCGTATGATCAAATATGGTCTCACCACTTTTCATGCCACAAATGTCACTACTTTCAAGAAATCTATGCAAACAACACCTTTCTCAACATGTTGCACAACTATTCAACCATAGAATGTGTGAGTTTCATCAACTTACCATTTTTTGTTTTGAAGTTATTAGCGCTGATGTGGGAGTATGTATTAGCGCATAACCTCACTTTCCAATATCCGGAACGACAATGAAGTTTGAAATGCTCCGCGCAACTTGTGAGTTGTGATGTAGCCTGATCTTCGCTGATTGGCTAGGAGAAATATATGCGCTCATACGACAACGCAAACAGGCAGGGGAGAGTCAGTTTGAATGCGCGATTAAGTTACCAAATATGGTTCCTCGCCCGATAAAGGGTTAATTAGGCTCCATTTCAAATACATGTTTATCAATATTATGATTATGATTATGATTATGAATATATATATATTATTATTTTGATTTTGATTTTTTTATAAAAATGACATCACATAACCCATATCGCAGTGTCAGAGAGTTCACACATAACATACGTATACACATTAAAAAATGATATCAGAGTTTTAAAAACATTTTAAAAGAGAACAATACATCATGGTTGTTTAAACCAATAGCCATTAAGCTGTGTCGTCAACAAGTCGTTTCCCATCGTGCTTTTGATCAGCGCAGTCGGTGTAGAGCAACTGCGCGGAACTGCAGAATCCGACACGTGCGCCTTGCGGTCGCTGGAGTTTTTTGACACACGTCAGCATGACATCATTTCATTTCATAATTTCATTCTAACCGGCATGCATCTCGCACTGATCACCGGTGATCGGTTCTGCGCAGATTTTGCTCATCTCAAACAAGCCTAATGTGTATCTTCTTCTGTTGTCTGAGAGTTGATTGGCAGCTTTTAGATGCGTTATTGGCAGCGCCACCCTCTGGTTACATGAACATGTCACCACCGCATCAGAACGGAAAACATGGGGATGTTTTTAAAGAAAATAATCACACAACCTATTCGATATTCTATAATAAAATCAACTAATCAAATATTCGAAAACTGTGACTCATCCCTTATATATATATATATATATATACACACACACACAGACACAGACACAGACACACACAACACACACACACACACACATTTAAGTATTTTGAGAGCATAGAAAGATAGTCTCGGTTTTAGTCATTCGCAGTGCTTACATGGAGGCCAATCGTGGGAGTGGGTGGAACTAAAGGACTTTTTTGGTGCTTGGTTTTTTTTTTTGTGTAATTTTTCCACCAGGAATTCTGCTGTTAAATACAGTTATTTTAAAAATAAGCTGAAATAATGCTGGCTGACAGTTTCAGCAGAAGCAAATACCATGGAATACCAACCTTGTAGCTCACAGTAGGTCTGTCTTTAAAGGTTTATAAGATATTATCAGTTTCCCAATGGAGAAAATTAATGAGTTTTTACTTCTAGAACTGGGCTGTTGCACTCCATACATTACTCCTAAAATAAAGTTATGCTGTCTCTTTTATTAGGTTGGAAGTGACAGCATTATTGGGCCATCTTGTCAGATATTAGACAAGACATCAATCAAACGTTCAAATGTTGGCACATCAACCACGATCAAGGAGAAGGTAAAGATCATCAACTCCATCATCATGAATGGAGTCACTATTGAAGAAGGGTAAGTGATTCTGACTGTTTGTGAGAATATGATGCAGAAAAGGCCTCTTAATGGGTAATTTATTTTTTAAATCAAACCCAGACATGATGTTTAACAAAAGTAACGTTATTTGCTTTCTTTGAATGGTGAAATTTAATAATATTTGAAAACATAGGCCTACTAATAAACTAAATAAATTAAATAAATAACTAAATTATGTTTCTGCAATAAAAATGATGTCATATACATTGCAGAGACTTCTGGGAAAATTTTTTTGAACGAAGAGTCAATGAATTTTCCTTGATCCTTATCCAGTGATCACAACTGACTGTAAAAGAGTTATGGAGATTACTCCATATTGGGGAATAGTGGGGAAACTTTTTTTTAAAATGAACATGATCTGAATTACATTATTTACTTAAATCAATCAGACTTCAGACGGAGTCTATTCGCGAGATTGGTATATCGATCTTAAATTTAGATAAAGTAAAACGTATATTGCCATTCAAAAGTTTGGGGTTGAAAAGATTTTTGTATCCAGTCTTTAGTGCGTCATTATCTTTTAGAAATCTTTCTAATATGGTGATTTGGTGTTTAAGAAATGTCATATTATTATACATTTTAAAAGTTGTTGCTGAATATTTGATGAATAGAACAGAATTTATTTGAAATATACATTTTTTTGTAGCAATGCAAAATTCTTTACTGTCACTTATGATTAATTTAATCCATACATGTTGAAAAAAAATCTAAAATGACTGACCCCAAACATTTGAACAGTAATGTACATAGTGCAGAAAGCTTTTGCAATTTAATACACCCCTATGTTGTCCTGTACCATCCACAGTCTAGGATGACAGACAGATTGGCTGTCTCCAGTGCATTTACTATTTAGTGGTCTGGATGAGATCTCCAGCATGTAGAAACAAAAGTTCAGATTTTGTCCGTTAGGTTAAAAGTGGGCTTGACGTAGAATTAATGCACAGAGAGTCTGACCCGCTTCTGCCTGTGGGTGGTGTTGGGGTGGATGCTGCTGCTTTTTGTTGTGTTGAGAAAAAGCAGAAACTAGCGTTGTCAGACCCCTAAAGGTGTTCGCTGACCCTGAACAGTCCCCCCGTACAACAAATTAACAGAAAAGTGATGAATGTAGATGTAATGATTCCCAAAGAAACAAGTGTCTCGCTACAAGTGTTACATGCTCGTGAGTAAAGAAGCTTCAGCAAACATTCACATCTCGCTTAACCCGGCCGGTTCTTGTTCAAGGGTTTTACTCGCATGCTTCTTTTCTGAGATCATAGACTTGTGAATGAACATTGGAATTTTTTTCTTTCCACTCCCCTTTTTTTTCGCCCAAAACAATTTAGATTTAAGCTAATTTGGGTTAATGGCGATCTCACTTGCCATTTGAACACAAACTGCCCCAAATCAGGACCCTGTTAGGTAGAGACAGAAGGGAAGAGCTTTGGTTTAAACCACTTTTTGGCTGGGAGCCAATGTGGCGGCCCTTGTGTACGAATTAGCCTGTGCATGAAGAGCACAGTGAACGAATATAGAGTAAGATAGAGGAAGGAAAGAAAGGAACAGCAACTCTTTCAAAACATAAAAAAGTAAGAAGGGATTAGGAAATCCCTGGCATGTAAAAGCACCACTTGCATTTTTCGGCCCTTTGTTTGCATGTAGGAGTGGTTGTTTACAAAGCTCGGGAGGTCGGGTTGATGGGGGGGCTGATGGTGGCTTGTGTGGGTGGAAGGCGAGGAGGGGGGTCACAGCAAGGAGGAGCATAGTGTCAGTAATTAGTGGTATTTCAGCAACTACATCTTTGGTGGTCTCTCTGTTCAAAACTCCAATCCTTGTAATCTCCCATCTACCCCCTCTGTCACACCCGCTCCCTCTTTTTCTTCAAACCTCGCTCGCTCTCGCTCTTGTACACACCCGTGCACCTGAATAGAGCGCCCTGTGTAGCTGCCAATAGAAACCTGCCTCCGTCAGCTACAACACGGCCGCACTGTCCGACGCTCCTTGATCTGGAAAACGGGACGCCCTGTCCGCTGTCCCTGTTCCGTGAGGCAAAAATCTTGGAATATGTTGAATAAAAAGTTGTGGTTGTAAATTTTGCATTGCTTTATGGTTGGGGGAGAGTGTGAAATGGCACTTCCTGTTGGTCCTGTGACATTCGGACGCTAAACCGCAGAAAGCAGCACTAAAACGCTTTTGTACGTCAGACGACGATGTTGTTTTTAATATAAATGCTAATGCCGCCTAAAGGAAAATAAACCAAGCCTGGTGAAAACATTGAGGAATCAGGTTTCAGATTGGCGTGGTGGTGATGCGGAGGGGGATGTAATAGGGTCGGGTGAGGAAAGGACAAGACCCTCAGCTGTGCAATTAGCAAAAAGACATGAAAGCTGAACACTCGTGGTAAATATGCTTCACCGCAAGAGAGTGCAGAAAAAGTTAAGAGTTGGCCCAGGCAAACCAAGTAAACATAAAACTGTGCAAATAAAGTTTTATGGTGCCAAAGCGATCCCAGGAAAATATTATTCTTTGTTTGGTGTAAACAGACAGCAGCACAGGGGTGTGTGCTTTTGTTTTTGTGATATATGAGGACACAAATGTGTATAATGACATGCATATTACACTGGTATTACAACTTACACGTGATATATGAGGACATTGCATGAGTCCTCATATTTTAAATAGCTTAAAAAACATAAAAAACAATGTGTTTTTTTTTTTTATGTAAAAATGCAGCATGTCTCCTGTGATGGGTAGGTTTAGGGATAGAGGCAGTGTAGGGGGATAGAATATACAGAGTGTCCAGTATAAAAGTCATTACGCCTATGGAATGTCCTCAGCTGTGTGTGTGTGTGTGTCCAAGTACACTAATTTCAAAGCCTAGCTCCCAAGCACTTCGCTGTCTACAACTCGTACACAAATATCAGCCCTTCAATTTGCTCAAAAAACATTTTGAAGCCATGTTACATATAAGCACTGTCAGTGGTTCTTTACTAATGGACGTCCTGTATTATTTTTTTTATGTAGAAAAGTATTTACTGCTTGATATCTAGTGTTGGGGATGGAGACGTTTACACAAGACGTGTTCTTTAGTTCAAAAACTGCTAAATGGAGTGCAATGGAGTAGAACAGATCTCGTTACCCCACTAAAATTTGAACTTGAGGGGTGGTCACACTACGCTTTTCATTCCATTGACTTCCATTCATACTCATACAAATGCTGGAGAGAAACGCAAGCTCATGCGCAGATGTTTCACAGGTTTGGTTAACTCTAACCTGCAAATTCTTACTATGTAAAGCCGTGTGACCAATAGAACCAATAAGTCACGGCATGCAGTGTTGCAGGAAAGTGGAGTAGATTGTATGATCTTACATTTTGGATTTGATATTATATTTGTTATGTGTTGCATTTATGTTTTTAAAAAGACGCTGCAGTGCATGACGTCATATCACGGCTGTTGCAGTGTCCGAAGAGGTTTCGCAACTTTCATATGCTCAAAGTTTAATGTGACCGTGGCTTTAGACATCTTTTAAGACTTTTCAGATGTTGTTTTGTTTTGATGCATATGTGCATAAACCAATATTTAAAGCCAACAAAAATTACTTTCTAAACAAATGTTCCTTGTCTTCTTGTGAATGATTCATTGGTCCGTGTTATTCCAAAGAAATCACTGTAATATTTAATCAAAATGTAATAACTTGCTCTTCCTCGGAGACAACGTTCATTTTGCGCAAATAGCTATATAGTCATTGTTTTAGCAAACATTTGGTCTGGCTCCATTCTAGTATGTAGTGTCCACATTTCACTATTCATGTTCCACCCTACATGATTTCTTGTTGAATATTCTAAATTATGGAATTAAAATTGGTTATTGACAGTGAATTGGAAAGCCAGAAGTCAAAACTATGTGAACAGCCCCATAAGAATGGTTTGGTTAGGACTGGTGGTCAGGCGATTATGGACTTTGTAATATCCAGTCAATGTTAAATGGTCATTTATTTGAACACAAAAAACACTTTTGTTAACTCGCTAAGTAGAAGTGGATATTAACCAGTATGACAGTCTCAAAATGTAGTTTGGATATTTATACAATGTGTGTGTGTGTGTGTATGTATATTTATGTCTATGTATGCGTGTGTGTGTGTATATATGTTTATATATATATATATATATATATATATATATATATATATATATATATAATCACACACCCTTTTGTGTGATTAATTGCATACTTATCGTGAAATCAAGCAAATATCTTTTATCTTGTTTAACGTGTTTATTTTGTCATCATTTGCTATATCACGTTAAGTAAACTATCCGGTTGAAGGATGATTCTCACAAAGCTGTATTTTCTGCAAGGCAAAATCACCAAATGATATAAGGAGTCCATATAATTCATAAATTTATGCATACCAAAACACCCATGAAAACATTGTAGAACAAAACTTTTCAAAATTCAGTGTGCAGTATATGTGTGAGAGCTTGTTTACATTTTGGACGGTCTGTCAAGTTGTGATACTGAGCAGAACCACATGGAGAGGCCAAAAAAACAAACCTAAACTACCCGTCTTGACCTGACTGCATTATACGTCTACTAAAGCACACAGATCCATTCAGAATTATGAAACACTGCAACATACACATGACAGATAAAATCATTATCCTGAATATGTGTGGAAACGATGTACTGAAATGTGTCTGTGTATAAGCAATCAGTGCTTCGAGAGCACACATACTTTATTTGCACATCAATATAACGGACTCATACATGCTTACTCTACGACTGAATGAATAATTAGATAAAAATAATTTTTATTATTGATATTTGTCGCTTAATGGATAATTAGACTGAAAACTTTCCCAGAGTTTAGCGGCTTAAAATGATCTGATCGCAAACAGAGAAGTGAAATTGGGTTAAAGGGTTAGAATAGAAATTTCCACCTAGCAGGGTTACAGGTGCTTGACTATTGTAGATGCTCAGTGTGATAAACTCCCGACTTCCAAGATCATCTAACTGCGTGACGCAGCTTCATGTACTTCTGTAATTTATTTGCTGAATTTGCGTTAAATTATTTTAACACATTAAGGATTTTGAATTAATAGCATGCAATAATAATAATAATAATAATAATAATTTAATGCATCCTTATTATAAAAGTAAGTAAAAGTAATATATCTTTAAACAAATTAAAATTATGTAAAAAAAAAATTCATTTGTTTAGAGAAATAATACTTTTGTTTACTTTTATAGCAAGGAGGCATTAAATTGATAAAAAGTGATAGTAAAGACAAAATATATTTTTAATTCAAATAAATGCTGTTCTTGTTCATCAAAGAATACTGAAAAAATTTATCAGTTTGCACAAAAAAAGATCTGCACAACTGCAACATTGATGATAATAATAAGAAATTCATAAGCACCAAGTTAGCATATTATAATGATTTCTAAACGATCATATGACACTGAAGACTGGAGTATTGATTCTGAAAACTCTGCTTTGCATCACAGAAATAAATTACATTTTAAAATGTATTAAAATAGAAAACAGTTATTTTAATTTGTTATAATATTTCACAATATTATTTTTAATCAAATAAACGCAGCCTTGGTTAGCATGAGAAACTTTTAAAAAAACATGAAAAAATCTTACTGACCCTTAAACATTTGAACAGTAGTGTGTGTGTTTGTTGTATGGACATTGAAATGACACTCATTCTCTTCCCCGCAGGTGTAACATTCAAGGTAGCGTGATCTGCAACAACGCAGTCATTGGCCGCGGAGCCGACATCAAGTACTGTCTCGTGGGGAGCGGCCAGCGTGTAGAGCCAGAGGGTGAGAACGCTGCGGTCCAGCGCTCGGCGCGTAACACTACACGCACAAAAACACACACTCTAAACTTCTGTAGTTCCGCTGTGTTCATGTTAAATCCAGCCTTTTGTGTTTGTGTTTATGTGTGCACTCTCACGCCAATGTCTGCCTTTTCGTTTGTGTGATCTTGTGTGTGTATGTGTGTTTTAATCTGTTTTAATAGCATATTAAAACCTAAGCTTGTGTGTACAATTGAGCTTTATTTTTTAATATGCTTAATCCTCGCAGTCTTAGATCACTGCGAGGTTTGTGTGCGTCTATTTGTGTGTGTGTGTGTGTGTGGCTTCAGGCTCTTGTATTCCGGGTGGTCCGCGCCTGGTCTCTAACCTCTCCATCAATGACAGTGCCTTAAGGCGGCCCTAAGATGTCCAGAGGCTGCACAGTCTAATTGACTGAACAACAGGGTGTTGCTGCCTCGACTGACCCGCTCTAACCCCTCCCCTGAAACATTTCTACATCTCCATCCCCCATCCTTCCATCATCACTCTTTAGCAGGACTCGATTAGTTGGCCATAACCTCTAAAAATGCTCAGGCTTATTGAAGTGCTCCCAGAAATCCCAAATTACAAGTTAGACCCCCTGTACTTCCCCCGACACACACCCTCCCTTAGGCTTCAGCACTTTAAGCGCAGCGAGAAACCACGATTCAAAGATATCCCAGAAAAACCCAGAGCAGAGGTTAATGTAACCTATTATTTTAAAAGCATTGCTTATAATAACTGCAATAAATTCCCTCCAGTAGCTGAGGTTGACACTCGCTCCTTTGTACACACGTTAAGTCAAAGAAAGACATTAAGTTCATTAAAGAGTCGCTGCTTGTTTTTGATGTGTCTACCCTTTTGAAATAAAAAGGCTGATTTTCCTTTGCGGTTGAGCTAGAAAATTGAAAGGTTATAGAGTAGAGCTTAAATGTTATGGCAGATTAACATTTGTGCAGCTATTCAGAGGGTGTTATGTTTAAAATTGAAAAACTATTTGGAAGCAAAATTGATATTAGAGACTTTGTATAGCATATACTGTGATCGTCTATCAGCTGTTTTTAATAAATATTTATTATTTACTGAATCAACAATATCAGTCTAACTAGGCCCATATTGGAAGGAGACAATATCAAGTCCCACCCCCCTCCCAATTCAAACAGTGGGCTTTTTTCTGTGACGGATTACAAAAGTGCTTAGCAGTTGAATCTTATGAAAACTTCCAAGAAACGGATGTCTATTTCACCCTAAAATCAAGAGAAATTATATATTACATTAGGAAAAACATCATTTTAGTACCATTCATGTGGAGGGGAAATGGATTTAATAATCAAAATAGTGTAATTAATTTAGATTTTTTTTTTAATAGTGTAATTCATTGTTAATGTGCAGTTTTTATTTATGTATTTATTTATTTATTTATTTTAATGTTGGGATTTTATACATATATTTACACAACCATTCAGTAGTATTTTTTTAAGTCTCTCATGCTCACCAAGGCTGTGTTTATTTGATCAAAAATACAGTAAAACAGTGATATAATTAAATATTATTACGATTTAATATGCTCATTAGCATTGTTTAGCATTTATTTGAATTAGAAATCTTAGCAAACATATTTCTAATGTTTCTAATGTTTTAAATTTCTAATGTTTCTGTCACAATTTAATGCATCCTTGCTGAAAAAGAATGATTTTCTTTCAAAAAAAAATCTAACTGACCCCAAAACAATTCTGTACACACTACTGTCCAAAGGTTATGTGCTTTTGTTATTATTATTTTGGGTGAAGTATAACACACAGTTCTTAAATGATGTTTAAAATGATGATGTTCTTCTTTTTTCATCTGAAAAATAATAGTCTATACTGTTTAAGTTGGATTTGTCTGTCTCTGATTTTGGCCTAATCAATAAAAAATTGCTAATATTGGTCAATACCTGGACATTTCCACATGAGATCCGCCAGTTTTCAGTCTACATTTTATTTTAATGTCTGATTACGCTTAGAGCATATGCAATTCTAGATTGAGAGCTTTTGTATAAAAACGTATATTACAGACAAATCCATGTAGATTTATCCATCAAAAGTATTGTCAGCTATAACATAAAAATTGTCGGGATCAGTCATAATCAGTACATGCAAAGATTTGTATTTACTTGTAGTTTATGTGTTCCCCCCACATTGGACTCTGGTAGACTTGTAACCTTTTTAAACAGCTGCTGAGTGATTAGACGACTCTTAGTAGACTATAGTTGTTCCACTATGGTGGTCTAATACAGTCAGCTTCACACACACTCTCTCTTTCTCTTCCGTCTCAATGTCTTTCTCTCATTCACTCTCACTCTTTCTGTTCCTGTCCTGTTTACCGCTACTGGCTGTTCGCGTGTGTTAGCCACAAAGGAGTGATAGACATCTCATAAACTCTAGCCGAACACTTTCTCTATAAGGTCCTGTGTTCCCAGCATCCTTGTCCTTAGGGGATTGAGCGTGTTGGGTTATGGCTGCTAAAAGCGTCACAGGTCCTGGAGACGGGGTTGTACGGCCAAGACCACCCGGCCTGCCGCTCGGCACCGTGTTGTAAGGTGCAATGGATTTGCAGGTGCTACGGAGGCTGATGACATGTACCTTTCCTCAGACTGTTTAGACTCCCTTGTTCCAACCTTCTCTCTTTGTGTTCGTCCCTCTCGCTCGCTCTTCTCTCTCTCTCTCTCTCTCTCTCTCTCTCTCTGGCATAGCACGCTCTATTTGTCTTTCCCCAAACTCAGAACACAAAAACAGTCTTTTGTGCAGATTCCTTCACACTAAAATATGTCTTTATATGGATCATTAATCTTGCTCTCAAACGTTTAGTTTGGAATAGCCACATTCAGCAAGAGGATATCATCCTTCCTAAGCGAGTGTGTATAAGCCTGACACATTTGTAAACTGTTTGCTTGTCAGTATGTGATGGAATGGCCCACAAAGGTAAACTCTATATATATATATATTTTCTATTAGTTTAAACTTGTTTTCCTATCGTTTGATTCATTGAAACAGTCATCATATCAATACAATGCTGAAGCGACTCGTTTGAATTAAAGCAGAGTTTTGAATCTGAACAGAACACACACAGCTCATCTCCTTTGAGGCACGGCAGATGCCTGACAACTCACTCTGTGAATCTTGTTCTGTCCCCCCACAGCTGAAAGAACCAATGAGGTCATCGTTGGATCAGACCAACTCATGGAGATCTAGAACCCTGGATCACAGGCTTGAAGACGCCCAGATCAACCTGCTTCCATGTGCATAACCCCTGCACAGGATCCATTTTTTACATGTCCAAATAAAAATGGATTTATTTATCTCAACACTTCTGTTTTTGTTTTTTTTGTTTTTCTCTCACCGGTTTGGTATGTGCAATTGCTTACGAAAAGTACCATTTAAAAAATTTATATCATTTTAAAAGTGTTCAAATTAAAATAATGCAATCAATTTAATGTTATTATTATTATTATTCTTAAAAGTAATTTTTATTATTAGTATCGTTTATTATTATTATTATTATTATTATTAAAATTCAGTTGTTAATATTAAAATGTAATTGATTTAAAAAAAAAATGTATTATTGTTGTGGTTGTTATTAGTGCTAATGTTAATAATAATAATAAATACACATAACTTCATATTATTAAAATATAAACAAACATTTTGTAAGTAATGATAAAATAAACAACTGACAATTACTGAATACAAATTACATTTAAAAAAAAATGTTAGTAATGTAATCTATTTGGGTAATTTAATCAGACTACTTTTTTGATTACCTTTGACCTACTTATTTATAACATTGATTTGAATAGTATCATTCTTTTTGTTAACCAAATGAAGTGCATTAAACATTACATCAGGGTTTCGCTAACTAGGTTTTTGGAAGGAACAGTTGATTCATAAATTTATGAAAAGCTTAATTAAATCAAGTTAAATTATAAAAAAAAAAAACGACAAAAAACAAAGGTTAAATATTTTAATTGCTCAATTTTCCATGTAATTATAGTCGCCTGACTATAAAGAATTAGGGAGAATCAAAGAATTCTGAATAATTTACTGCCATTTTGTGATTAATTATAATAATTAATCATGTAATTAATAAAAAACGTAACTTCTGATTCTGATTACGAGTATTTTAAAATGTAATTACAAGTATTTCATTTCTGTATGACTTAATCCACATTACATTTAATCAGTTACTACCCAGCACTATATATATATATATATATATATATATATATATATATATATATATATATATATATATATATATATATATATATATATATATATATATATTTCATGATATTGGCGTGGTATTGCGTCATGCATTCATAAATCTGAGTTATGTGGTGTAAATGCATATAAAGTGTTAGATATATTGAAACTGATATATTGAAAAAATATATTGAAATTGTGGTTGGAGTTGTTGATCTTGGTGGGTGTCTGTGTAGTTTGGTTCTGGTTGTTTGTCCAGTGGATATCCCATCACCCATCTGCGTGACCACCGTGACTGGGACTGCATGCTCTGGTGCTGAAAGGAACAGATAACCACAATGGGGATAAGTTTATTTGTACACAAAAAGACTGAAAGAAATGGACCACCCAGTCAGACAGGGACTACTAACAGTTTCTTTTACTCTCCAATACTTGCAGGCTTTCACAAAATGCCTAAAAGGAGTACTTCCTAAAGATTTTCCTCTTTGCTGTCAACGATTTATAGCATTCCATCACTTGTGCATCTCTTAAATTACAGGTCCCAGGTTCCCTGGTGACGATGGATTCAGAGCCTGAGGAAGAAGCTCTGACTCTCTGTGTGATTCATTACTATTCCAACTTTTTGTTTTTAGGGCCAATCCGAGTCATTTAGTGTCACCGGTGGAATGATTGCACGTTCAATGTCTTCAAGCGGAAGCTTTGTTTTGGGGCGTATTGAAATATTTCACAGTGACATCTCTTTCGTGTTTCCCTGTCTTTAAATCCATAAAATAATATGTGTATTTATGAGATTGTCACTGTTCCATTCGTCCTCCCTTTTCTCTTCATTATGATTCAAGACTTTTGGCAGATTAAGCTTATTGCGATCCCTCAGTAGTGTTGAGTTCTCCCCCATAGTGGCTTAATAACATTTTTTTTTTTAAATAATACATTTTTCCTTGCAGACGCATAATGTTTATAAGATTGTTTGGTCCTATGATACATTGCACACGTTAAGTAGAAATAAAATAATTAAAATCCCCAAATGCCCCAGGCCCTCTCTGAATGCTTGTCATCTGCTAATACGAAACATGTGTCCTCCATTTTGTCAGTGTGATAACTAATCAGATGTCGTGCCCTTTGCCCCCTCTCGCCGCAGTGTCCGCGCTCGGACCACCAGACCTGGCTCAGGAGATGTGGCAGCAGTTGTTTTTCAAAGGTTTGTATATTTAGACAAAGCCTCCCAGAGTTGGAGTCCCCATGGCTGTGTTGGTTTGGAGCTGTGCGGAGCTGTGTTCAGTGTCATTCCCCACCCTTTGGGCCAAATGTGACAGATGCTTGAGTTTTCCTGGGCCTGGGATCAGATGTCAGCTGACAGATCATATATCAGGCCCACCTTGCTGTCTCTGTGTAGCTTCCAGCCCGGATTTCTAGACCGGTTTGGAAGCAAGCTGAGGTTCAAGATGACTCAAACTGAGTCAAACACGCCATTTAAACAGGTAATTTAAATGTATGCGTACACACACTACTGGGGTCATTAATCTATCTGTCTGTCTGTACATCTAGACATTTATTCTGTAAAGATATATGCATGCAAAGATACTGTTCTTTTTTAACTTTCTATTCCTCAAAGAATTATGAAAACCATGTAAAAACATTTTCCACAAAAATATTAAGCAGCACAACTATTTTCAACATTGAAAATGGTTTCAGTATTGAAAATCAGCGTATTGGAATGATTTCTGAAGGGTCATGTGACACGGAAGACTGGAGTAATGACTGCTTACAGATCACAGGAATAAATTCCATTTTAAAATGTTTTAAAATAAAAGGAAAAATGCACTGACCTCAAACTTTTGAATGATAGTGTTTTGAATGATAGACCTTACAAAAAATACAATGATCTTACTGAAAAAAATCAATATTTTACAATTTGATCCATTTATTATTATTATTAAGAAAATAATTATCAAAAAAATATTTTATAAACAATTATTTGTAATGTAGAAACATTGATTTTTCTGTAAAGCTGCTTTGAAACTGTATTGTGAAAAGTGCTATACAAATAAATGTGAATTGAATTGAATAAAAAATGTGAAAACTTCTAGACATAGAAGACATATTTAGACATATTTCAGATGTGTTCACTGTTTTCTTAATTGTTTTCTCTTTTAATTATTTCTTTGCCATGCTTTTTTGGCATTATGAAAAATATTACCACTGACAAGTATTTTTCACTCTAGCAATGCCAAAAAAGCATGCAAAATAAATAGAAGTGTACATTTAAAGATGTCGTGGAAGCTTCTGTTTGAGTAGTTTAGATGCAAGCTGCACTGTAAACGAAGACACTAATGTGAACAGGCCTGTGGGTAAATTGCAGTAATTACTGTAGCCTACTTGTGAGTTGTCATAAATCATAGAGACTTGGTTATAGCTATGCAACTTGTTACATCCAGAGGTCTTAAGAAGTATCGTGTACCATGAGAGCAAGTGACCTGATTGACCAAATGACAGGCACAGTCGAGCCCTTTGCTCTGAGGGACTGTATGAATGTGTGTGTGTGTGTGTGTGTGTGTTTTGGGGGTCGGCGGTGTGTGTAGTCGGTGGGGAGGGGTGGAGAGATGGCTGAAGGCTTGAGCATGGTGGAGGGTGGTGAGAGGCTCGCTGGCCACCCAAGTGGCAGAAAACCTGCATGTTTTCTGCTGACCCCTACACATTAACAGAACACTTCCTCAATTTGTCTTCTGTGTTCTTGAGGCACGAAATTTCCTCTCTTTTTCGCCTCCTTTTAAGACGCCGCATCCCCCACAAGCCTCCTGGAAACCCTCACGCCCACCTTCAATGCACACACACTTAACAATTAGTACTTTCTTACTGCTGAACAAAGACAGTATGGAAGCTGTGTGGCCTGTAAAGGCCAATAACCTCTATGACATGTGAGGGACTGCGTGCTCTTTGAAATGAACATACTGGCTGCTTTACAACGCTCCCCAGGATGCTCGCTAAATAACATCGGAGCTTGTTTATCTCGCACGACCCCGGCGATGTTACACCCCTGTGAATGGTGGCTCTGTTCCTTCTGTAAGGAAGCCATAGACTAATCAAAACACTTATCAGATTCTCAAAGATGTAGTTAAAGAGCATATGCAAACGATTTGTAATAATCCAAAAACGGTTAAAACGTTGCGCTTGTTGAGTCAAATTTGGAGCAGTGATATCAGAGAGCGGATTTCTACTTTTGTGTCATGCACCTGTACCCACCTTTTTGGTTTGGATGTGCACAATTTCTGCAATTTAGTCATTGAACTGAGTATGTTTGTAGTTTTAGACAAGGCTTGATTCATTATATTAAATACAGAATGTATACATGCACTCCAAACGGGATTAAATAAGCAGAGAGATATCAGTAAGAAAACAAAGGGGTCTGATTTCATCTTGCCACCTGCTAGTTTTGTCCCAACAATACTCCTGTTAAATGGGCCACAAACAAAGACGGCTGAAAAAGTTTTTTAAGCGAGCCATTCATTACGATGACAAAGGGCAAAGAAATACATTATCATAATTAATCTTATCTGTAGCTGTGGGTGGCGGGTCTTTTCCTTTTGAGACTGATTGACCCTTACAATGCCAACATGTACACATCAGTGTGCCACAAAGCACTTTGGGGGCTAAGAATATTTTAAGCTTTGTAAACATTCGCCAAACAAGTCCTGAATGTTAGCTGGAGGCTAGTGTCTCCCCATGCTTTTATCCACATCAAAACAGTCAGCCACTGGCAATTTAAATACAAAAGTTGACTTCCTTTCTTACGGATATTTCCAGAGCACAATGGCATCTAGTATCTCTAGTTGTGTGGGAAAAAAATCCACATGGCTTATTTAATGCGAATGGCTGTGGCAGAAACATTTTTGTCAAATGTTTATATTGCAAATATTGCTTTTTCTCTTCTTTTGGGGTCATTTTCTAAATTAGTAAAGATCCTGGCTTTGAAATATGATAATTGTCACTTACAAAACATGTATTTTTTCCTAAATATTAGGTTCAGGTTCACAAAAATGCCATGTGAATTATAGCACTCTCATTGCGGTAGGTCTTTCTCCCTATCTGTCCATGTGTATATTTATGTATATATTCTATATAATTTTATATATATATATATATATATATATATACACTTATTACTTTTTTATTGTAACTGTATGAAAAATATATGCTTTTGCTTGGCAATATTGTTGTACAACTGTCATGCCAATAAAGGTATATGTATGTGTGTATATATATATATATATATATATATATATATATATATATATATATATATATATATATATATATATATATATATATATATATATATATATATATATATATATATATACATATACATATATATATATATATATATATATATATATATATATAAATATAATGGTATTGACGCCAGTGAGCATCATTCATTACCTTCTTATACCATATATCAGAAGGTAATGATGCTCACTGGCGTCAACTACCATTAGAAGCTACTTGTCTGGTTGTTTCAAAGCAATTCGTTCATGGTGCTGATGCCTTTATAAGATAAATAAATTCAGCTCTGAAGCTTTTGAGGAAAATAAACACGTCTTTGCCTGCGGAGCCTCTCAGCTGTCGTTTGATAGCCGTGCTTCGTTCTTTCGGAGCTTACCTTTACACAAGCAGGAACGGGCTTTGGTCGTTTATGTTTAGGGGCTGTGTGATGGCAGATTTCTGGACAGCGCATGGTCATCTCCCCAGTTTATTTATCCAAGGCCTCTAGACCTCGGCCCAGACCTCCCTCAGTTTGTTAGGCTTAAAGGGGCCCCCTACCGCATGGAGCAATTCCTCAGATTCCACATTAGCTCCCATTCCCAGCTGTCCTTACCCTCATCAAATTAAACAATTTCGAGAAATGCGCTCAGTGTTGCCATAGTATACACGCATACATGCCCTTGTGCTTTCCCTTATGTCAATAGTTCTTTATACTAAAAAAATCTGTCAAAGTACAACCGTATTAAAGTAAATAATCATTAAATGACAGTTTGGGACAGATTGCTCATACGGTGATTATAGTTTGCACAAAAGCAAGGGCACTTGAACTCTTCTTATCAACTTCTGTATAACACATTTGAATATGACACACTCTGTGTGTCTATGTTGAGTTTGCATATACTTTGTCTGTAATGTTCTTTTTTTGCTGACAAAAAATGAATAGAATTACTGTTGTTGCATCAGTGTGCTTAGGTTCACCAAATCTGTGCATTGCTGTACAATTGAATTAATTGAATGAATGATCCATTAATAATTGAACCAATCATCTCAAACAATCTTGTTTATCACTATGAGTAGCCTTGGAATGGACTTGACACTGCCATTATGCAATATCTAAAAACCACTGTCCTAGACCTTAGATCATGTACTAATGGTAGATATAAAGAATGACAAGTTTAACTGCTGTCCTAAATAGTCAAAGTGGTAACAATGTGCATTGTTTGTTGTCGTTTTTTTTTTTTTTGACAATTTTGAATTTAATTAAAGAAAAACTCTTGAACAGAAATATCAAAAATTTTGACAAGTTAAATGTTAACTTAAATATAGCCAAGTCCTGAGTGTATCATATAGCACACAAGGAAAATGTGCATTTCTTTTGAAATTGATTGCTTTGTTTGCTAAGCTCAGCAAACAAAGCAAAAGCAAAAGATACATTTACTACAAGTGAGTAATTTTTTTTATTCAAGCCATTTTGTTACTCATCAAAATCCCAGAATCAGTGCATTTGTTCATCTTTATTATTGTGTATTTATTGTTGCAATTTTATTATAAATAATAGGCCTACTATTGTATTAACTTGTTCCTATTATTTTATTGGTTTTCTGAAAGTAGCCTATTATGTATGAGGCCAGAGCAGATTAATTTGTAAAGTCTCCCTCTGCATCCGACTGTCAGTATAAAAGAAATGTGTGGCTGTAGTATCAATAGATGGCCTGTGTGATAGCGTGTTAAAATACGAGCTGAGGCTATTGGGAATGTGCAGAGCGGAGCAGCAGTGCAGTGAAAGAGCTCCTCTAGCACTTCCCCCTCCCGGCGCTGATGTGAGGGGCTGCCTGCCTGGGTGGTCTCCCTCTCTCGCCACTTTGGTGAGCTGTTGCTTAGCAGCTAATAATAGGAGATGTTTGCAAAGTAATTTGCCTCTTCCTCGGCCAATGAGAACCAGAGCACTTTTCCATCAAACCACCCTTTTCAGGCTTTGCAAAGGGGCTACCTCTCCAAGTGTTACTGCAACAGGATCAGAGGTAGACTGGCGGAATCCGCTCGCGACTTTCTTCTGCTTTAAAACGAGTTACGCGCTATAGCTGGACGAATGAAGACCGAAGGATCTATACGGATTCGAGCACATAATGTTGGGATGGAGTTGGAAGACTTTGGCTCAAGGAAAGACTAGAGAATATTTCTTAAAGCTGAACCCGGTGGATGCGCGTGTCGCGAATCTTGGATTATTACTATTATCGTCTCTGCCTAAAGCACCGCGTTTGTCTTTAACTTCTTTCTGCGCTTTTTCTGCCTCCCGTTTGGACTATGGCCTCGGATCCCAGAGACCCGGGACCGGCCGGTGGTGTTTTAGGAGATTTACCCCCAAGTTACACACGCTCTCCGCCGCCTGTGAACTCAGACCTCATCCGAAGACCCAGTTACTGCCACGCCGCTTTTGCGTTAAAACAGATTTCTAAGGTGACAAACGCTTTTCCGTTGGAATATATACACAAATAGGCACTACGGTGTTGTTGTTGTTCGTATTCATATTTCAGGGAGCCAGGGAACTGTTAATTGCGTTCTTTAGCGTAGTTTTGGAAGTGTTGAAGGGAATTTACTTCTCTTTTTAGGCTAGTGAGAAGGGAATTATCAAAAGGCAACATTTACATCTCAAAGATAATTATGTGGAAATCGTTTTAGAGGGCGAGTAAACGACTCTAAATATGAAAGTATGAGTGCGGACAGCGACTTCTATGAATGAGAGCCGAGTCTCCATTCATTTAGCTCGTCAGTCCGCGCGTTTTGAGTATTTTTCACGTTTAACACTTCTCTAAGCTGCCTCAGAGTTCAGCCCGGTTGGTCTAGATACAATATAGCGTGTTTGTTTGACAATGCGCGCGTCCTGCTGAGGAATTCACTGATTAAGTTTGATCT
Source organism: Tiaroga cobitis (assembly GCA_030578255.1). Taxonomy (NCBI): domain Eukaryota; kingdom Metazoa; phylum Chordata; class Actinopteri; order Cypriniformes; family Leuciscidae; genus Tiaroga; species Tiaroga cobitis. The sequence goes on along the minus strand of CM060592.1, from coordinate 37,558,059 downwards.
GACAAAGCATCAGTGAAGCGCATGAACGCTTTGCTATGTGTCAAAACTCCCATGAGTGAAACCAAAACATGTCCAGTTATACTGCAGATAGGACTGCCAGTTACAGGACACTTGTGAGGTTGTTGCAAAGTCTGGATACTTGAATTAAATTTCTGATATTTTTAAATGTAATATTAAATGTTTGATTATTTAATAGCCAGCTAGAAAATGCTAAATCACTGTCTTTGTCACACGCTGCTGTGTTATAACAGAAGAACCAAGTATTTTGAAATAGTTATACTTTATTGAAACACATGTTTGACAGCTTTTATTTGAGGTTACATGATTCTATATGTTTTACCATTCCACTCTTTAAGGCTAAAGCTTTTATATAGCTGTTATGTTGTATGATATATTGTTAAGTATTATAAAGTTCGCCATCTTTCTTAACAAAAAGATGTGCACTGAATCCAGACCAGATGAGAAACCCGAGGCCTGTAATACACTTAAACAATTTAAACCCACTAAACTTGAAAACAACAAGTTCTTTGAACATTTAAATTTAATTGTGACAAATAAAATTGAAAAATTGAAAAATTACAGAAATTATTGCAAGAATAAGTTAGATAGAAACAAATATATAACAAAATGACAAACATTTTTACAGGCCTATGAACTTCTCCAACTCATGCCAGTTGCCATTGTCTATTGTCATATAGGAACACACATGAAATTGTTGAGATTTTAGTGTTTACTACAGGTTAGGGTGGATTAATGAGAAAACAGTTCTGATATTGTCACGCTGGTGTTCAAAACTGAATTTTGAAGTAATTCGCTTATTGTTTTCAGTTGGTTTGCTTTGTGTTTGTTGTCAAACATCTTTTAGATTGTCTGCTGGACAACAAATAGACAGTGTCTCGTTTAAAAATGTCTTACAAGAAGAAAAAAACCCTCTCTTCTAAATATTGATTTGTGCGTTGTCAGGACAGTTCACTATCCTGGCAGGGCACCGTGTGTTACAACCGATCTAAAATAGCATCACTGTACATGTGAATAAGTGTTCCTCTCTTGTGTCTCAGGGGAAAGCTGTGGGACAGAAAGCACCACTGTGGATTCGGGCGAGGTTCCAGGCTTTTCTCTTTTCTCTGGGCTGTCACATCCAGCGACACTGTGGAAAAGTCCTTTTCATTGGACTGCTTGTGTTCGGAGCCCTGTCTGTTGGTTTGCGGGTCGCTGCCATTGAAACGGACATTGAGAAACTATGGGTGGAAGGTGAGTCCAAGCATTCATGTTTCGCTATGTGGGTGGGTTTTTGGGGCTGATCGGTCTGGAGATCTGCAGGATCAAGTTATTTGTGAGCTGTATGCTGTGACTTTTCACTTTGCAAAGTACCTGACAGTGTTTTACATAGTCCTTTTTAATGCAACTTAATTTTAGATCTCTCTCCCAAATAATTTGACTGTCTTTTCTTAGCTTAACTGATTGAAAATGTGATTGTTGTGCTGTTGTCAGGCGATATAGACCTAGACCTTGTGTGGGCTTCTGAAATGAAGTCTCGGGATCTTTGAGCGGACATAGACTGTGGGCCTCTGGAATTCCATATCTTCTGTCACGCACACGTAGCATTCTTTTTCCTAGTGCATGCAAGCCTTCTCTTGTTCTCTCCCCATCAGCCTATATTGTTTGCGGTGGGAGCTGTGCTTGATGTTTTTCTTTTTCTCCCCTTTCCCGTTTGACGTCCTTTCCATGCACCTCACTTATCTGTGCATTTTCAGGCAGCTTTATTTGGTTTTCACACTGCCAAATTCCTTCTAAGCCCCCTAGGCTTTCGCCACACTGCTGATCCCCTGCACAGATGGGCTGTGTGTGAATCGTTAGCCATCTTTGAGGTGCTGACCCTCCCCCTCATGCTTGCTGTGTGGTCCTTCACTATTCTTGGATTCCATCCAACAATAAAGGCACCCCCCTTTACCAAAAAAAGTGAATACAGCTGAAGTTTACCCACCTGTTTCACACTCACACACACAACATGCACATGCACAAGGGTCGTTATTTTGTACTTTTGTAGTTTTACTTGAAAATAAAACATGTTCATGTTCATGCTCAGCATTGGTTTATTTTAAAATAAATGGTGGTACCTTATATATAATAATGATTTTTTTTGGTTTTGTCTTTTACAATATCATAGTCAGAAAATATGGCTTTCAGCAAGTAAGAAGGAAAAAAGTTTATAATTACTTAAATATTCAGAACTGTAAATGTCGCGATATATGAAGTAATGCTGTCCGGTGGGAATGTTAGATGGAGTTTAAAGCAAAGGGAGTTGTCAGATGTTGGCAGTGAAATTTGTGTTTTAATGTAAAGCAGGCATAAAGCATGGGGCTCCTGGAGTGAAACGCCAAAGTGCTGAAAAGGAACGCTGTGCCTTTAAGAGGCAGTGCCTGTGTTTCTAAAGTTTCTGCCTGTGTTGTTTCCCCCAATAGCCCATTGACAAAGCTGCTCTGGGCTGAATGGGGAGTAAGTGGTATGGTAACAAGGAGAGGTTAGTTCTCACACACAGGGACACGCATTCACTTCTGCACACATACACATAAAAAGTCACAGGGACAAACAAAAGAGTTTTATAATAGGTCTTGTGATTTGGAATTGAATTTAGAAAGGTCTCTGGTGCTGTTAGTGATTGCTAAATAGTTGCATATATTAAGGGGACTTTCCAGTGACCTGCCAAGCCTAAACCTTTTATCATAAAATTAATATGGCAAAGGCATTGCTCCATTTCAAAGATTAAGGATAGATCGGTTACAGTTTAAATGTTAAAACCTTTTTGTCACAAAAATTTGAATCTGTTGTTTTTGGGGGAGCTATAAAGAATAGTAAAGCAGCCAGGGCCTGTGGATCTCACACTTGCCCAGCTGTGCATTTTGGAGAATATGGCTCCTCATTACTTACCCCTGAGGCGGTGACTGTCCCTCTTTCACCTCTGCTCTAGCCCCCACCCAAATGACACACATGCCACCAAGTGTCCATGTCCTCAGGGACCACCCGTAATTGCTTCCGCCTTCCGTCAAATGATGTGCAAAAAGCAGCAACCTTGTGTTTAGATGTCTTATAAAAATGAACCCACAGTTTAGGAATCAGGTTTAGACAGCCTGTGATTAATACTGTGTTTTGTCCATAAAAAAATTAGCCATTGAAGTCAGAATGTAGATATATCTATCCAACCTGGCCTAAAATACATCAGAGTGTTTATATCTGACTATGAAAGTTGAATGGTAATTAATTTCTGTTTGTTTTTTTGTACGTACAATGAAAGACAGTTGAGACATTCTTCAGAATATCTTATTTTGTGTCCCAGTTAAAAATGCAAGACATAAAGCTTTTTGGGTGAGGTATCCTTTTAAATCATTGGATAATTCTTGGGAAAGTGTGATTTCGTTTGCCGTGTGAGGCGTGAGAAAGAGGTGATAAAATGAAATGTAGGGTGACGGTTTGGGGGCTGGTGAGAGAAGAAACATTCTAGAATCTACAGCCTAAATTACTCATGTTTTCTTCTTATGTGCAGTGTCGGATTGCAGAGGGGAATTTGTTTGGAGAATTAAGAGAGGGAGAGGAAGAATTGAGAAAGTTGTGTTTTCATTGGTGCTGAAGTTATTTCATTTGGTTTCTGACACCAAACTGAGTTGTAGTACCACATCTTCTTTTAATTGTGCGGGTTTTTAATATTTGATTGAGTTTTTTAGAGCGAATGATGAGGAAAGCTTTGGCAGTGTCAAGTTGCCTATCGGTGTGAGGCTAAAAAAAGCAGACTTTGATATGTGATTATATGCTTGAGTAATGCTGGCCATAAGGATTGTTGGCATTTAACGGTCATTGCAAAAATGTGTGTCGGGCTAAACAAACGAGAAACTTTTTCAAACAGACGGACATGTTTATGTACTCGTATACAGTCGTAACTTAATTTTTCTCATCCGTTTTGACACTATTTCGGTGTTCCTGACAGACGTGTACACACAGACAAGCTGTACAAACATTACTAAAAAGTTAAAAAGTTTACCCTGATATCTGGGTAGCAGGCCTGTTTGAGTTTTATGAAGCCACCAGGCAGTAGAAGAGAGGAATAAAGAACATATGCACATTGCATGAATGACCTTGTCCACATACATGTAGACTGGTGGAACTAGCACAAGCCCAGAATTTATACAGACACATGTGGACAGTTCAGTGTTAAGAGCAGTTATCTAAACAAAAAAGAAATGCGAGGTAAATGCAATAATTCATTAGAAAATACACAGTCTTCCAGTCCCGGTGCCGGATTCAAGAGAAAGAAAGCTCTATGAAGCATTATTGGAGGTGAATGGCAAGCCACAGTACCCCAGCTACATAAATAAACTCTTAACTGCTGAGACTTAGACCTCACCAGTAGAAAGTACAAACAAGGCCAGAGTCAACCTGGGTCAGTTGAAAATGTTTACTTCAACCCCCCACTCCACACAGGCCAGCCATCCAGCCCCCATTACTCAAGAACAGCCATAAGAACTGAATGCATCCCTTCTCAGAGTTTAGCAACTTTCTACCCTAAATCAGTGCGTTGCCAATTAAGGCTACGCTTACTCTGCCAGAGTTTTCATTCTCTCAACCTAATCAGTTTGTTTGGCATTGCATTTGTTTTTTAACCATTGGGTAGTTAAGAGCATGATGCAGTTCCAAAGGTTGTCAGTGCAGCAACGGAACACGTTTCATATCTAGAATAGAGAGGCAAATCGAGGTCTAGCTCCATGGCAGAAGTGCTAGGGTACACCTTTTAGTTTATATTCTTAAGCTAATGTTACTAGAACAACGCCAGCGGAGGCAGGAGGAGTCCAGACCCCCAAGAAGATGCCCCTCTTGCTGCCTGATTCAGACAGTATTTCTTACATTCAGTCCAGCGAGGGTCATTCTCTTTGATCCATGCTGGAAAAAAAAGAAACTGGTCACTTTTTGGGGAAAAAAGTCTCCTTTTTGTCCTCCTTAACACTTTGTCCTTTTGGTTAGGGTAAAAAAAACAACATTTTCTTGGTACGTGGTGGAAAAGAAATGGTTTCTGGGCTCAATAAATTCATTTCCAGTTTGAATGAAACCAGCAACGTGGAAAATTTTTGCCTTTCACCGTGGGATGAATGTATGTTTCAACCACACATTAAGCTGCATTAGCAGCCAGTGGAGTGCCTAATGTGGGTATTTTTCACAGCAGCCAACACTAGGGCTGATTAGCATAATTAGTACAGGGAAGGCTATACATATGGAAATAGCCAGGACCTAAATGCCAGAACTGGTGGAAATTTATGTCAATGCTGACAGAAGTATCAGGTCTGAATAGGTGTTAGCTCAAGCATAGTTTTAGTATTTTTGATTTGTTTTTAATATTTTTACCTGAGTTACAGTGCATGATGTGTATTAGTTTTATCATCAAGGCCAAAAAGTTCTGTCAGAGAGATGCACAGGAGGACATTCATGTGTGCTTATGCATTTCACACAAATAGACAAGCTATGAAGCCAGCTCTTCCTCCCTCTCTTTAGCATTGTTTTATCTGCTGGGAAAAAACAAGGTCCAGCTGCTTTTGTAGTTTGTTTCTCTCTTAATTTTTGTTCTTGTTTGTTGGAAAACAACTGAACGTGACTGAAAATTAGGTTGACAAAGAACTGCATTGAGTCTCTTGGTGGCCTTGAGTTAGAGCTCATAGAGGCAGAGGTGGATCAGTCTCCATCTGCCACTGTATTGGGGCGAAATGGGGTGGTTCTCTCAGTCATGGTCAAGCTATTGAGACTCCTTGTGATTAAGAGTAGCAGTGAAGCTGAAATGTTTAAAAAGATTTGCACTTGAGCCAAATCTATCCTTCTTATCTGTATAATGTGTCTGGAAAGAAGAGGAAGAAAAAATCAAACAAAGAGCTTGGAATGGACATTATGGGGGCTTGACGGGACCAAGGCGAAAGAACTGGACCGGCTTGTTTTGTTCTTGGTGGTTTCATATACTAATGTGTGTGGAAGAAAAGGGGAAAACAGAAAGGGAGAATGAATGTGTGTATGAGAGAGTGTGTGCGTGGGCACGCACTGGCACCCGACTGTGTATCTGTGCTCTTGGATTTACTTGGGTGGTAAAAACAGGTAAAAATGTCTCTTTCAGCACTCTTCCTTGTGGGACTTCCTCCAGAACAGCGTGAGTCCTTTCAGAAGCCTCTTAATCCCTCTAATCTGGCCCACAACACTTTGAAGGTGGCCTGTCCTAATGGAGAAAGCACTGGGTTTCAGACCTTGTTGCTTATTGGTACTGCACCATATTCAAATGCTCAAATCTTGACAGTAAAGGCATATTTTTTGCGTAATCTTTCAGTTAATTTTAACATGATCGTTGTTGTAACCAAGTGATTTTTGTTCTTAACCTTTTTTAGTCAAACCACATTTTCTTGCTCCCCTTCATGCATCAATATGGTAACCATAACTTTATTTTAGGTCAATGTAAGCATTCAGTTGTGGGTGATATGTTGCAGAGCATTGGTTAGGCCGTGCCAGGGTGGACATGAGTGAGATTGGAGCGGACAGGGTCCACTGGCAGGGTGACACCGGGGAGCAAGTGGCTTCTTCTCCATAGTTAATTACATGTCACTTTCCATACTGCCCACTGGGAGGGAACCCCCTCACACCAGCTCATTTAGCTGGTTTGCTCCTGGGTGGGACCTTGAGACAAGCTAGCTGAAGCTTGCTACCATTGTGTCCCAGCCAGTTAGGGTAGACTGTAGATTAGCTTCACCTTTTTATTTGCTAGATAGTATTTACAGGATCCGCTGTACAACTATCTAATCTGTGAGACATTGAGGCTGGTTTCCTTTTTGGCTATGTTGGGGAACATTGGTCGGACCCTCCTCATGGATAATTGGCCTGTGATGGTGATGTCACCCCCAAGGCTGTGAAAAATGAAAGTAACAAAGAAAGGAGGGGCTCTGCTTGGGAGACAGTAAGGTCTGCATGGGAGTATTGCTGCATTGATATCACACAACACCTTTATGCTGGCCTCACTTTGGTGTCTATTGACTTTTTATTTTATTTTCATAACCATGGACTTCTCTACCCTGTTTCAGCCCCAGTAACTCAAAGCAAAGATGCTTTACAATCCCCCTAGGCGTCTGTATTTGACAGTTCTAGCTGTTTGAATCTCAAATGTACCCAGATCACTCTTCTGCATCACAGTTCTTTTTTCCACCCTCCTGTGTTGTGTTTCTGGCTGTGAAAGTATTTGCGTGCCTGTCTCTTTAAGTGTACAGCAGCAGTGAGCCGAGAGAACAGAGCAAAGCTCCCATCTGGAGGGTGGCTGAGTGGAGCGGTGACTGAGCGGCGGGGCCCACTCAGGCCTCTAGCTGGGTGGTCCAGATGGGAGGAACCAGACACAAATAGCTATAATTTACTTCAGGAGCCCCTGTAATTACAGGCCCAAGGATTGGAGCTCAATTCCTTCAGATGCCTGAATGCATTAAATATGAACATGCTGTCCGTATAACGACACAAATGCGTGTTTGCGTTTTGCCAATGGATACAGCCTTCAGATTTAGGCCGCCACATTTTTTGAAGTAATGTGTTTATGTAACCTGCATGTCAGATAGCTGCATGAATGGAACCAGGAGGTTGAATGTTTGCATTTGTAAAGTTGTAAGCTCCAGGGCAAACCACATGGAATTTATATTTGTGGTGCAATTTCTTTTGTTTCTGTTCAGCTCTAAGCCACTTACAAAGCTGTGGGCTACCCTGACAACAACAGTACTACTCTCTTTCTCTCTTTCTGTTTTCTTCTGTTTCTCTATGTCTCTTTCTCTTTCACTCCCTCTCTCAATTAACTAAAGGCAAGCAGCGAGATGTGCCGAGGAGAAAAAGTGGCTCGGTGGGCTCAGCCAGCCACTGCAGGCTTGTCATCATATATTGGGAAGTGGAGGGGCAGACGGGCAGGCTCTGATCTGGGCCGGTGTGTTTCATGTGCATTTGGCATGGCCGCAGATACCCCGCGTCCTCTTTTTATCACTGCCTCCGTTAATTAGGAGGCTGGACTCGGGAGTTTCCTCTGCACTCTTTGATGCTTTTCGTTCCGACTCAACATACCACATGAACAGCATTTCTGCTTGTACTCTTCTGCCTTGTTCCCTCCTTCAATTTACTGCTCAAATCTTGGATGTGACATGTAGATCAAGAAAGACCTAAAGTCTTGAGGGACCTTCCAATCAGAAACCACAGTCTGTGCTAAGTAGTGTAGAGTTAGCCATTAATTAAACCTTGTGTGAAATTGTGGACCATGTCATAAGGAGTACTTCCACTCTTTAGTGTGCTAGAGACATAAATGTGATCCACATATCTGTTGTCTGGGGTTAGTTGGAGAGTACACAGGGGAATGAGAACTAGCGTGTTTAATCTCAGTTTAATTTGGGTTTAATTATGACATTAACCTCTCACTGAAGATCATGGTTGTTTCTTTGTTGAAACAATTGTTGCAGTGTGACCATTAACCGAGAACTATATTGTTCCTCTGGCTTGTTTTTATCCACAGTCAAAAGGAATAAAAACATACTGACTGCTAAGGTCCTTTCTGAATGTTTGAAAATAAACCATGTCTGTCTATTTCAGCTGGCAGTCGGGTAAGCAAGGAGCTACGCTACACAAAAGAGAAGCAGGGAGAGGAGTCAGTGTTCACCTCACAGATGCTCATACAGACACCCAAACAAGAGGGAACCAATATTCTTACCCAGGAGGCTTTGCTGCTCCACCTGGAGGCTGCTTTGTCAGCCAGCAAAGTTCAAGTGTCTCTTTATGGAAAGTGAGTGCAACCCCCAGAAGGATTACAGGGAATTCCAAACACTTACAAACATGAGGGCCTGTCTCTTAATATGTGATTGTATGATTTCTTCCCACAGATCCTGGGATCTTAATAAAATTTGCTTCAAATCTGGAGTCCCAATTATTGAAAATGTCATGATTGAGAGGGTAAGCATGTATTTTATGTGTTATTTGACTTTCTTCCAAACCATTTTCTTATTTCTTTTTGCTTAGTACTTCATACAGCTATTATAGGGCTCATTTAAATTAACTTGCCATTTTTTCTGTGCCATGAAATCTGCCTTACCAAAGATGATATGCTATTTCTCCCAGATGATTGACAAACTTTTCCCCTGTATGATCGTGACTCCTTTGGACTGCTTTTGGGAAGGCTCCAAGTTGCAGGGAGGCTCCGCCTACTTACCGTAAGCATTCTGCTTATTCTAAATTAATATATAATGACATCTCTAATTAAGTCATACACAGCTTGACCAGACTATTATTAATATATAAGCTCAAGAGATCAGAAGTAACTATAGAACAGGACTGTGCCTGAACTGTAGCTCTGAAGCACGCACACGCTCCTATAACAATTGGGCTTTACCTTCCACCAAAACGGCGCTGGGTGTGACAAACTCTAACATCAAGCCCCTAGCAAAAGCTCTATTTAGTCTGTTGATAAGCTGAAGCCTGGTTCCGTCGTCGCTGGGGCTTGAGTTGTCATCAGTGTGGTGAGGGGGCTTTACAGGACAATCTCTGATCCTGCACCCCTGTCCCACCACCCAATCCCCCAGCCTGAAGAAGCCCTTATGGAAAGAGAGAGAGAGAGAGAGAGAGAGAGAGAGAGAGAGAGAGAGAGAGAGAGAGAGAGAGAGAGAGAGAGAGAGAGAGAGAGAGAGATGACTGCTACTGGGTGGGTAGGAGGGAAGGGTGGGGGGTTTTCAGGGGAGCTTTTGGGTCAGACAATGGTAAGCATTCTTTCAGTTTACGAGTGAGTGTCCATCAGTGAGGGGGCCCTGGAGGGGGCCCGGCTTTGTCAGCACTGGGTAACACTGTGCATTCTCATGGTAATCGCCCAGGCTTGGATCTGTAAGTTGTCCAACAAATAAAATGGGCATTATTCAAGTCGTGGGCCCAGAGAGAAAAAAGAGGGTCGGAAAAGTGGGAGAAATTAACTGTGGACATTAGACATTGTAGGTTACACTTCCACCCAAAATACCTCCTTAATATTTTGTTGAAGGAAAATTGATCAATTGTATTCTATAACAAATAAAATGGGCATTATTCAAGTCGTAGGCCCAGAGAGAAAAAAGAGGGACGGAAAAGTGGGAGAAATTAACTGTGGACATTAGACATTGTAGTTTACACTTCAACACAAAATACCTCCTTAATATTATGTTGAAGGAAAATGTATAAATTGCATTCTATGCTGCCACCCTTCCCCCCTTAAATTGTATTCTAAATTCATGCTGGACAAAATAAATTGGCTATTTTCAATTGGTTAAGACAGATTCTATCAATTCTCATAGAGACTTTTTCCTCTTACGGTACTAATACCCCGATTTTCCGAGAAGGATGAGGATGGCCTTTAAAAATATTGTTATTCATTGTCTTTATTTCTCTATTTGGCCATGTACGAAGAGGGCTTGAGTTAGCCACTGAGGCTAATGTCCTCTCAGGCTTCCGCTTCAGTTCAGCTGTTTTTTTTTCTAAAGGAGAGAGAGAGAGAGAGAGAGAGAGAGAGAGAGAGAGAGAGAGAGAGAGAGAGAGAGAGAGAGAGAGAGAGAGAGAGAGAAAGGGAGGGAGAAAAAACTTGAGGGAACAAAGAGCAGCAATCTATGGAAAAACAAAAGGGCCCAGGCCGGTTCACTCAAGCAAAAAATAGTAGATAAAGGAGACTCTCTTTGCAAGCAGGAGCAAAGGCACTTGGTATGTGGGAATGGGAGAGGACCAGCTTTATTTGAAGCTGCTCTTCATGAGTTATTAGAGTGAGATTGGTCCTGGAGTTAGGACACTATTCACTTTTATTCTTCTTTACCTACAAATACCCATCTTAGTGAAAGGCCCCTCTCTCACTCAGGGGGTATCACTCTGGGGTCTGAGGCATTTTCGTAGCTACATAGGTGTTGACTGGGAGTGTTGTTTCTTTTTCTTGTGATGTATAATAGTTTTAATTTTCTAGTTTTAATAAAAGGCCATGATAATGTAATATTGTTACAATTTTGCAATCTTCTTGTTAATAGAGTTTCCCAGAAGAACCACCCCTACTGAAGACTTCCCTTGTAACAAATTAGAACGTTAAAAGAGTCTAACTGTAACTTAACTACACCTAGAGAATTAGTTCTTGGCACGTCAATAGACAACAGTCCACTCTCTCAATACCCACCGACTGAGAGAAGATAGATTAAAAACTGCAGACTGAGGGGTTGAGAACACTGAGCTCAAAGCAGCATTCAAGATAGTCTGCACAGCCCTTCCCAGCATTCTCACTGCCAGCCTTCATCCTTATCAAGATGTTTTAGAGGCAGAGGTAATCGTTATGACTCGATGCACAAAGTTAAGAGACAGCAGCCTGTAGACCGCCAGCACATTATGCCCCTCCATGTAACAGGATAATAAACGCTACTTTATGCGGCATCTGTAGTCCACCACCACCAGGGAGGGACTGGTGCCGGCAGGCTTGGAGAAGCAGCAGCAGGGAAGGGGAAAGGGGGATTGCTTGGAAAAAGCATGCTATCTTTTGAAAAAGTTGTAGAATTGATTTAGCCTGCTTAAAATGTGTCTCAATTTTGTTGTCTGTTGTTGTAGGGGCATGCCTGACATTCAGTGGATGAATCTGGACCCCCTCAAGCTAATGGAAGAGTTGAGCCAGTTTACATCTTTAGAGGGCTTTCGAGAGATGCTGGATAAGGCTCAGGTTGGCCATGCCTATATGAACCGCCCATGCTTGGATCCTAACGACACAGACTGCCCTTACAGTGCCCCTAATAAGGACCCATGGCAGGTGGGAACAGTGTTGTAATACAAATGACGATGTCTTAATATGAGTCTGTAGATTTTAAATGTGTGGTCTGTGTTTTATTTAGGTCCCCGACATTGCTTCTGAACTTCAGGGCGGTTGCCATGGTTTTTCCCAGAAGTTCATGCACTGGCAGGAGGAGTTGATCCTGGGTGAAAGAGTAAAGGACTCCCAGAATGCCTTGCAGAGGTGAGAAAGGGGGAAAGAAAGAAGGAGAGTCATGAGGAGGGGGTATGTGGGTGGGCCTCTCTTAGGAGGCCCTGACAAGAGAGAAAGTGAGAGAGAAAATCAGAAAGAGACAGAGGTGGAGAGAGAGGGAGGAATCGTTCTGACTCCTAATAACCTCACACATCCAAGGAATTCCTTACATGAAGAGGGATCAGTTTCCACCTCTGACCCCAGCATAGGAAAGACCAATTAAACATGATGGACAGCCGCATAACCTATGGACGGATCTGAAATGCAGAGTGGAGGAAAATGAAAACACATTGAACAGAAAAAAGAGCATATGATACAAAGTAAACAAACTGTTGGTAAACTAAAATCAAAAGCAAATGTATTTGACACCTGTAATTTAATATCATATGTGTATGTGTATTTTCAATGCAGTTTAATCTGCAGTAAATAAGTCTCTGCAAAGAGCGGGACTTGGCCTTCTGCCCAGCATTTGAGCATTGTTCTAATCTCAGTGGAAGTGTGATTTACAGCAGCCTGAGAGGGACCACACGCATCATTTCAGCCTTTATTATAACATGTCTGCCTATTCACTCACCTTGCTACACAATGGTATTTGCACATGCATATTTGTACGTTCTGATCTCACTCAGTCCTCTGTATTTCCCCCTACAGTGCAGAGGCTCTTCAAACCATGTTCCTCCTCATGAGTCCCAAACAGCTCTATGAGCACTTTAAAGACGATTATGAGATCCATGACATCAATTGGAATGAGGACAAGGCCACTGCCATCTTGGAGTCCTGGCAGAGGAAGTTTGTTGAGGTAATTTCCTATTTCATAACAGATCCCAAAGGGTCACTTTGTGAGGTCTGAATGGTGTCAGTGTCCATGGAGGGTTCCCAGCTGTGTTGGAAAGGTAAAAAGAGTGTAGAAGGTCACAAGTGGTGCTAGAGGGTTGTTTTCCTTAGACCAGAGGATGGCAACGTCTGCCTGAATTCCATCAATCCTCAGCTGCCTAGTAAACGGAGTCTTCCTAGGAGGCCACTGACAAACTCCCAGTTATAGGAACAGGCTGTTTTTGTGATAACTGACACCCAGCATGCTGACTGAAAGAGAGAGAATTAGAGAGAGAGAAGAGCCTTCAATAATGTCTACTGCCTCAGAAAGAGAGCAAGAGAAGGGGAAGTGAAGTCAGGGGAGGTTGGGGGGATAGGGCACTGTAAAAACAAAGTGCAGGGGTATTCCTTTCCCCTTAAGTTTGTCGGCCATTCATGGTGCTGATGGAGTAGCCTGAGAGACCATGTGATCTCCATCTGATCCATCTGACCTCTGCCCTCTGGCATCTGTGCTCATTATTTCTCGCTTGTCAAGCTTCATAGGGTCTCGTGCTATCTTGTTTGTGTGTTATTAGGATAAAATAAGAGGTGGATGAGGGTACGGCCCACAGTAGAATTAATGTTTGTGTGGCTTATCGGAAAAAGTAATTCAATATTTGTTTTGTGTTCTGCAATGTGTGCACAAGTTCGTTAAAAACACAATGCTAGGTTAAGCAACTTTGCTCATGCTGAAATTGATTAAATTGCAGTGAGTCACAAGAGGTATCTTTCATTTGACATACATATGCTCTTTCCAATACAAATACTCAAAATCATGTAGTTGCATTCTCTGGATTGATGTTTAAAATTGTGATTCTTGTTTCTAGGTTGTCCATGGGAGCATTCCTCAGAACTCTTCCTCCAGTGTTTACGCCTTCTCTACCACCACTCTTAATGACATCATGAAGTCTTTTTCTGACGTCAGCGTAATCAGGGTGGCAGGTGGTTATTTGCTCATGGTAAGACATCCATTACTGTGGAAACTCTAGTTAAGGCTAATGGAAATGTGATGAGTGTGTCTCCATATGTGTGGAGCTATTCCTTTACATGTGTCTTTCTATGCACAGCTGGCATACGCATGCGTGACCATGCTCCGCTGGGACTGTGCTAAATCTCAGGGTGCTGTAGGGCTGGCAGGAGTGCTGCTAGTCGCACTATCTGTTGCTGCAGGACTTGGACTGTGCTCTCTGTTGGGGCTGTCCTTCAATGCCGCCACCACACAGGTAAATACACACCAAAACATCTTAAATTCACACTCACCCTCGAGGCTTGGCTGTAATTCAGAGCTTTGCGTTCCTCCACAGGTGCTACCATTCCTGGCCCTGGGCATTGGAGTTGATGACATGTTCTTGCTGGCTCATTCCTTCACCGAGGCCAGATCTAACATCCCATTCAAGGTATCTCATGAACACGCTCTGGATTATGACTTCTAGTGGATGAAAGTGTTGCCTAGACTTTCTGTTGTTGTTGAACATCACAACTCATTCCTTGCCATTTCCCTCCATAGGAGAGAACAGGTGACTGCCTGAGAAGAACTGGCACCAGTGTGGCTCTCACCTCCATCAATAACATGATTGCTTTCTTCATGGCTGCCCTAGTGCCTATTCCTGCTCTCAGGGCCTTCTCACTTCAGGTACGAGTGTGTATTTTGAGTGTGAGTACATGTCATAAAGCATTGCGCCCTGTGATGTCCATTCAGAAAAACTGGCAGGAGTGGTCACCAATGAAATGGGCAATGAAACGTGGCTTTAATAAATGGGCAGTCAAAGTAAATTCAAAGTGAGGACAGCATCTCTTTCTCACATTCTTTCTTTCTATTTTATGGTCAAACCCCCTACATCCAACTAATGTCATAGCCTGTTTTTCAGGTGGGGGGAAATGAGATGGGTGAATATATATCACTATATCACCCAGCCATCAGACTGTGCTTCTCTGATCTCCCCAGGCTAACCCTGGGTGGTCTGTGCTGTAATGATATGGAATGTAATGTCTGTCTGAGGTGGTGGGGGGGTTCTGCTCAGACTCGCTGTGACCTTGGGAGTCCCCTTTCCTTGAATTGTTGACTATTTGTGGAGTGATGGGGGAGGGGGTTGCTGGTTGATTTAGGGTGCATATTTTACTTTCTGGGATTCAATCCGAGGCACTAAAACAGCGAGGGATCCTGAATGCAGAGTTTTTATCAAGTTCAGACAGCAGCTGTGGAGTCGGGTGGCAGCGTAGAACTCATGAACGAAATGACTTGGCCTCTATCCTAAAGTCTCTCTTTCTCTCTCACTCTTTTTTTTCAGGCAGCAATTGTGGTGGTCTTTAACTTTGCCATGGTTCTGCTGATCTTCCCTGCCATTCTGAGCTTGGACCTGCAGAGGCGGGAGGATAAAAGACTGGACATCCTGTGCTGTTTCTACAGGTACCTAAGATGCACTGTCCTCTTACTTAATCTCAGTCAATTTTACAATGCCAAAGCCTGTGGTACTAAGGGGCGGCAGTGGCTCAGTGGTTCATGTAGGTTGTCTACAAACGGGAAGGTTGGTGGTTCAATCCCTGGTTCCACCTGACCAAGTGTCGAAGTGTCCATGAGCAAGACACCTAACACCAGCTGCTCCCGAAGAGTTGGATGGCGCCTTGCATGGCTGACCGCCGTCGGTGTATGAATGGGTGAATGTGAGGCAATATGTAAAGCGCTTTGGTGGCCATTGGGTCTGTGAAAGCGCTATATAAATGCAGTCCATTTACCATTTACTCAAGATGTTTACTGAGATGTTTCTTTTCTCCAGTCCCTGTTCCTCTCGGGTGATCCAGATCCGGCCTCAGGAGTTCTCCGATGCTAACGACAACCACCAGCATGCTCCGGCCACCACCACCTACACTGGCTCAACTATAACCACCAGCACCCATATCACCACCACTGTGCAAGCCTTCACCCAGTGTGATGCAGCTGGCCAACATATTGTCACCATCCTGCCACCAACCTCCCAAATCTCCACCAGTCCTCCATCCATGGTCCTATCCACACCCACTCCCACCTCTGACCCTTATGGCTCCCAGCTGTTCACTACCTCCAGCTCCACCCGAGACCTTCTAGCTCAGGTGGAGGAGCCCAAAGAGGGACGAGAGTGTGTGCCTCTGCCCTTCTTTCGCTGGAATCTGTCAAGCTTTGCACGGGAAAAGTATGCCCCTCTGTTGCTAAAGCCTGAAACTAAGACTGTAGTGGTTGTCGTTTTTGTGGCTCTTCTGAGCCTCAGCCTCTATGGGACCACAATGGTTCATGATGGACTTTACTTGACTGATATTGTCCCCAGGGATACTAAGGAGTATGACTTCATCACTGCCCAGTTTAAATACTTCTCCTTCTATAACATGTACCTGGTTACCATGGATGGCTTTGACTATGCACGTTCTCAAAGACAGCTTCTACAACTTCACAATGCCTTCAACTCTGTAAAATACGTAGTTAAAGACAGCAATCACAGACTTCCCAGAATGTGGCTGCACTACTTCCAAGATTGGCTCAAAGGTAAGCCTTCGTTTCACAATGAGCTCTTTTTCATTAGTGGTGCTTGCTAAGGCTACTGGTTTTACTACTATTTTTCAAAATGTTTAAATCTTAGTCTAAAAATGTTAGACCATAACTTGTCAGTATTGCACTATTGTGTTAGTCATAGATTAGGATGTATCAGCATCTACAAAATATTTGTAAATAAATTTGCATAGATATGGTGAAAGATGCCACAAAGTAGCATTTTCTGTTGTGTTCACTCGTTGTGTGGGAAATGCTCTTATCTCTGAAGGTGATAGAAAGAGTTCAGTGAAAGTTCACTTCTGTCATCGGCTTTTGTGTTCCTCCAACCTGGGCATAGAGAGGATTATGGGAGGGTCAGGGGTTATCTCAGGCTGTTTGTGACCCGTCTGCTCACATTAGTTTGTACTGAGAGCTTAACCGTGAGGTGAATCCACAATAGTTAAAACCCGACAAATTGAAAGGAAGCTATTTATTTGGCTATATATAAGGCTGTGGAAACTGAAGGTAGTTTAAAAACTCTTTATTCTCCCCATTGCTATTTCCTTTTCTTGTGAGGAGATCTCTGTAATTACAGAATGGTTGTGGAAACTGTTTTTAAGCTGTTGCCAGACTTTGTAATTGGGAGAGCACGAAAGGCTTTCTCTGGTTAGTTTATTCAGCCCACACACATTTATTCAGCACCAGGCAGAAAGATGGCTTTTGGTTTATATGCCTGTTTGTGTGTGTGGATTGGCATTAAATCTGACCCAAGTTTTTTGCCCCCTATCTAAGGGAGGAGTGATTTTAACCATCTTCTGCCATAGCTTACTGAGTTGTGAATAGAAAAGTAGGAAGGTTTGAACATCTTTCTCACAGTTGGTCTAATTGTACATGTGCATGATCCATGTAGGTCTTCAAGCTACATTTGATGCTGATTGGGAAGCTGGCAGGATCACCTCTGACAGCTATCGCAATGGCACAGAGGATGGAGCACTGGCCTACAAGCTTCTCATACAAACTGGGTCTAAGAAAGACCCTTTCAACTACAGCCAGGTGTGTGGTCAACTATTGGTACATTCATTTTAAATACTGCTTCAAAACTTTGCCATCTATCCCAAAACTTACATTTACACATTTTGTTTCTTTTAAAGCTTACATCCCGTCGCCTGGTGGATGAGGATGGTCTCATTCCACCAGAGGTTTTTTACATCTACCTGACGGTATGGGTTAGTAATGATCCGCTGGGCTATGCCGCCTCCCAAGCCAACTTTTACCCCCATCCTCGGGAGTGGATCCATGATAAGTACGACACCACTGGGGAGAACCTTCGCAGTAAGTAAACCCAGAAGGTGACATTATACAGGTTGTCATACAGTATTTATGGATGTTTCAGAAGTTTGTGTCTAAGAGCATTACTTCTCTTCTATTTCAGTCCCTGCGGCAGAGCCTCTAGAATTTGCTCAGTTTCCTTTTTACCTAAATGGCCTCAGACAAGCCTCAGACTTCATTGAAGCCATTGAGAGTGTGCGCACAATCTGCGAGGAGTTCATGCGGCAGGGAATCCAGAACTATCCCAATGGCTACCCCTTTTTGTTTTGGGAACAGTACATTGGTCTGCGCCACTGGTTCTTGCTGTCCATCAGCGTAGTGCTTGCCTGTACCTTCCTGGTGTGCGCCATCCTCCTGCTCAACCCTTGGACCGCAGGCATCATTGTAAGTCTCCCTTCCTCTCACCCTAATCCATTTCTAACTCTCTTCTTTTCTAGCATTTTTCTCTACTCTCTTATTTCTCTTGTTTCTCTCTGATCCCCTCAACACAGCTCAATAACTTTGCCACCAGGGCAGTTTTCTGGGGAGGGTCTTTGCGGGTTGTCTAGAGGGTGCTGCTTGCATAGACACATATAAACACACAGTCACACATATACGTACTCTCCCCCTCATCTCTTTTGTCATTCAAATGAGGGCAGCAAGACTTTCTAAAGAAGAAATGCAAAGCTCTCCTGAAGGCTTTTACCTCCAACTGCCTTTGTCCAGAAATTTGGGGACAGGACGGATCTGCCTAGTCACGACCTTGGCCTGCTAAACCCATCCATCAGGGACTGGATGTAGTGGATGTAGTGGGGGTAGTGGGTGGGTGGGTTAGTTTAGGGGCTAGGAGGTGTTTCACACAGGCTGGCGGGTTCCTCAGATTAGGGATGGCGAAAACTAAATATTTTCTTGACCGCCCACCGAGCCTGATTAGCCGGTTGAAACCGGTTAACCGATTAGTTTAAAATATGCTACGCTATTTGAAATAACAGTCATTTCGAGCCGCGCCTGCAATTTCGCAACTCTGTCGTATCTCTCTGCCGCTCTGCCTCCTGCTCACACACACACTATAATAGTCTGAGCGCTGTTTGTCACATTTCATACCAGCTTGCATAGATGACACGGTAGGTTGGCTTTGGCTACCTTTCTCACCCGAAGAGGCTTGCGAGTGTCGCGTTTTCAGGTGATACATCATAGATGATGTGCTACTACTGTATTTAAGCACTCTATCTCACAGGTTGCAACTTACATCTGTGTCATTCTTTTTGGTGAAATGGTCCCACACACTACTTTTCTTTGCACGCTTCATCCTGTCGTCTGCCCTGGCTCTAACCTCGAGTGTTTTAGCCTGTAGCCTGTACTTTTTGCAAACCTTGTGAGCGCGCGAACCCAAACGCTGTGACCTCGCGCCAAATGTTTTTATTGTTTTTTTAAGTACAAACAGGTGAGTTGTGAAAAATTGAGTGTGAGGCATTTGTTCACTTCACACAAAAATATCTTGGAATGAGATACTAACTGTAGTAGCGTTTAGTCCACTGTCTATATTAGCCTAATTTAGAGATCACTTTTTTTTTTAACCGACTACCGACAACTTTGATCGGTTAACTTTGATACGGTCAACCATCGGTCAAACGGTCATCGGTTAACATCCCTACCTCAGATCAACATGAAGAATCAAGGAAACTAGAAGCAGCCATTGGCTTTGGTTGACATGTATTTCTGGCTTAGCTGTAATATGTCAAACTCATTTGAGTGTAAATGCATATTGCATTTATTTAAATTATAAAGCAAACTGTTTAGTGAACTTTTTTCTTTTCTTTTTTACTCAAAATTGCTTCTGTCATCTTCAGTTTCACAGCCTATATGGAGCCACAGTAAAATGGATTTTACCATCTCCAATTAAAGCATGACTAAATTGGGACCCCTTTAAAAAACAGTTTCTCATGAGTAAGAAAACACTAAGAACTACACTGCACCAGGAACGCAAGAGCAGAATGGTCCTTATGCTCTTCTATCATATAGTGTCACTAATTTCCGTACTCCTGAAAATTATAAGACATGGGGAATGGACATGACATGGCCATTAGATAATCTGATACTTGGGGCAGATGACAGTGAAATGTAGAGGATATTGGCCCAGTGATTCATTTCTGCATTGTGATTCATGTAGAGCTATTTCAATTCACATAGTTTCTTGTGATGTAGCTGCTAACGTGCTAGTCTTTTTTTTTTTTTTTTTTTTTGCTCCCAGGTTTTTATTTTGGCCATGATGACAGTGGAACTTTTTGGCATCATGGGCCTAATTGGTATCAAGCTGAGTGCCATTCCTGTGGTCATCCTTATAGCCTCCGTTGGTATTGGAGTGGAGTTTACTGTACACATTGCGCTGGTAAGATCATCTTGCACAGTAATTCATCAGTATTTGCTCTATTCGATTTCAATAGCAGAAATACATTTTCATTCTCTCTATTTTCTCACTGTTGTAGGGTTTCCTGACTGCCATTGGGGACAGGAACACTCGTTCAGCCGTGGCTATGGAGCATATGTTCGCTCCTGTGATTGACGGCGCCATCTCCACTCTTCTGGGAGTGCTCATGCTTGCTGGCTCAGAGTTTGACTTCATTATGAGGTGAGTGATTGACACTTCTCCAGGCAGGTCTCTGAGGTTGGCCCATATGCTGCCTTTTAAAATGGTGGCAGGCCTTAGTCAGGGAGACAGTTGTCCATGTGGCTCTAGGGTACAGGTGGTAACGTTTGCCTCCCCATCACCTGGTGTTGTCAGTCTCTAACTGCCCTTAGACCACCACAGCACTCTTACAAACATCCTTGAGCTTCTTGAATGCACAACAAATGGAGGAAACATCAATGGAGTGCAGCAGCTGCTTGTAAACATGTAAATATACAACCTACTGTCCGGTGACTCAACATGCACACAATTGCACCCTGAATGCGGGGAGGAGGTCAACTCTCCAATTTGGTTGTGAACTCCCTCTAGCCATTGCATTTGGGCAGTTTTTCCGCCTGGTTTAATGCCTGATTCACAGGAAGAAAAAAATGCCAAATAGTCTTTTTTTTTCAACTGGATTTGGGCTCTGCTGAAAGCAAACCACAACCTTGAGAACCGCCAAAAACAGACCCATGACACAAAATTTACTTTGTTGGAGGACCCCCCACAAAATAGCTGCATGTTTAAAATGTAAAATATGCCTCTTGATCATTTGTTTTCAAGCACCCACTTTTTGCACCAAAGAGTAACTTGGATATGAGGACGAAGTTTAGGTCTCCTGGTAACTGCAGGAGGGTGTTAGAGCAGATTGTTTTAGGACAGTGCTAAAGCTGGAGGAAAGATTGGGGGTTGGGGATTGGAGCAAACCATTTGGTGCAAGCGGTGTGCCAGCACTGGGGCATTCACAGTGGGAGGTCCTGTTTAGGTCCTGTTTAGATGTAGAGAAAGAGAGGTCTGGCCCTCTAGGTGGGGAGTAGCATAAATACATTGCTGTAAACATCTCCTGGCTATGGGACACTGAATAAACAGGAGAACAAGCTCAGCGGCCCCTCTTAGAACGAGCCACCCTTTCCAACCCCTGACTTGGAATGGAAAAGATTACAGTTTATATAAACAACAGAATTCCTAACACTAGGTCTACTCTGGAGGTCTAACCCAGGCGGGGCCAATGGATGGTTTAGTCTTTTCCCCCATTTTTTTCTTTTTCTTTTTTACTCCTTAAATAAATCATGCTCCACTTTCGGAATGTTGACTTATTAAAATAAACATGCACCCCTTTTCCAATCTTTTCATGTATACAGGACTGTCAGACAGAATGAACGCCTTTAACTAACAAAAGGTGGACATAAGTGCAGCCAGAGATGGTTGGCTGCTTTGTCTGATTTTTTCCATTCTTAAACAGCCTTCATGTTTTCAATGAACATTACAAACTGTGATGAAAGGATGATTGTGCCTTTCTCCTATCAAAGTGTCACCCAAACTATGTGATTCTTCTAACTGTTTTCAGCCATCAACTTAGAGAGAGATGACTGAAAAAGTAAACGGTTCACACTCAAGCTGTCTGATTCATCTATGTTAATGAATCAGACATGAATTGGGAGGAAGGAGTGGAGGGAATGAAAGCAGACTTGCTTGTCTCCATCTGAGAAACCCATAGCATAGCTCAGTCTCTGGTCTAAAAATGGCATATAATTCTGACCAGAGTCTCCGTTAGTGGCGCGTTGTATGCACAGACCCCGACGGGCCACCTTGGAAATTTGGGTTTTAGAGGTCAATTTAAATATTACCTCTCCCTGACTGTGCATAATGACTGAAAATAGGTAATTATAGTCTTTTAAAACCAGAGGTTCTGTGATACAGTACAGGTCTCAATTCCTTAGGGAGCCGTGATAGAGACAAAACCAAAATAGATCCAAAATGGAGGTTCAGTGGTGCGCTGACCATCAGACCTGTAATCTTTTTAACAGGGTTATTTGATTCATTTGTTTGACTGTTCTCAGACAGCCAAAGTAAACACATGGCTTCATTGGAGGAGACGGGTCAGTGGACAGCAGTTTCCACTGTACGTCTGGAATGCTCCAAGCAGATATGCCAAAGATGAACTTTTCCCCCTCTGTCTTTCTTTCTTAAACCCAAGGTTCTTGTAGATGCGACAGAAGCAAAAATGGTCAGAGGGTGGGAGGTTAAAAGAACATTCCAGACTTTTTTTCCAGATTCTGTTCCTCTTTTTCTTACCTCCAGAATTCTGAACCACAGCTAAAACAGCTGAATTGTCTCTTTTTAGTGTAACCATTTAACTGGAGTGCTCTCTAATTTTCTCATGCACTGTCTTTCTTGTGGTGAATCAGAGCCCTCTCTCAATGCTCTGAGCTGGAGCACAGAGGAGCAGACACCCTCACAGCCCTGCAGCTTATTAGTGAGCCCTACATGTTAACACGCAAGCCAGTATACAGTGCAAAACTAATAAGGGTCTTCTCAGCCTTATATCTTTAGCCTCTACTGCTAACATCTAGCACTCACCCAAGAGCTAAAGCCTGGGAAACCTCATTCACCACCCTCTCCCTAGGCCCCTTCGTTCAAACATACGTTTTCAGTCTTAAGCAACTCTGCACCCCTTTACACTGCTCTACCAGACCCGCTAGTGCATGTGCCAACCAGACCTCCAGGTTCTTGGCTTTGGAGTTGGAGGGTGGTGTTTCCTGCTTGTCTTCAGCACTGGATTAATGTTCCTGCATTAGTCACCTCCACTTAGAAAATAACTAGTCTTAGTATTAGTCTTACTCAGAACGGTTTGGACTAATACGAGAGATATTTCTCAGAACAAATCCCCTTCGCACTCAGAATACTTGTTGAATGGAGGAACTGTTGTTGATGGACTCTAGGGTTAGTTTTACAGGTTTTGCGCAGAACAGTTTATTGCACATGTGAAAGAAATACCTTTTAGCAGAGATCCACGATTGTGTTGTGTGATTAGCTCTTGAACCAACATGGCTGTTGAGGGCCAAGAGGAGGGAAGAGAGCAAGAGGAAGGAAAATTTAGAAAGCAAAGGTCTGGCCTGTCCTTCCCAGTGTAAACACAAAGGTGGCATGCCCTGGCCAGGGTGAAATAGGATCTTAATAAGAGAGGGTATTAAGTTGCTGAGGAGAAAATTGCATTAACAGCAGTGGCAGCTTTTAGCCAGAGGGAGGGAAGCAGAGGGGGGAAAGCAATGGAGAGGGGTGACTATTTCTGACACGTAGAATCTGCTCACTAATGTAAACACATCTCCTCAGGAAGTGGCAGGGTAGTGGTGATAGATGAGGGCTCCCAGAGGGAGAGAGAGTGAGCATTAGCTACAAAGATGGAACCCGGGAATTTCTCTTCAGCTTTGTCAGGTCGCCAGGACAGAGAAAGCAAGGAGAAGGGAATGTAGGGAAAAAGCGATGGATAAGAGCATCCTACAAGAAGTCTTGTATATGACCTTCCTCTTTTGGATGATGAACATATTGTCTCATATATTGTTTGAATATGCTGTGGATGTTTGGTGGCTGCTTTAGCTTTAATATTCTCTTCATTTGTGTTCTCTTTTGCAGATACTTCTTTGCAGTGTTGGCAATACTGACATTGTTGGGGATCCTGAACGGTTTGGTGCTACTTCCGGTACTGCTTTCGCTTATGGGGCCACCAGCTGAGGTCATACCCGCTAACAACGGCAATCATTTGCAAAGTCCCTCTCCTGAGCCCATGCCTCCTCCTATGAACCACCATGGGTACTACGCTGGGCACATCCCCAAGGGACCACGTCAGGCGTTTTCTGAGACCTCTGACTCTGAATACTATTCTGAAACTACGACAACCTCTGGCATCGGCGAGGAGGAGTATAAGTACTGTGACAGGAGCACATACATCACACCACCAGCTCAACCGCCAACCTCTCATATTCTGCTTGAAGCCAGCAAGAACCCCAGCTTCCCTAAGCTCACAGTAAGTCGACCTGACAGAAAACATGACTGCTTACGATGTAGCTGCCATTGAACACTTTTGTAATGTGTTTTGTGCTTGTTTTTGCCTCAAAGGTGGTTAAGCCTTTTGATGAAAGCAGCTCTAAAGGACAGAACAGTGAGTCAACGCAGAATGCTGTCAACTCGGTCAGTTCGCAGATCACACGATGGGACAACAAACACGAGTACCAAGGGCAGAGGAGACAACATTTACCTAGCGACAGGGCCCACTGTCCTCGTAGGACTACTCAGTGTGGCCCAGGGCCACAACCAGGGAGAGGGCAGCAGCAAAACAGGACTACAGCCCCAGCACACAGCCCTGGGGCATTGCAGCGCTCTAACAATGCCATCACCATGGTTACAGCAACAGCCTCTGTGACAGTGGCAGTGCACCCCAGTTTGCCGGGGTCGTACCAGGGTTACATGCACGAGGGTTTTGAGGATAACGAGTCAGACTCTTTTGATGACTCTAAGAGGACTTCTCAAACATATGGGAAAGCTACACATTATAAGAGGGACTCTTTAGAACTTCAAGATCTGGAATCCACAGAAAAAAGCCAGCATCAAGCTAACCAGACACTAGGTAAAGATTTTAACCTTTTTATGGCTTAATATTTAAAATCCCAATACTAGTGATTTGTGTATTTTAGGTTATTTTGAAAAAGCAGGCATCTTACTGATCGTGACCATGTTCTATATTTTACGTGTGTTACAGGTGGTGCATGGATTCAAGCAGCCAAAGATTGCTAGACTACTCCCAGCCCCCATATCCCTTTGTCTGGAATCTCTGGCTGTTTTGGGGAAGTTCCCAACCCCAGCCCAGTGTCTTTTATCTCTTTGAACTGTACATAGACCTCACACAGACAAGAGGATTTATTTTAAAATTATTAAAAAGGTCTTCTTAGACATTTATAAATATATATATTTTAATACTAAAAAGAGGGAAACTATTTTAAAATGTGCTGTATAACTGGTGTATTCTCGTGTAAATATCAGATGTATAGATTGTAAAATGAGCTATATGTAAAAATAAGTGAAATGATATTGGTTATTGAAATGCAAGGTCAGTGTTCTTTTTTTTTTTTTTGCTGCTACTCTTCCAATTTAAGATGATGTGTCTTGAAAATATGCAGTACCCCTTTCCCCAACATAAGCCAAGATTTAACTTTATATTAACAAGTTCTTAAACTGCAGCCAATAGGAAGCTTATCTGTTTTGTTCAAATATGTTGACTTATAATTGTTTGCACTGTACAAAATCAAAACCTATATAGATAACAGTTTTTCTCAGTTGAAATTTCCAGGTTTTTTCTTGTATTTATTGAACTTTTTTACTGACAGCAACCATTGTGCCTTCTTAATTTTTAATCTTACAAAAATTAATTTGTCAAACTGTTGCATCACTATACTGTTCAGGATCAGCATTGTCATTGATATGGACTGTTAGCCTAATGTTATCAACTGTTTTTTTTCTCACGGTGTTACACATTGTTGTTAGCATGAAATGCTCTGTCTATACAGTGTGTAGTGAACAGCAGAACTATGGGTCTAATGTTTTCTGTTCCATTATTACGTTATATACTCATTTGCAGGCTACATTTATATACTTGAAGTGGTGGTTAAATTACACTTTTTTGTTGCTTTTCCTCTACGGTTATTTTAGCCATAAGTAAGCTTCAGTTTGTCACTATATATGCCCCAGCAAAAGTTTGGGAGACATCCGGCAAACGTGTAGTTTACCCAAATATCATTCAGAAAGGGAATTGTGTGTTTGTGCAAAAGGATATTTTTGTTTTGCTTGCTTGTTTTCTCTTTTTTTTTGTCATCTTGTTGGCTGCTTTGTACATAGCAAAAGCCCTGCGCAATACTTTACCTGGTAGTTGCCCTCTGGGCTTCTCCCATAAGGCCAGTGTAGGGACAGATAAATAGCTATGGTGCTAGTATTCTGTCTGCAATGCAGTTCTTTCTTAGGTCCAATTTCAGCCAAAAGCTCACTCATTCAGTATCGGTCATGTCACTGCCAGAATAAATGCAGGGAAAAGTGTTAATGTAAGTGGCAGCTTCTCTCACTCTCCATCTCTTTATTTAACAAAATATGTTTTAACAGAAACAAACCAAGTAGCTACTGTATCTGGAAGACAAGGCAAAATAAGCAATCTAAAGCACATGTAAAGCTTAAGGACAGGAGTGGCTTGGACAGACAGGAGACAAGGGTAGGGGATGGGGGTCCTGCATAGGGGTTTTGTTTCAAATGTATGTCATGCCATATAAATTATTTATATAAAATTTTTATTTTTGTAGTTTGTACAGATGTTAGTCACTAGACTGAAGTTATATTTTTAAAGAGTAAATATATTATAAATATAAATATATATAATTATATCTATTTGTTTCTGAGATATTGTTTTTTTTTTTTGTGGGGGGTGGGGTGGGGAGCAGGCTTTGAAATGTTCATATTGCTGTTGGAAATAATGAAGGAAAGGTGTGGCTACAGTTGTCCACCTTCTGTAGACTCTGCCTTTCCTTCTTTATGTAAAGAATTGAAGTGTCTGGTTTTGTTGTTGTCTAAATCACTGTGACTTCAGAAAACTTTATGGGGAAAAAAGAAAAGAAAAACCTTTTGCGACCATCATTTCCTTCACCCTTTATAGGAATTCAACTAACAAAATAAATGGAAAAAAAGAGACTTTTTTCTTCTATGGCCTTTTTAAAAAAAACTCTCATATTTTGAAGTTATTTATAAATTGTATCACTATTTTGGGCGACTAAATGCTGTTATGATGTGAGAGGTGATTAGGGGAGTGAGGGGAGGAGGGCAGTTTAGATGTATCAGCTCCACACTTCCTGTTTTATTGTTATGACTCCCCAGGCTAGTGTCGTCAGTACAATAAGCCCACCAATGGAGATGAAAGACGTGTGCTGTAAATTCCTCGGCTTCCCACAACACGGGCTCATCTGTCAGCTTCCTCGGGCCTGTCTGAATCTGATACACCTTTGGCTTTTGAAGTTACTGTCGAGGCCCCTCAGTATCAGGACAGACAGTGAGCGGGTCAAGGGTTTTGCCTCATGTTGCTCATGGAGTCGGAGAGCAACAACTGAGGCCGTGGGGCATGATCTCAGTTTATCAAAAGGAACATGTTGAAAGCTTCTGCTTTGTCAAAATTGCTGATGTAAAATGAGAATTCCTTGCTATGCATTTACAAAAGGTTTACATGCACCCAATTAATCAGTTAGTAATGGTGCAATGGCTTTGAAAAGCCTTCATGTAAACGCATTAATCGATCCGACTGAACTTGATCTGAATTAAATATTGATCGTATTGGTGTAGACCTGAAATAATCTAATCAATAGTGGGGATAAAATAATTGAACTGAATCTTCTCAATCAGATTCAAAAATACCTTGTGCAAATTTGTTCATGTAAACGGAAGTTTCAGAATCTGAAAAATCACAAAAAGTTGTGTATATAAACATACGTATTGAGAAATGCATATAAAATTGAAGTTAAAGGCCCAACAAGAAAATCAGTTAAAACATACATTTTCATTCAAATGCCCATTCTTAAGTCAATTATGTTTCCCTAAATCATGCATGAAAAGTTTAGGCAGCCTCCACATTAAAGTATATGATGGAAATTTAATGTGACTTTAAACCGTATTCTCCAGCACTCAACAGGTTATAACCACTAAATCAAGGTAGGAAAAACCTTGAGCTGCCAAGACGAAGGGAGCTTGTGACCATGAATATATATATATAGATATAAATTCAGCACCAAAAATCTTCATATACAAGCAGTTAGAAGAAGCACCAAATATCTTCACTGGAGGTCCAGAGCTATCAACGGCTTCCGCTGGGAAGCACTGAGATTAGGACAGCTGACGTAGTTTAACTATATCTTCCTGAAGAGTGAGCTGCTCTGTGACGTACTGAACATGCTCCGAGTGAGGAAACTAGAGCGAGAGAGATGATCGCAGGAGAGATAGGGCTGTCTCTCATTCATGTCTGGCTTTGGCAGAGAGCTGCGGGAGCCAAACGACACTGGCACTGTGCAAAACAAAATGGGGGGTCTGACTCTGCCTCCCATTCAGTTCTATAAACTTTATCAGAGCAGATTGAGAATGAGATTTAAAGAGAAAGATAGAGCTGTGTGTGTGTGTGTGTGCACTAGCAGATATGGAGGGCAGAAGCTGGCAAAACTGAAAGAATCTTTGAAATAGTCTGTAATATATGGGTGAGATAACAGCTGACACCTTTAACAACAGATTGCTGCGTCTGGATGGCAACAATCGGAGCAAATCAGTGTCTATATGGGGCAGGAAAAAAGGAGGAGGGAAAAAAATTGGGTGAGAACAAAAGAAGGAACACATGATCTGCTGTGCTACTTGGGTGGCCAGAGGATGAGCGCTCATTGTTGCTTGAATTCAATAGGGCTGATTAGTTAAAAGTGTAAGTGTGTGTGTGTGTGTGTGTGTGATTTACATTTATGGTGACTGGCACGGGTCTCTCCCTCTCGGCATGACTGAAAATGGGTAAAAAGATTACATTTCTATTCACCGTCTATCTCTTTTAGCCAGTATTATGGTTTTTGGAGGGTTGATATGGCTGGAAAGGGGTGGTGAGGAAAATGTCATAAAGCTGGCATGTAAAATAGTAGATGCTACTCTTTCTTTAGATATGGGGCAAAAAGAACTCCCACAAGTTTACCTCCAGATTGAAATTAATGAGAGATGATCAAAATACTGTACAAACACTAATTAATAATAATAACAATACTTGTATTCCACAAGGATGCATTAAATTCACCAAATGTCACAGTAAAGACAAAAATTTCTATTTCAAATCAAACTGTTTTTTTAAAATAAATAAATATTTAACATGTTCACAATCACATGTGATAATAATAAGTTTCACATTTTACATAATCTTTAAAAAAAAAATTAAAACAACATTTATGAAAACATCTAAAAATCAGATGTAATTTTGTCATCACTGTCAGTTTTGTCCTGGTACCTGGTAATAATCAATGCAGTATTTTGTCTAAACATGTTTAGCATAAAAGAAACATCCACCTAAACTAAAGCACTACTACATATGCTGAAACGAGAAGCCGCAGCAAGGAATCAGTCTGTGTCCAGCTATAGGTCTTGTTTACCTATACTCATTAGTTCACTGACCTCATTATACAGAGCACAGATCAATATTTACAGAAATCACTTCAAACTAACAAATGTGTTTGCAATTTCTAGGTCCTATCCCAGGGCAGAAAACAATATGAATTTTCAGGCTGGCCCCTGCAGTGTAAACATGTTTTAAATAAACAGGAACTAACGTAATGCTCTTTTAATTGATTCATTCTGCCCAGCGATGTTTACAGAAGGGCCTAAATACGAACTTGTAATGCAAACCCAGTGTTTAGAAGTGGTTTGTTTGGTTAAAACAATAACAGTTTGAATGCCAGCCATGTTAGAGTTGCATTGTGTGCTTCAAGGGCTTTATTTGGGGATGTAAATCTTTCTAGACTGCATGCTCTCTACAAATTGTACTGCAATTCGCAGGGCAGAGCTGTCTACGTTCGAAATAGGAGAGGGAATAATCATAAAGCAGTTGTGCGCAGTATGGCACTCTGGGTAAAAGAACATCAGATTATAATTAAACACATGCGAGAGGTAATAAAACGTAATGAACACAGTGAGGAGACAGGCAGAGCCATTTTATGTGGCCAGCACAACATGTTGTGTAGCGCTGAAAGCCGCGCCATATGTGTCCTCGGGTGCTCTGGGTTTAAATGTCTGCATATATGGTATCTGTGGCACTTTTTTGAAACGCATTCATAGTACTGACATGGAAGTGGCCTTGTGGGTTGTGAAGACAATCCGAAGATCTGTGTTAAAGATTTTTTGGAAAGCAAGTTACATTTTTTTTTTTTTATTAAATTTGATTTTTCCAAGTTTAATATGAAAAACTTACTGTAAACTACAGGTTTGGAGACATTTTCTGCTAATGCAAGACGGACAGTTTTGGTAAAAGAGACTCTTTGTAGCTGCTTACAGCTTAACACAAAGTTAAGCAATTTTGTGTGATTAAAAAACAAACAGTTTGATTTAAAAACAGATTTGTACCAGTAATTGGAATGAGCAATTTACTGACGATTAGTATTGAACCATGCACTTTCTGTAATTGCAGTGTAGACGTATCACGCCTCTCTGGTCAGTAAGATTTCAAGTGTAATGTTTAAGAGGATCTAAAATAGTTCATGATTTAGAGCAAAAAGTGCAAGAATTTATAAGCTTATGCATCAACTTGCAAGTGGAAGTTTTAAATCTGGAGTTATGAAGGTGCTTGATCACTAGGTGGTGCTGTTCAGACTATAATAAAGACTGCAAAATAAAAAACAACAACCCACAACAGTCAGTTCCAGCTTTCATACAGTTTGAAGAATGCACTTGTGTTTTAAGCTTTATTTATAGACATGTTCAATTGGATAAACACACTGAAAAGTACATGTAAAGGAAGAGACTTAACTAACAATGTAAGACACTTGTATATGGTGTAAAAGTAAGAAACTTGTAAATGTAAATAGCACCATAATATCTGATAAACCTTTGAAGCTGAATAAAGACACAGTAGGCTACATAACCACTAGTTCCTCAATCAATTTCATTGTGTATTGTTCAAAAATAAGGATGTTCAAGATGACAAAACATGTGTCAAGTTCTTAGAAATCATGTAATGTTTCTATTCATGTTGGATTCATATTATTTTCAATGTTGATGAAATCACTCACCATCATTGAACAATGCCGCTCCATATCCATTTATTTTGACTGTTCAACATTAAAGAATTATTTCTGAAGAATCTTCATCCAGGGGCCTCATTTATAAAACTTTGCTTAAGACTTGAGTCAGAAGTGGCGTACGGATGAAACATTGGACGTGCGTAGCCTACGCACAGAAATATTCAGATTTATAAAACCGTGAGCACGCACACCCTACGCAGTTTTCCCTTAATAAATCACAATCAATTCTAAATGTAGCGCAGCTTTTGCGGCATCAATGCCACGCCCATATTTGCCCATAAATAGTCCGTGAAACGCCCACAAGTTAATATTCATCGATTGCGAAATCATGGCAAACACAGAGAGGAAAACCAAGAAACGTAACTTCACTCAATGTGAAGTAGAAATTATCATTGGCGAGGTGGAAAAGAGGGGTAAAATGTTGTTTTGAGGGCACAATGTGGGGGCATTAATGCCAAAAAAGGCACTTGAGTGGCAAAAGGTTGCATTACGCATTATGTCATTACTGCCCTACAAAGGCAAAAGACCTTAACTCGCTAGAGTGTGGAACTGAGAAAACAGCCTGTTCTCAC
Organism: Tiaroga cobitis; assembly: GCA_030578255.1. Classification (NCBI taxonomy): domain Eukaryota; kingdom Metazoa; phylum Chordata; class Actinopteri; order Cypriniformes; family Leuciscidae; genus Tiaroga; species Tiaroga cobitis. Next base: position 37,526,519 of record CM060592.1, on the reverse strand, counting down.
GTAAATGCGTCTCTATAACACGCATCGTTGGTTGGAGAAAAATGACTTTAAAGATTTTTAGTTGTCCCGCCAAATTAATTATAGGTAGGACACTGAAAATCTGGCAATTATATGTTTAAGTAATGAAAATTATCTACATAACAAAATTTTGAGCTCAAACTTGACTTTTGACCACTATTTTAAAGTTACTGTAGGCTACTCTGCCTTTGTATTGTCAGCAAAAATTGAGAAGTCATGCCAAGGCAAAAGGCATTAACTTCCACATTATCAATATTTGGTTGCTGATCACTATTAACAAAATCATTATAGTAACCCCTGTATACAATCTAGTGCTCATTATTGTATGATTTACAATTACCTAGCCTTCTAGTTATTGTGCTTTGGTTGCATTCTGGTGGCCCTAATACATTAGACATGACAAAATACATTAGACATGACAAAATACCTCCATAGCGGTAAAGACTATAAAGAGTATCTTCAAGTGGTACCGAGTGGCATAAGACTTGCTAAACACGCCTTGTAATGTAATGATCACGATAAAACAGATCCTCCCGCACATTCGACCCGGAGACTGCGGTGGATCTGAAAGACGCATACTTTCACAGGCGTTTACCGAGATTCGTGTTCGAAGGTGTGTCACGCTCCGTTCACGAAAAGTAGCATATGCAGTGCTTTAGCCCTTAGGACTCAGTAGGGAGCGCATTCAGGACTACTTAGACGACTAATGCATTTATAGCACAACCTTCTGTGTTCTGCGTCTTTTCAGTATGCGTTGGTTTCAGCTGTCTGCCCTATTATTGTGCGTGCACTTCGCTCGTCCCGCGGATTTATTCCGGACGCTGTGTTTTGTATGTATGCTTTTAACAGCTGTTCTGATGTTGTATGCACTAGCACTTCCTGCTTCATTATGTTGTATGCGCCAATATACCCGTATTGCTTCATTATTATCACTGTGATGTAGTCCCGCGTCGGCTCAACCGTGTTCAAGGCGGAGCTGAAGGCGCCGGCGAACTAGATCCGGTACCCGAACTGGGTGAGGCGGGGCTTTAGTTCTTTGTTGTATTGACCTGCTTCGGCATGTGTAACATTTTTCTGTCAACTCTGCATATATCCTTCGCGATCGATTTCGCACGTTTGTCGATGGAGCGGGTTAAGAGCATACTAAATGTTCTGACCGCAGTGCAGGACAAAGCGGACATAAGTTACAGGGACGGATGGTAGCCAGAGCCGAATTATCCATAAGGGCACTTGGGCCAGTGCCCAGGGGCACCAACCATTCACAGCCAGTAGGGGGGCACCACATGAGTCAAGCTTTAAAAATATTTTTCGTAAATTGTTATATTATTAACTTGAAATTCTTGATAGACCATAAATAAATCGTTTATGAACACTAATTTAACAATAATAATAACAATAATGATTTAATAATAAATTATAAATAAATAAAGATTACATGACCACTATCACTCCCCCCTCCCCAATCTGTCAGAGTTGCGTTGGTCCACAACAAATAGCCTACGTGCAAATGTGTCATTTTTTTAACGGCTACAAAAAAATGAATTAAAATCAAAACTGGACAGACGTCAATTGAGTGGTTTTGCAAAAAGAAAGTTAAAGAAAGACAAGGACGCTAGACGTAGCTACGATTCACAATGTTCCAGGTATCGAAAGATTTTTTGTGAGAACATCACGGGAATTGCGATCACTAGCAGCGCTGAGTCTGACGAAGCCGGAGCGAACTGTGGAGACGGTAACAAAGAAATGGACTTTGGGGATGTAGTTGACACCTTTGCTTGCGCAAAATCAAGGAAGGAGCAGTTCTGCTAAACTTAATACATGAAAACGTTTTTACCAGATTTAGTGCTACACTTATTGTCTCTTATTTGTTCCTCACTAAATAATGTTTTTTTTTCACTAAATGTTCGATTTTATACAATTATTGTGGACTTGTGATTTTTCTAGACTAAATTTTACTGCTGAGTTACCCACTAATCTAGTTTATATAATAGAATTTTTGTCATAGGTTATGATCATATTTTTTTTATTTGTTGTTTTTCTTTATAATGAAGTTGTCTGTATTAAGTAGATTGTGTTTAACAGAAAATAGTGATTATCAGTTCAACACACAGAGTTATAGAAATTCTACTTGATTTTATTTATTTTTTTAACTGCGCTGGTTATCGGATCGGTATAATTCAATACTCAGAATTTTTGGTATCGGATTGGATCGGTTCAGAAGAAATGGTACCGGGACATCCCTAATATTTTCTGGTATATCTAAGTTACCCAGGAGCTCTGTTGACATAGGCTTTGCTAACGTTAGTTACAGCTTGATGAATTGAGTTGAAAACACCAGGAGAGAACGCAACATTAGCCAGCTAGTAAAGCTCTGGTGGGAAATTATTAGCTAACGCTACTACGGAGGCCATAATATTTTTGACTCATGGCTGAAGTTAAGTTTCTCCAACTCTCCCCAGGTTGGCAAAAAAAATGCATCTCAAAATGCATCAGATTGATGCTTTAAAATATGGAATATTTAAAAAATTTCTTCCGGGGGGGCATGCCCCCGGACCCCCCTAGAGGGGTAATATCCTTCTCACCTTTTTCACCCCTGACCCCTTTTCATGCCTGTAGAGGTAAGAAACCTCATAGATTTATTATTATTTTTGGGCAAACGTGAATTGATGCTGTCAATTAATCAATGTACATTTTTAATTGATACATTTGAATATAGGGGGCCTTTTGAGGTATAGTGCCCAGGGGCACCACACTGTCTTAATACGGCCCTGATGGTAGCTGTACAGGCTACATCGTAATTTAAATTTTAATGGAGAGTAAAACAAAGGCAGAACACCGTATAATCTGATAGGTAGCATTATTTGATAGAACGCCAGCACCGTAACTTCATATTGACGCGCGGCTAAACAAAGGAGTGCCGTAACTCAATAGAGTTCCAAAACAAAGCCAAAGAGCCGTAACTTGTGTACGGTGTTCTGCCTTGGTTTCTCATAGGCTTTTGGAAGTTACGGTTAAGACAAACTATTATTTTCTCGAAAAAACAACGGAATTGACCCAAGATACTTATCCACATAATAAAGGAGGTTTTAAATGTGCCAAAAATATCAATAACTCATTTTCGACCAAAAACGAAGTTAAGGCCTGTTCACACCGGGACGAATTTCGCGCGCGATATTCGCCGACGTTTGACGCCTCGTGACTAAACAAAGGGCGCCAATGTGAGTGTGCACACCGACGCGATAAACGCCACGCGTAAAAGCGTCATTTTTTAAAAAACGCCTCGGGTTCGTTTTTTTAGTTTGACGCACCGCGCTCGAAAACACAAAACGGTCTTGCCGAGCACACACACGTAACGGCGAAGAAGATATACGCCAAGTAGCGTCTACACTGCCGGGAATAAATAAGACGAGGAAGATGCAAGGCAAGATGAGAGCTGCTGGTCTCGTTGGTGTCGGAACATAAAGAACTACATGACAAACGCGACAGCGACTACAAAAATCTTGATAAAAGAGAACTGTTATGGCGTGGTATTGCAGAGCAAATGGGCGCCATCTAATGTCAGTGAATAATTTTTCATGTTCACTCGGCTCATCGTCAGCGAAAATCGCTTGGGTGTGAACACAAAAAACGCGTTGAAAAACGCTGGCGAATAACGCGCGCCGATATTCGTCCCGGTGTGTAACGGGCCTTTAGGCTACGGTCTTTTGCCTTTGCACGGCAGATTAGGCATTGTGATGGCATGGCATTTTATTACCACCCATTTGATTGCATCTGACAAGCTACAGATGTGTTATGAAGATGAATTGCATAACATGCAATAATTATTATTGTAGAACATATTTCACTTTTATTTTTCCAAATATGTGTTAATTTGCATTTCTGTTGTTATCTTCGTTTGATTTTGATTGTTTTACACTGCAGATCGATCAAACGGGTGTTCATGTAGGCTGTTAATTGTAAGACTTGCTTTGTGAAGTCTTCATGTTATTTATGAGAGCCAGTATTGCAATTTCTTTTAAACAACGGTCTACAATTTCACACACTTTCACGTGTTTCTTCCTTCCGCCGACGGTGTCGCCATTTCTCATTTCACCCGTTTTTGTGCGTACGCCTGGGTCAGAGCTTGCGTGGAGGACCGCACATTATCCCGTCAAGTTTGCTTTTTATAAACACCAATTATTGCGTAGAGAGCGGCGTACGCCTTCTTTTGTGCGTACGCAACGTTTCTAAATGAGGCCCCTGATCTTTTCTATCCATATCAAGTTGCAAATACGTGTCAAGTTTCTATACGTCAAGTTGCAAAAATTAATAAATAAACCCACTAAAGCACTATTAGTGTATTCTCAAGCCAAACTATATATTTGAGTGAGGAACAGTCAGATTGAAAACTACGTAATTTTTCACTGATTTAGTAAGCTGAAATCGTGAACAAATCATTCTTTTGAACCGGTTCTTTGCAATGAACCGAATTAAGACACTGTCTCAGTGGTTTTTGATTAACAGCTCACTGTAGGGAAAGTAAAACAACAACGTAATATTCGGTTGTACTTTTACAAAAGTTATCATATTGGGATAAATTGGATAAACACACTAAAAAAGTACTTGTACTGTAAATGAAGACACTTGTAAAGCTAGATAACATATTAAGACACTTTAAATGGTGTTCTCATAGGCTGCAAGGGAGTTCTTGCCATCATTCAGAGCTATGTATTCAGTCTGGGATGTTCGGCCCAAAGGGATGGGGCCAAGGCACGAGGAGGCCCAATATTCCAAACAAAATGCCTCTCATCGCCTAAATCCATCATTGCAGCGGAGACAGGCAAGTCCCTCTTTCTCTGGATGTTTAAATGAGAGAGTGTGTAAGCATGTATGTGTTGACTGGTGCTGAACTGGCTCAGTGAAAGTCCAGCAGACCTTTCTGGTCTTTAACATCATTAACATTAATTAGGATTAAGTATTCCAGAGAGCCATGCAATAAAAATACATATTGGCCATTAAACTACAAAACTGATCTGTAGTGCAGAGAGACTAGGCTAGATGTCACACACATCATACCTAACCTGTTAACTGCCACCCTCTTTTTAGAGCATAGATATGAATTTAAATGGTTGTAACAATGCTTTGGAATACAGACCTAAGGTTGGTCTCTTTAAAAGAAAAAATAATCTTAAAGCAAATGTACTTAAGTAAATATTCATTTTATACATACATAATGTATATTTTACAATATAATTTGGACTCTAATCTCCGGATTCACAGACAAGGCTAAAGCCTAGTCCAGACACATGCACTGCTGCCTAAACTGAGCTGATGAAATCACTCTAATTTAATAACATATAAAATATGCATATTAAATTGCTTCATATTGCCATCACATATTTTAACACATTAAAATGTTTTGCCGTTTTACTAAATTGGCTATTTTCTTTATTTCTTTCTTTTTTGGCATATAGCAAGTCAAGTTAAAAAATTTTGTATAGCGCTGTCACAAAACATGTAATTTCAAAGCAGCGTTACAGAAAACCTTGTCTTAAACCTTAAAGCCCCAACAGGAATTCAAGAAATAGCCTTAATTTAGAGTACTAAATTTGGGTAATTTGGGTGGACAGTTAAGAGTAAAATATTATAGAAAATCTAATAACAGTTACAATTTCTACTCCTTGCAGAGTTTATTTACTTAAAGGCCTAAAAGATGAACGTCTGCATGAGTTTTAATAATACACCCTCTTTGTTAGACTCTGTGGTTTGCACACCTGTGTTGACGGGCACTATGTCCTCTAGACGCCTTGAAATGGAAGCATAAACAGGCATACCCAGCTGGGGAAACCCAGACTCACCACAGCCCACCACACAGAGCATGGCCTGCCGCCAGCGCCTGCATCTTTTCACACAGACATGCGCATTTGATCATTCCACCTGGAAAAGAATAGCAAAAGTGTCACAAAAGACATAGGAAACATCCTAAATTACCGTTAGGAATATTCAACAATTCATTGAAAACAGTGTAGCATTCATGAACAAAATAAAATATTAAAACACCTCTGTGAATACATTACATTTAGAGACCCAGTATACCGATGCCAAACTGCATGCAAAATAAGCAAGCGCCAATGTGGCTGACTCTGAAGCTATTTAAGATGCTGGGAATTTCCTGGTGTGTCGCACTCACATTGATTTTTAAATGAGTAAACATGCTAAAACAAATAAATAAAAGTGCACATGAATTCCTCAACACTATTACAACGGCAGGAAATGTTATTTCTAATCATAGGTTTCTAATGCAACATTCACATGCGAGTTCAGTAAAAGGTCTGTATGCATAGTTGGACTGCCCTCTATTGGTAGGAAATGATCACGTGCAGGACAACAAATTCTCCCTGAACTGCACATGTAAATCTAGAACAATAAACAGCTAAAGTTATTAACTATAAGAATAGCACAATGATATCTGCTAAAGTTTTAAAAAGGAAGACAAAACGTGCGTCATGTTCTTACACTCATGTAATATTTCTATTCATGTTGCATTCAAATTATTTAAAATTTGTTGATGAAATGACACCATCATGTCACTCCAAACCCATTTATTTTTACTGTTCAACAATTAAAGAATTTTTTCTGAAGAATCTTCATGCAGACGTATCAAGCTGCAAAAATAACAAAATAAACCCACTAAAGCACCATTAAGGTACGAGTGAGGTTGAGTGTATTCTCAAGCCAAACTATATATTTGTGTGAGGAACATTTAGATTGAAAATTAAGTCATTTTCACTGATTTAGTAAGATTAAATTGTGCACGAATCATTCTTTTGAACCGGTTCTTTGCAATGAACCGAATTAAGACACTTTCTCAGTGGTTTTCGATTTAGTCACAGCTCACTGAAGGGAAAGTTAAACAACACCGTAATATTCGGTTGTACATAATACACACATAGCCTGTATCACATTATAGACTGTTTGTATGGGGGGTGGGGGAATGGTGTAATATGTGTGCATGTGTTTATGGAAAGGCTCATCTCCAAGCACCATAACACATTTAGGCAGCCCTGCCACAGGCCTGGCGACATTGCTGGACACTTTCCCCATCCAGATCCATTCACAGACAATCCAGAGCCACAGAATGACAGAGAAGAAAGAAAGGGGTCAGGAGGAAAAGAAAAACAGAGGTTGTTCTGCATGGTCTTCCGATGGGCTCGCTGGGTGGTTTGTCTGTTTATTTAGTCTGTGGAGGTGATGGGAACTGAGCATCAGCCACTGCCAATTTTCTCCACACTGAGAAAATATTCATGTGGACAGCTGGAATCCAGAGAGCAGAGTCAAACAGACTCAGGGCCAACAGATACAAGACTCGGCCTCGCATGAAACACATTTCCAAATCGAAAATCCCAGCAAAAGCTCCTTCAGCTCTCTGGTCTTTTTTAAAATGCATGGTGGATAACTTATCCAAATGAACCATGTTTGTAACAAGCCAGAGGTCTTTTTGCCATTCTAAGCATGTATCAGAAGCTGGCTAGATACACCCAAAGACCCAATACAAAACTATTTCAGTCTGCTAAAACCAGTGAAGGATACAATTATAATCAAGGTTTCAGATAATCAAGGTTTCAGGTAGTTTTTCTGAGGCGAACCTCCAAGTCCCTAGTCATGCAAGAGTGTAGGTAATATTAAAACAGACTAAAAAGGTTTGAACAAAAATATTTAATCCATAGAAAATATTCCAACCACTTAGGTTCACCACAACATCAATATAGTTGACATGTTAATATATATTCAGAACAATTATTTTCTAAATTTGTTGAAACATGTTTTACACATGCACACATACCACCCACAAAAAAGCTGGACAGAAATTATACACTGATAATTAGAGAATGGCAAGAATTTATTAAGCATTAAACAATGAACAATCTTGCAAAAGGAGTGCAACAGTATGTCTACATCAAATGTAGTGATCGAACAAGATACATATTTACCTTATAGTCACAATTTTGGTGCAATACATGCAAGCACAGACTTATGCATTTACACAGTATGGGGGTAAATAGTTGGGAGGGGGTGGGAAATGCCACCCAAAGAGCTCAGAGGAAGCTGTTGAGCTTCTAGGCCTCACACGGAGTTGTGGGGCCACCCACTCACAGGCCGATTTTGTTAATTTTCATCCTTTGAGGTAAACCGTTCAGTGTGAGCTGTTTATTAGGCCTTTGATTTGTCATGTGTCAGCTTGTGCTTGCAGGGCAAGTGTATACACTGTTTGTGGCTTGAATATAGTAGCGATTTGGAGGTCAAGGCTGGGGGTGGTGGTTTAGGGATGATGGGAACAGTCTCATTTTGGTGATCAAAAAAAAAAAAAAGAAAAAGAGAAAAGAAACAGTTTCGATGTGATGTGAAACAAGTTAAAATCCAAATGCACAAAAAAACAACAACAACAAAAAACAACAACAACAAGAGCTGATGATTCATGAAGATTGCTTTGAAAAACCAAGACACAGCATTCAAAATGTGATTAGCAAAAGATCCAAGATGAGGGAACCTTTATTCAGTACACAAAAACAATTAAAGCGTACACAAAAAAACAAACACTTGATGTATCTCTAGCCAGATAGCAGATAAGATTATTAAAAGAACAAATTGAAGAGGTTTCTTTGCAGTTGTTCGCAGATGAATCTCATCTTAGATTAGGTTGGTGACATCCTGACCCTCTGTTCTGCTTCAATAGCTGATGTCAAAGCCTGGTAAGACTCTACAAGAAGAAAAACTATTTCAATGCTGTAATTATAACAGTTATATATTCTGTGCGCTGGTGTAGAATGCTCTACTGACCTTCATGGAAAATTATTTTTCCTTAAATAAAACACACTTCCGTTCACAAAAGTTTGAATGGTACTTAAAAGAAAAAAATTTAACACTTATTTGTCAAGGAAGCATTAAATTGTTCCCGAGTGACATTAAAGACATTTATAATGTCTCTATAATGAAAGTTCAACCTCAAAGAATGATGCTGCTCAAACAAAAAAAAAAGAAAAAAAAAAAAGGAACAAAATATTAATCCACACAACTGTTATTAACATTGATAAGTAGTATTTCTTGAGCACCAAATCAGCATATTAGAATGATTTCTGAAAGATTATGGGACATTGAAGACTGGAATAATGGCTGCTTGAAATACATGAAAATGAAATACCTTGCAGTTTCGTCATAAATGCATCAATCTCTGGTAAATTTGCCAAGATATCAAACGAGGGACATTCCATGGATCTGGCAACCTCACTGCACCCCTGGAAAAGGAATGAGAAACAGAAATAACTTTAAAAGTCTCAGAGCAGTTCAAAGAACTTCTGTCTGAAGAAATGCCAAATCCGAAAGATTAATTTGCCAAGTCTCTGAAACCTCCTCCTATAAAACTATACTTTAATATTTTAAAAATACAAATGAAATATTAACAATAATTTATTTTTACCATTTTTATTTAGCCTTCATACAAACAAGAAATGTGAAATCATAGGTTACATACATAGGTTAATTATAATATTTTTAACCTAACATAGGTTGATTATAATATTTTTTATAGATTTTGAAAAAAAGTGCTTCAGCCAGAATAAAGAATTAGAAAAGTGCTCAGAGTTGCTGCAGAAAAAAACACACAACATAACAAAAACAGATGTTTCTGAGGGACATTTTGAGTGTTCATGACACCCTGAATTCATTCCGATTGATAAATCTGAATGTAGTGTTTAAAAGAACGCTAAACAAGTGATCGGGTCATAAGCTTTAAGCTTCAAATCGGAATTGTTTTTTGACATGCGCTCACTGCACAAATAGAGTTTCCCGCTGTTTGCATGTAATAACTATTCTCCTACATTGATTACTTGTTTTAAACCGCAGACTTAATATTTATCCATTTCTGGTGATAATTTGGATACAATGAACTGATGTGCCACTGCTTATATTTATCACGCAGTTAAAATGCCCCTTCCCGCCATAGACTGTAAAAAAAAAAAAAAAAAAAAAAAAAAACGCACGCGCCCAAAATCAGTCATCTGTGGATGAGAGTCTGAAACAAGGACTGGTGGAACGTTGTCTCACTGATGGGCAGTAACGAGTTAGAAGTAACACGTTACTGTAATCCGATTACTTTTTTCAAGTAACGAGTAAAGTAAGGGATTACAATGGTAAAAACTGTAATTAGATTACTGTTACTTTCCCGTAAGCAGGCTGCGTTACTTAACCGTGATTTTGTTTAGTGATATTGTCTCGTGACATGTTGTATGAGCGCCGCGACATCAGTGGTAAACACCGACATTTGTAGTGTTGAACAAGAGACAACATGGAGCATGGAGAAGGACTTTATATCTTTATGTTTCATTTGATTACATTTTAGATGATGGAATATGCATAAAGAATAGAATTAGGCTGAAGGGTCTATTGCTTTATAGCGTATTCAGGTCGTGCATAATTTTTTTTGAAGAGTAACTTAGTAAAGTAACTAATTACTTTTGAAAATAAGTAATCAGTACAGTAACTGGATTACTTTCTTGAAAAAGTAATCAGTAACTAATTACTATTTCCAAGTAACTTGACCAACACTGTGCTCCACTTCACAGATGCTAAGTGAAATGAGAATTATAGAATGACGGGACGCTCATTTCTATGACACTTTATTTAAGCAGGAAAAACAGCTTGTTCGCACGTCATACATACGCTATTTCAACGTCATTGCACATGCGCAGTCCTTTCAGTTTCGGTTTTCAATCCGATCAAGTGTTTACATGTCCCCTCGTTCGTATTAGAAATGGAATAAACCACCGCTCTTAATTCGATCGAAAATTTATTCGGATCGAGCTCAATCGGATCGATTAAGGTGTTTAAATGATGGCTTTTCAGTCCGATTGAGCCGTCAATCCGATTACTAATGGATTATCTGGTTGCATGGTTGCATGTAAACGTAGCCCATGCCTGTAATTTATATTGAAATATCAAAAATGTGTTGAAAAATCATATCACCGCTATTGAAAAAATAATATCGCGATCTATATTGAATTATTGTCCAGCCCTAATCTCACTGCTATGGGGAGTTTCGTAACTTTTTGAGTGACAGTGAGGTTTAAAACAAAGCCGCACACCAATGTTCCCTCTAAGCTGCGCGTGCGCGGCCGCACACTTCTGATGCCTCCACGTGCAGAAAAGAATAAAATGCCATGCAGAGGAATGACGCGACATGTGTGGGGAAATCCATTTGATTGTAGTTTAAGTGAGAAATAATTTCAGTGCTCTGGTCAACCGCTATAGAGTGAAAACTGGTGAATGCAATTTACAGGTTTCATAGAAAGAGACCGATGTGACCGCGTGTGATTGGCAGCGAGTCGTGTGTGCGGACCAAATAGCTCAATACGAGAAGCAACGAGAAATGCATAGACATGTGAAATAAAAATCACATCACAATGTTTTAACGAAGAGTGGTTTGATTAAAGTGGTGGAAATAACGGTTGATGGACACAGAACGGTAACAATACACACCCACCCACGTGCAAATCCAAAATACATCATTAGTTTAAAATAAATAGACGTTTTTGTGTGTGCGGGAGTTTCAGGGATGGTTAGATTAGAGTTCACATTCACTTTTCTTGAAAATATTTAGCTATTAGATTATTTAAATGCTTCAGTTTGTTTTCATATTATAATAATATAATATGTAAATAAATTGAAGCATTTAAACTGATATATTATATCACTTCAATTCATTTTTTTTATATTTTATTAGGCCTATATTTTATTATATTATAAGCCTAAATAAAGAAGCTCACAAGGGTATTGTTTAGGGCTCCTTGCCATTAAAAAGTGAAACCCCCTGCTAAAGAAAATATTGGAAATTCATAAGCAATAAACAATCATTTAACTTTGATGGTTTAATGCTTCCTGTACACAATTAATTGACTGTACAAAAACACTTTATGGTTTTCCCAAACCATCTCAGTGTAACAGCTTACTTTTCTTTCATACTATATTCTATTATTGTAAAGAATTGAACTGTCCTTCAGAAGATTTTGTAAATTATTTTTCATAGGATTTCTTGGTAAAGACTGTACAGTTAACAGCACTGTAAAACAAATATCAGGTAACCTAAAATGTGCTTTATTTAGTGACTTCTTAATTTGTTAAGAAACTTGTTTTTCGAAAATATGATTTAATACCAATAAGTTACATCAAGTGTCAAATAAAATAGAAACGGCACTTTCGAGTTAAAAGTTACAACTGAATGTTGAAACCATTGTGTTTCTACGTATGCTGTACAGGTCAGGTATATAGAATATTTTTGCTCAGGTGGCGAAAAATGTCCGCCCAATAGAAAAAAGTTTTGCTCCGCAAGAAAAAAAAAATAGAGGGAACATTGGCGCCCACTCAGAGCAGGTGTGTTTACACAATAGACATCCGGAAAGCCAGAAAGCTACAAACCTTCAATTCTTCATAAAACCTCTCCTCCAAATTAGACACTTGTGATATAGCCTCAAATGCTGGGAAAACAGACTCCTGAAAAAATAAGTACATTTGGGGGTTTTTGAGAAATTTTTGCACTACATTTCTATAAACAAGTTAAACACATGCATGTTTAAATGTCAAGCTGTGACATGCTATACTCAATCTAAATAGGTGAATTTCATTCTGAGTTTAATATTTTTGAGACTCATCTAATGCATTTTTCTATTTTCTAAATGCATCTTACTGATCTTATTGTGAACGATTCATCTATGCATAAGTTACATTTTTTTTATATACCTTAGAGAAGATCATGTTATGGCTTCATGTGTCTTGATGACGTATGCCAAACTTCTCCTGTCAATTAGTTTTCTCTGCCACTTTCTTACATTTGACCACACTCACATTCTGATCTGCCTCCTACCAATCAAGAACCAAAGGATAGAACCAAGTTCTCGTCCTACATTTTTTTTTTTACGATAATCCTTTTCACTCAGAAGTATGTCACAATATTTGCCTTCCATTTCATGACAACTTTACGACTAGTTATTTCACTTTGTTTGATTTATAAACAAAAGAAATATTAAATTATGACTTGCTGAAATAAAATTAAGTAGTTCAAAATTGTCAAATTCAGTGACTTGGCATTCAAATAAAAGCTCCATTCAAACACTTAAGCAAAACAAAAACATCAATTCAATACGATTTGTAGATGAAAGGAAATTCCTGACACTTAAAATTAATATGCACGGCGTGATTCACTCACCTCCTCTGAGGAGTTTCCCTCCTCAGAAATCTCTAGGTGTGTACAATTCTCCACTGAAGCTCCCTTGGACATGCCATTCAATTCCTTTACCCTGTCAGAAACACACAAAACTGACTGTAATAACTAAATCACACCACCAGAGGTCAGTCAGAAGCAACCCAAATTTCCACGAAGATAAAAAAGCACCTGTTTGCATAACGTAGTGTATTCAGAGTGTATTCACAAGAGCCCATACCAGGTGATATCATAGCGATCTATAACAGGCAAAATGGAAAAACAAGGAGATTAATGTTACAATAAATAACAGTATTAAAAGCAAGCCCTAAAGAGGGTTACTGAAAAAAAAAAAAAAAAAAAAAAAAAAACTTACCATACAGGTCCTTGAATTTTCTCCAATGAAGGAGTCCCGAAGCACCTGGGTGAGTTTGCTCATCCTGAATGGGATGTGCTCACTGTTTTGACCCAGAGAGCGGATACATTCCTGAACAGTCAGGTAAGACATGAAAAAGTTATTGCATTCAAATTCTGTAACTGCCAATTACTTGTGTTTGTATGAATGGTGAAACAACTGGGAACAAACTAGTTTCTTGCACTATAATGGAGCAGCAAACAAAAGCTATAAATCAACAAAGGCTTGTTGCACGAAGCCGGATTCAGTTGCTACCCAGGTGAGTTTAAGATTAGTTCGAGCAAACTGTGTTCGCATTTGCTCAAATAGCAAAAGAAAACCCCACAATATTGTTTCACAACTAAAAAAAAAAAAAGAAGAAAAAAAAAAGATTGATAACGGCAGTCAGAAGAGATAAAGATGTCAATTTTAATTACCGTCACTCCCACAGCCGCTGTATTAGAAACACCCTCACAACCAGGGCCGGATTAACCATTAGGGCAACTGGGCACTTGCCCAGGGGCCCACGACATCTAAGGGGCCCTGGGCACCAGGGGCAATCGGGAGAGTCGGGAGTTTCCCCGGTGGGCCGGTAGTGTTGAGGCCACGAGGGCCGGTCTGATAAAATGTATTCATTGCAAGTTCGCCATGCGCACTTGGGGCCCAAGCGAGGGGAAGAAAAAAATATTTTTTTACATTTTAGATAATGGAGCGTATATTTGCAGTAAGTGCCTGTCTTTTTAGCAAAAAGACGCCCGTCATGAAATAGCTACAGTGGCGTAGGTCGTAGAGTGTGAAGTGCGTGAGAGAGCTTTTGATGCGCTTGACCCGAGTTCAAATCCGCCTTTTGCCGAACTCTCTTCTCCTTTTTCCCAACACATATGAGATGTAAAATGTATAACCTAACAAAGGTCTCTAGCGTTATATTTTACCAAAGAACTAAAATCAAAACCATGTGCCTTTATAAAACAGCACAAGACTTTAAGAATAGGCATCCTGTTTGTGCTGGGTGATTTAAAGAAAAGTGTGCACTTTGCTCACGTGATCAGCATGGTCATCAGCATGGTGTTTTCTCCTAAATAAAAGCTTAAGGGTTTATTTTTTGCAAGTGAAGAAATTAGGACAAAAGTATTTTAATTTTCCTATATTATAGTGTAATGTAGGCTAAAATATACTTTTGAAATATTCCATTTAATTTATATAGTACATTTATAGGCTATATGGATTTTACGTCATAGGAATAATTATATAAATCATTATTACGTTATTATAATAATTGTTTGGCATCCTAAAACACCATTGATAATGTAATGTAGACTGAGACTCTCATAACTAAAAAGATGTTTGAGCCCTCTTTATTGTCCTGGTACAAATCAATGCTTTTTCTTTGTTCAACGAGCAGTTCATGGGTTGAAGCTCTTAATTTTGATCTCTGAAAGAGCACAAGATTGACGCATTTAACCTTAAAATGTAAAAAATTCTTGCGGGGGAGCATGCCCCCGAACCCCCCTAGAGGCACAGAGGTCCACCCAAAATTGTTTTACAAATTCCTATGGGAAATAACGACCATTTATGAACTATACTCCTGCAAAGTACAACAAAGTTCCTTTTAAGTCAGTAAAACTGTAAATGCCATATTAAAATGTCCTTGGACAAAATATACATTTGGCCTGCCTAAGAGGGGGCCTACAAGACATTGTGCCCGGGGCCCTCTGAACTCTTAATCCGGCCCTGCTCACAACAGCGTTAACTAGTTTCTTGTAATTTAATGCAAAGGTATTATAATACAAAGTATAGGCCTGGTTTCAAAAACAGGGCTTAGATTAAGCCAGGATTAGGCCTTAGTTCAATTAGGAAATGTAAGTAGCTTTTATAAATGTGCCTTAGAAAAACACATTACTAGTGTGCATCAAATGCACTGACATATCTTAAAATACGTCAGTGCCAAGTTGCTTTCAGTTAAACCGGCTCAAACATGCACTTCAGTCTGGGACTAGGCGTAAGCCCTTGTCCGTGAAACAAGTCCATAGTATTATAAATGTGGCTGTGTATTTAAAAAAAACGAAAATATAAAAAAACCTTGTCGGATTTGTGATGCCGATGAACGTTAAAACCAGTCACAGTGTGCGAAAAGAGTCTATTCATAATACATATTCAAATAATTATATAAATTGACAATTGAGTTTAAACTTTATAAATTTAATCTTGTATTTATATCTATTCAAATACAAAGATTTTAGACAGATTAAGTTTACATGTTTTCTTTTGAGCTCTTTGCAAACCTATATAAATTAAATTCAGTTGATTCACCTGCATTGATAGTCAGATATTTTCCTTCTGCTGCCTTCTCAAACTTTTGCTGCAGCAGTGTTTATTCCTGCCTTGTAAATGCACTTAAATTCATGACATTTTTTTAGAATCTCAATCTTCAGCAGATTGTGGCGGCTCTCTAGCGAGAACTTAATCAAACTGACGCACAATGTTCTGTGTGATTGGCTGTTCGCTGCACATGTCATACTTTCAGGTGCACACGCTCTAGAGTTAATGACAAACTCTGGATCAAACCCGGAGTTGACAATGTCTATACCAAGCGTTGGGTGCCCACTGAACCTGATCGAAACCAGATTGGATTAGTTTGTTCAACTAGCTTCATGCCACAGACCTGTTGTATGAACATCTCTCAGATGGTTTACACCAGGGGTCGGCAAAAGGCGGCCCAAAACTGGCCCGCCAGCAATAATATCTGGCCCGCACCACAGACTGAAAAGTTCTGAAAGACATTCAAGAGTCTGTGGATCGCTAGACACAACTCTAAAATAGCCGTCATGAAATGTCTAATATTATATTCCAAACAGCGACAACTTCGTTGCAGATAAGACACACCGGCTTTGCATTTACAAAACTATGTAGGATGAACGCATAGTTGTCTTTTCATTATTCTTTGTATGGCTATTTTCACTGTCAACTGTCCTCTTTAGACTCTTTGATAGTGCCATTTTCTCTCACCAACTAGCTTAAATGTTAATATCACTCTGCACACGACATAATAGCGTACCTCCAGCACGCAAACAATAAAAAAAAGTCAGTTTAGTATGTGAGGATGCCAAGGAATAATTAAAAGTTTAAAAGTAGGCTACGTCAAATAATTACTACAATAAGTTAGACTTCATTGTGTAACAAGCAAATTAAAATGATACACATTTATTATTCACAATATGGAAAGAGGAAATAAAACAGTTTGTTAAGAGCATGACTAAAAAAAGAAAACCTTTCTAAAAAGTGAATTTCATTTTGTATTTTTAATCAGTTTCATCAACCAATTGCCTGGATTTAATAAATAAGAAGCAAATATAGCAGACAATATAATTAGGACATGGAGGCGCCGGTAAGATTGCATTGCTCGTGAACTGGAGCTTGTCTCATAAATGAACTGAAACTCAGCGTTTAAGCTGCCTCACAGAAGAGAAATATATATAGAAAGCTTAAAAGGTCTAATTTTAAACTAAACAATTCAAAACGAAAAGAAACAGACTACTCTCTGCTTACGTAATCCATATGAAATGTGCATTTCTCTATAGGCGAGTTAACTACTGCGGTCACTATTTTATTACTAAACTATTATTATTTTTTATTTTCACCAATTTATTAATAAACAATTAAAATGTCTCCTTGCTATATTTGAAACATTCATAATCATTACTTTCGCCAGTTCCTTGTGACAGCTTTTGCGTTATTGGCAGCGTCACCCTCTGGTTACATGAACACGGCGTCACCATCGAATCATCACCGAAAACATGGGGATTTTTTTAGACAAATCCCACAACCTATTCGATATTCTAAAATTAAATTAACAAATCAAATCATGACTCATCCCTAGTCACTACTGCTTTATTCATTTATCCAGTGGAAAACCCGGACACCGCCACACAAATGTGGCTTTTTATTAATGACTGTCCTACTACAGGATTTAACACAGAGTAACAGCTCACTACCAGTTACAAAAGACTCTGTAACAGTCTGTCACAGGCAATTCTAGCTGTATTTTTCATCAATTAATTTCTTAAATTATGTTCTGGCCCGCCATCTACTGTCAATAAAAATGTGTATTAAAATGAACCTATTTGGTTGATCAGTCTGAAGTAGACAAAGCACCTTCAAAGCCAGCAGGCTACGGTTGATCTCCGCAGTCTCCACTATGGTGTGCCGATCATTACTGCTGACATCAGTGCCACGTTCGTTCCCAGCAAGGTCCACCAGAGAGAACTTCCCATGGAGGAAATTCCGCCGCCTTAGGATTACTTGCAAAACCGCATGTGAACGCGATGAGATGGAATTTGCAAACGTTTGGCCAGACGTTCTGGTATAGAGAGAGAGAGAAAGTTTTATTGTTGAACTAATTATCTGAAACTGCATTAAAAATAGATGCATTGTATTGATGTCACTTTCCCATCAGAACACCCCTTTAGCCAGACTGAGCGGCAAAACATCCTAAAACATGACTGGATGTAATAGGAGAAACAGCGAAAACAGGAGTAAAACAAAAGGAATTCTTAAATTGAAGGAAGTTGGACTCGACAGTGTTCCTTACAACTTACCAAAGAACCAGAGTGGTCCATGGACATTGACACGTGGCCAGAAATCGGGTTTCCTGACATTTATAAACACCGCAGAAATGTATAAAGCAAAGCCTGTGACCAGCTAGACAACACTGTAAAGACTATAGTACAACTAAATCCAGATGATCGATTATACACTCACCTAAAGGATTATTAGGAACACCTGTTCAATTTCTCATTAATGCAATTATCTAATCAACCAATCACATGGCAGTTGCTTCAATGCATTTAGGGGTGCGGTCCTGGTCAAGACAATGGGTGTTTCTCAAAACCAAGAATGCAAAGAACGGACTTGTGTTCTTGGGGAGAAGGCTCTTGCTAGTTGTTCCTGGAAGAATGAACTCACAAGGTGACGAGCACACAGAACGCTGCTGACAGTTTGAGACACTGTGTTCTTGCTGGTATTGCGCAATAATAACCCCGCACAGACACCGTCTGCAGTACCCAAACATGACGAGAATTATTGACGATAACAGCCAGGCTGCAATGGCCTCTTGACTGTGGGGTAACTTAACACCCGCAGGCGCTTACGGAGATTCTCACTTCCGAAAACGTTTGAGCACATTTTCGATTCGCCATAGATTTTCGTAAAAATGCCAATATTTGAAATCTACACAGTTGATTTCTCGCATCAAATGTTCTCAGAAGTGAATTTAATGATGAAATAGCGTACGAAATTGTAGAAAAACGAATTACTGTATTGACCTGCCTCTCCTTCCTCGAATGCCGAACTGAATGCTGGGATATTTCTGCCGTCAAGTTCACAAAAGTTACCAACCGATGCATCCTCGGTAAAATGGGCGTGTCAAGAACACATCCGGGATTTTTAACCATTCTTGCCAAAATGCAAACTTGTGTATTGGGACAGTACTTGGGCCACAAAAGATGACGTTTCACAAGAACACAAGGACACAAGTACAGACAAGAACACATATTGAGAAAGGCCCAATCTCCTGAACTCCAAACTGAATGTCAGAATGGGAAAGAAAGGTGATTTAAGCAATTGAGCGTGGCATGGTTGTTGGTGCCAGACGGGCTGGTCTGAGTATTTCACGATCTGCTCAGTTACTGGGATTTTCACGCACAACCATTTCTAGGGTTTACAAAGAATGGTGTGAAAAGGGAAAAACATCCAGTATGTGGCAGTCCTGTGGGCGAAAATGCCTTGTTGATGCTAGAGGTCAGAGGAGAATGGGCCGACTGATTCAAGCTGATAGAAGAGCAACTTTGACAAATAACCACTCGTTACAACTAGGGATGTCCCGATCTGATCACGCGATCGGAAATCGGGCCCGATCACGTGGTTTCAGACTCGATCGGAATCGGACGTTACCTCCTGATCAGGACTCGGATATATGTAAATTAGGGGTGTAACGGTACATGTATTCGTAATTATTGAACCGTTTCGGTACGAGGCTTCCGGTTCGGTACGCATACAAACCGAACGATTCCTAGGACCATTTTTCCTGCAGACAAAATCCGCGCTGGCGTGATCACCACAACGTTGCGCAACATCAAATGGCAAACGTAATGAAAGCGGAACGAAACTGCGCAACTCATTATATTGTGCTTAACGGACCATTTATCAGTTCGGACCAGCAACATCTGTGCAGCGCGAGATCAAGCAACACTGTGCTAAGAGATCCAGTGAAGAAAACATTTGAATTCGCCACAGATCAAACAGCGCTGAGTCTGACGTGGACACCAGTAGAAACATTGTGCCGTGAATGAACATGGATTTAATGTTGCACTTCAAAACTCAAATATTATATAAATATATATTTAAATGTTATTTTTAATGTGATTACCAAAACATTATTTGTTCATCCTACAAAGATTACCACCCCCATTTATAAACCTGAAAGTTTCAAGATGTAGGAAAACTTTCAACAAATAGGAAATTTCTCTGGCATTTCTTTCTTTTTGCTGTATCGTATCAAACCGCAAATTTTGTGAACCGTTACACCCCTAGTGTGTGTGTATATATACATATATATATACACTCATAATTTTTTTATACACTTAATACATTTTTATTTTTTGTTTACATGCCTGCCGGGTATTTTAAGTTGAGGTGCTATTTGTTTTTATATTACACTTTCTATATTTTCTGTTGCACTAAAGTCCAAAAGTGAAGATTTTATGTTATTTATTATTGTTCAAGCTACCTCACAGAAGTGCTCTGTTTGTTAACAGAGTTGCTGAATGTTAAAATAAGGTTAATTAAATAAAAAATAAGGAACATCCTGGATCTGTTTTTTCTCTCTTCTTTTTTGATGTATTATATAAGTATCGGATCGGGACTCGGTATCGGTAGATACTCAAAATCAAATGACTCGGACTCGAGGGCAAAAAAACCTGATCGGGACATCCCTAGTTACAACTGAGGTATGCAGCAAAGCATTTGTGAAGCCACAACACGCACAACCTTGAAGCGGATGGGCTACAACAGCAGAAGACCCCACCGGGTACCACTCATCTCCACTACAAATAGGAAAAAGAGGCTACAATTTGCAAGAGCTCACCAAAATTGGACAGTTGAAGACTGGAAAAATGTTGCCTGGTCTGATGAGTCTCGATTTCTGTTGAGACATTCAGATGGTAGAGTCAGAATTTGGCGTAAACAGAATGAGAATATGGATCCATCATGCCTTGTTACCACTGTGCAGGCTGGTGGTGGTGGTGTAATGGTGTGGGGGATGTTTTCTTGGCACACTTTAGGCCCCTTAGTGCCAATTGGGCATCGTTTAAATCCCACGGCCTACCTGAGCATTGTTTCTGACCATGTCCATCCCTTTATGGCCACCATGTACCCATCCTCTGATGGCTACTTCCAGCAGGATAATGCACCATGTCACAAAGCTCGAATCATTTCAAATTGGTTTCTTGAACATGACAATGAGTTCACTGTACTAAAATGGCCCCCACAGTCACCAGATCTCAACCCAATAGAGCATCTTTGGGATGTGGTGGAACGGGAGCTTCGTGCCCTGGATGTGCATCGCACAAATCTCCATCAACTGCAAGATGCTATCCTATCAATATGGGCCAACATTTCTAAAGAATGCTTTCAGCACCTTGTTGAATCAATGCCACGTAGAATTAAGGCAGTTCTGAAGGCAAAAGGGGGTCAAACAGTATTAGTATGGTGTTCCTAAGAATCCTTTAGGTGAGTGTATATATATATCGTTATACATTGGCCGGCCCTAAAACGCTAAGGCATTATAGACCTAACGTTATAATATTTCTGTAAAGCTGCTTGGAAACGGTGTGTATTGTGAAGCACTAATACATTTGACTTGACGCTTGGTCATACTTCAAGATGGGATAAAATCACAAGGACATCAATTGATATTTTTGTAGGAACTTTTAAAAGTTATCTGGATAACGGTCTGTCAGCTGTTACCACGCAGAGTTCCGTGCTGTAAGCGGACTCTTTAAGAACTATTTTGTGCTCTTATCTATTTATCTGTCTAGACTGGGTCTGTGAAACATTATCCAAACATTCCTCTTTATAGAACACATGGATCATCATAATTGATTTTCTTTAAAAACTTTACAGTGAGTGACGTAGAATATAAGATGCTAAATATTTAAGTGATGAGTTGTCAATACAATATATAACCACAGACTCAGTGGGTAACCACAGCGTAACACCATGATATTAAAATAACACTGGTGAGATAAGAAGAGCTGCAGCATAAACGTAACCATTTAAGAAAGCATTACACAAAGGGTTTCCTTTAATATTTACCTGCATGCACTTCCCTTCTCAATCATCTTGATGACGTCATCAACAGATGACACGGGAACTTCGTGCAGGCCAACAACGTTGACCTGCTGCTTCTCATCCTCCAAAACACGCAACTTTGCTTTCTTATTCAGCAAGTCAAACACCTGCAGTGCACAAAATGTTCATCATGCCTGAACAAGTACTTTATGCTTGCAACCACAATCTAAAAATCAAATCAGCATAAAATCAAATAATAATACCCCACTTGTTTAATTGAGCATAAAGAGTACATTAATCATTTGGAAATTTTAGGTTCATTTGCTCTAGCAAACACAATCAGCCATCCGTTTGACAAGACATCACAGAAATGTTTTGGAAACATGTAATACAATATGTGCAAACCTTGCCATTGTAGATCTCAAAAAAGGTGACATATGGGCAAAGGTCCATATCAGCATATCGCTTTTGCTTTAGGAGAGTAAATACATCCTGTGCTGTGAAGTATGCAGACAGATTAATACCAGAGTGAACATGGATAAACGTAACAGCCCACTATGTAAAGTACATTTGACAGTTACAATCACCTGCCAGGGCGTAAATCCCTTTAGAGCTGTTTTGGCTCTTTCCAGTGAAGTCTCCACCCATAGTCTGTAAAGAATGCCTTAAGATCAACAACATGGTTTTGGACAGTTTGGGATTTTTTTTTTTGAAAGCACAAACAACTTACATGAGTTTTCCCACTGCCTGTTTGGCCATATGCAAAGCACGTCGCCATACCACCTTCGAAAATGGTCTTAACCAGAGGCTTAGCGGTGAACCTAAAAGTTAAATTCATAACCATTTGAATATTTTCTAAGTTAAACATTGGCATATCCCCCCAAAATATAAATTCTGCCATTATTTGTGAGAAATACAAAGTTTTAACTAGTAATTTTATTCCATGTAAATACAAAGCAGGTTTTGTGTTTCTTGGAAGAAAGACATACATGTTTGGAACGGCACGGATGTGAACTAATTCTTGAATAAACAATACCTGCCATGTTCACACATGGTAATAAATACCAAACAGAAACTCAAAAAATACTCAGCTACCTGTAAATCAAGTCATTAGTGGTGTCTTCATCGAACGAGTAATCAAAACGGAAGTTCTGATTCTCCAGGTACTTGGTCAGATCCACTTTCTGCTTGGGCTCGTGCAACAACAGGGCTCCATTACCAGGTATTGTGACCACATCAATCTCTTTCTTTGCCAACTCTGAAAACCAATAAATGAGAAATACATGAAAAAAACAAAAACAAAAAAAACACCCAAACAATTCAATTAAAAGTCAATTGAAGAGGTCATACCAGCAACCTACCCTTTTTATTCAGAGGACGTTTGCGAACGCAGACACATATTCTGTGAGGTTTGACCTAAAAAAAATGCACTTTGTGTTAAAATAATATGAATGAATAGATGATATTAATATTAAGCTCATTAACTCACAGGATCGGACAAGGACATGGGTACTTTCTCCAGGGTCTCTCTGTAGTCTTCAATCATCTGGTAAAACTGCTTATTAGGGCGACTTGTATCTCCAAACTAGAAACAATTGTTAAAAGAGAAATTCAAATACATTTTTGCACATTTCCACTTCAAGACTACAAGTCTGTGACCAAAACAGAAAAGTAAAAAAAAACAAATGATAGAGTAAATTGATAATACCAATAAATAAAGTAACTTAAAATTACTCCATTTTATGTCTAAAAGTAAAAATAAAATGGAATATTCTGAAGTAAATTAGCAAAAAAAATTGATATATTAGTATTCACAATGAAAGTCCAATGCAGAGAAAAAATAATAATAATAACAAGCAATAATAATAATGACCACAAAAAAAAAAAAAACATTGTGCAAAAAATTCAAACTTCATTTGAAAAGGACTTAAAACTATAGGCATGATATCTGGATCAAATACGGTACCTTTCCTCTCTTTTGTGCATCAGGATTTTTAGCAAGTGACAACCGTTTGTTTGCCCCCCTGTTCATTTCCGATATTTGAGACATGCGATGGCCTAAAAGATTACAATTACAACAGTGCAGTGCTATAAGTGCTGTAAATGTTAATAGCCACCATATCCATGATGTCAAATTCAAAACAGTACATACTTGGTGGACCCATGGGGGCACATTTGGAAGCCTCACTCTCACATATAGCCTCAATGGTTGGTAGCAGAGGAGAAGCTGGCTTTGAAACAAGTCTCCTCTGGTAGCCTGCCAATCCAGATGGTGAAATGTTTTGTAAAAGATGTTTTAACAATGATTTGAGTCTCCAAGCTGACAGCACAAGTGAACTATGGATGTGACAGTCCGTACACCTCACATCGGTTACCAATCAATATCAGTTCATGCCAATCCAACATTACCTGTAACTTGACTACATATCTTAATATCATGTTGATGTAGAGACAGACCTGAAGGTTTAGGGATCGTAGATGTGGGAAGATCCTGAGAAAGAACTTCTGCAGCCGTTGCCGAGACCACAGGTGGAGGGGCAGGCAGTCGGAACAAGCACGTCTGACGTGTGGTCATTCTTCTAGAGGCTGAAAGGGACAAAAATATATGTTATATGATGTCACTGCAATTCAGTGTAATTTATTTATGTTTAGGTCACATCAAGGCACAAATAAAGAGATTCCCAAAGTAGAATAAAAAGCTTCACATTATCAACACTGCCACTAAATCCAAAGGCAATCTTATGGACAATTCCTGAATCTCCAAACCCGTTTGTCATGATTGCATTTATCAGCAATAAAATTTGACAACAGTTTGGACAATCTCTTCACCCTCATATAGGGCTGTAACGATACGCGATATAAAATCGAAATCGCGATACTCAGGTCCACGATCCTGTATCGCGATGTGAGAAGGCAGAATCGCGATCACACCCCTTCCAACTCCCAGAGTTATCCTTCCTGTCCAGAACCAGGGCTCGAATTTCGGCGCGGGTATTGCGCATAATTCTAATCATTCCCGCAGGTCTCCCATTTATAATGCGGGAAATTCCCGCAATCGTAATCCACACAGATAATAAAATCAAATCATTCTTTTAACAACTATCTGCCAGACGCAATTTCACAAACAGCGTGAGTGGTCAGCGGTGCCGCGCGCGTCTTCTATCTCTTCTCTCATAATGTGTTGTGCAAGGCAGGCGCTGCATGCGGCGATAATACACACTCGCCTTTTGGAGTCGGGACCATAGACTGTAAAAGTCTTTTTAAGTCTTACCAGTTTAAACATTCAAGCAATTTTACACTAATCAGTGCTCGCGCGCTCTCTGAGAGATTATTTTCTATGCGCACATTCATAGAAAATCCGCCTCAAAAACAGCTGGCCAGTAACTATTTTTCGCGGATTATATTGCTTTAACACGCAAAATTGTCAATTTCGGTCTTTGTGAGTAGGCTATACTCTAAACATAGTCGGTTTTGTCTTTAATAGGCATAAAACGCATGCCAGTATAATGAACACAGGATCCGTGCACTAGCTCTTAAAGTGACGGAAGCCATATGTGTCTGTCATTAATTTTGTTGTCAAAAAAACAAAAGACGGCTTTAAGTTAAAGGAATCAGGATTAATAGCCTATGCATTTAATTTATTCAGGACTAAAATACTACCCAGTGTTATTTTCCATTTGATTACTTTATTCAGTTTCTGTATGTGAATACTAGTGTTAGACCTATTCAAAAACTTTTCTCTTTAATTGTCTTTATTTGTATCTTTATTCTATTGTATTTATTTGGCTACTTTTTTCAATTTAATTAAACAATTTAAATCAAGCTTCCTTGTGATGTGTAAATTCTTAACAACAATATTACCCCATTGTAAAAATGCAATGAGCGTAAACATTTAGGCAAGATAAATGTAATAATTTTGTATGGAAAAAATTCTCTTCTCTCAAAATCTCTTTTTTTCACCACAAGCCCCGCCCCCTCAAGCCCCGCCCCCGTGATAGAATCGCGATACGAATCGAATCGTGGGTCAAAAATCGTGATACGAATCGAATCGTAGGTTTGGTGTATCGTTACAGCCCTACCCTCATAGTATCTGATAATGTGCAAACATTAAAGAAATAAACTTTAAAAATGATTAAATAAACAGCCATTGCTATATGACACCCAAAAGTGAAATGCCATCAGCCATAGTGCATTGATCGCTGCTAGAACTAATGACCATCTCTGCCATATGTGAACTTTCTGGACTGACAGACACAGGAATTTATAGCATGTCCTATTTTTGATAAGTAGATAATTTGTAGAAAAGACCATGTGGACAGAAGTGGGAAGAGACACCCTGATTAAGTCTAATGAGAAGTTCAATTCAGCCTCGAGTGAGTGTGATTGGAGGGCATAAAGAGAGCATGCACTTGATGCAAACCTGACTCTTCAGATGGACAATCCTGAGGAGCAGCTTCAAATAGGAAACACAACATAAGATTACACTGGTGCAGGTCAGGAGACCAACTATGAATTGGAGCAAACCTACTGGAAACAATGAATAATATAACTTACGTTCTGAAGTAGGTATTCTGGATGACCTTGAAAGAAGCTCTGATGCTCTAACGTTCTGAAGCATACATAAAATAGTGTGTAAATGACTAAGCAGTCAATTGTGCATAGATAAATGAAATCAGATTTAAAGAAGGTGTGTTTTTAGACAAGAATAAATAACAAATGAGTGTGATTTCAAACACAGCATGTGCATGAATGTGCGTAAAATATAGTAATGCTTATGTTGTCCCATTTCCATAGAATTTGATGATAATACAGAACTCACTTTTGCCATTTTTTTCTCGGGTGCAACGATAGGGGCCGCGGTGGGCTCTGGTTCCTCTTGACGACATGGTTGAAGGTGTTGCATAAGGTCAGAATTGAGTTGCTTGAGTTCATCCATGTCAACCTATAATACAATCGAGTTAATAGTCTAGTTAACAAAGACATCCTAAAGCATTGGTTGACATGGCTGTAAAAGTGCAAATACCAACAACTCCACACAGTGGTCAATGTACTGTTCTATACAGTGAAAAAAAGTAATATGTTATGACAAATTAAGTACCAACCTCTTTTCCTTTAGTCATGCCTTTCTCAGCCCATTCCACATTGATTGTGGCTTTAGTGACGTTGACAGTTTTCACAGTGGCGCTGTGGATTCTTCCTGCATTGATGGGAAACAGTGCCATAAACAAACAGCATTTTCTTGGTTGAACTTTGAGACTTTCCTTATTGGTGCAAAAAAATGTGTTATTCACTTTTATTGCATCTTTTTACCCCCATACAATAAATTGTGACAGAGGATGTCATTCAGCATAACATCTCATTTTGTTTAACAAAAGAAACTAAATGATTTAGTTTAAGATTTGGAATAACATGTTATAACAACAAGAGTAAATAACAGAATGTCTTTTTTTGGTTAATTATCCCTTTAAAAAAACAATCCCAGCCAACTAGAATGTGTATGTTTCCGTAGCAATCTTATCCTACGTGACTAGGGAGCACAAGAAAAGGTGACAGGTTGTTTGCATTATTTACACATTGATTGTTACAAAAATGATTTCTTTAGAATTTCTCTTTTAGTGTTGACCCTTCTGTGTAATTTTCAATCTTTAGAAACCTCCCGCTGCAATCACTCATAACGTTACATGTTGCATCGCTACGCATTATGTTAACTTTAACCTGCTTTTACTTGGTTTGACATCAACTGATTTGATGATGCAGTTCGTAAAGTTAACTTACTTTTAAAAGATTAGCAGGTAACGTTAGCAAACAAGCATCTTACCATCACTACGACTTATATTGACTGCGAGCCCAATAAGTATTTTCGCCAATGCAGGATCCATCTCAGGATATGGTTTGTTATTTACAGTTGTTTTCGACGTCTCTAAAGCTCAGATTTGAAATTAGTATTTTTCTGCCACTTTGCCCTTACTTCTCGTAAACCAACATTAACCGCCCTGCATTCAAAATTCGTCAGCGGAAGTTATTGGATTATTTATGTAGGTGGTGCTTCGTTTGGACCAATCAGAGCACGCTAAAAAAATGACTGGCATTTCAATGCACCAATCAGATCTCAGAGTAGTCTCACACTCTGGCTGCTCTTTTGACCACATGGGAACCGGCTACATTAAAAAAAACGTCACATTTACAGCAAAACCGAATAAAGTCATGGAAATGAGACGTTAAAAGCCAGTGTCTTGGAATATGGTGTCAAGTAAGTAATAAAAATACACAAACGTGTAAAGTCATGGAATTAAGTAAAGTAAAGTCTGAGTAAAGTCATGGAATTAATACAAAAGAACAAATCACACAAACAGGCTACGGATAAACAGTGCTAAACAACGTTTCTTAGATTGTTTTCATTAAGAAGCTGTTATGTCATTTTCAGTAGCTACTCCAAATTTTTAGATAGCGTTTGAAATTCCACTATGTCACAATATTTTTTTGTAAGTACTGGACTGAAAGGTGTAAGATTCTGAAGCACTGAATACTAAACACTACAAATGAATGCGCAGGCTATTTTTAATATCAATTAAATACATGAAAACCCGAAAATACATTATATTTGTTATACATTTTATATTTTTATTATAATAACATGTATTTATTTTGTATAGTTGATAGAACAATTATGTATCAACTATTTTTTATTATTAATATTATTATTATTATTATTTTACAAGCTATGCAAGATTATATTTAGGTCAAGTTAAGATGTCATGGAATGGACCATAAACATTTTTGTGGTGTTGTCAATTAATACATTTTTTTGCCTAATTTCCTATGTTGTCCAAGTTTTTGTTGTAGTTGGAAAAACAATTAGTTATTTAGGATAACTTAATATTAAGCTCAATATTCTTTGAAAATAATTAGTTACTTTTTTCTGTGGTACATTTTTTTCTCATTAAAAGTTTTCTTATTAAAAAGTTGTACTGTAAAAAAATGCGGTCTCTGCAGACAGCCCAGGCTCCACAAACGGCAACAAAAACAAACTGGGGCAAACCGGGGCCTGTTTCAATAAGGAGCTTCAACCAACTCTGAGTTAAAACTTGAACTCTGAGTTGATTTACCCTGCGATGGGAAACTCTGAGTTTTCGGTTTCAGAACCGCTGAATTGAGTTAGTTTGATCGACTCTGAGTAGGTTGACTCTGAGTTAAGCGCATTGCACCATGACTATGAAAAACCATGATCAATGGAGCTCCGAAATTACGATTCACCATGGCAACAGCACCCGACAAAAAGAAGTCCACATAGGGGCCTACTTCCGAGTCAATACCACTGATCTATATAATGCGGCTAATGATTAACATTTGACTTCTACTGGGCCAACAGCAAGAAGGCATAGGCTGGACCTACACCACCACTGACAGATGAAGAGGAGATACACAATATTGGAAGAATATTAAATTCCAACAGGAAAAAGAATAACTCTTGCTTTTGTATTTGTAGGAAATAAAGATGACCAAATAAATTGTGAATAATTTGTGTCGCAGAAGATCTTTTTGTTTTTGATTAATGTTAACTTAGTTCGGTTATAAATTGTTTTGTTTATAATTAGTAAGATTGGTTTTGGTTTTGTTTCTTTCTTTGATTTGGCACTGTCTAGTTCTTTTCTCTTTACCTGTTTCTTTTGTGAACCTTTTCTTTGGTTATGATTTGTATATACATTTTTACGCTTATTTAAACAATTATCTTGAGGTATTCTTTACACCTTGCTTCTCACTATAATACATCCTCATTACTTAAAATTGACTGGTTTGCGTGAGATGTTTTTCAGTACAAGCTCAGTATTTTAATGTTGCAAGCCTTATTCTCCCTAGACTCAAAAGGTTTGTAACAGTATTAATAACCGTAACAGTATTTTTTAAATAGCTGCGGTGGAACAGCATATATCTCGGACTATCCTTCCATCTGGCATCCTCCCATTCCATAAAGTAATCTGTTTCATTTTCGGAAGGTGCGATGATGGGAATATGCATTTCATCAATGCATCCAACCACATTGGAAATCCTAAAAACCTAACAATTCTAATTGTTAGGTTACTTTCAGAGGTCACAGCAAGATGTTATCAAACGAATGTCATTTATCAGATTAGCCTAATTTAAACCGATTTCTCCACAACTGTCCTGCAATGAAACTCCTCTTTGATGGATCTCATGGGTTTGTGTCCAGGAAACAACACAAAAAAGTTCCTGTTCTGATACAGCAGCCTTACTAATGTGCTCTCTTCCGATGTTATAGAAAAATGTAGAAAAATGCTTTTCTTACTTAGCATTTTTGTCTTGTTGTTTCCAGTCAAAATATCTAAAGATTCTTAAATCAAGATGCATTTACTAAAAGAAAAACTCTGGGTTTAACGAAGAAAACCTGCTCCTGACCAGGTTAGTTTCAGAGTAAGTTACCATGGTAACTGACTCTGAGTTACCTCTCTTTCAGAAACGGGCTTGACTTACTGTGCTTTCTCCGGTTTGACATACCTCCCATTCTGAAACGGAAAACCCAGAGTTTCCCTCATTGCAGGGTTAACATACTCAGAGTTTTCAGTAACCTCCTTTCTGAAACAGGCCCCTGCTTCACGAAACAAAACAAACGGTGTTCCAGCCAATAACCGACAAGAATGATTTAGGGGTGGGGTTAGTGCGCGTACACATGAAGGGGGGTGTGGAGGAGAGAGAAGCATGAAGAGGGAAGTTAGAATTATAACTGAAATGGCTGACTCACGATCTATGCACACGACCAAAGAGATGACGTTCTGATGAACAGATTGCAAAAATACAAAGAAGAGGGAAAAGGAGAAGGAACGCGCGAAGTCCCGAATTTACATTGGAAAAGCCTTTGAAAGGTGGTGAGAACTCCGCCGACAGAAGGGCTTCCAATCCGACATTCAGGTAACGTTAGCTCTGTTTTTGCTGGACAGGTGGGTGAATCCAGTTTGGTTTTTCTAAATGGACTTTCATGTTCGCCTAACAAACAAGGATATAATTAGCTAGAACAATGCAGTCAGCGCTAACTTTGGTGAATACAACATAGCCTATAGGTTTCTAGCAGCTAGCTATCGATCTCTATTGTAAACAATCAAGCAAACTCACAGTAGGGCGACAGTTTGTGTGAATGATAGTTTTCACCAACTATTATGAAATTGAATGTTCATTCATAGCCTATTGACAACTTTGACTAAATTTGAAGCTAACGTTATCTTGCTATTATTGCGTCCTGGGATGGGAGCTAAAGTTATAACCTCAGGTGGCGAAACGTTTTATCGTGTTTTTCTGGTAATGTTTAATTTTTTTTTTTTTTGCATTATATGAAAGCACTTGGCGACATTACACCTTGAAAGAAGTATCAGTAAAACTACAAGGGGAGGGGACGGGAGGAGGAGGAGGAGGAGGAGGAGGGAAGGTCTAGCTAGCCTCCGTTTTGTTTGACAATACTTTGAACGTCAACAAGAAATGACGCCACCCAGCATCGCTTTGAGCACCTTTAATGTTTATGTTGAAACGGGTGGTTGTTAAGGGTGTTGCGCAGTGATAAATAGAACCGTTGGGTGAAGCGGTCATAGCCGTGTTTTATCATGAATAAAGCACAGCTATTGAACAATCAGAATCAAGGATCAGAACTAACCGTTTTATAACATCGCTGAGCACCTTGGCTTAACCACAGTTTAGGCATTATTTGTATTGTATTATTTGAATTATTGTAAAATAAATTACATTTTGAGGTTGAAACCACTTTACTGCTTACAGGTGACAGTTTGAATGGATGGAGAAAACACAGTCTTGTCAGAGTTTGTTGCTGAGCCACCGTGAGTGTTTTTAACCTTTACCTCACACATTGAAGTCTTCTTGATGTTCACTTATTGGCTGTTATTCTTGATTCCTTTATATAATCATTGTTTAACTGTTTGTAGCTAAGACTAACACTATAGATTTGTAAATGGGTCAAAGACGTATAAGGATTTTTGACATATTTGGCCAAGATACAACTATTTGAAAATCTTGAATATGAGAGAATCTTGAATCCGATTTTGCTGCATCCACTCACAAAAATATATATTTTTTTAATATATTTACGGTAGGAAATTTACAAAATATCTTCATGGAACTTGATCTTTACTTAAAGGGATACTTCAGGATTTAGCATTAAACTTTGTATTAGTAGAAAACCTGAAGTATTTTCAAATTACCGTGCTTTCCACCCTTATATCCCCCTGAGACCAGAGATTTATGTATTTTTTTGTCTGGGAAAAATCCTCAGATGACGCAAAAATCGTCATTTTGCGTCATCGGAGGATTTTTTGGCCAGAGGCTAAAGACTACAGCCAGTAGTAGGGGCTGTCCCGCATGTTCTCAACCCGACCATAGAGGATCTCTCTCAGAGAATGTACACATAGTGTCAGCCATCTTTTTTTGGAAGCTAAGCTAGCAGGCTCTTGTTCTGTGGAGAAAGCTGAGTAACGTAGACTAACCATGTTCCGTACACTTTTCGCCTATCACCGCACGTCAGCGACCACTCCTCCGTTTCTGAGAGCAAGACTAGCATGTTTGTGTGATCATTCTCCGGGGGAATACCCATTGATTGGTCCACACTTTGATTGATGTCTTTTGGACCAATAGTTTTTTAGAAAAGTGGGGAAAACTACCTCCTCCACCTGTGTACGGAAGATGATAAGCGTTAACGATGTTCCGTACAGGCTTATAATGGTGTTCCGTACAGAGCGCATAACTTATTTTCAATGGCGAAAATGGAAAATTAATGTTAAAATACAATTTTAATGTTAAAATATTCAATCATGTAACAATTTATGTTAATATTAACTTAATTGACCCTTTATGAATATAAACAGCATCACTGCACTGCTGACAGACGTGCTGGCTTTTTTGCTGCCTGAGAGTGACGCCAAACGGTCATCTGCCGCAATCGTTTAAAAATTCCCTTTTCACAGCATTTAGTCAACAAAAGGGTAATATATTTAACAATTTGTGATCACATAATATTCATTTAATAAAGACTGTTATACTGGGAAAGCATAAATGAAATTCAAATGTACATTTTCACTGCTCTAGTTGTCTCCCCACCCAAGCCGCTGTCTGAAGTATAGCTTGCCCACGGGCCATTTTCAAGCGAATTGGGCGGACCTGGCAAACTTACTGAAATATCACTGGAACAAACAGCTGGAGTGTCTCTGTTTTGATCGGGGATAAAAGAGGGAGAAATGAAGACGACACAGATATGCATTTTGTGTATGACCTAGAAGTATTTATTCAGCGCTCGGCGGTTAAAGTTAATCTGTACGGAACATCGTTGTTGTACGGAACATGGTTAGTCTACGTTAGTAGGAGTACCATCCTCTTTTTCCCGGACATGTCCAGCCGTTGATGTCGTACAAAATATCCTGGATTCAGCTTTTGCTTTCTGCAGTCGCCATTCATTGTTTACATGCACACCTTTTGTTTAAAGCAACACTAAGTAACTTTTCAACCTTCATAATATATTTCCAAGACCCTTGTGATGGTACATCGACTTACAATAGGTTGAATGACACGTCTGCCATAGCCTGATGTGGTCTGTATCGCTTTTACTTGCACTATGTAACTTTGGGTTTCGGGTAGGAACCGGAGCACAAAAAGAACTACAAAATTCGACTGCTTTACAGCATACGTCACTTCCCCCACCACTTCCTCAAAATGTCTGTGGCCATTGCAGACATCCCAAGTCTCCCGGGAGTCTCCCGCATATTGATAGCGTCTCCCCGATGCCCGCAAATTACTTCAAATCTCCCTGAATCTAGAGCGCGCATGCGAGACAGAATATGCTGTGCGCATAACATACATAGCGCACGCACATCAGAGAGGGAGAGACCTTGCGAGTGTGCCTCACGAAAGCTAGTTAACCCCTCCGTCAACAATCCAGTCACCAAGATATACCTCCCTGAAATGACTTCTTGCAGGTTGGTATATCTGCCATTGTTGATTCCAAAGTCGGTGCTGGATAAACAGCGAGCGTGCGCAAGCGTCAGTAGGCTGAAGTAGGCAAAAAAATTTACGACAGCGGTAATGGACAATTCCGCTTCCAACCTGTCGGGCGACCGCAGAGGAAGGGTTACTTGGTGTTGCTTTAAATCTAACTGAATTCATTCCGATTGGTGAATCTGAATGTCGTGTTTACATGAACGCTAAACAAGTGATCGGTTGATGTGTGTTTTAACATTGCTAAGAAAATTCCCGCTCCTCCGTGAGAGATACGAGACCGATGCGTCTCACTCGTGTCGCTCATCAGTAATCACGCCACCGGCCTCACGCCGTTCTTCCACGGCCCTCAGTCTCGTCCTGCCACAGTAAACATAATGAATGGCGACTGTAGAACGCAAAAGCCGAATCCTGGACATTTTGGGTGATCTCGAAATCCCAGGCAGACTCATCACGGAGACTCACTAGTAGCCTAGACTTGTTGTTTAACCACTCCGCTCTGTTACCGGTAGGCAACTCCTAGGGCAGCGAAGCAAGTGCATTCTGGGAGTTGTTGTCTTTTATCCACAGAAGCCAAAAATACATTTTCTGGCTTTTCTCAGTCTAGAAAGCTCCAAATTCAAAAATAATTTCACATTTGTCCTAAGGGATGTGCTCGAATATACGAATTTTCGAACGTTGCTTTGCTGGCTGTAAATGCAGTGAATCCATGATAAATCCCAAGCACTAGCTCTCAGTTATAATTAAATGCACTGGGTGGCGCTGTGGAGTGTTTTAACAAGTTGTGTGTATTTGATCACATAATGTTGTCGTCTGCCTCGCGAAGTTTGGAATTACTTGAAAATTATCTTACTAAATGGAATTACTTTTGATCAAATTAATTAATTAATCTGAGTTAAAATATCATCACCACAATGAGAAATCACATGAAATCCAAACAGTCGAGTCAAGTCAAGTCATCTTCATTTATATAGCGCTTTTAACAATGTAGATTGTTTCAAAGCAGCTTTAAAGAGATAAACATACAATTTACGGTAACAGAGATTGTTTTGGCTTTATAGCGATTTTTGAATAATGTTATTTCCAGCTAAAGTTAGTTTTGATTGATTCACTTCCAGCAAAACTATCATTTGTTATTACATTAGGGGCTACTAAGACGACGGCGTTCTCTCTAAACAGACTTTAAACGCGAACCTGTGACCTGATTGCGTTCACATGCGTTCACATGTGCATTAAAAATTGATTCTATAGTTATATTCGTTTGAATATATGTGCACAGGTTTGTAATTTCCCTACAAACCATGCCTAAACAAACTACTTGTCTTGCCTATACATTTGATAAAGAATTTTGTTTTATTTTATCACCTCGGGGTACGCGAGCCGGATTTTCAACAACGCTTTATCTGTAGAGTGGGAAAGGGATCCTCCATAGGGAGAGGATAGTTGACACTTCAGCACTGCGTTGTCATCGGGTCCAGGCGAAGTTCCTTCATCAGATCTGGATACGGCCTGGATCCAGCAGGCTGCGGGAAAACCTCGGGATAAACAAAGACACTAAAATTAGCGTAGATGCCATTCTTCCTATGATGTAACGAGTACATCAGGATTTAAGGGAAGTGTTCCCAGTTCCGGCTGACCTAATCAATGCAGCCTAACATTGAATTATAGAAGTCTATAATGTATTATGTGTATGCTAGGTCAAAGAGATGTGTTTTTAGTCTAGCTTTGAACTGACAGAGTGTGTCTGCTTCCCAGACAATGGTAGGAAGACTATTCCAAAGTTTTGGTGCTAAATAGGAAAAGGATCTACTGCCTGCAGTCGATTTTGATATTCTAGGTATTATCAACTGGCCGGAATTTTGAGATCGCAATAGACGTGAAGGACTATAATGCTTTAAAAGCTCGCTCAAGTACTGCAGAGCTAAACCATTTAGTGCTTTGTAAGTAATCAACAATATTTAAAAATTTAAACGATGTTTAATAGGGAGCCAATGCAGTGTTGACAGAACCGGGCTAATATGGTCATATTTCCTGGTTCTGGTAAGAACTCGAGCTGCTGCGTTTTGAACTAGCTGTAGTTTGTTTATTAAGCGTGCAGGGCAACCACCCAGTAGAGCATTACAATAATCTAGTCTTGATGTCATGAACGCATGAACTAATTGTTCTGCATTAGTTAATGAGAGCATATGGCGTAATTTAGATGGAAAAATGGAAAGATGGAAAAATGCAGTTTTGCAGATACTAGACAGAGGAAAGACAGCTGTCTATCACTGCATCACGACTGCAGGTAAGCGCAGCTGGACCCCGCGTGATCCGAGATGATAACTTATCTTATAGCTTAATGATTTTGAGACATATACTTCCTTTAAGTTTCGTTGAGGGAGACCGGTTTAAGAATAGAAAACGCAAAGTGCTGTTAGAAACTTAGAACACCGGTATCTTTGTGTCTCTGAAGCGTCTGTCAGCAAAGTGCCTTTTTCTCACTCGTGCATAAATTGCTGGCGGTGCCCCTGCATGTGGATATTATTGTTTTTCTCAACATAAATGTGAAACAATATAAACACGTTAATCATACGCTGACTCGAGTGTATTTGTACGTTCTGTACGATATCTGGCGCAATCACTTTATTAGGCGGTTTTTTTCTGTTCGCGCTGCTTGAGCATGCTTTTATTAATGCTTTTGTTTTTTATATTTTTTGTTTACACATAGGCCTATTGTTTAATGTTTTCAACTAAAAGAAAACTTTAACATATATTGTAAGCTTGTTGTGTATATTGCCTAATTGTAAACTTGTTCAGAAATGGTGACAAAAACGTAAAAAAATTTAAACTTAAAAAATAACGTATTTTTCGTTAAACGTCATTTAAATAAACGAATATTCGAATATTCGATTTTTATGAGCCCGAATATTCGAATGCAATATTTTTGAAAAATTACCATCCCTAATTTCTCCTACATAAATGACCCATTTTAAATACACATTCATCTTTCCAGAGGTGAAGTATCCCTTTAATATTCGAATGATTTTTGGCGTAAAAGAAAAATTGAACATTTTGACCCATACAATGGATTTTTTGCTATTGCCACAAATATACCCGTGCGACTTGACTGGTTTTGTGGTCCAGGGTCACATTTAGGCTATAATGTTACAAAAGATTCTATTTCAAATAAATGCTGTTCTTTTGAACTTTCTATTCATCAAATAATCCTGACAATGTATCACAGTTTCCACAAAAATATGAACATTGATAATAATCAGAAATGTTTCTTGAGCAGCGAATCATTATATTAGAATGATTTCGGAAGGATCATGTGACACTAAAGACTGGAGTAATGATGCTGAAAATTCAGCTTTGATCACAGGAATAAATTACAATTTACTATATATTCACATAGAAAACAGCTATTTTTAACTGTAATATTATTTCACTCTTCTCCTAGCAAGGTACTTTGCTCAGAATTTGTACTTCGCTTGGCAGTGGCATCTGGTAAAATAGATTAAAATAGTTTTAAATAAATAAATAGGCTAAAACATTACTAATAAATGGATAATTTACTAAACTGAAATTACATGCTCTAAAAAAATATTTTTGCATTTTTCTCATATTGTACAAAGAGTAAACATAAACCGTCTGAAATATCCCAAATTGCATAAAATTCTATTCGCTAATGATACTAAATTAAAGTACTTTTTATACATAAACCGTAAATTGAATATAAAAGCACAAAAACTGCCAATCCAGGACATATATCTATCATGGAAAACAGTCTGCAGTGGTCGCACCACATGATATTTGGTCGCACCACATGATATTTTCAAATTCAGTCAAAATTTACAGGCACAGAATTGGCCACCTAAACAAAACAATCTAGCTTCCCACAAAAAGGTCACGATGAAATTTATAATAAAATATATATTTGTAGAAATAACTTTAATATAATTTTTTTTTTAGGTCATACCACTTGACATCCGAATGTGGTAACTACACATACCAAGCATTACAAAAGTTTTTTTCCCCCCAATTTGAGAGACTTACAAACCTGTTTGCTGCTTCCATGGGTCCTTGTTAAATTGTTATATGATGTAACTTCCTGTGTTTGAATAGTTTTCAACATAAGTCATACCACTTTTTAGGTCAAACCACTTGACATCCGAATGTAGTAACTACACATACCAACCATTACAAAAGTTTTTTTTCCTCCAATTTGAGAGAATTACAAACCTGTTTGCTGCTTCCATGGGTCCTTGTTAAATTGTTATATGATGTAACTTCCTGTGTTTGAATAGTTTTCAACATAAGTCACAAAATGGTAATTTCTTTATGGTCGCACCACATGATATTTAAAAAAATAGACATCATCGGACAAAGTTTGTTTGCATATTGTGATGGAAATATAAATACAAAATCTATTAATGCATTTAAACCCGTTTTTACGTGAAAAAATGCAATCGGACAGAAAATTTTGCCGTCACTTCATTGACTACATACGTTCTGATTGTTGGAGTTCATAAAAGAATCTTGCTTTACAAAGAGGTAGGAAACTAAAAGTGCATGATCAAACACAATCTGTGCCAGGAAAGGGTTTACGAAATATACACATTCATCATATATGAAAAGAAAATGTCACAAATGATCAAACTAAATTTTCTGCTATTATGCCACCTAATTTTTCATTATGGTAGTCCTTTTGAAATCGTGATCGTCTATTAAGCCATGACAATCTGAAAGTGGTAATATTCCTTTAGAAGATGAAGGAAAACAGTTATTGCATCTTTTTTCTCTACCTACTTTTTTTCTATTTGCTGAATTTTCAACTAACTTTAATGTACTTGAACTTGCTTTACTTTGAAGGTGCTTTTTATTAAGCATTATGGGGGATATATATTTTGGTTTAATGTAGATTATAATTCTTAATAGATTATAATTCTTATAATTCTACCTTAACATTGTTGTATGTTTGGTGTTAGCTGTAATTGTTGTTTCAATATATTTAGAACTAATATTTAAGTGTTTAAACAGCACACATTGATCACAAAAAGTACATATAACTGCAGGTTTGAGAAAACATTTTATTTACATTGTGATAAATAAAAATAAATAAATAGGAATGTTCAGTTATCCTCATTTACTTGCAAATGCCTAGAAAATTGCACTATTTACTACAAGAAAACCTGATGGGAGAGGGCATGTAAGAATGAAGATTAAAAAATAAAATGTTAAAATAAGACTAATTAATAGAAAGCTACTGAATATTATTCAGATTTTATGCCCTCTTAAATTAATCAGTTTCTTAAAAAATATGGTATGGTAATTATTTTTTTAACAATTATATATAGGCTATATATACAAAACTATTTACATAATGATTTTTTTTTGTAATGGAAATCATTATATTTTAATTATGTAATAAAGAAAAAAATTTAAATATACATTTTATACAATCAATGCATTTAAAAATGCATAAAATTAAAATATAGTAAAAGTACAAAAAAGTACATTTTTCTTAAAATTTTGGTATATTTTGATAGATGTTCATCTACAGATAGATGTAGATAATTATGTCAGTTAATTAAGTTATTGTGTATTTATTTTTTAAACTTAATACCAATAAATACCACTAGAGGGACTATTGAGCTAAACAGAAACAAATTTTGTTTGTAAAAAAAAGTGACCTGTAAACCTACTCGTGAGTCGTGCCATACCCTTTCCTGAAAATTCCCGGACTGGGAGGGAAGATGGTGTTCTAACCAGACACAAAAGAATAAGGATCTGTTCCTCTTGGATTTGCATATTGTATTCAGGTGTTTTCACAACCCATCCCTGATGAGATCATGGCAAACACTCAAAGTGATTAATCCTTCCCTTATTCCTGTGATCACTGTTTCAAGACTGCTCATGTAAAATTTTATGTAGCACGGATAAAAAAGCCTGGCCGTGCCCTTTCACATAATACCAAGCCATGGAGGAAATCAGGTTATTCTTTCATATTGATTTCACATCATTATAAGAGTTTTCATCTAGTGAAATGACTGCACTTGTCCTTGCACATCCTCTGCTTAGCTGTTCACTTCCATAGTAATTTCCATAGTATCCTTTCATAGAGACAATCAGTATCATTAATTTCCTTAAATTAAAAATTTGTCCCCATATTATATAAATATAATGTTCCCTTAATTTTGTCTCTTTATTTCCATGCACATCCCATCTGCTTCGAGAACTGAGCCTTCGGGTAAGTTGTTCTTCTGTTTTGTTCCACACCGATGGCTCCGTCTCTGTGTTTGGTGTAACGTTTTAAAGAAAAAGAAAGAGCTAGCTATTATTAGTTTTGTGTGTGTTTTGGGAAATCACATACATCATTTAGCATATATCTCAACTAACAAGCTGCACCCACCTGCTCAAAACAAGCACTGTACAAAATTGCAGTAAGTAAGGCATTGTTAACAATTCAAATAAAAGTAACATGCATGGAGTACTTGGCAGATTTTAACATTTATGAACTGGACTAGGCAGAGCCGGCCCGAGCCTTTTGGGGGCCCTAAGCAGAATTTGATTTGGGGGCCCCTCCCACTACACGGAGTCACCTATGCTTGACGATTATTGACACAAATATCACGCAACAATGATACATTATAAATTAATACAGTGAGGTTAG
Source organism: Tiaroga cobitis (assembly GCA_030578255.1). Classification (NCBI taxonomy): domain Eukaryota; kingdom Metazoa; phylum Chordata; class Actinopteri; order Cypriniformes; family Leuciscidae; genus Tiaroga; species Tiaroga cobitis. Next base: position 37,485,875 of record CM060592.1, on the reverse strand, counting down.
GTTATGTATAAATACTTAATAAAAAAATAGATAGCCTACTTAAATATATTTTTTTTAACTTTTACTTTACTCTTTTACTAACTCTTTGAAACTTCTTAAAACAAACTGTCTCAAAACATATCAAATAAATTATTTGCTAAAATAATGACAACTGAGAAATCAAAAACATAATAAGAGCAAGGGTTCAACAATGACAATTATTGTTGAAAACTGTAAAAATATTATTATTTCTCAACTGTCTCAATACAGTGTAACTGTCCACAAAGTCTTTTTTTATTAGTATTATTGTAACAGACTTTGTAAGGTTGTACATGACAGAATCCAACAAAGTCTATTACTTTAAAACCGGTAATGATGTACTGGCGCTCGTTGAATATGTGTGTGTATGCAATGTATTTTTCCCCTCTGGGCTTGCCGTAGATAGGAATGGTTCAATTGCTGCACAAAACATACCGTAAGTAATCATGCAAACATACTTTTATCTTGCTCTTTTTTTTCTCCTCCTCTGTCATTTTCTTCGGTCTAATTTCAGCACCAGAGGGATACGTTATTTTTTGTGACATTGCTTAACATTACCGCGAGTCCGCGACTATGCGCAGTTGCGCACGAATTGTCTATGCACGCGCGAGGTGTCTAGATTATGCGCATGACTTAAACGCTGGCAGACACAGCAGCAGTTGTAGGGAGGTATATTGATCATGAAATCAGAATTTTATTTTATTGTCTTTAACTATTCATTCATTCATATTAATTCATTCATTTATGTCACTTGTTTAAGTTATCTAAAAAAACATTTTTCGACTCGATTGGGGGGGCCCCTGGTGGCCAAGGGGCCCCAAGCAGCCGCTTAGTTCGCTTATGCCTCGGGCCGGCCCTGGTACTAGGCCAAAAGTTTCTGCCACATTAAAATCGATGAAGTACTGCACAGGATTCTGGCCTCCCCCTCCTGTAGGGGATGGGAAAAGCACAGTCGCACTCTACTGTGATAGTAAAAACAGGTATCTTTATCACAAAGCAAATTTTGCCGCATAAAACATCAAGGTTACTAAGGCTGTCGTCAAGCTGAAATCTGAGAGACGTATACAATATCATAAGAACAGTTTATTTGACACTGCAGATATAGTGACCCTCACAACACTGTGTGGGTCTTACATCATAGCAGACATTTATGACTGATAGCTCCTGTATTCTGCTCCATCATGCTTCTAGACAAGGGTGGTTCCCAGCGGCTGGAACTCACAGCTCATTTTGTAATATTATGTGCTTCAGACGTGATTTGTTTTGAAGGAATTTGCAGTTCAGCAGCACAGTTTGATTGATATGTGAACAAAATACTTTAAAGTAGGTCAAGTCAAACTAAAAGTCTAAAATTACTTTTGTTTAGTTTTTTTTTATAGACACTTGTATGAAATCTCATCAAATTGTTGAAACAACTTCTTGTAATTTGTTGTAATTTTATGTGTATTACTTAAGAAGCTAAAAGAAATAAATGAACACCTAAAGGAATATTCAGCCAAAGTACAAAGTAATTCCCACTTTCTCTTGTTGTAAAATATATATATATATCGGGGTTACCGAGGCACCAAAATGGAAGAGAATGGGGCCAATCCATAAACGTTAAAATACTTACTGTTTTAGTAGTGTAGCTACAAGATTTAAACAATATGTGTGTTAACATGATATAACCAAATTTTACAACTTTGTTGCTATGGCATTGAAACCCCTTAAACAACTTAAACAATATGATTTAAACAATTTGACAGCTCAAATACACGTGTTAACAGACAAAATTATGTATAAATTAATGTAATTAAGCTTCTCACTTTTGCTTTTAAATCCTAAAAAAATTGCCTCACCATAACCTACATTTTTCTTTCTTTTTTTTGGTGGTAATCAACATTATGCTACAAATGCTGTCGATTGAGCTTAGTTTGTATTGAAGCTCATTTTCCTTTAACTACACATTAAACTATAATACGGTATATCATCAATATGAAAAAAAATCCTTTGAATTGCAGTTCCCATTTCATAATTGCTCTACTTATGTGCAATGTCTGTCTTTGGAATCATATTTATGCAAGAAAAAAACCTATATACTTTGCAAACATTGCCAGAACATTGTGAAAACTAACTTGCGTCCACAGAAGAACCATTTGGTCACACAGATGAGAAACAGATGAATTATTTATTTTATTTTTTTACATTTGCAAGTAGAGGGAGTGAATGCAAGAAAGATACTAAAGATAGAACGGACATTTGGAGATGTGGGGTGAGGGCATTGATATAAAAATGGCAATGTAGCATAACTATCATGGAATCGGTGAATGAATAAGAAGAGATGTTTTATCGCAGTTGCCAACATAAATCTTGCTTAGTATTTCCATTTGTGGGGTGGGCGGTTACAGGACCATATGCTGCTCATATTGCATTAGGACGGTGGCACGGAATAAGAAGTTGTGGGCCCCTGTGGGGATTGCATGTGAACATTGATGAAAAGAGAACATACGCTCATGAAAACTAAATAAACAAATGCATAAATCACTAACACAGACTGATGGATCTCCATAATCAGCAATGAAAACGTCTTTGAAGTAATTTCAGTGCTTCTACAGTAGTAGCTATTTCTCGAAATCTTACCATAAATAAAAAGGGAAACATTTATGTGCCTTCTCTCTTTCCTTCATTAAGAGATGTCTGGCTCCAAGTGTCAATGTTGATTCCAGAAGTTGGTTTGGTCCCCATTTGTTTTGATGACAGCAGCAATTGAGCTACATGAACTGCATTGTGTAAAACTTGATGATCATGTTTTCCAGCAGGATTTGAGAATGATCCAAAGTGTGCATTAATGTTCACATGGTCACCTTCTCCGTTTGATTAGTAACCTAGAAATAGTGGATTTTTTTTTTGCGTCACGCCCCCCCCTAAATAGATTTTCAAGACGTTTGGACCCCACTGTATATCTGAACTGTTCTTTAAATGTATATCTTCTGCAGTGTTCACAGGACGGCTGTACATTCTCATGATCCATAAATCAGAGGAAAATATCAGGCATGCTCTGAGCTTGGAAAAACTTCATCAAGCTTGAAAGAAACAGCAATCTTCCTATTTGAGGTTCCACCTCTGCGATTGCCCATCTGCTGTGCTCGCCTATTTTGAGATGACAATGAGGTAACTTAAAACGTAGACGTACCGCCTGATTACAAGGCAACATTCGAGCCGTCCCACCCTCCTTCACCACAGAATGCGTGCATACAGTATAATTACCCTCGCCTCTCACACACAATTAACGTCACATATACACTCACATGCTGTGTGCTGATACAAACACACAGCTTGGGATGTGCATGGTTTTCATTATAGTGTCAATGATTTCTGTGGCTTATTCAGAAGTCTAACTCAGGGTCAAAGCATAGGTGTCATCACAAAAAAAGGGGTCATGAACCGAGAAATAAAATTTCCCTTGAGGTTTTGACATATAAGAGGTCTTCTTATAATATATTATAAGAATAGCCAATCCTGAAAGTTTCAGAACTGAAAGCTTCCTTGTTAGTCCCAAATCAGTTTTATTGTTACCAGGCCTATAGAGCATCACAGTCCCGCCCACAGCCCAAGAGAGCGCTGGTGCCGGAAGTAAATTTCCCATTAATTTCTCCCATTGACATTTTGTAAAATCCAAATCTAAAGAGTATAAGAGCATGTCTGAGGATAACCAGCTACGGCTGAACTCATAAGCATACAACATATCATTTCGAGTGAAAAAACGAAGATAAAATCCAAAAAAAGTCAAGGGTACAAGCCTGTGTACATATTTTCATTTCCGAGCAAAGGAACTACTCCTCCCATAAACCACCGCGCCTCACTAAAGTTGACTGAAAGCCACCATGAAAGAGCATTTTAGTGAATTTTATATAGTGAATGTGCAGGGAAACTCCTTTTCCTCGATTTACTGAAGCTTATGCACATGCTAAAACATTGAGCATCTGGCTCGCTCATTGGCTGTGCTGTGGCTACTGTGCATCCAATGACGCGGGGTCATCTCTGAGGTGCGACCAATGAACTTAGCCCTACGTCATTACGCCATCTTCAGTCTTCACGCGCCTTCGCGGGGTTTCAGACACGTGACACGATTTCCACCAATCAGATACATCACTGTGGGATTGTGGGATTGTTCAGGATTGTGGGTAATGAAGTACTTATCCAATACATCGCGAATAAAAGGGATTTATCTTAAAACAAGGTTAGTGCCCCATGAACTTTTGGCGTTTATATTAGCATATACAATCGCTTAGTACAGCCGTTGCTGGTTTTAAGTCTACCATGTATGGTTACGTTTTTATGGCTTATATCCCAAATGTCAATGGAGAAATTGTATTGAATTTTTACTTCCGGCACCGGCTGTGGCCGGGACTGTGATGCTCTATAGCGAACGATTCATCCTGGAATGCGCCTCTTTATGACGTAAGGTAGTCAAAGACCGCCTCTGCAGAAGAAATTCAACTTAGTGGCGTTAGTGAGATGGGGAAGAGAGAAGAACACAGGGTCACTCACTGTACTAAAAATAACATTACCTTCAGAAGGATCTTAATGCTAGTAATGTGGATATTTATTTTCAACAATGTGAATGTGTCAGTTGAACATTATTTATTCCTATTCGGTGCCTTTCACTGGATTCTTTGGTAAATTAGTCCGCAAACTCAGCGCAGTTTAATAAGCCTTATGCCAAATATTATTATTACAACTAAATTGTCGGTCATTAAATAAGAAAACTAAATAATTGTGTAGATGATTTGCTTTGTGTAACCTGACATCAGACATTAGGCCGAAGTATTTTTTTGCACACAGTGCCAATGACCAATCAATCACTCCTTTACGACTGGCTGCCTGCCCACACACAACCTCCACGAACACGACCGTTTGTAATGTTTTATCAGACAATAACTACTCAAGATTTTGCTTTAGTATAATTTTCAGGCCAATTAGGGCCGGATTCAGGATTCGGGACAACAGCTTAGTTTTCGGGACTGTCCCGATTTTTCTGGGACATCTGGTCACCCTAATCTGAATGAATTATTTTAAAAAAAAATGGTTTGAATGAATGAATGATTCAATGATTCACTCATCATTTGTTTCATTACTGGATAAATCAGCGTTTTTGAACGAAGCTCCTGAATGAATGATTCAATGACAAATACATTTTTTAACAGTCACTTGTCACAGTCACTTGATAACAATGTAATCGATTCAATCATTATTTGAAGCGTCAAGTTACTTTCAAAAAGTGATTTGACCTATTTTGATTGCTTCTGTATACATCAGGGTTTATATCCGAACTACACCGAACAAAATTATCAACGCAACACTTTTGTTTTGGCCCCCATTTTTCATGAGGTGAACTCAAAGATCTAAGACTTTTTCTATGTACACAAAAGGCCTATTTCTCTCAAATATTGTTCACAAATCTGTCTAAATAAGTGTTAGTGGGCACTTCTCCTTTGCCAAGATAATCCATCCACCTCACAGGTGTGGCATATCAAGATGCTGATTAGACAGCATGATTATTGCACAGGTGTGCCTTAGGCTGGCCACAATAAAAGGCCACTCTAATGGTGCGTTCACGTGCTATGGAAAATATGATATTTTCCACTTGCGAACTGGTATTTACCAGTGTGTTGTGTTCAAGTGCTTTTGTTGTCGTAATGTTGTAAAAAGATGGAGATCCAGACCTGTTATTTAGCTAAAACTATTTTAGATTGCTTAAGTCATCTGCTACAGCAAGAAAATGATTTATCAAAACTCATACAGTAAATAATATGCTTTATATTTTCTAGATAATGAATAGTACATATTTTTACCATTCACGACTCTCGCATTGCTCTCAGCCATTTTGAAAGGTCAAAGGTTATCTCATCTTGGCAACTCGTGCATCAAAATATTCTACGAGCTGCCCAGTGGAAAATACCACATGAAGGGGTGTTCATGGTCATTTTCCACGTCGGCTTTTGGTATTTATCATAATTACCATAGCATGTGAACGCACCATAAAATGTGCAGTTTTATCCCACAGCTCAATGCCACAGATGTTGCAAGTTTTGAGGGAGGGTGCAATTTTCTTTCACTTTCATTGTATGGATGTTACGCACCCTTAGACACAAAGTCTTTAAAAGGGGCAACATTGAGGTTGTGATCAGAAGGTGGTGTATTTAAAAATGGCAAGAGACGACACGTAACAAAATATTGTGAAAAGTAAAGTACGATTTATTGTACTAGTTAAATGTAAGTGCAAAAGATGAACAATAATAATAATAATAATAATAATGATAATACATGTTGTGGACATAAAGAAAAATAAACAAAAATATACAGATTGAGAGTTCGATGTAAAACCAAAGAGAATAAGGACAAAGTGAAGCCAAATGAAAAAAAAGAACAGAACAAACTCCCGTTAACTTAATCCCAACCTCTTAACTAACTAATAACAAAAAGAAAAGAAAAGACAAAATTCTTCAGCGCAAAGCGCCCTCTCTAACTGCTCTAACTAATAATAAAACCTCCAAGGGTGGCGTTCACTTCCTTACCTGGTGTTTGTATACATCGAGTTTGCTAAGTGTTGCATTGTGTACGTCACGTGACATATTACCTGTCCGAATTTCTCTTGGTAACCTCAAAACACGCCGTCATGGCAGAACACATTTCTCTTGGTAATCTCAAAACACGCCGTCATGGCAGAACATTACACTTGGTAATCTCAAGACACGCCGTCATGGCAGAAAGAACAAACAACAGGACAATGTCTGTAACAGAAAATAACAAACACAAAAGCGACAAGCAGAGCAACAGAAAGAAACAAGCCGACATGCGCTCCTCTCAGCTTCCTTTTAAACTCGCGTGGTAAACCCGATAGGCTGCTGGAGGAAAGATGACGTCACGACGTAAATGGTGATTGACATCTCTCTCAGCCAACAGCGGGCGAGTGGTGACGGAAGCCTAAGAATGTGATAGACAGTAGAGAAAGAGAAACAAAAGAAACACACATGCGCGAGACCACAGGGACGTAACAATGGAAAATAGCAGAATGGACATTGATTTCTCCACAGAAATAAGAAAGTCATACAGGGTTGGAATGACATGCGAGTAAATAATTACAAAATCATATTTTTTGTCCAAATTAGTCAATAACATTTAAAAACTGTTGTGTGTGTATGTGTATATATATATATATATATATATATATATACACATGTGTGTGTGTGTGTGTGTGTGTGTAAATTCTCTTGTTTAAGTCATCATGTTTATTTAAATTGTAATGTATAGCTGTAATGTATAGAAGTCATTTGTTTTACAAAATGCTACATTGGTGTAAGCTTAGCAGCAGGAGGCCTGGAATCTTTTGTGGTGTGTATGGTAGTTATCCATCTGAGTTTGGTCAAATCAAACATTGTTCATGAGATGACATTGCCGTCTCCTCCACCCACTCATCAGTCTGAGTTCAGTGAAAATCACTGGGGCTTGAGCCAGAGCAGCTCATGAACATAGACGTACACAGAGAAGAACTCTCCTTAACTGCTGGACTGAATCGAGTGATGTAATGCATCTTAATCTCGCCTTAGTCCCTTTCTGTAATCATGAAAGGCCACATTTTTTTTCCAATTTTTTTGTTGTTGAAAAAATGGGAACCACACTGACAGATGAAACGGTTTTGTCACAGTGTTGTTTGAAACATTCAAAAGAAACATTCTGTGAAGACAACTGGTGGGTGGCAAAGGACAGTTGGCAAAAAAAAAAAAAAGAAAGAAGTGCAAGCTAATAATTTTCTTAAATTCACAGGATTAAAACTGCCTACTTTGTCCTTGACCAACATAAATGTGTGGTAGCTAGTCATGTGAATTTTTGCATTTATAATTACACATTGTCACTCTTCAGCTACAGTGCTGTTTTTCCCAGACATCAGAAGGGAGCAAATATTATTAGAAATCTGGAAGAGTGATTTAAGCAGTCCAAATGTCAGTGTGTTTGTGCAACAGTGATGACTAAATAAAATTCAAAATTCTTGCATTGTCTTCTCACTCAGTGAAGCATGCAGGGATTGTTTCTCCTTGCTATTTTAGTGACTGAGATTTAGTGTTTGTTTTAGCCCTCCTTACTTATCTGCAGAGCACTCTTTATTGAATTGGAAAAACAAATAAGTCTCTGCATTGTGCATTGATCCAAAAGTTAATTCAATAGCATTCATAGTTCAGTTAGTTAAGCCCCATACAAAAGTCATTCTTATAAATACAACCTTGCACCATGGCTTCTTGTTCTTCTACCTACTTTTAGTTCCGTAAGGCATTGGAAGACTTAGATGGATGTGTGGGCTGGAGTACTCCAAATATATTACATATACCACCCACCACCAAAACCACCTGAAGGAAACCCAGCATGAAAACATCAGTTAATGGATTGTTCATAATGGCTTTCAAAAGATCACAAAAATCTAGACGCTCATAAATTTGTGCGGCAAAGTCTACTGCAGTAGAATGTTTCAGGGTAATCTGACAGACTTAAAACAGTACTGTCCTTGTTCGGGATTTTTTTCAGCTCTGATGTGCTTAATATATGGGTTGTCTACATGTCAGTAGCAGTTAAGTGGCATGGAATTAAAAAAATAATCTTAAAAAGCTTAAATACTGAGAAAATGGAAATTAATTCTTATCTACATGCTGACATAATGTTAATTGTTTTTAACTCATTTCATTGTTAGTCCCTTAAATTGCATTAGATTGCATTGAATCACACTGATGTTTTCCTCATTTTTCGTTTAATTTGGTCTACATTACATTTTCATTTTCTGTGGAAAAAGGATGTTTGTACAGTCATATGCTTCTCTGGAAGTGTTTGAGTCACTGGCAAAACGGAGAGAAACGCCATGTGTTTTCATTTTATTTCTAGGTGAAACCTGTAAACTGTATATGCTAATCATCATGACTTAAAGGAACAATTCACCCAAAAAATTTAATTGACATCATTTACTCATTCCAAACCTGTATACAATTTGTTTCCCCTTGTGGAACACATTTATTAAAGCTATTATTCACTGAAAATGTACAGTCACAGTGAGCTGTTAACTTTAGAATCGCTGCAGGTTGATCGTTGAGTTAGTGAGTTGAACATTTTCTTATGGTTTCCAAAGAAACTACTTGACTAATTTAAATTTATGGATGAAATGTTTGCTTAATGTGCTTGACGTTGGTAAATATTTTGGACTGACCTATATATATTGTAAGTAGTATATCATTATTATTTTATTTAAAGAAATGAATACTTTGATTCAAAAGTGTCAAAGACTTTTGACATTTACAATTTTTTTTTTTTTTTACCAAAAAATCTAATTCAAATAGATACTGTTCTATTGAACTTTCTATTCATAATTTAAAAAAATTCAACTGTGATAAGAAATGTTTTTTTGAGCATCAAATCATCATAGTTCTTCAGTGTGAGACTGGAGCAATGCCTGCAATATTACTGTTTTTATTGTATTTTTTATTTTAAAAAAAATAGCTTTGGTGAGACTTTTAAACAGTATACACAGTATATGTGTTGTTGGGTTGTTTGTTAACAGGTCTCAGCTTAAAGGGTTAGTTCACCCAAAAATGAAAATTAAGTCATTAATTACTCACCCCCATGCTGTACCAACCCCGTAAGACCTTCGTTCGTCTTCGGAACACAAATGAAGATATTTATGATTAAATGTGACAGCTGGATCACTCCTCCATAGGCTGCCTAAGGGATTGAAACCTGACGGCCCAGAAAGTCAATGAAGAAAATGTTTAAATATTCCATGTCACAACAATGGCTCAACTATAAGTTTATCAAGCGACGAGAATACTTTTTGTGCGGAAATAAAACAAAAATAACGACTTTATTCGACTATTCCTTTTCTTCCTTGTAGGCCTGAAACGAGACTTCAAGAGATTTCCACGACGCGCACGCGCGAGAACTTAACTGAAGTAGTTGAAGGAGATCGCAATTCTTGCGCATGCGTCGTGGAAATCTCTTGAAGTCTCGTTTCAGGCCTACAAGGAAGAAAAGGAACAGTCGAATAAAGTCGTTATTTTTGTTTTATCTCCGCACAAAAAGTATTCTCGTCGCTTGATAAACTTATAGTTGAGCCACTGTTGTGACATGGAATATTTAAACATTTTCTTCATTGACTTTCTGGGCCGTCAGGATTCATTCCCTTAGGGAGCCTATGGAGGAGTGATCCAGCTGTCACATTTAATCAAAAATATCTTCATTTGCGTTCCGAAGACGAACGAAGGTCTTACGGGGTTGGTACAGCATGGGGGTGAGTAATTAATGACTTAATTTTCATTTTTGGGTGAACTAACCCTTTAAGTATATTCATGTTGCCTCATTTTATATTACAGATCTTAGAAACTGTCCAGATTCATTTCTTTGTCTCATTTAGTCTACTCCATTAGAATAACAGCGTGTCATTGCTATCAAATTATACAGGGCCTCTGGTTTTTGTTTTCTACATTATTGAACAGGACCCTGTTTCCAGCCAGATAATCTCATGGCTAATAGAACATCAACTGTTTTTATTTCAGTAAAACAGAAAGCCAAACAGTTCCTGTTTTGGCTTATAGCTTTATGACATTTTTTTAGAGGTTTAGTTTTAAGTGTTAGGTTGCCTAGAATGTTCTGCTAATGAAACACAACTTTTTTCTGTTTCATTAATAGCATCCTTGTTTGCTCGATATAGCATAACAAGCACAGTTGTTGAATTCACAGTATGAATTCCTACCTTCCCTCTGATCTGGCAACTCTCGGTCCTGCGCTAGTGTTGTGTATCTGAATCCAATTTCATCTGGTAACACGGCGCACAGTCTACCGCAACCCTTTGACAGCCGGTTAATTGACTTCAGGCTGGTGAGATGCTTAGAGCAGGGGAAAAGCAACAAATAGATTTACGTTGCAGGCTTCAGCTGCGGATATGTGACAGCCTTTTACCTCATTCTGACAGAAAGTTTTGCTTAAACTTACAAACCATATATCTCTAACAAAGAGCCATCTGAGCCATCATGAGGGGATGAAAAGAAGATGATCTCGTCACACGCGAGCCGCCGAAACGCTTATTATGTAACTGTGGAGGGTCCACAGCTGCAATGAATCTGTGTGCTTTGTGAACCTGAATGTCTTCATGTCTCATCAGTTGACCTGTTTTGAAACTTTGGAAATAGAGCCTTTCTGTCTGATGTTTTTCTTATTTGGCACCTTTTGCATATATATTCATACAAAAATGAATGAATGAACAAAAAAAGAGGCGGCAGCGAATAGCAGTTTAAAATGTTCTTTTATTATTTCTGTTTTCTTGATACTCTTTCCCTTGTGGAAGGGAAACATGAGCTGAGTAAGACTGATATATTAGGAGTCAATAAACTGAATGATTAAATTTCGCCTTTCACAGATGATCCAGTTGGAAATGTATCTGGAAAAACTCTGCTCCTATTATTTGTTTAAACGTCAAATTACAGGAGCAGCCTTCCTCCATGGTCTTTAGATCTTGCCAGATAACAAAAACCATTCTTAGGAGTATGAGCCGTACAGATGACTTTGAAACCGCTGTTGGTCTTAAGGGGCTTAACTCCGGTTCCTGCTGAACTGAGCCAGTGTTAAATACATCAACTGTTATCAGCTCAGTAGGCACAGGAGGTTGAACCCAGTGTTGTACCTCACACTGGCCTCTGTCAGTTACAAGGCTCTTTACAAGGCTCCATTTTTTCCCTTCTGATTGTTGATAAGTCTATATCATGATGACAACCAGAGCTGGATAGCAGCTGGATGGCGGATTTATTAAGGATACAAAACATAAGAGTATTGCATCAGAGTCAAGTATTAGCACAATAAATCATATAAAAATATATGCCTGGAGATATAAAACATCAAATAGAAATCCATCTATCCATCCATCATTTGTTTTTTAAAACACAAATTTCACGTTTCAAAGCCCAAAAAGAACTAGTGGACAGTGGGGTCCAAAAGCTTGAGATCACTAGTTAGAATGCTTCTATTTTTTTTTTAATTCATTGCTATTTTTTCCTTTATAAATCATATTATCATAGCTGAATTGAAGGAAGTTCATTACTGTCTCTGCTCCAATCCTATGTTGAATAGTGCTCTGGCTTAACGCCAACTTGACAAGACCTCCCTGTCTGACAGGGCGGGTGGGACTGAGGATTACACTGACTTCTTTTCCTGGAGGGTCATTTCCCGTAATTCCTCTGGAACAGGTTTGTGTCCTTTTTCCGGTTTGCTATTGCATGGCCAGCCGTCATGTTTGTCTTCTCACCTCTTGGCTGATTTTGAGTGCAGGCCTCAGAGGAGCGGAACTTAGCCACTGTGAACATAGGATATCCGAGATCTGTTCACAGAGTGAGCTAAGTCCTGCACCTCACGAAACTTCATCAGACGTAAAAATCCAGATGCTCTCCAAAACTTTGCCTAAATTATCATTGAATTCAATAACAAAAGTCATTGTGTGTAAACATTATAAAGTAAAATAGTTCAGCTCTCAGTAATGTAATATTTTTAAGAGATAAATTACTTTATTTATTTTTAGTATGTACTTACTGTAGATATGTATTGCATTTAGCAGAATATCTCAACATACACAAAGATATTTCCTCAACTTTTGGCACTTTTGAATCCATGTATTTTTCAAACTTATTTTTTTCTTTTTGTGAAGAACACGTTCAAACTGCCTTGAAAACTTTGTCATGCCTTCAACATATTTTTCTACTTTTCAAATGTTATGTATAGATTTTATTTTTAACACTATTTTAAAAGTGTGAAAATGTTATTTAGAAAAATACTAGCTAAAAGATGACAAAGAAGTCTTCCTTTTTTTTCTAAAAATATTGAAAATGTCATTTCTGTCACTGTGATTTTCAACAAAGAATACTAATACAATATATAGTTTGTGATGTTGTGAAAATGACACTGTGCTGGAAATAAAAACAAAAAAAAAACAAAAACAGCTTTGGCTTGTATCTTATAGGAGCCAATATACTGTTATACATACGCTTTCTTCTGATCTTTTTACGTTGTTGAATTGAAGTGGTAACTTAATAGAAATTTTAAAAAGGCATGATTAATGAGATTGTGAGAGTGTATTTTATTATTTTAAGTAACTATCGACAAAAATGCCCATAGTTGAAGAAATGCCTAAAAATGTTGTCAGTATAAATAATATAAATTATATCACATAACTGTATAAAACAGAAAACATTGGGTTACACCAATGCAAGTAGTTGTAAGGTAAGGTTAATTACACATACAGGCGCTAAGGATTTTTTTCTATTAGCCCCCACTAAAAATATAAATAAATAAAGTAAAAAGTTTTGTTGTTGTTGTTGACCCATGTAAAAATCTATTCTAATAAACAAGCCACCAAAATGTTAGATACCAATTTAGATACCAATTTCGATATGTTTCTTTTCATGTTAGATAAATGTTCCACAATATAAAAACACCACATCTTTTACTAAGTTATTTAACAAAGCCGTTTGGCGCCATTTCAAAGACAGCTTTTTCTATTAACATAATGTTGGGCCACATATGTCTGTATGGCACGATAGCCTAGTATCATGTTTCTAGTTTCCCAAAACCACAGTCATAAGTTGAGAGCCAGTGTTTACGCAATGAACAAAACGTGGTGAGCAAAACATATTGAGCTTTCTCTTCCAGTGTATTCCAGCCCTCAGTTATGGTACATTCTGAGGGTAGATTATTAATTCCATGGGGCATGGCGGGAAAAAAGTTTTGGTTCGTTCTCTTCAATACGGATTTGACGGCTTCATCAATCAGGGTGTAAGCAGGGTCGACTCACAGAGACTTTCCCGGAGTAAACAGTTCACAGCTGGTTGGAAATCCCTGGCAATGTGATTTTATGAAATAATCCCAAATCACTCTGCCAGGAATCCCTCCAGCTGGCCCATTGATGAGATGACCAGGAGCAATTGAGGAAGAAAACCAGCAACTAACATAATAGCCTGCCAGTAAGCATTGGGGACACACGTTGTTCCTCAACACTGTGGTATCGCACATCTCCTGTTTCACACTCCGCTCACGGGGATAATTTGCCCAGGCTCATGCATACTCTTGAGAAAACAGGCTTTGAATGGAGCCATAGTGTCTTCTGTTTACATGACCCTGGGTTCTCTCTCTCTCTCTCTCTCTCTCTCTCTCTCTCTCTCTCTCTCTCTCTCTCTCTCTCTCTCTCTCTCTCTCTCTCTCTCTCTCTCTCTCTCTCTCTCTCTGTGTGTGTGTATCCACCTTGCCATTAGATTCTGATGACAAGATTTGTCCTCTCACCAGCAAATTGTTACCATCTTTAGCCAAGTAGACCACACATCAGAGAGTTTAGCCTGTTAAATGGTGCTCATCATGTGGAATAAGTATATCATATCAAGTGACTGACATAATGAGAAACATAAAATTGTCAGGGTCACTGCAACAGCTAAATAATAGAGTTAATTTTCCGCATGAATCATCAGGGATGTTGTTCGTGCAGTGGCTCAGGATATGGGGCCATGATTGCGATCGGCCTCTGCTCCTCCTCTCATGTCCATGGAGATGTTGGGATTTTTCATCTCTGTGACTGTAGCCAGAAACTAATTGCATTAGAGACCATATTAAAAGCTAGAAGCCAGTTGTCTGAACCAAATGCAAATGGGTGTTTTTACAAAGAGCTGTTTTCTCTTGTAGTCCTTTGCTGGAGCCTTTTACTTGGTTATGGGTTTCTATTATGAAGGGTGCGTGTCATATTGACAACTGCGTGTGAGATTCACTGGGTACCTAAAATGAAAGGATGTGTTGCTTTGTCCTTACTTAGACGGTTGCCTTTTGTTATCTCTTTATATGAACATGTCTGTGAATTTCTGAGTTATAAGCATGACATTTTCTCATGACGGTAAACTCAAGTCTGTCTATTTGAGATTATCTCCAGACAGGCATAATGGAAAGGATCTGAAAAAAAGAGAAAGAGTCTTTTTGTTCATTTTGAAAGCAGTTTGAATTTCCATCATTATCAATGATACATAGAGTGAATTAGTCTGTGAAAAACATCTCTTGTGCTACGTGCCCTTTCACATGGTTTTATAGACCAATCTGTGATATGCTAGTGCCATTCATCAGAATATTAGTTTGAACAGCTACATTATATTTATTGTTTGAGTTTATTTATTCATAAAGCTCATTTTTGATAGATCTAAGCATGCCAAAGTGCTGTACAACGGCCAGACATGACAAAAACCAGAATGCAGTTGAACGTGTTGAATATATCATAGTCATTACCCTGCTTGACGGTGGTTTAAGTATCCTATTGATATATACATTACATATGTGTGTGTATCACATAAATGAGTTTGAACTTTCTGTTTTACCGTCAATAGGTGTGATTTTACTTGTTAAACTCTAAAAATAATGCGTTGAGCTATGTCTCTCATGCGGGAGACAAAATATGGCTTGAATCTCGAAAAGTAGGGCTGGGATAAACGATTATTTTTTAAACGATTAATCTAGCGATTATTTTTTCGGTGCATCGATTAATCTAACGATTCAATTTTCCTGTCCGATTCGATTTCGATTCTGTTATCGATTATCTCCCAATTAATTGACTAATACCAATTTATACCTGTTGATTTATATATCTGAATGAAAAAAACATGAATTCCTTAACATTGCAATACATGTTTATTGCTCTTAAAATTCCAAAATAAAAAAATATACAAGTGCAAAGTAATGCATTCTTAGTCAGAGGTAGCATTCAATAAAATTTTGAAGCCTTGAAAACACATAGGCCTAGCTTACTAGAAAATAGTGCATCTTGTAATTCTTCTTTCAGATGAAAATAACAACTTGATGTCTAGCATTCAATAAAAAAAAATTCTATAAATATTTTTGAGTCTTCATTTTCTTTTCTGACATAGCCTACTCCAGTTCTTGGTAAAACACACCAGACATGCAAATTCGGTGCATTTTGGGCACTTTTTGAGTGAAATCATATTTATTTTGTCCATCAAAAGTGTGCTTTCACTTTAATTGAGAGCAGTGCTGCAAAAAAAATACTCTGCGCCGAAACCCGCGCTTCACTGCTGCTCACGCGCTGCTCCTGCTCCCGGTGTGAATGCACTCATTTGTTAACATGCACGCCGGAAAAAAAACCCCGCACTGCTCATGCTTGCGGTGTGAAACGGCCGTAATTCACGAGGTTCCCTACATGTGCGTTCCGTGTGCACGTGTGATGCTGATGTTGCGCGATGTTAATCATGCGGCGTCCGAGTGCATTTGACCGGCATAAAATCGGAATGTGTCAGACTGACCGGCTGGTCATGGCTGATCACGTGAAAATCGTCCAATTCCGGTCACCAGCTGATCAATCGGTGCATCTCTACTTTAGAGGAACGAGTGCACTTTGCACCTTGCACTTTGAAAGTCTGAGGAGCCACTCGTGTTGCTACTACTCTCCGGTGCCGCCATCTTTGTTTTGGGTCTGACGAATCGACGCGCATATTTTGCGTCAACGTATTTTTTGCGTCGACTTAATCGATGACGTCGACGCGTTGTCCCAGCCATATCGAAAAGGGAACAAAAAAAGGGAACATAAATATTAAATCTCTGAAATTGTTACAGCTGGTTTCAAATATAAAGTCTATTCCAAGCTTGGATGGACCATTTACACATAAGCGTGTTATTCTTAACAGGTCACACTGAATTGAATACTCAAGTTATTATGATTTATTAAAAAAACAAAAAATTTTGCTATATGCATGCATATGTGTACTGTTTTTGAGTCTTTTCCTTTTTAGTTCATCTAGTGTTTGTCATTTTAACATTTGTTTGTCAAGTTAACATTTTTTATTCTTTAATTAAAAAAATAAATCATTTAAATGTTTTATACATAATTTAGTCCTTATTGTGATCCACAGTTGACTTCATTAGATGTATCTACAGATCGTGTAATTGTCTCATTTGTCAATCAAGTGAGATCTATAAGTCAGACTAAGTTTAGTTGAGCCTTGTTACTGATTTAGTATTTCATTGGTTCCAAGTGGGGGAAACTGTTTTCCATTTCTCCTTGACAGCTTAATGTGTTACTTGGTTCAATTCCAGAGAGAAAGCTCAGTGAAACCAAATAATTGTCACATCACTTTTGAAATGACTTAAGCACCTTTCAGAAGCCTCATCAGATCCAGACAATTAAAGCCTTTTTCAATTCAAGCTCAACTGTATAGTCTAATCTAAGAAAAGAGTAAGTGCTATTAAATAAAAAAGAAGGTGAATAAAACAAAAACTCTGTAAAGGAATACATTTCAGTATGATAAATCTATGATTTCAAGCTGTCAAATAGTTAACTTTGAACAAGACAATTTCAATATACAGTCACTGGAAGTGGACTTGTTTGATACGATGACTCATAATTTCATCAATGACCATGTAAACAAAAGTCACATTGCAAAGTTTGAAAAAATTCTTGGCAAGCTTTTTGCTTTAAAATGATTGGAAAATAATGCACACAATATTTTTTGTGCTTTTAGTATGCCAAGTGTAAAAAACAAACAAACAAACAAACATTGTTTTGCTATCTTTTTCCCATCATCCCCCAGGAGCATGAATTAAGATATCAATTTCAGCAATGTTGTTGAAAAAACATGCTTTTGGGTTTTAGTGACAGGTTCCCTTGCTCTCATAATGTCTATCATCTACTCGCCTTGAGCTGCTGCAGCATGCCTACGAAATTATGGCAATTGAGGCCAGCTCTGGCACCTAGTATTTGACACTCTCTTATGCCCCTGGCAGACAATCACAGGACTTGTGCTGCATGTCTGAAATAACGCCAGCACCCCTCTCCCCATGATTACACATGATTTTAACAGTCTCAGCTGTTATGGCTAGACGGCCTCAGGGGCAGCCCAGGACACACGTGATTGGTCTGGCTGCTCTGACGCCATTGCCTTGTCCTGGCGGGGTGGAAACACTTATGTGGACAAAGGGAGGCATTGCATGCTGGGAAGTGGGTGGGCGGGCTTCCCAAGCTGATGTTGCAGATAAAGTTGACTGTGTGCCCGGTGCGTATGAAAAAGGCCCTTTGGCTGCAGAGGGGAAGCGGGATGCAGATAGAGACAGACACCTATGATGTCGAGTTGAGAAACTGAAGGCAAAGGTGTAGGACTCATGATAACAACCTATTGATAATCATGATAATCAATAAGCACACAAGCACACACATAATATGCTTGCAGAAAGAAAAAAAATATTCAGGAAGGGATTAAATGTCTCCTGAAGATTTGGACATCAAATCTTTTATTGAATTCTTCAGTAAATATGGCTCTATGCTCAGTTGTTATTACCTGGAAATAATCAGGGATATCAGTGATTAGGCATCCAAAATGAGATTTGCCGGTTTCTAGAGGGTCACCTCCCTTCCAGGATTTTGTTACCACAGAGATTTCACATTGCAATTTCTTCAAATGTACTTGAAGTACTTGTTTGTGACTTGAAGTAATCTGTAACTGATTTGTGGTGTCATTAACCATCATTTTAATATGAAACAGAAAAGGTCAAGGTTTTGATTTGCAGTATATAAAACCATTTTTTTTAAATCAAGTATTTGCGCAATAAAAAATATTATTGAGCGTGATTGAATTATTAATTATCCTTACATTTTTAGTGTATTTGTAAGTCAGTTTATTTCCTATTTAGTCATATGGAATCAAATGGTAATCTTAGAAACTTGGAATAACATGCTCAGAGGAATTTATCACAGTCTGTCTTGGATGGTTCACATTTTCCTCTTGAGGGACCACATCCAAAAAAAAAAAAAAAAAACTCCACATCGAGGTTAAACCACATTTGCAAAAGTACTGTCAAAGACACTCTTCATTAACTAAATATCTAACAGGCCTTCAGCTGAAGGAGCTGTCTGGTGGTGTTATAACTGATAATTATTTACTAGCAGAGAGTGTATGCTGCATAACTCTGCAAAAACACTCTCGAGAACACAAGAGGATGAGCAAAATCAGACTCAGACTAAATGAAAACATGGTTGCATAAGCCTATACAGGCCCTTAAATAAATGTACAATGCCATATTAAAGGACAGCAGAACACTAAAAGTTGCAATAGCCTGGGTAAACACTACAAGAGACAGTAAGATTCTGCTTTCAACTATAGTGTGTTCCAGCATATGGCTTTGAAAATGTACGTAACATTCTAAAATACGGTGTCCTGTGAAAAGAAAAAAGAGCACAGGGATATCAATTATTAAAATAATTGCTAATAGCTGATTTTTGGCCAATTATCCTTGCCCAGTCTTGCCATCTGCACTCGCTGATTAGCGGCGCTGAGACGAGTAGCTTCAGCACTGCTTTCCCACGCATAAATGAAGGTAGGGAAAATTTGGGGACTTTATTGGACTTGGAAAAATGCAATAAAATCTCTCTCTCTGAATGCACCCATCTGTTGGACCTTAGAAGACTTCCTGTAAACAAGTCGTAGAGAACAAAACCTCTCACACCAGGTCTTTGCCCATAATTACCCTTTCATCTTTATTTTTCCCTTTTCTTTTTAGCCTGCTGTCTGCCTGCTGTCTTCATGCTCTTACTCACATTATCACTGCGACACTTGACACTGTGAAGAATTATTATGATGTTTAATTCCATGGATTTATTTTGAACACTGCTAGTTTACTTGTCAAATCTTAAAATATAAGCGATTAGTTACTTGATATCCCTGAATGGTCTGAAAAGATGGAGCTTTTATATAAAATACGATAAATTATTTTGCTTGTCTCCCACTCGAACAATGAAATCATTGTGATTTTTTTCTTTCGAGTAACGTCTCAGTAAAGTGGATAATTTCTACGTTCCTTATGCTTTGTTTCTTACATTTTGGAACTAATTAACATTGTTACTTTCTTAGGCTGCCATTGTTGAGGAAATTAGTAATGAATCCTAATTTGATTTGTTCAGATATGGGCCGTTATGATGTAATTTCCCTTCCCCCTCCTCATAATTTGTTTGCGTGCATCATGTTCCATTTCCTTTCCCCTGCTCTACTCTTGTAGCCTTTCATTTTTCATACAGTTACCCATTTACTGGTAGCAACACAACGCAGTTTTGTATAACTTGAAATCTTCCAGATTACCCCTGTTGTTTGTAATTTACATCAGTGAATTGTAGCTGCAGAATTACATGATGTACATCCCAATTTAATTTGACTTTCTGTTAGGTTTAATTATTCTGAAAATGAAGAATATAACCCAGTCATTGAAGTGCACGACTCAAGCTATTTTGCTTTGCACACTCAGATCGATTACAGTCATTTAAGCCAGTGCTCTGAAATAAGGTAGACCTCCTTGGATGGAACATAAACATGAATGGGGCTTTTTAAAATGCAGTCAGCATGGTATTAAAATGAAACTCCGCTCACACGGGCAAACTGTAATAATAATTTAAAAGCTCACAATGCTTTAGAAATGTATTTACTGAATTTATTGTGGTTTCTTTTCATAATTTTTTAGATTGATATCATCATGTATGCAGTCATATTTAAAAGGCTTTTTTAAATATAATTATTTAAAAACAATTCATAGGTATATATTTAAATGTTTATAAAATTAAATATATGTTTATAAATATGTATAGATTTTTGTCAAATCAACTTATCAACAAATATTTTGAGTTTCTGTTGATTAAAACAATCTCCTTCATTGTATCAACTAAATTTTTTAATTTCAATTAACTTAAAATTTTAAGGCAACCAGTTCACTTACTTTTTAAGTTAAACCAACAATATATATATATATTTTTTACTATGTAGTTTTTGGTTTTATACTTTTTTCCTTATATCAGGAATAAAAAAAATAAAAAAAGTATAGGAAAAACTTAACAATCTTAAACTCATCTTTTGGCATACACACAAATTTAAATTAATTAAATAATGTGCTATATATTTACAATCTTTAAATATGTTTGATTTACTGGCTGACTGTACATTGAGGCTCATTGACGTAAGCAGAGGCATTGTGCAGCTTTAGGCCACACTGTTGTTCTAATCACGTCAGTGATGTCAGGTGGAAAAGATGGCTTACTTCCTCTCTCTCTGCCAGGATCCAATTGAGAGAGGCTAAAGTAGCAAGACAAAGCACATGCTCAGGGTCTCTTAATCATGCCTGTTGAGGGTCCCGGGAATTAAATTACTTATACATTTTTCTTCCACTGTCTTTATATTTCTGTAAACACAGTGAACAGAAATCTTTTGGGATTTTTTAATGACTATAAACACACACATTTTCTTTTTACGTATGTACTGTTTATTTATTTATTTGTTCACTTCGAAACACTGTTTTTAGATATAGTCTCACTGACAATATTTTTGGTTAAACAGCTGCTTTATATTGTATAAAAACATGAAGCCTCAACAACATGGAGCCTCAAAAAATTGTTAGGAGTATCCCTAAAATCTGGCGGCATTAAACCCAATATAAATCCAGTTTCCCAGTGTTGGGAGTCTAAATAGAGGCATATAAATGCATTGCTAAACTATGAAGTGTTTTACTGCAGATTCTGTTTATTATTTTCACTTTAAAGCTTTTTTTACGTCTGTTTACAGTGAAACTTTATGTCGGAACTATGGTTTTTAGCAATATGTGGGGTTGAATACAGTTTCCAGCATTAAAATCTCATTTCAAGCACGATAGGGAACACAGAACACAGGCCCATAAACGTCTCCCGCCACATTATAATGAGCGGCAATTTTTGATATTTAAACAGCAATTTATGAGGGAGGGGATGGAGGAAAAATGGCATATTAATGCTTATTCTTTTTTAAACTAATGAATTAAAAAAGCATGTAAAAGCGAAATCGTAAATTTATTTCCATGAATAATCCCGTATTTAAAAATGAAAAAAAAATTGCACTTATATTTTCTATTTCTTTTATTGGATCCCTGTTTTCAGAGATTTTAGTCAGCAATTTTCATGCCCTTTAAATCTAAAAATAAATGCCACCGTTTATCTTACAGGACTGCTATTACAAAATTGGCGAGCTGTAGCACTTGGACTTATTCTTTCTTTTTAATTTATTTATTTGTATGTATCCCAAGCGTTAATGCGTTCGAAACACTCGAACAGGTGAAAAATCACAGACACACCGTATGCAGACAAAAGGAAAAAAACTCCCTCAAGGCTCGCCTGTAGTGTATAATCCAAAAGTTTGGGTCATGCAAATCCTGTGGTAAATGAATGTGCTAATTTGACAAAATTTTAAGTTACCAAACTGCTCCATCCCAAAATGAAGTTTTTACTCACAATTAACTCCAGGTGACTCGCAGTCTCAGAGTTGAAATAAACCAAGACTGGCACTGTTGTGGCCTTGGCCGTGGTGATCCTCACAGCCAAGCATGCATGGAAACAGGGCCATACAGAGTGTCCATACATGCGGAGACTGGTCTCCACTGTAAGAGTCCCGAGCAAAGCTCTGCCCTACACTCCTCCTCTAGTCAGACTCAGGAACTGAAACGGAGGCGTACACATCATTCAGAAGTTTGTCTTTGAAAACCACACCCATCCCAGTGCAGAGAGAGGAGGGGAGTGGCTGCCTTTTCCTTAAATAACACCAGAGAGGGGAGGAAACTTGTGTTTTCAGCCTCAAAACAAGCCTCAAAGGATCAGGCAGGAGGCTTAGTTTGGAAAATAAAAAGGAAACAGAAAGTTAGTGATATCTGAGGTCATAGAAAGGATTTTCTTTGACTCTATACTTGTCATTTTGATTTTATTGTCATTTACGTGCAGTAGTTCTCAAGTCATCAATCTCGCAGCATTATGATAATCTTTAATTATTCTGTCTTAAATCATGTCCTGTTTTCAACACGCATGAGCAATGTTCTTTATGCTTAATGACCGACTTGTGTTTACAGAATAACTGTTTGTGTTGCTAGGTAACTGGCTTCTATATTATCATCTTAATCCAATCAGCCTCAATCACAGCCCAAACTAGATACCACATATCCACATCCATCAATACTTGTTGTTCAGCTGTGTAAATGATGGCTCAAGTCATCTATAGCGGCGGTTCACAACTGGACCTAGTTTTTACATTAGACATCATGTGGCGACTCAACATATTACCAAAATTTAATTTCAATGGTTTTATTCTCTTGGCAGCCAATAATTTACTGCATAAAATTAATTGGGGGCGGCACAAACCATGGCTTTGTTGCAAATGAACCCATGTTTTATGTGTTCTGGGTCATATTTTCTTTTACCTGGCAAGTTTTGTTTATTGTTTGAGGTCCAATAAACAAGTTTGAGGGCATGTCACACAACCTGTATGTCCATGTTGACATCCGCCTAAATTGAGTACAGTGACCAATGAGTTTGGACCAAAATACAGTAGTTTGACTGGATACTCAACAAAATTGTTGTGAATGTGTATCTTTATTTCCTTATTTCGATTTGCTTTGCGGTTTATTCAGGGAGTCATTTGCAAACTCGGCAACTGCTCTGAACTATTCTGATTTTGAGTGGCCGAGTCTGATTCAAGCCTGAAGACGGATTAATGAACTAGCTCTTTTTAATGTATCATTTAAAAAGACTCATTAGACACATTTGCAGCTCAATCTATTTTCTTTTCTCATTGTTGCATAAAGGTAAGCACTGGTGCACATTCTCAATTATTGCGCACAATTATTGTTGAAAATCGATATATTTTCTCTCTACCATTTTCGTCACATTTTTGACCATTGTAAATACTATCTAGAATCTTACTAGGGACTTTTTTCGGGGCGGCCTTCAGACGTTACTGCAGGTTATGGCTTTGACTAATCAGAGCACTACTGTGGAAGAGGAAATGACACAATTCACAGCCCTGTGAGGACCTGCTTACAAAGGAGAGGTCTAGAAACAAAGTATAAAAGTCTTATTTGGTCTGGCTGGTTGCCTGGACAGCAAGTGAAAACAAAGTTTGCTCACACACTCCCTATCGGGGACTTCAGACAGCCAGACAGCCAGACCTTCATGAACACTTTCACCTGTTAACTCCCCGAAAAGGGGAAACTGTGCATGCATGTGTGTGTAGTGTATGCATGTATTACATTTGTGTATGAGTCATGCTGTATGGGAGACTCCACCCTGCGTAGGAGGGCAATTGAGCCTGTCACTTACTCTGTCTTGGGAAGAACTGCCCAGACAACAGCTCTCTTTGTTCAAATGTCAGTTAAACTCGGGTAATGATGAGATCTTTCCAGCTGTCCAATCCCAAAGCTATTTCGCTTGCTTTATACAAATTAACCAATGCCGTAAAAGTACTGCACGATCAGAAATTTAAATGTGTATCCCATATGTTTTTTTTTTCTTTTCCTTCGTCGTCTTATTTTTTTTAAAGAAGCTAATTTGTAAAAAAAATAAATGAATAATAGAATTCTACAATTTCTTAGATTGAAACTGCTCTTTAAAATGTCACTTCAATTCTTACCTGTAGCTTCTCTATTTTAGTGCATTTTCCCTTTAGTCATGCAACCTTAAATTGCACCTGTAATAAACGCAAGTATTCTGGTTTGTGAATGTGTGTTTGTGTGTGTTGCCTAATTTAGAAGAATCTGGCTGCTAATTCAAAGGCTCAGTCTGGAGTAAAAGGGAATTTGGGACATGGACATTTTCTGGGATCACAATCCTGCCTGATTGGGTCTGAGAGCAAGGCAAAGTTTAGCAGAGCACTACTTCACCAACCAAATGTAAGCAAATGTGTGACATTGACCATGTAATTCCTTTGTACAAAAGGTCAGATGTTCTTTCTTCCATTGAAGAACGGAAAGCTCTTTGGATGATTCTCTAATCAATAACATGAACGTGAGGTTTTGCATTAAATGTTATTTAAGATAATCTAACTTGTAATATATTTTAATTAAATTACAAAATATATTTTTATAACATAATTTATCATAGTTTAATATAATTAAATACTATATTATTAAATAATTTTGATTTGGAAAAAAAAATTACATTTTAAATATGTGTCATTTTCAGTCCTGTTACTTGTTCACAAAATTAGCCCTGTTCTTTTCGCAGAAACATCTCTGAAGATCTGTTGACTGCATGCATCCTGTTCTCAATTTAAAATTAATCTGAGGGAAATAATATTCTGAAATTTGCTTTGAAGTCTCTAAACGCTGGGTAACTTTAGGCCTGCTGCAGTGGAGGGAAATTAGGCCCATGTGGTCATGTGTGTCACTTAATAAGGGACATTGGATTTGGCTCTGAAGTAATCTGCCAGCTGGCTGAGTAGCCAGAATCAGATATTTGCTTGCTGCTCAGTCCGAATAAAGCACGTCTTCCTCTTGTCGCCTGCATCGGCGTCCCGCTGCGGCAGGTTTGTGTTCACCAATTAAGAATCATTCATGTTGAAATCTGCTCGCTGCTTTAGCCAATTTAGCTCTTGGGATTTTATTCCTGTAACAGTACACACCATTTTGAAACGTATAATTCATGCAGCATTTACAGAATATATTTATGCATTTCCTTTTATCGGTCAATGATGGACATTTCACCTCACTGATATATTACAGTTGGTTGTGGGAACAAGGGGGTTTTGTTTTGAAGGGAACTGTAAAGTCAGATTGGTTTCTGGAAACACTTATCCGGGGGCCTGACTGATTATGCCGGGTAAAGACTGCATGCACACTCTAGTTTTATTTCGCAGACTGCATGGCAATGAACCAATCACTCCGGCCTAGAAGCAGGTGATTATGCCACATCTCATTCAAACCCGCCGTTCATACACTCTGAACGTTGTCTGCAACCTTTGTCTTGTTTAACTGGTTGGAATCATCAAACGTATTCATATTCAGGAGCTTTATTTTGAAGTGCTGGTTTTGTTGCTTTATTTTGTACAGCCATCATTTTATTTCTATCGAAGAGTGATTTATTCTTAATAGTCAGTTAGAATTAGTATCTGAATAAAGCTAACTATTTCTTAAAGCTTGCTTATCACCACCTCTATTAGCGTGTAAAACGATCCACTTAATCCATATAATCCATATAATGTTTTTCCCCTCGTACATGCAAAACAAGGACCCAGAGGCATCCATTAAGGGATTTTATTCCTTTATTTAACACAATCTGATTGTATGACTTCTTCATAATAGGTATGTACATTGCTATCTGTGGCAAGTTCTGACAGTCTGTCAATGAAATGTAGGTTCAGATGGATTGGGCCACACCCAACGTAAGTCTCTTTATCTGCTCGGTGGCCTTTTTCTTTCATTCAGTGGGAGAAAAAAACTGCTTCGGAAATGTGCAAACAGTACATGTCATGCTGCTAAAGAAAAAGAAAGGCAAGTCAAATGACCTCCAGCAAAGGTCAGCAGCAGTGAGCCATTTGGACTTGTCGAGAAAATGCATGCATTGTAATTTAATATGTGTGCAACAGTAGTGCAAGACAACCTCCAGGGGAAGTGACTGAGAGCAAAAAGGTCTGTGCTAATGCATGTTAGCTTCTCGGCACATCGTCTGACACTATATAGCTGCATCTCTGTTCATGGTATTGTGCCATATTGATTTTGATTATACTGATATAATGCCTGCAACTGTTGACATTGAATTGGCCCTTTGACCTAATGGGTTTTAAGCACCTTGCACACGTGCCTCTGCTCAACATTGACACCCAGAAAAGTGTGCATCATAATTAAAACCATAAGACTTGAAGAACGGGGTACTCAGACATTTTGTCCTTTATGCATAGTTGTGGTTGATTTGGAAAGCACCAGACAGAGCTAATCTGGTTTTGGGCGTATGCATATTTTGTGAGTGTGTGTGTGTATATATGTGTGTGTGTGTGTGCGCGCGTTGTGTTTTGTGTGTGTGTGTGTGTGTGATTTCAAATAAATACATTTTTAGAACAAGGATAAAACGTCTGAGACTGATAATCAACCCAATATTACGGCCAGACCTGTTCGTTTTGATATTGCTTAAATCATATTTCAGTGTTCCAGTTTAATCAGTTTAGACCCGATCCCCAGATGAACTTGATGACAAGATCCCCTGGTTCTAATTTCAGGGAGAAAGACAGGAAGTTAGAGCACACTTAATTTGTATTGATACTGCAATCCTGTGGACACTCCAGTGTTCAAATGATCTTGATCTTGATTTTCTTCCTCCAACACCCCACATGTGCTACTTACAATGTCACAAGAAAAATACGGCATGTGCATGCAGGATAAATATTCATGTTAAACGCCAATTTACAAATTAAACCAATTCAATTATTAAACATAATTTTAATATGTACAATGAATGAATGGACGTTTATCAGGCATTACAATATCAATTTAAATGTAATATAATAATATGTAAGTGCCTTTACAAAGATAAACACTCTCATTTGTCACTGGATATGAGAATTAATTTTGCTGTGTTTAAGAAATATTTTATTAAATACAGATTAAATTTAGGCAACAAAAATAATTTTTTGCTGTAACAGTAGAGGACATGATCAAATGCAATTACAAAAGCATCTCCGTTAGCTTTGTCCTGATTCACTGCAAAAGTCGTTTAGCCTAAATTGTGGCTTGTTTTGGTGGAGAGCCAGGCTGTCTATTCAATTCTAACATATACTCTATTACTGTGTTTTACCAGTGAGGGCATGCCACATAGCTATAGTATTAGAGAGCCTCTTGATGAAATATGCCTTTAATCTTAGTACAAGGACACCTTGTGTTCTCAGTAGTAGCACTGCATTGCATTTACAAGGTGCCACTTTTTTCCCTTTTGTCTCATGGTGACATTTTGTTTCACTGTGTTTCTCTGACATAAAAAGATTAGTGTAAAAATACTTATCTTATTTGCGCTCAAGCTATTTCTTGTTCTAGTTTGCAAAACTTTAAGTAAATAAGTAAATATTTAATAGTTAAATATTAGTACATATTTAATTATCAGCAGTATTTTCCAATTCCAACCAAAACCTACTCGGAAAGTTCAGAAGTCCACAATGAACAAATTCTAAATCTTGCAAATGGAAATTTAAAAATTAATATGAATTTCAGGAAATCTTACTCTTTTGACTTAGTGGCAGCAGCCCTCAATTTTGGATTATCCAGCATGATTTGAGATAAACCAAAGAGCATCTTGTGTTTCCAGAAAATCAGACATTTTACAAAGGAGTTCATGGTCAGTGTCACAAATTTACTTATTTGAACCAAGAAACAGTGCATAATATCTTTTTTTAGGGTTTTTAAATCCTAAAAAAAACTGGTTATTTCCAGGTTTAAATTAGGTTATGAATTTTTTCATTGTGGACTTCTGAACTTGCACGTGGTTGTTGCAGTGAGCAGGTTCTAGGTTGATGTTTGAAAAACAATGCTGATTGGCTCTCAACACAAGGATATGGATTGCTTTTCTTGTTCTCACATTCAGCTGTGTACGAGTACACTATTTGAATACTCGTTTCAGCATCAAACATTTTTTTTTCTTTTAATTTGTTGATGTTCAAGCAGGTTTTTCAGATCTTGTAATAGTAATTTCAGAATCAGGTTGACACTTCCAAATTCACTACAAATGGATCAGGGAACAGTCAACATGAGTGCCATCAAACCATGTGTTTCTGGCTATCTTGTGGCATCTGGATCCAATTTCCGCCTTTCGTTCTGTCGCAGAGCGAAGGGAAGCTTATGCCATGAGTCACTGCCCTGAGGCACTTTGTTCGGTGGCTAGCTGTGTACACGGGAACTAGTTGTAAAGCCAGCCATTGTAATCTCCTCTCTTCTGAACACAAGCCCAAGAACTGGCCTGAGGTTGCAGGGCCGAGTCTCTTTCCCACAATTGCACCACCATTAAACTCCTCCGTCTGGCTTGGGTGAGACAGACAGCTGGAGCTTACTTTCTCTCTCTCTCTCTCTCTCTCTCTCTCTCTCTCTCTCTCTCTCTCTCTCTCTCTCTCTCTCTCTCTCTCTCTCTCTCTCTCTCTCTCTCTCTCTCTCTCTCTCTCTCTCTTTACCTCATATGACCTCATGTGGTCTGATATATTTATCTTTTCAGATGCCACTGATATATGAATGGAAGGCATTTATTAAGCTACCTGTCTTTACATGTGTTATAAGAAGGTCACTGTAGATGTAAAAATGTGAATAGTGATTAATATATTAAAGATTCATACTGAATATTAGCTCATAATTTCTTAATTTCAATTTCTTTCTTTATTTATATTTGTGTGTAGAATTTTTAGTTGTCTGTTATGATTCCAATGATTCTGTCAATGTAAACCCCTCGAGTCACAAATTTCCCCTTGGCCTTGGGGACAATAAAGTGTATTTCATTTCATATTTCATTTCATTTAATGGAATAGTTTTTCTTTTATGTTCCAAAGAAGAAATAAATTCATGGTTTAGAACAACATAAGAGTGAGTCAATGACAGAATTTTAGTTTTTTTGTTTTGTTTTTTGTCAAACATTTATTTATTTATTATGTAATATTTTAATCACTTTAACTATCCATGAACTATATCCAGCCTGTAAAACCTATTTTAACCTATTGTGGTAACATATAAATGAAATGGTTTTTAACAAAGAAATTATTTAATATTACTAACTCTGAATAAGGTCACACAAATTAATTTACTTTATGACTTTTTTATTAAAAATATACAAAAGGAGAAAAGCATTTTACTTGCCACAATTATTATGCAGTCTATTACAATTATTGTGCATTTAAACGGTTTGTCTAAAATGCGGTTGGAGAAATTTCCACCCATTCCACACCCATTCACATGTCTAAATTTGCTTCGAAGTGAACATTTTGTCAACATTTACCCTCCCTCATGTTGAGTGAAACTTTTCCCATGGAACACAAGAGGATTCAACATGCTGATCTTTTCCATAATGAAAATGCATTGTGATCATTGGCTGACAAGTTCAGTCCTTTTTAAATTTTTTTTTTTACTAGTTTTTAGTATTATTTAATTGTCAGGATTAAAGATTATAAACTATAGTAATTTTAAAAAAGGTCATATTATTCAATTCCTTATCCAATCTATGTCTTTACCCAAATTTAGTACTCTAAATTAAGTCTATTTCTTGAATTCCTGTTGGGGCTTTAATGTTTAAGACCTTAATGAATGGTTTTCTGTAACGCTGCTTTGAAATTACATGTTTGACAGCGCTATACAAAATGACTTGACTTGACTTGCTATATGCCAGAAAGGAAAGAAAGAAAGAAAGAAAGAAAGAAAGAAAGCCATGGTCCCTCTTTATATTAAGTGGCTTTAACTACTATGTACTAACATTGAAATTAATAATTTGATACCATGGGCTTATTGTGTACATACATGTTTTTACATTATACTTATATTTTGAAAATACCTGCATGTAATTACAGCTGTAATTAATTTATGTAATTACACAGTTGATCCTTCCCATACACATTAACCCACCCTAACCTTACCTGTATCACACCTCAATAGCAGCAAAGGTGTTTTACAATACAACATGAACACAAATAAGTACATTGTACTTATTTTACGATGGAAGTACATAGTACTGAAAGCCACTTATTATAAAGTGGGACCAAAGCCATTTTGGTCAAACGCCACAAATTTGAATGTGTTAAAATATGTAATGGCAATATGTAGCAATATAATATGCAAAATAAAAAAATAACTGTGCTATTTTATACGTTATTAAATTAGAGTGAATTTATCAGCACAGTTTAGGCAGAAGTGCATATGGTCTAGTGTGTGGGCGATCCGAGTTCAAATCGTTCTCATTTTCATGGCATACTTGCTAAATTAACTAAATGATTTCAAGTTACATTAATTTGAACACATTTTTCCAAACTTATTATTTTTGTTGAAAAGGCTTCATTTAATTGTGTAAAAGAATGCATCTCAATTTAGTTTCTTCCATTTAAAAAATAATTCCTAAGTCATGCGGGTTTGGAACACCATGATGGTGTAAATGAAGACATCATTTTTATTTTTGGGTGAACGATCCCTGTCAGGTAACAATTGCAAATGTTCACTTTTTACAGTGCAGGTTTCATGATAACTCCCTTTCTCTCCGTTTTACATAATGGTTTCCACTTTTGAAACTACATTTAAATAATCAAATAATCAGAATTTCACTCTTTAACATTTAATGAAAGTTTCGACTGGATCCTAGCGCCGTTACTGTTATGTTTCAGTTGTGTTTGTGTTCTCTCTCTCACACCCCAGTAGCGATGTGCTGAGGGACTATATGTAGCTGTAAGACCTAAGTTTGAAAACAGCTCCATTTTCATTGCCTGTCTGTTTTCCTCTCTTTCTTTTGTAATAATGGCTGCCTGGCTGGTGTTGAAAACTTGTGGTGTGTTCAGAGTAACAGTGTGTTCAGTCCTTAGACTGGCTCTCTGCACCTCTGTCCACAGCTCTGGAAATGACCTCATTAGTTTTCACATCCTATGCATTGTGAGTGATGGAGAGGGTAGTGATTGAGATTATGGATTTAGCTCACATGGAGGGTGATGTGGTTCCTCCATTTCCTGTTTGGATGTTTAGTGATGTGGGATTTTGATAGTTGCTAATAACAATGAGTCATTTCAAAACAAACCTAAAGACTGTGATGTCTGTCACAAAGGGGCTCGTTAGACCTGCAAAACCTGCATGTCCTGTACTTTAATGTTGTATTATAACATGCTGATTTATTAAATAATTTTAACAGATTGATATCCACATTTTGACACTTATGAAAAAGGTCAATTACCATGATGGTAACACTTTTTATGAAGTCCATGCTTATAATGAATTATAGCCCCATTTACTTATTTATAAGCAAGAGCAATATACCGTAAAACTTCAAATAATAGCTGAGTCCCAAATAGACGCCTGTCTCTTTTACACGCCTGGTGTGGCGACAGGTTTGGGTAAATAAAGGCCGGTCAAAATTTGAATAGAGGCCGCCAAAGCAAATTTTTGTCCCACCAAAGCCATTTTTGATCGGTGAGTGATGTAGAAAAGAATGACGGCTGCGCTTGACAGGGCGCCCGAGCAGAGAGAGAGAGAAACCCGGTCTCAATTGACACCATAGTATCAATTGACACCATAGTAAAAGGTCGG
Organism: Tiaroga cobitis; assembly: GCA_030578255.1. Lineage (NCBI taxonomy): Eukaryota > Metazoa > Chordata > Actinopteri > Cypriniformes > Leuciscidae > Tiaroga > Tiaroga cobitis. The sequence continues at coordinate 37,453,754 of CM060592.1, read as the reverse complement.
AAGACCGCAGTTTCACGTGGAGCATTTGGCATTTTTAGAGATTAGAGACTAGGCCTACACTCAATGAACAACATCTCAACACTAAATTATAAAGGCCTGTCTCATATAGACGCCTGTCTCAAATACAAGCCGGTGCAGTTCGACGATTTGGGAAAATAAAAGCCCGGGCTATTATTTGAAGTTTTACGGGTAAGCAATATATTTATAAAGAGTCATTAAGACCTATACTGCATTATAAGAACAGTTAGTTACATTTATATAATTTTTATAATTACTTATGTCATGCATTTGCTTTTTCAATGTGCATGCTCATAATCCATTATACACTGATATAATGTCTAAATATAAAATAGTTACAGAGACACTTGATTGCTTTACCATTTAGTTATCAATTATGTCTTTAATGGCGCATGTTCGCATTATAGGTCATGAATGGTCATTTTGATTTGTTGAATCTATATCTCCTCATCCTCAGCCATATGCATGGTATTGCTTATAGCAGTTTGAAATCATACTTAAAAAAGATTTTGCTTGTGTTTTTTCCCCATTATTTTATTACAGGAATTATTGTTCATTACTAGTTACATTTACATGAAACAAAATGTATAATGAGCAAATCTTCGTGATTTCTTAACATTTGCTTTTGGAAAATTGCATCCTATGTTTTCCCTTTACTTAAAGCCATCAATGATGCATTTAGAGGTTAGAAACCGTATTATCACTCACAATAAGTATTCATGACATGGCTATTAATAACAATGTATTAACTTATTTGACAGAAATAAATCTGCATTACTAAAAAGTCATAATATAATATAAAATAATAATAATATAATAACATTATAGCAATGCAAGTTGCATTTTATAATTGCATTCATGGAACCATACGACTGTACTTATAAATCAGTGTATAATGGATTATGATGTGCATTGAAAAAGCAAATGCATGACTTATAAGTAATCATAAAAAATAATATAAATGTAATAACTGTTCTATTAATGCAGTATAGGTCTTGATGAGTCTTTATAAATTTAGCTATAGAATAGTAATACTTATAAATAAGTATAAAGGGGTATATAATTTATTATAAGCATGGACTTCATAGAAAGTGTTACCAAAATGATTAATAAAAAGTAAATTTAGCCTCATGGGCAGCGCTCTGACATTAGGTTGCGCTTCAGATGACCCGAGTTCGAGTCCCGGCACTGCCAATTCCTATTGGACTAAAATATACAGTTGCACAAAAGTCGTATAGACTTGTCTTATGTATTATTTTACTTTAATGGTGCTTTAAAGCACCTTTGAAGCCTGACAGCTCCTATTCACATTTACTTTCATTACATTGATATATTTCATTATATTCATCAAAAATTCATCTTTTGTGTTCCACAATAGAACGACAGTCAAAGTCATACAGGCTTTGAAACGACATGAAAGTACGTAAATACTGACAGGATTTGAATTTCTGGGTGAAGGGATCCTTTTAGCAAGGGGAAAAAGCAACATTAAAAAGACAAGTTCAGTCAGACCACCGTGCACATTTAACAACGGTGCACAGTTTATTATTTCAGTCCTTCTGATTCCCTCCCTTCACTTCATTTGGGTTAATGTCCTCCTCTCATTTCCATATGAGTCATTTTGTGGTTTGGAAACGGGTCAGTATCTGACTGTAGCTCCCACCAGAGATTGGAAATAGAGTTAGGGTAGAGACGGGGCGGTCTATGGGTGGGCAGAGGGGGAGTGCACACAGAAGCCATGATGCATCTGCGTTTAGGGTTGAACTCTGGGGTGGTTTCCGTGTGTTCCTGGTTGGTGTGGTGGATGTGATGATAGATATAAAAGACAAGGGAGCCTGTTTCAGGTGAATGGTAGCCTCGTTTGGCCTTTTGCAGAGAGCTGAATTTATCGAGCTTGGGTTTATCCAGCCACTGCTCTCCTAAGAAGCTTTTGTTGTGCTAGAACATGATCATTAATCTTCAATCATCTCTAAGAGAACTGTTCTAAGAAAAAAAGGTTCACTGCAGATGGACATAAGCTATTAGGTTTCTTTTCACAAACCATTAAATGCTAAGGAGTAGTTTTGGTTTCTTTTAGAATTTAAATTAGCAAAGTAAAATATAAATATATAAAAAAAAAAAAAAAAAAAAAAAAAAAAAAATATATATATATATATATATATATAAAATGTACTGTATATAAATATGTATAGATGTAATATAATAAATATGAACTAGCAAAATATATATATAAAAAAAGGCTCCCATTTCTTTTTCTTTTTTTGCGTTTTCAGAAGTGCCACATTGTTTTTTACTTATTACCCTCAGACTGAGTGGTATACGGTGGTCTAGTAAGCTGCTTTATCATGGGATGAATCACTGTCATCATTACCATGCAATCCTGGCAGCCACCAAACTCAGGCGGCTCATTCATTTACTCCTAATTGGGGATCTAAGGTAGATACCAGCTGTGGAGATTCAGAGCACTTTTTTTATTGTTTTTTGCTATGCAATGCATCAATAAACAGTCCCTCATATAATATTGCGGGCTAAAAGAAACCAGAATGTGATGCTACTTTCTGTGCCAGTAATCATTACTGTAAGTTCGGCAAAGCCTCTCCAGACTCTCCTTCCAATTGCATTCTTGTTTTGCACAGAAACGCACAGCATGATTTTTTTTTTGTGATGATGGAAATCATACTGAATCGCAGCTTTAGAATAGGAATCTGTCTGAGGTTTTCAACCTGCACTTTATTTAATTTTATTATAATATTTTGTATAAAATAAAATATTTATAAATAATTTATACTTTTTATATTCTGTATATTAGGGTTGTCAATAGATTATTTTTTATCACGATTAATTTCATTTTTTCATTTATTTCGGTTTGGTCATTTACAGATCATTCAATCAAATCATTCACACACTTATCGTGGAATTAAGCATACGTTTATCTTGTTTAACGCATTAATTATGTCATCATTTGCTATATCCAACAAAGTAAATCATTAGATTGAAGGGTGATTCTCATAAAACTGTTTTTTTCTGCAAGCTTTTTTCAAGGAAAATTTAGTTGTCTTTCCAAACAAGGAGAGAAACTTGGAGACTCCAAAGACACCAAATAACCAAATTATATAAGGAGATAAATGTATGCACACCAAAGCACCCATGAAAAAAGTTCTGAATTCACTTGTGTAGTGCAACAGCTAAGAGCTTGTTTACATTGTAGACTTGTCAGTTGCAATACCCAACAAGACCACATGGAGATGCCAAAAAAAAAACAACAACAACGAAACGAACCACCTTGACCTACTAGAGTACACGGATCCATTCAGAAAGACTAAACACAGCAACATACACATGACAAATCAAAACATCATCCTGAATGTGTGTGGAAACAACATAATGTACCGAAATGTATCTGTGCATAAATAGAATGTGCGTTCAGTGCATACACGTTTTGTTTGCGTATCAATATAATTGACTCACACGTGCTTACTGTATGACTCCTGTACATAACTGGAATCGTCTTTACCTTGATTGCAATCCTCATCCATCAAAACTTTATTAGCGAGACACTGGTTTGCTTTATCAAGCCGAGAAACGTAGTTTGCATATCATCTGGCCATAGAGCGGTCGGTGGGATGTTTTGATGTACAGTTCAGTCTGTATTTCACACAGTGAGATACGTGAGGTCTCATGCTCTTCAGAAACAATCAGAATATGACAGAGCTCATGTTTTAAAGTGTAACTGGAATGAATAATTCACTGAAAATTAAATTTATTTGCGTGTTAAGGATTTCGAATTAAAACCATGGGTTTTGTTTTGTTTTTGACCAGTAGGTACGGCTGTATGGCTGTGGTAACCACTTCAAACAGGTGTCACTGACGCATATGGGGACATTCTGTCCCCGTTTAAACCTCGGAAACTGTAATTGTTCCCAGAACATAGGGAATAACTGTGTCAGTGCGTGCAAGGAAGAGGGGAAAGTTGGAATCAGCCCTCTCAATATTGGGCTTTGGCTACACTCATGTCTCTCCCTCACTCTCTCTCTCTCTCTTGCTTTTTCTCTTCCTGCACTTCTCTCTGGCCTATGTGGAATAAATTATGTTCAGCTTTGGTATGGGTAGTCCTGATGAATCATAAGCTTGTGATTTCAAAATGTAAAAATATCACAAAGAGCTACATTGTTTCAATGGGCTACCCCCACTTCACTGACAGCAGTTTTTCCTTTTCTTTATTTTGTCTATTATTTCTCCTCCATGTAGTAAATCAATGCTAGTGAATGTTAATCAATTTAGAAGTCACATGTTGTTAAACCAAAGAAAATGTCATATTATTGCACTCAGATTTGTGATAACTGTAAATCCTGTTGTACAAATGGCTGAATGTTAAATAATCAATTGTCCAGTGTAGTGTTCTGAACCCTTTACAATATTGTTAGGTAATCATGAGGGTGATTGACAAAATTAAATGTCTTAGTGTTACCAGGATCAGTCAACTAATATGTCATGCGCCATTCACACCCATAGTCTCTTCATTGTTTGGCCATTTCCCTGCACAACTCTCTAGATGGCTGTATGTTTAATCCAGGATGACGTAAATCTAGTTTTTTTTTTTTTTTTTTTTTTTTTTTGCCTAATTGAATGCCTAATTGAATTTAGAATGAAGTGAACAATCCGCAGCACCTATTGAAGTAGACATACTCAACCCAGATTGGCAGTCCAATTCCAGTCCTTTTTCGGTCATTATACTTGAAGGCATGGGATGATCAACGGTATACTGCATCATGTTGCAGGCATGGCTTTCCACTCTGAGAACCTTAGATATTAGTCACTGACCGGATAGATGTGTCTCTGGAGGGACATAGTCTCTTAGTTTCCCAGATTTTATGGGTGTTTATTGACAGAAGTTCGTATTTGTCTAAAAATTGCTTTGTTTAGAGTTTGAAATGTAATGCTTTGGGAAAAAGTGGTTGAATAACATGTATAGATGCACCAATCAGATTTAAATATGTATTCTTTTGTGTTAATTCTTTTATCCCTGTGTCATTGTTACAGGTTTCTGAGAATCATTTAAATAATGCAAATCATTACAAATGCTGTTTGGATTATTTTGTTAAACAGGGAAAGCAAAACTTTATACATAGCCTACCTTTATAAATGAACAAATGTTGTAAAAAATGTATTTGACGATTAACTCTTTCCCCGCCATTGACGAAAATTTCCATCATTTATGAGACACTGCTGAATCTCCTGATTAAAACAGGCGAAGAAGAAGTAGAAAGCGATAGCATGTGCATATGTAAAATAACGCGATCATCAACATTAAACCACATATAAAACAATTTTTTTTTTACTAATTTTGCTAAAGTGATTGTTTTGAAGTATTAACAAGTATTAAGTATTGGGGTTGGTAAGGATTTTTTTTGTGTGTGTTTTTGAAGTCTCTTTGATGAAAAACAGCAAATATTGTGAAATATTATTACAATTTAAAATAACAGTTTTAAATTTTATATTTTAAATGTAATTTCTTCCTTTAATGGCAAAGCTGAATTTTCATTTGAAGAAATTAATTTCTTCGTTACTCCAGTCGTCAGTGTCTGTTGATCTTTCAGAAATCATGCCGATATGCTGTTTTGGTGCTCAAAAAACATTTCTTATTATCTGTTGAAAACATTTATGCTGATTTTTATTTTAGTGTAAACTGTGATACATTTCTTTAAGGATTTTATGATGAATAGAAAGTTTATAGAACAGCATTTCTGAAAAATAATTTTTGTAACAATCTAAAAGTCAGATCTTTTTAGATGATAGATAGATAGATAGATAGATAGATAGATAGATAGATAGATAGATATGCATGTACTTTACATACACTCCAGATAAATTGCCTGATACCACCAAATGGTTATTTCAAAACTAGTCATTATAGTCAACCATTGTAACCCTTCCCTAAAATATACATCTGTTTATCCAAAGCCATATTACTCAGCACATGCATAGGCATGTAATCTCTAACAATTAACTGATTATTTACATCATAAGGTCTTATGAAACATATATGACCCAAGCAGTGGTTGGATTGTGAGGGGATAATCTTTCTCATAATGACTCCTCCTTTAGAGCACAGCAAAAATATTTTTGACATTTATTTACTAAATGTATGCCTGGGCAAGTGCATTTACTACACCCAGACTTAAAGAATTATCATTGGGATCAGCGCTCTATGTACAGGAAGGAAAGAGGGTATTTTCAAATGCATGTGTCTAGTGACTCATGTCGCGGAATCTCTTTGGCTAAGGTACACTGATAATGAGCAAGATTTTCTCTTGCGTCCATTTCCCCTCAAACATCTTACCATTTTCTGCAAAATAACCCTCATCTTATAGCATCAAGAGGAAAAGAGATGTCCAATCTTGAAAAAGAACTTTGAAAAAAGATGTTCAATCAGGACCGTCATTATGTCCTGGTGATTGTGTGCAACTACAACCAACGAGTTCAAACTACTTTTAGCTCCATCCAGTTTTGCTTGCATACAGAACTAACTGGATTTGGCATTTCATTTTCTCAGATGTTGTTGTATTGTGTTGCTTGAGAAAATAGGCTCTGGAGAAAAAGATAGTTTGGGTGTGGAAATCGTAGTGGCAGCAGCATCAAACTGCTGCAGAGAAACTGGTTGAGTTACTGTTGCCGAGGGTGCAATCTTGATGGCTTTTCGAGGGGTGTAACCTCAGTGACTCAGATGTGAAGTATGTTCTCATTCAAGGTGAATGAGTCACTGGGTAGCAAGAATACTACTTTCCCATGTTTTCTTACCTCCAACATGAAGTTGAAAACTAATTAGTTATGAAGCTTTTGGCCAAAATATTGCAGCATGGATTTTTTTTTCCTATAAAAAAAGTTTTGCTCTGCTGGCGCATACTGCCTAAACAGATAGAATGTGTGTAAAAATATAGTGTGCAGTTGAAATGATTATATACTGAACATGTGCAGCTGCATGAGGGATGCTAACTATTTACTGCTCTGATAGTTTCAAGGCATTCAGGTATGATTTTTTTTCTCTATTGGTAACAGCACTGGCTACTGAAAACATACTTCATATTTAATTTCATACACCGGAAAAAAACATAGGATTTACTTTAAAACAACTTTAAAATAATTTTCACACAAATAATTACAAAGAAACATAACACACTGAATTAAAAGTGAATAACATTTGTTTTATTTACAACTTCGAAAAATCTTTTTTTTTAAAGTGTCTTTTAAAACTGCAGACTTAAAGGTGTATTCACTAATTTTTCCACATTTAAATTTTTCCACATTGATAAATGAATAGTGCTTGTGAAAATGTCCCAGGAGGCACCACTCATATCAGTAGCCTAATAAAAGCGGTTTTATTTTACACTGGTCTCTCATGAGGGCCACCATGTTGAGATCACATGACCAGCTGAATAATTCCTGCTTTACAATGGACCCTTTTCACAGACATTGTTGATGCGTTTCCACAGTAATTATTAACATCTCAAATCTAGTAAAGTTTTTGATATTTTCATTTTTTTATACAATTATAACACTATACTTACATTTACATTTAAGACTTATATACACTTATATACATTTATACACACATTATAACACTATACTTATTACAAAACACGAATTAACACTGCTGCATTACTCTTTCTAATACAACGGCTGAGGGATTGGCGGCAAATTTCACATCATTCTCTCTTCTGACTGCTGTAATCAATCTCTCAATATCTCTTCCCTAGTTTGGAAAGTCACAGAAACATTATCATGGAGTTTTTTTTGATATTGGAGTAAAGGTGAATTCAAAATTATAGTTGTTTTCATCCTGTTTAACGCTATAGAAGTTTACCCAACTATGACGACTTCAGCTTCTGAGAACCCCGTAAATGTGAAAAGTGTCCGTATCTTGACTTTTAACAGATTATGCTCATTCAGTAAATGAATCATGACTGACTGTGAATAGCACAACTTACATGAAAAGTCCAAAACAGCTGTAATATCGGTCAGAGCAATAGGCTATAGATACAATTTGAGTGTGTGGTGGGCAACTAAATAATGCATCAACTGGGCAAAAATCATTGTGATTCACTTCATCCAGAGGGCATAAGTTACGCAGGTCATAATAATACTCCAGGGTGAAGTACAATAATTCTGCACTATGACTCACAAAGGAAGCAACAAACAATGAACCATTAAGTACGACTCCCCTCCATTCCACAGCATGAATTCAACCAGCAAATACATAAAAACAACAATCTCTAGATTATCATGAAAAAAAAGAAAGAAGCAGCAGTAGTTCTGATTTCACCACGCTGGCCTCAAGAGGAGGCCGAGCTAAATATGAATCCTTATATGAAGTTATACTGTACGTGAATTTGTTGAACCATATATCTCGATTACATGAAAATGTGTCTCTGCGTGTGCAAAAGCTCAGGCATTGGTCATTATTGATGTGAAGAGGAGTGTCGTTTTCAGCGATATGAGACTTGCCTTTCTTAAGTCTGCCTGACAAACATTATTAATCATTCCCTGCATTTAAACCCTATTGTCTTTAGCATGTGAAACAGTTGGAGGCTGTTAAATGTCAGCCGCTGTGGCACCTTTAAACAGTTTGCTTAAGACTAGAATAATTAGGAGGATATGCACTGGCTGAATAAATAGGTTTTATGTGAACGTCAGGCAGCTGTCTCTGTTCTGGAGTTTAGGCGCCCCTCGCTACTGGCTACTGGGTGCACGGCATGTTGATTTACAAAAAAAAAACATTTAATGAGCGAGCGCTAATATTATTTTATTTCCATACGCATACAATATCCACTTCAGAGCCATATGAAATGAATGAAACGTGCAAACAAATGAATGTTTCAGTCAGTTTACAGAAATTGGCTTTATATATAATAAGATGTCAAATGTATTCTGTTTTGCATCATTAAAGGTGCTGTTGATGTTGTGTAATGCAAATTTGCTATTAAAGGCAAATAAAAAAATACAAATCTAAAAGCCACTAAAAATAGGCTATATTGTCTGAAGTTCAATGATAAACTAACAGCAGTTTGTGTTGTTTAGATTACATGATTTTTTTTTTTACTTTGAATTATTCAGTCAGTTCTTTAGAAACATTTATATTCCACAAAATTGTAGATCATACGCTTATCAAAATATATCATTTAAATGAGCCTTGAAAAGTAAACCAATTTTAGAAGGTACTTTCCTCGAGCAAACAGGTAAAATCATTTCTGTTGTTGGCTTAACCTCAATTTGAGTTTACTGAATTTATTGCTTCTCCGAGTTTAATGATTCAGAACAGTACGAAAGTTGCTTTTATTCCATCATGTTCCTGCAAGAGAAGCTGTTTTGAAAATTTATTTGGCTTGTTTTCGAGATGTATAATATTCATTTGATTTCTTGGAAGAGGATATAGAAAAAAGGGACCCTTAAAGCATCTGTTCATTATTGAAAAAATAAAGATGACCAATCTGCAGTACTCTTCCGTTTTCTCATTTTCCAGGTACATTCTGGCCATAACTAAAACCTAATTTAAGAAATTGCTGTTTTTTGGATGTTCTTTCAGGCCCAAATATAATTGATTTTTTTTTTAATCAGATAAACACAAAACAGCTGAAGGTTTTTTACCCTTTTGGTTTCATGCAATAAAAATAGCAGATGGAAATTATTACTATATGATTAATATTTGTATTTGTTTTTTGTTGTTATTTGTTTTTATGTTTTAATCAAGTATGAACTAAATACATTTTACAAAATATTTAACAGAGTATACAGTATATAATATTTAATGTATACAGATTTTATGAATAAGTTCCAATTTAATATTGCAAATTAAAATAAAATGTACACCTTTATTTGTATAAGTGATTTTAAAAATGCAACTGTCAGAGTAACGTCATCAAACTTTAATTATTGCAATACACTATGTTCATTAGCATGTTTATTCAAAGCTGTCTTGGTTTACAGTTTATACCATATGTAGACTTTTTAAAAAAATGTAAAAAATGTATGGAAAAAATCATTTTGCATCATATCTTATTTTTCATTACCATTAATTTAAGTCAACAGAAACAGGTGTCCCATTGGTCTCAGTACACTCGGTTGGACTCAATGGAAGTCTACTGTTATTTTGATATGATCAAAAACAATGGGGTGCTGCAGTGCTATTTATCATCTCAGCAAGCAATCAAACACATTATTTAGTTGTATTATTTATTCACCATCTTCTATGGGATCATGCCTTTGTTCTTTAATGAACGATTAAATGTAAATGGTTGCTGGTATCCTCTCAGTGACTTTGAACTGCAGAATAAAGCCTCACGATATCTCGCTGCCTGGGCCGTGCCCATAGCAGAGTTTTTTATTTATTTTTCTTCATACCACCCGTATTACAAACCCATGTTTGTTTTCACGGAAGATGATGGTGCTGCTCTTCTGATAAGGTAGTCAGGCACAGTTTAAGATTAATGAAATGGAGAAAATCTCTCCGACTTTGACAGGAAAGCAACTCCTATAGTAAATCTGTTTACCATTCAGTGTTGAATCTGGCCTCGGAATGAGTCTAGCTGCTTTGTCACAGCTTTTAAAGTATTGTTTAATTTCACGACTCAAAAACTTCTGTAGAGAAAATTCTGCTGGCAAGGAAATGTGAAATTTGCTACAGACTACTATAATTACTCTACTCCTACAGATGCTTGGCAATGAGTGTGAGATCTGCTTTTGTAGAGTAGCACACAAGGTTAACTCCTGACAATTTTGATAAACAGTGAAGGACATTTTTTTTTATCCATCTTTTTCAAATGAAGTGTCATAAAGGACGATAACTAAAAAAATCCAACGCCCACTCAACAGCCTCATCCATCCCCCATTCTTCTCTGCGGCAGGCAGTTGTCCGTGACTGACTAGCGCCCAGAAAAGCGTGTTTGTGCTAGACTGAACGGCTGCACTTTAAGTGTCTCTTGGCAGACACACAGCAAATATCTGCGCCAGGTGGATCGGCAATCCCAACACTCTCACACACACACACACACACACGGCTCAGGTGCGACTGCAAGTCCGAGAGTTCCCAAAACAGTCAGTGTGGTGTAGACTTGCACTTTCAAATTTAAAACCTTGGTAACACTTCATTTTGATGGTCCCTTTTGAACATTCTGTTGACTATAACTTTGCAACATGTCAAGTAACTACTCGGTTACTCACGTAACCTCAGTTCCCTGAGTTAGGGAATGAGTATTGCGTAGACAGTGAATACACAGTGAAGAAACTCCTTTTCCTCAATTTACTGAAGCCTTTATGTAAAGCGCATTTGCAGCTGCACAGCTAGAACATGAGCGTCTGGCTCACTCATAGGCTGCGCTGCGGCAACTGCATATCCAATGGCACGGGCGCTTCTGACGTGCGACGAATGAGATCACTCTACGCCATGCACGTCAGAGCCCGCCAAGGGGGCGTGACCTCACTCTATAATAGTCCCCGAATTCGCCATTATAGCAGGTTTAACGGCTGAAGCGACAACTTGCCATGTTACTATAGTGCGGCTGGCTATGCAATACTCGTTCCCTAACTCAGGGAACTGAGGTTACGTGAGTAACCGAGTAGTTCCCTTTCGAACGGTCACTTCGTATTGCGTAGCTATACGCAGTGGGGACACCATGCAAAACGCCGCACTGGGTAACTGGCTGCCACTGCAACTCAGGACCCCTGAGCATACAGAACAAACCATAACCGCATAATTATGTATAATTAGACCAGACACCGTCAGGTCTAAAATAGTACACCTCAGTTAGCAATAACCCAACATACTACACCAATGAACCCAGACACTATCGGGGTTATTAGTATATGAACATATAACCAGTCAAGTGGGTTTATATATGAATTATAACCGGCCAAAGCGGGTTTATATATGTATGGAATATAACCGGCAAACGCGGGTTTTATATATCTCGTATAACCGGCCAATATGTAAATCTAACCGGCAACAGCGGGTTTATGCATGGATACAACCGGCCAGCAGCGCGTTTTATATATATATGTGAATGTGATTGTGCACAGTAATATATGACAAGACCGGCCACCGACGGGTCTTAATCATACCGAAAGCACCTTCGCCTGCAGGGAAGGCACTTCCATATTATAGAAATTCATAAATGTGGAAGGCGAGGACCAGCTGGCCGCATCACAAATATCACTAATGGGAATACCAGATGACCAAGCCCATGACGAGGCCATACCTCTGGTCGAATGGGCCTTGCTGCCTATAGGGCAAACTTGACCCGCTGCGGTATAAACCATAGAAATAGCATCCACTATCCATCTAGACAGTCTTTGCTTAGTGACTGGATCCCCCTTGGATCTACCACCAAAGCAGACAAAAAGCTGTTCTGATTGTCTAAAAGACGCAGAACGCTCCAGATAGATTCTCAGCGCTCTGACAGGGCAGAGAAGATTAACCTCTCCATCCTCTGCATAAGGAGGGAGGGCTGATAACGTCACCACCTGTGCTCTGAACGGTTTTGAGAGCACTTTAGGAACGTAACCATGTCTGGGCTTGAGGATGACTCTGGAGTCATCTGGACCCAACTCCAAACATGCAGGGCTCACAGAGAGCGCCTGCAGATCTCCCACTCGCTTGATAGATGCCAACGCCATAAGGAGAGCGGTCTTCAGCGAGAGAGGTTTTAGATCAACCGATTGGAGCGGTTCAAAAGGCGGACCTTTCAGAGCCCCCAGGACCGTGGAGAGGTCCCAAGACGGCACAGACGGAGGTCTGGAGGGGTTCATTCTCCTAGCACCTTTAAGGAATCTCACGACCAGGTCGTTTCTTCCCAGTGACTGGCCAGCCACCAGAACATGATGTGCTGCTATGGCTGCCACATACACTTTGATCGTGGACGGGGAGCGACCCGCATCCAGCAACTCCTGTAAGAATGAGAGAACCACAGATATCTCACATGACTCTGGATCAGCCTGATTTTTCGAGCACCAGCTGGAAAAACCCGACCATTTCGAAGCATAAAGGCGCCGAGTCGACGGGGCCCTGGCTTCAGATATGGTGCTTAAGACCTTCGCAGGAAGGTCCTTGGGTACCCGTTGGGCCCATAAATCGGGTCTCGGATGCCACAATGTCCCGTTCGCCTCTGTGAGGAAGTCTTTCCTCAGTGGGACAGGCCATGGGATTGTGTCCGATAACTGAACCAGTTCCGGGAACCACGGTCTGGTTTTCCAGAAAGAGGCCACCAAAAGGACTGGGCACCCGCTTTCTCTGACCCGTTTGATGACTTGTGGAATCATCGAAACGGGGGGAAAGGCATAAAGGGGACGGTTAGGCCAGACATGGGCCAGCGCGTTCTTCGAGAAGAACAATTTGCTGTGGGTGTTGATTCTCGAGGCGGAAAAGTCGATTTCGGCCTCGCCAAACACCTTCCATATCAGACTGACCGTCTGTGGGTTCAGGGACCACTCGCCGAGGCGAGTGTTGCCCCGTGAGAGCATATCCGCGCCCACATTCTGGACGCCTGGGATATGCGCTGCTCTCAGAGAGCTCATGTTGGTTTGTGCCCATAAGAGGAGGTCTCTCGCCATCGCATGCAGGTTTCCTGTCCTGACATATTGTCTGTGCGGACTAAAACGTGGTGACCTCTGAGGTTCGACAGAAATGCCTTCAGGGCCAACCCAACTGCTTTCATCTCCAGACAGTTGATATGTAAGCTCTGCTCCGTGCTCGACCAGAGGCCGGATGCAGGCATGCCCTCGTGCAGCGCTCCCCAACCCAGGTTGGACGCATCTGTAAGAACCACTTTCCTCCTGGAAATTGTTCCCATTGTCACCCCCTTGTGGTACCAGTTCTGAGCTCGCCAAGGAATCAGGGTTCTTAACCCTCTGAGGTCGGCTATCGCGCCGGCGCGATAGTCTCGCTTTTTTCTTATCAGTGCAAAAGAAACTCAAAATACTCTGTTGATTTTGATCTTACATATTAAGTGTTGTACATCATTAGATCCTGATAAGTGTCTATTTTTTTTGTGGATACTCACAATAAAAACAAAGTGTTGTGCTTTTCGCCAAATAAAGAAAAACAAACATGATGCGCGTTCTGCCTTCTCTCTGTCAGTGAAGTCCATTCTGAAACGCGTCCTAAGATTATTTTTAATATCCTTTCACTGTGAGGAATATCTAACCCTGGAAAATGTACTAGAAGTGCTGGTAGTTTCATTTCGAGGAGCAACGGATCCAGCTGATGTAGTAAGTCATTTATTCTAGTGCTTTGTTCTAATCGTGATATTGAAGTGTCGGACTGTAAACCGCAAAAAGACTGTTTAAATATGAATTGCGTGTATGTGTGTAGGCTAAATGATGAGTGAACGGCAAAGGCGCGCGCGCTTTGTTTACAGTTATACAGCGCGTGTCTGTGCCGTTCATTCACTCTCGCACCTACATTAGTAAACGTTATGTTTACATAAACACATCTTAGTAGGCTATAGCAATATAGTTTGTATGAGTAAAAATAGACTGAAATATGTTGAAATAAAATGTCTGTATAAGCAACAAGCTGCAAATTCACATGTATATACTAATATATCATACACAATATATTACAGACTAAATATGAATGTTTAGACACGATTTTGATTAGTTTTGGATAGCTTATAAAGTTTTGACTGTAAAAAAAGACTACTGTCACATTAAATAGGTACGCTTTTGTTCACCAATTTCTGCTCATAGTTAAATATACTATAGTATGATGTTTTGTCAAAAATAAAGTAGGTATATTGAATTATCAACTAAGATGTTATTATAGTGTTTGTTCCAATATTCAAACTAATGAATCCTTACCTTTTTTTTAATACGTATGATAAAATGTATAGTTTTTACAAAGAAATACACTTGAAATATTGTTAAAATTGTAATTGTTGTTGTAATTGTAACCTATTTGTAATTGGTTACAATTTCTAATTGTAAAATATGTATAGGCTATATAGATCATTTCTTTTGTCCTTGCATTCTTTGGGATCCTGTGACACACCTGTGTGAAAGGGCTAATTAATATGCAGCTCATTATGCGGCACAATATCCGGCCTTTGTCTTCTCAGGTGTGAACACGCCTCCATGCATATTGCCTTTCCAAACCAAAGGTCTCTAATAAAATTTAAATCAGTGTATGTGTTTGTGTAAATGATTAGGCAGGATGATTTTCAGATCATTTTGAAGCAAAAATTCTAGGCAACAACACTGATTAGTCACAAGTCTTGTGGACACATATTTAGTATGCGTTTTGTGGCCTTATTTCAGACACTTTAAGTTTTAGTTTTTTCAATAACCATGCATAAGCAATATTCTCTCAAAAATACAAACATGTTTCATAATTGTTGCTGAGAAATTACGGTAGTCCAGTTTGTGCTTTATTGAGTGAATTTACACCTTTGCCATTAACATGTTTATAAATAACTGAAAAAAGCACAAATGTCAGAGCATGTCAGAACACCTCAAGGACCCCAAAAATCCTTAGACCTCAGAGGGTTAAACAACCGTGATTAACCATAACGCGCAAGTTGCCTGACTGCCATGCGTGAGTTGGCACATGGCGTTTCAGCCAATGCTGCAGCGGGCGCATGCGCAGTAATCCCAAGCGGAGTACTGGCGATGCTGCTGCCATGAGACCAAGCAGTTTTTGAAATTTCTTCAGTGGCGTGCGCTCGCGCGCTCTGAAAGTGCCTGCAAGCGCTCGCACCGAGAGCACGCGCTCTGGTGTGAGTCACGCTGTCATAGCTCTCGAATCTAAAACTGTGCCCAGAAAGATCACGCTCTGGCTGGGGGTTAGTTTGCTTTTTGAAACATTGATTGTGAAACCCAGGCATTTTAGATGGCTGAGAATCAAATCCCTGTGAGCTAATAGCTCGATTCTCGACTGTGCCAGCACCAGCCAGTCGTCGAGATAATTTAACACGCGCACTCCCTGATGTCTCAGAGGAGAAAGCGCTGCATCCACACACTTCGTGAATGTGCGGGGTGCCAAAGATAGACCGAACAGCAGAACGGTGTATTGATAAGTCTGGCCCTCGAAGGCGAATCTCAAGAATGGTCTGTGACGAGGATTTATTTGAATTTGAATGTAAGCATCTTTCAGATCCATTGTGACAAACCAATCCCCCGAGCGCACATTTGCGCGAGGATATGTTTGATAGTTAACATTTTGAACGGCCGTCTCATGAGTGCTTTGTTCAAATGGCTCAAATCTAGAATGGGTCTGAGACCGCCGTCTTTTTTCGGAATCAGAAAATAGCGGCTGTAAAAACCCATATGTTTTAGCGTGGTGGGGACTAATTCTATTGCCCCTTTTGCTAAAAGATTCTGTACTTCGGTGCGAAGCACGTGACCCACGTTGCTTCTCACCGAAGTCTCGAGAACTGCCTGAAATTTTGGGGGTCTGCGAGCGAATTGGAGCGAGTAACCTTGCTTTATAGTGTTTATGACCCAACAATGTCCCAGGGGGACCTGATACCCTTATAATGTGATTTGTGCACACATTAAGTATTGGACTGACTGTACAAGCATTTGCGTGTGGGGAAGTCAGTATTACAACGGGGGAGGGGCCGCCTGATGAAGGGGGACCGTGAACCCATGTGTTGTATTTGTGAAACATGCTCTTTTTGTGCTTTATTTGGATCACGGCGTTTGTTTGCAAGAACGCGCTTACTGTTGCGGGCCGGTTTGCAGTAATAAAATCCCCAGCCGCCTGAACTGAACAGGGGGCTGTAGGAAGTTTTGTTGGCTTCTTCGAGGGTGGTCTGGCGAGTGCGGGACCCATGCCCTCTCTCTTTCCCCTGCGTGCTAGGACGACTTTGGCGGCGCTGTGTGGGGCGCGGCGCTTGGTCTCGGGCCTTGGCGTCGGGGAAGCGGGAAGCGCTTGGTTGCTCTTGGCTGGCGCTGGGCATCAGCCGCAGGGCGGGGCTGAGAGGCCTGTTTCGCGGGCTTTGTTGGCTGAGGCGTTGACGGGGCTATCTTGTGAGCACTCGACGCCGAGCTAGAGCGCTTAGGCAGGAAGAGACGCATGGCCTGGGACGGTTTCTGTGCCTCGGTGTATCTCTCCGAGAAACCCTTCACCGCCGGGCCGAAGAGGCCGGTGCTGGATACTGGGGCGTCGGGGAACCTCGTTCTCTCCGCGTCCCTAATGTCAGTGAGCCAGAGGTGGCGCTCGAGCACGACCAAACTCGCCATATTCCTCCCGATAGCCTGTGCTGTGGACTTGGTAGCTCTCAAGGCCAGGTCCGTGGCGCTTCGAAGGTCCTGAAAGGCCTCAGGGTCCGGGCCAGCCTCGTCCATATACCGGAGGAGTTTGGCCTGGTAAACCTGCAGCACGGCCATCGTGTGCAGGGCCGATGCAGCCTGACCGGAGGCGGAATACGCGCGTCCAGCGAGGGCTGAAGTGCTACGGCACGGCTTGTGAGGATGAACAGCTCTAGTTCGCCAGCTAGCAGCTGTTTTCGGGCAGAGATGAGCGGGCCAACGCCTCTTTGAGGGGCGGCAACGACTCATAGCCTTTTTCCACTGCTCCGTCTACGGAGGAGAGCGTCGTGAAAACTGCGGGGCCTCGTGTAGAATAAGGAGTGCGCCAGGCTTTGGTAAGCTCCTCGTGTACTTCGGGAAAAAATGGCGCTGGCTTGTTACGAGGGGGGCAGAAACCAGCCATCCAGCCGACTTCGAGGGGGTTCAGCGGGCGCGGCCCACTCAAGCTCGAGGTCCGCTACGGCCTGCGTCAGGATCCGAAGCATTTCCGCATCGGAGTTAGTCCTGGTAGCTGAGGCGCTGGGCGTCGGCTGGGAAGCCATGACGGGGTCGAAAGAGCCCGGCCATTCTTCCTCAGATGCGGCGATAGACAGGCTGTCGTCGTGCTCGCTGGGCCCACCGAAGGAGACAAGGCCCGCCCCGTGGATCTCCCTCGAACAGGACCGGAGATGAAGGAGCTGGAGAGAGTGAGGCACGCGGGGACGTGGCCGGCGTGCGTTCACTAACATCCATGCTCTCCGGTTGCCGTTGGCTGCGGCGCTTCTTCTTTGGCTGAAGTAGGGCCGGAGAGGGAAGCACGGGAGAGGCGGCGTTGCCATCACGGGAGAGGGCTAGCCGAGTTCGCAGCACGGAGATAGGCATGCTCTCGCAGGCCGCACATCCGCCGGCAGACAGTGCATTCTCCGCGTGGTGAAGTCCCAGGCATGGAATGCAGTTAGCGTGTTCGTCCGCCTCATGCAGCTTGCATCCGCACGTGGCGCAGGTCTTGACACGAGGCATTTGAAACAACGCTCGTACAGATAACACAGAAATACAATGAATAATGAAAAGGATATCGCCGGATAGCCACAGGAGAGACGGCGTCAGGAGAAACACGGTGAAATGTGTCGTCTGCTGAACTGCAGCTCGCTCAAACCGAAGGCTTGTTCGACGGCGAAGGCTCAATAAATGGTCAGAGACGTGAAGTTTGTCGCTGAACGAGTAAAATCTGCTATAATGGCGAATTCGGGGACTATTATAGACTGAGGCCCCCTTGGCGCCATTGGATATGCAGTTGCCGCAGCGCAGCCTATGAGCGAGCCAGACGCTCATGTTCTAGCTGTGCAGCTGCAAATGCGCTTTACATAAAGGCTTCAGTAAATCGAGGAAAAGGAGTTTCCCCACTGCGTATAGCTACGCAATACGAAGTGACCGTTCGAAAGGGAACTCACATTAAAGGGGTCATGACATGAGAAACCGAATTTGCCTTGATCTTTTGGTATATAAGAGAGCTATGTACTATTAAAACTTCCTGCAAGTTTCATAGCTTAAGACGTCCTCCCCATTATAAACGAAGCATTTATTTAATCAAGCTCTAAATACAGCTCGTTCTAGATCCTTTCAACTTAGTGACGTCACGGTACGAAGTGACGTACCAGTCGTTTGCATATGACCGCCTCCAGCGCAAGACAACTACGCCTCATTTCGCTCGATGGTGTTTTTAGCCCCCAATGGCTCCTTCCAGGCAGCTAACCCTAACCTCATCCCTAAACCTACCCATCCCCTCTCTGCCTGGAAGGCGCCGTTGGGGGCTAAAAACACCAAACATCCCTCATCTCACATCATCGCATGCGTTGACGTGCAGCGAGTGGGTCTGTTTACAAGATGACTGCAATGCCACGCAGATGTGCTGTTCCTGGCTGTGGACAAACAACATGTTTGAATGCTGCCGAACGATCCGGATGTCAGGGAAAGCAGTTGGATGCAGTTTATTTGCAGCATATGCAGCCCGCCAAAGCCTTATTTGTTCGGTGAGTGATGTAGATGAGTGTGACAGAGCGCATGTTACTGAAAGAACGAGCAGAGAGAGAGAGAGATAGAGAGCCCCGGCTGCGCGCGCAAACTGTCTTGCTCTCCCTCGCGCATATGAATCAAAATCAATTGAGAATTGACACGATGGTAAAAGGTCGGAAGACCGAAGTTTCACGTGGCGGAGCATTGTGTAGCCTACATGTGATACAAAATGATTAACGTTAATAATTTATGGATAAGCAGTACTGACGTTAGCCAATCATAACAATGGGCGTTAACACTGAACTCTTAAAGGGGAAACACCTCTAAAACAGACTGTTTGAATCAGAGGGGGAGAAACAGGGTGGGAAAAGGTCATAAATCAATACATTTTTAAACTTCTAAAACTTTTAAAATTTTTCACAAATATTTCAAAACTACTTCAAACTTTTCACTTCTCAAGCCAACATCATTGTGATGAACTTCTTTTATAGTTATTTATAAACACTAGTTTGTAGCGCAGATAGATTTACTTTTTATCATTATTCTTCTAGTTATTTACCTATATCAGTTAATGAATTGAGATTAGCATACATTTCGGAACTCAGAAGTCTTAAACATGAGAGTGCTTCATATTAAGTAAGTTATGACAACTTGGGTTGTGCAGAGTTCACACTGATCTCTGCTATCTATAGATGTATTTTGTCCATAGAAATAGATTTTTTTTATGTACAGTGACTGATGGACGTTTTCAATGCACAGCTCATAGACCCCATTTATTGATAATGACAATTGTAATGATTTTCATTATTGATTGACTGCATGATCAATTGCACATTTACCGTCAATGGCCATCGCAACTTTCGGTGAAGTGCAGCTGTCAGGATATAGGCAAGGAGACAGAGGTAAGTGAATCCAAACACAGCTTTATTCAAGGTGATAAGAGTGCAAGGTGAGTATTCAGTGAGTTCAAGTGCAGATTCGGTGAAGATCACTCGGTGCAGGGCGGGCAGCAGGTAAGCACAATCTGTTCAGGAATGTAGATAACAAGCAGTCACAGTTCATGAATACTAGTCTTTTCTTTTAACCTGTTAACTGTCACCCCCCCTTTTTTGAATAGACACTGAAATGCACATTTGGAACTTAAATGGTTGTAATTCAAGAATGCTTTGGAATATAGACGCAAGATTGGTCTCGTTTTAAAGAAGACATTTGGCAGATTTCTGTAGAAGTGAAATAAATCAAGAAAGTGAAACAGAAAAAAAGTTATAGAAGTTTGAGTTTATGGAAATGTACAATGTAAAAAAAATTATTATTCATATTTTATATAAAATATATATTTTCAAAACCTGGGCTACTCTAAAACTGCATAAAATTCAAAGCCAAAAATCTGAGCAAGTTGTGTTTAAAATTTTAGGTTGATATCTCAAAAAATGAGCTTTCAGTAAGATTTTGTTTGGGCGCAGTACCAAACTTTTTCACTAGGGCACAACCAGACTCCATTACTGCCCATATAAGGGCGCCTCCATTTCCATATGTGTTTTGAGTGATCTGAACCATCATTTACACAATTTTCATACAATTTATGAAGTAGAGATCCTTTTCAGAAGTAATATGAGAAGTTTGGCAGATTTTGATATGAATTCAACCTCTAAGAAACACATACAAAGAACACGCATGCGCGTTATAGCTTATTGCCACTTCACAAATGGTGAATTTATTATTTTTCTTTATATTTAAAACATTTTCAGACCTTTTTTTCTAGCATAATTGAATGGATGCACTCTTTTGAACTCTTGGCATGAAAACAAACAGAGGTTTCTATCTTTTTTTCATGATTTTTCATGTTCATCACTATTTCAAAATCAAGGTCTAAACGCGCCTTAGGAGTATGAAAATATTCTTGTTGCAAATTGATAAATTATGGCTCCTCTGTAATTTATTTTGAAAATCAGTCACCAAAAATGGAATCTAGAGATTGTAAGCTTTCAAATGATATATATATATTGTCAATATTACTTAAGATCTTTTCTTAGATATTATTGTTTTAAAAATATAATGGCAAGCGTCCCACCTGTGGGACGGTGACAGTCAAGGGGTTTTAAAGATCGGTCGATAGCAAGCAAGCTCTGAGGACACACTGGAGGTTCGAAAGAATACAGGATCACAGGCAATAGGAAATTCGAACAGGAGTCCTGGAAACAAGGAGTCCTGGAGTCCTGGAACAATGACACAGAAGTTAGAGTTTCGCAGGTGAGTATACGTTACGTCTTAGGGGGCTTTTACATTGGGCTCGTTTGTTGCGGTCCGAGCCAGAGCGCGTTTGTTCCCGGCGCCCCCCGCAGCGTTGGTCTGGTTTCACACTCAACTTGATTCTATCGAACCTTGGTGCGTTTGCGTGCATATTACGTCATCGCAAACGTGCACGGCGCATGATATAAAACAGAACGTGGGTCAATATTCTGTTTTTTATTAATTCGCTGCTATTATCCGCAGTTGAGTGAACAATACAGGTTTACTGTGCGTGTGTCACATAAGGTGACAGCCTGCTGCTGCTTGCAAACGGACTCTTTTGAGGAGACAGTGCATTTCCAAATTTGGTGCCCTGATTTCACGTGCAATGCACGAATACACTGCAGGCTCACTCTCGCTCGTATCCAAGGTAATTCATCAACACTATCATCCCTTACAAGTGTTTTATTTAACTGAATACATCACAATAAGCTAAAACGCATGCGCAGGTCACTTTACTTCCTGAACATGTGCACACCCGAGTCCGTGCTGCTTTCACATTCACGCGAACCGCGGCACGGTTGGGGAGCAACCGAACTCAGACCACCTTCTCCAGGTAGTCTCGGGTTCGGTTCCCCAGTGCGCACCCGGGTCCCATAACAGCGTTCACATTAGCGTTTTTTCATGCTAACCGTGCCCCGTTCCGAACTAAACTGCCAGTGTGAAAGCCCCCTTAGTAACCTGGAAGCATCAGAGGCTCAGAAGACAACGTTAATGGTCTGTTCCTGTTGGAGGCTTGACACTGAACTGGGGCTGTGGTGAGTGTTTTATAGTGCTTGTTGATGAGGCTGCTGATGGTGAACAGGTGTTTGTGTGATTAGTAATCCGGAGAGAGTGATTGTTGTGTGGTGGATGGAATCAAGCTTGATTGATCTCTGACATTACCAAAGGCGAAGTTGGTAGGTGACTGGGTTGACTTGTTTTTCGAAGGGGAATGGACCAAAGTATTTTGGGCTCAGCTTACAACAGGGTTGTTTTAGACGGATGTCTCAGGTGGAAAGCCATACCAGTTGCCCAGGTTGGTAATTGTGAGCCTGGCGGCGACAGGTATCTGCAATAGAGGATGGATACCCGACCCGAGCCCGACGGGGCCCGGTTCGGACAGATATTTAGAAATTATGTTCGGGTTCGGGTCGGGCTCGGTCACATCAGCGCGATATGGCATTGAACATTTTAAATTTAAAACAGCTTATTATGTTGGTAGCCAATGTGCCTGATGCTTTCACGTGATGCAAACGTTCGTTTTTGTGATTAAAATGCATGTAAAATATTACCATAACATCTGTCTTCCTGTGTGCGGAAATTTGTTTATGTAGCCGTGACAACGAAACACGTGCATGCGTGCCTGCGTTAAGTGCGCTTGTTTCTCCGTGAGTGCTGATGCACTCATCCTGCTGACGTTTCCGAATGTCTTCCTACAGTTGCTTAATAAAAGCAGGCTTTCCACACAAACGCACATGTGTCATTAGTATGAGAAAAAAATGGGATTTTAACTGTCGGCCTTGGGTCGGGCTCGGACATAAATATCTTTATGCCTGTCGGGCTCGGGTTCGGTTACTGCTCTGTCGGACGCGGGCCGGGCTCGGACAAAAAAATTCGGCCCGATCCGCACTCTGATCTGCAAAGTGCTGCTGGCGATTTATAGCTTGCTGAAGGTGATGGTGTGCCTGATTTCATACTCTTTCACTGTCTTGGAACCATGTGTTGACCGCGGGTACCTCTGATAGCTCACCAGACCAGGGGAATAGTGGTGGCTGGTAACCCAGAACATACTGAAATGGCGTTAGGTTTGTGGACGCCTGCCGGAAGGAGTTTTGGGCATACTCTGCCCAAATTAAGTATCGTCTCCAGATGTTCTGGTTGGAATGGCAGAATGTACGAAGAAAATGGCTTACATCCTCGATCTTTCGTTCGGTTTGGCCATTTGACTGCGGGTGGTAACTTGAAGTTAAGCTTACTGTTACGTTCATTACAACAAAGAACGCTCACCACACTCTGGAGATGAACTGGGGTCCTCTGTCAGACACGATATCCTCTGGAATGCCGAAATTACGAAAGACATGCTCCATTAGTAATTCTGCAGCGTCAAAGGCTGTGGAAAGCTTCTTTAGTGGAATTAACTTGCAGGCCTTAGAGAATCGATGGCCACAAGGATGCAGGTATAGCTGTCAGAAGCTGGAAGGTCCGTGACGTAATCTACCCCGATATGGGACCAGGGCCGATGTGGGATGGGCAGTTGTAGTAATTTCCCAGTTGGCAGATGACGTGGAACCTTAGTCATGGCGCAGAGAGTGCATCCTTGGATAAATGTCGTAATGTCGTGTTGCATGTTTGGCCACCAGTATTTGTGTTGGAGAATCGAGTAAGTCTTACTGATGCCTGGGTGACCTGTCCCAACAGGCGAATGGGCGGAGGAGATGAGAGAAATGCAGAAGTCTTCGGGTACTTAGATCTTTCCAGCGGGACACTCTGGAGGACCAGGGAAGCGCTGTGATATTTTGAGTTGTTTGTCGAGGTCCCACTGGATGGGGTGGACAAATAATTTCACTGGCAGGATGGTTTCGGGCTCGTCCTGGATGCTTTGGGGGCATGGAGACGGGACAAGGCATCTGCTCGAATGTTCTTTGAGCCTGGACGGTAGGATATCTGAAAGTGAAAACAAGTAAAGAGCAGGCCCCATCTAGCTTGACGTGGGTTGAGTCTTTTGGCTGCTTGACGATGAACGGGTGCTTGGCCCCCTCCAACCAGTGCCTCGACTCTTCCAGGGCGAGTTTAAAGGCCAGGAGTTCTCGGTTGCCGATGTCATAGTTGCTCTCAGCGGTGGATAACTTGCGTGAAAAGAACGCACAGGGCATGGGTTTGGAAGAGTGTTCTGAGCACTGTGACAGGATTGCTCCTACCCCAGTAGTAGAAGCATCAACCTTGACGAGGAATACCTTTTCAAGATCTGGGTGACGAAGCAGGGGCGCAATGGTGAATGCGGTATTGAGAGACTGAAAGGCATGTTCGGCATCAGAGTTCCAAGGAAGGGTCTAAGGGAGGGCTCTCCCTTCAGGAGAGAAGTTAGTGGGGCTGTTAACATGCTGTAATTATTTATGAATCTTCGGTAATAATTTGAGAAGCCCAGGAATCTTTGCAGCTCTTTTACTGACTGCGGAGTGGGCCAGGAGGTGATGGCTTTGGTCTTGCGGTCATCCATCTCAACTCCTCGTTCGCAGAGGCGGTATCCCAAAAACTCGACAGTGGTCTGATGGAACATGCGTTTTCTGCCTTCAAGAACAGAGAGAATTCCCGTTGGAGTACTAGAGAGACGTGACGTTGGTGTTCTACTGGGCTCTACTACTCTTTCGAGAAGATTAGAATGTCGATGTAGACTAGCACAAAGCGATTCAGGAAGTCTCGGAGCACCTCGTCCATTAAACTCTGAAAGACGGAAGGAGCGTTTACCAGACCATACGGCATCACGAGGTATTCGTAGTGCCCTGCGGGGGTAATGGATGCTGTCTTCCACTCATCCCCATCTCGTATTCTGATTAGGTTGTATGCGCTTCTCAAGTCAAGTTTGGTAAACATTCTGGCTTCTCGAAGTTGTTTGAGGGCAGATGGGACAAGAGGGAGTGGGTAACTGAATTTTACTGTAATCTTATTGAGCGCTCTGTAATCTATGCATGGCCTTAATCCTCCATTTTTCTTGGAGATGAAAAATAAGCTGGCGGAAGCAGGCGAGGTGGATGGTCTGATATACCCCTGGTGTAGGGCCTCCTTGATGTATTTTTGCATGGCTGTTTGTTCAGGAATGGACAAGGAGTAAACCTGACCCTTGGGAATGGGCTCCCCTGGAACCAAATCAATGGTACACTCCCATCGTCGGTGTGGTGATAACCTGGAAGCTGCAACATGATTGAACACATCTGCAAATGAAGAATAACCTGGAGGAATAGTCACTGAAAGGTTTTCTGTGGGGCTTTCGATGGAAGTTGAACTCACTGAAACCGCTTCTGGGGGCTCGGTGGATGACGGGACTGGGAGTGCAACGTCAGTCGAAAAGCAGTTGCAACCCCAGTTCAGAATCTTGCCAGAATCCCAATTAATGGTAGGTTGATGGCGGATGAGCCATGGACGGCCGAGGATAATGTCAGTTTGGCTATTCTTGAGAATGAACGGTTCAAACAATTCTTGGTGAGTGTTCTCAACACATAATGTAATGGGTGTTATCTGAGATGTTACATACCCCTTGTTGATAACTTTGCCAGTTACTGCATGGATGGAGTATGGTTTGGATGTGTTGGATCTCTGGAACTTGAGTTTCTTGCAGAGACTTCCTGATATGAAATCGCCTGCCGACCCGGAGTCAACGATGGCGGCGACTGAAATGTGGAAATTCTGAGACTTCAGGGTTACTGATATCATTAACGGGGTTAATACTAAAGGGGGGTTAAGAACTGAACTTACAAGTAGACGAGGAGGGCGTGATGGGCATGTACGAAGTAAATGGCCCTCAGTCCCACAATATAAGCATAATCTTAATTCTCGGCGGCGTTTGTGCTCAGCTTGAGACAGTCGATGGTTTTCTACTTGCATTTTTTCCGACATCGGTTCTGAGTAGAATTCAGGTGGAACCTGATGAGGTACGGGGGCTGGTTGCTGAATGCCTAGATAACAGTTCTGGGATCTTTGATGCACTCGGAGAGCCTGCTGCATACATTTTTCTAGTCCTAGAGTATCATCGTAAATGGCGAGCTGGAGATGAAGCGTGGGGTTCAACCCTCTTCAAAAAACAGCAAGGAGAGCCTTTTCGTCCCACCCACTTGCTGATGCTAGAGTTTGGAATTCCAGGGAGTAATCAGAAACTGATCTTTTACCCTGACGCAACCGTATCAGCTGCTCGCTGACAGATGAATCTCCTGCCGGACGCCCAAACACTTCTTTGAAATGTTATGAAATTCTGCAATGAGGATGTGACCACAGTCCCTTGAAGCCACAACGTCTCAGCCCATCTGAGCGCTGACCCGGTTAACTGCTGGATGATGAAGGAGATTTGTGATCTTTCTGTTGGATATAATTGAGGCTGTTGTTTAAGGACGAGCGAGCATTCCATTGCAGCAAGAACTCGTAGCAATCTTCCGCCCGGCCTGAGAAGGGTGCTGGTCGGACGCTGGAGTTGGCGATGTAAACCAGTGTGGAAGCCGGGTTTGCGGAAGCCGGTTTTGCGGAAGCGCCGTCTTCGGGCTGTGTAGAATCCATAGCGGTGTATGGTCAAGCCTTCTGTCAGGATATAGGCAAGGAGACAGAGGTAAGTGAATCCAAACACAGCTTTATTCAAGGTGACAAGAGTGCAAGGTGAGTATTCAGTGAGTTCAAGTGCAGATTCGGTGAAGATCACTCGGTGCAGGGCGGGCAGCAGGTAAGCACAATCAGTTCAGGAATGTAGATACCAAGCAGTCACAGTTCATGAATACTAGTCTTTTCTTTTACAGATGCGGTCGATAGCAAGCAAGCTCGGAGGACACACTGGAGGTTGTTGATGAGGCTGCTGATGGTGAACAGGTGTGTGTGATTAGTAATCCGGAGAGAGTGATCGTTGTGTGGTGGATGGAATCAAGCTTGACTGATCTCTGACAGCAGCATAGAAAATTGTGAGATTATGCACAAAATTAAATCTTTATGCACAAAATTAAATCTTGAGGAAGTCTCCCATGACAGGACAAAGCAATACTGATACGATCCACCTATATATATATATATATATATATATATTAGGGCTGTCAGTTAAACGCGTTATTAACGGCGTTAACGCAAACCCATTTTAACGGCGTTAATTTTTTTATCGCGCGATTAACGGTCTTTTTGGACTTGCAAACTTTGTAGTTTTTTTTTCCACATGCTTTTGCAACAGGACGCTGCATGCGCGCGAGGACGTTTTGAAAGCGCAAGCGGATCTAGCTAGACCGGAAACAAAACAACAGGCACGCCGCACACACTTGTTTGGGCTTGCGAGCCGGATGCGCGAGCGCGAATCTCTCTGCTCGCGCGCGGAATATAATGTGCCGAGCACGAATCTCTCTGCTCGAGTCGCGCGCTCTCAGATACACGCTGCTCTTGTAAGAATTTTCTCTGGGTTCGCTCAGAGAATATGCCTGCACTTAAAACGTGTTCAGTGCAATCGCGAATCTCTCCTCTTCCCCAGCTAACAATTTTAGGTTATAAGACCGTTTTCATAACGTTCCCATTAAGTTATAAAAACTTTATTTCTGAATGTTATAGGAACGTTCAAAACGTCCAGTTTTGAGTGGATGACGAGCGCGAGACGCCGAAATGGATGCCAATAAGATTCTGAATGGAAAGTTTACTTTTAAAAAGTTGCCAAATGGTTCCATTGACAAGACCAAAGTGATCTGTGAGTTTTGTCGTTGTGAACTGATCATCATCGCAGCACCTCCAGTCTGAATACCACTGATGATGGCCAAGCACACACACACTCACACACACACACACACACACACACACACACACTCACACACAGCTGATGCGAATTCTCCACCCCCTCATCAATATCAGGACCTAGCCAGTATTTCTTTCACCCTTTTATTGATGGACAGTGTTACATTGTGTGAGAGATTATTTGCTCCAAGTGTGAATGTTTTAGTGTGAAATTGTGCAAATGTCTTTTATTGAAAACAATATTGGCACATACTGTTCAAAGCAAGCCGATCCACTTTTCCATGTTGATAAGAGCATTAAAATGAGAAAAAATAATGGGACAAAAAGAAATCAAGAGACATTTAGAATAGATAAAAATGTGCGATTAAATGCGATTAATCGCGAGTTAACTATGACATTAATGCAATTAATCGCGATTAAATATTTTAATCGTTTGACAGCACTAATATATATATATATATATATATATTAGGGCTGTCAGTTAAACGCGTTATTAGCGGCGTTAACGCAAACCCATTTTAACGGCGTCAATTTTTTTTATCGCGCGATTAACGGTCTTTTTGGCCTAGCAAACTTTGTAGTTTTTTTCACATGCTGTTACAACAGGACACGCATGTGCGGTGCTGCGCTATGAAACCTATTCATTTGAATGGCTTGCGCCGCGCGAGGACGTTTTGTTGCTTCGTCGACCAAAGCGCAAGCGGATCTAGCTAGACCGGAAACAAAACAACAGGCGCGCCGCACACACTTGTTTGGGCTTGCGAGCCGGCCAAATAGTAGGTTAACGTTATGGATGGCGTGGATGGCGAGCGCGAGACGCCGAAATGGATGCCAATAAGATTCTGAATGGAAAGTGATCTGTGTGTTTTGTCGTTGTGAACTGAGCTATCATCATCGCAGCGCGTCCAGTCTGAAATACCACTTGATGGCCAAGCACACACATACACACACACACACACAGCTGATGCGAATTCTCCGCCCCCTCGTCAATATCAGGACCTCGTCAGTATTTCTTTCACCCTTTTATCGATGGACAGTGTTACATTGAGAGATTATTTGCTCCAAGTGAGAATGTTAGTGTGAAATTGAACACGGTATATGTCAATGTTGTTTTCAATAAAAAACATTTGCACAAAGCAAGCCGATCCACTTTTCCATGTTGATAAGAGCATTAAAATGAGAAAAAAATAATGGGACAAAAAGCAAATCAAGAGACATTTAGAATAGATAAAAATAATTGCGATTAATCGCGAGTTAACTATGACATTAATGTGATTAATCGCGATTAAATATTTTAATCGTTTGACAGCCCTAATATATATATATATATATATATATATATATATATATATATATATATATATATATATATATATATATATATATATATATATATATATGGAACCCTTTTCTTAACCCTAGTGGTTCATTTAAATGTTTTCCAACCAAGAAACCCTGGATTCCCGGCAGTTGAATGGTGAATTGGCCGGAGTTTTTCTTTAAATAAAAAAAATTGACGTAAATGATCTTTTTTCCATATATCCTACCAATTACACAAGACTTGTACTAAAATATTAAGTTAAACAATTCTTATTTATAGTTTCCCAGAAATCAGTACCTTGTTAATTGAATTAACTTGCCAAACTCAAAAGAAATACCAGAATACAAATGTTTAGGATAAAAAGAAATAACAAATATAAATTGTTTTACATTAATGTAATAACCCCCTTTAAAAGAAAAAAACAAGGAACCACCTTTTTTATATGAAGACAGAGAAACACTTATACCCAATGGTATGTAAATTACTTATTCTCTTGCAAATTAAATGTACAAATGAACTTTCCAGTCTCAGAATTGTTCGTTTTCTCTCTAATGTTTTTTCACTTGCATTTTTACCTTTTTACCTTTCTCCTGAAACATGTCGAGCAATAAGGAAAATAAAACAGTATTTCCTTCAAAACAAATTAAACACCCTTGAAGACTCAGCAGGTTTTTTTCCTTTCAGTAGGCCTATGCAAATTAGTTGCGAGTCAGTGACGCAGTCAAATATACTCGAGTCGGTGTCACAGTCACGGTCGTTCGTTATCGTTGGGGCCCAGTTCGTTGGTGCTCATTTACAGCTGACGAATTCAATATAGGCCTACTCACAGTCCCGAAAACGAATTCACTTACGTCCATCCGACGAAAGAAGCAATGGTGAAGTCACTTACAATATGAACACACAGTTTCACACGTGCAGTCGAGATGAATGCAGCTGATCCACGTCCCACGACGATGAACCACACAATCTTTCCAGTCCTGGATAAATTCTGAAGTCCAACACGAACGTCTAACAACTCCGACACAGTTATTGACCAAGAATTTGAATGTCACTAGCTGTTAAGCCCTCATTACACACGTCTCGACTCAGCGCGCTGACTCAAAGATCACAGAGAATATAACAGAAATAAAAAACACTTCAAATAGCAAAAATAAAATAAACCAAGCGCCGTTTCTCTACACTTTGGGCCTTATATCACATAGAATATAATGAAGTCTCTAAAATGACACACTTCTAAAACAAGCAGTCAAATTTGCCTCCCGTCTTCTCATGCCATGTGCACCATTACACCACCACCACCAGCCTGCCAAGTGGTAACAAGGCATGATGGATCCATGTTCTCATTCTGTTTACGCCAAATTCTGACTCTACCATCTGAACGTCTCAACAGAAATCGAGACTCATCAGACCAGGCAACATTTTTCCAGTCTTCAACTGTCCAATTTTGGTGAGCTCTTGCAAATTGTAGCCTCTTTTTCCTATTTGCAGTGGAGATGAGTGGTACTCAGTGGGGTCTTCTGCTGTTGTAGCCCATCCGCCTCAAGGTTGTGCGTGTTGTGGCTTCACAAATGCTTTGCTGCATACCTCGGTTGTAACGAGTGGTTAGTTCAGTCAAAGTTGCTCTTCCATCAGCTTGAATCAGTCGGCCCATTCTCCTCTGACCTCTAGCATCAACAAGGCATTTTCGTCCACTGGACTGCCGCATACTGGATGTTTTTCCCTTTTCACACCATTCTTTGTAAACCCTAGAAATGGTTGTGCGTAAAAATCCCAGTAACTGAGCAGATTGTGAAATTCTAGATTAATTGCATTAATGAGAAATTGAACAGGTGTTCCTAATAATCCTTTAGGTGAGTGTGTATATATATATATATATATATATATAATAATTTTTTTTTTGTTTTTTTTTTTGCCTGAGATTCCAATGGAAATACATACACTCCAGTCAATAAAAATAGAGCCCTAACTGTTTTAACGTAAAGGATTTTTTTGTAGTGATTTTTCACAGGTGCTTTAATTCGTGTTTTGAATCACACATTGTGTTGTTTGTTAAATGAAATGTTCGTAAACTTAACAGATTGCCTGGCAGACAATCTATTTTTCTACTGACTTTTTTTTTCTAGTGTAGGTCGATAGTCTGCATGCATAGAGTCCACAAGGTGTTGCAACCCTATTTCTAATGCAGGTTAATCAGCATCCTCCAGACACTTTTCAATACTACTACTAACAACAGCAAAGTAGGTACTTACGACAGTAACTTAGACAGTAGTGCTGGAATTGTGCCTTCAGGTGTCACAGAATTCATTTTACCTCAAATAAACCTTCAGAAAGAAAAACAAACCTCCTCCTTTCCATATGAACATGTGTCTTTGAGACCATATGGGCAAGTTTATTTTTAGTTGGGAGCACTATTGGGTTTCATTAAGGCTGCAGTGAGGGTCCCAGACGGCCCGCCTCGGTAAAGACCACGCAATGCCAGAGGCCAAAAATGTTTTTTTGCCCATGTTGTGACGCAGAGCGGTGGAGCACACATGCTTACATACACACCATCTCTCTCACACAAAGAGCGTGTAGAATGGGTTCTTTGTACTGCTTTGGTGCCATGTCTCTGTGCTAACAACATTTTTCCCCTTCAAAGACCAAATCCAACACAACTCCAGCTGCCCCGTCTGTCTGTTTGGGTGGTCGAGAAAAGGGTCAGAACTCAGGAGTGAGGAAGAACCACGCCATTCTTATACGTTTTTCTTTAAATGATCTACTACGTCTGTGCCAAAACGGTAGCTATGATTAGACACCACAGGGTGTTCTAATACACGAGTCCGCACTGGTGTCAGGTATGGGTTATAGGTTTTCCAGACCAGCCGCATCCTGCGTCTCTGATTGCTGTCTAAATCTCGGAAAATTAGACTTCTTAAATGTTCTTGCCCTTTACCACCATTTTAAGAATATTCCCTGCTGGGTGAAAGCAATTATAAGTAAATAAGAAAAAGGCCCTCCATGTAGACGTTTGTTCTCATTTATCTCCATCAGTATTGCTTGCGTCTCTCTTACTCTCTGCTTCCCTCTTAGGGCAGAGAATAGAATTGCAGAGCTTGTTGTTCAATTCATTTGCAATCCAATGCTGCTGACATGTCTCTGCCAGTGAATGCCAGTCTTGATGCTTCTGTGACCTTGAGAATGGAGCGAATAAAGAAATAGATTAAAATAGAATGTGAACGCTTACATAATTCGAGATGTGATAGATTATAGCCTCATATAATGAATAAAATACAAATTCTGTCAGTGTTTTACTGAGAATCAGAAAGATTTTTATTTTTTATCAACTGTGCTCACATACAGAGGGAATTTGCCTTGGTATCAGAATTTCCACTTGTTTTGTTTGTTTGTTGGTTTTTGGGCAGGTTAGATTATAATGTGTTGTAAAAAAATACTTTTTACCTTCAGAAATGTATTTAAAATCTGGAAATAATTAATTAATAATTAATAATTAATCTTAAATCTAAAGTAGATGTGTACATTACAATCTTTTATTTGAAAAATAGTAAAAAAAAAAATTAAAAAAAGTTATAACCCTAGTGAACATGGACGTGTGGAAAATGTTTTTACTTTTTGTTTGATTGTTACACCACAAAAGTTTAAGCATTTGAAACCAATACATACATTTCTAACAACTTAGATTGAACAAGATTCTCCTTTTTAAAGGATTGTTTATATTTATGATGGGCATCCAAGTTGGCATTTCTCAAGTGCAGTTAAGGGCAATTAACATGCTTGTGTAGTACAGAAGTTCTACCAAATTAATGAGTTCTGCTATCTTATTAGGGTTTACAGTGCACTTTAATGTTACTGACTCATTTTCAGAATAATACAAGCACAATGAATATGTTTAGTATTTGTGTGCTGAGAATATTAAATGCAGAAAAAATATGTCTGTACAAGTAGTTCAATAAGGAAAACAGAAATGTAAATATCAAATAAGATATAATAATAATCCATCACACACGGATTTGTTAAAGGCTGAAGTGAACATACATGTTTTATAAGAAATGAATGTGTTACTGTTAAGAAACCTTATTGGGCAGTGGTGGTAAAACTGTTCATGAGACAGATTGCCTGCAGCAAAAACAGTCGATTGGTCTCTGACGACTGCCTGCCATTTTCTCACTTTGGAAGTGACAAGGGCAGGCAGGGGTGCACTAATGATCTTCTCAGCTGTCTTGACTGTCTGTTGTAGCCAATTTTTGTCTGATTTGGTTCCTAAGACAAACCAGGCAGCTCCAGACATGTACAGACTCAATGCCCACTGAGTATAACTGTATCAGAAACTCCCGTATTTGGCAAGTACAAAGTCCTCAGTTGGCGAAGGAAATACATGCACTTTTGACATGTTGAGCCTTTTTTACATCAGATCTCCCACAGGTTCTGGGAGAGTAAATGACAGAGAGAGTCCATGGCTGACAGTGATGTTGAGTATGGTGAGGAGTTTTGATGTCCACTATTATCTCTACATTCATTCAGTAATAATAATTTGTGATTTAATAATAATAATTAGATGTTGTTCATAAATATTGTGGAAATATACAAAACCGAGAGAAAAAAAACTTTGTAACCAACTGCTTATTACAAATTTACAAGCAATATTTTCTCAGCAGAGAAAGATTTTTCAAGCAGTATGTTTTCATTTCTTTTGCAATGCAATTGAATCAACACCAAATTCCAAAAACACTCAGACACCCACTTCAGTGACAAGTGAGTTCACTGGAGAGTGATTACATAACCAGTCTCTCTGTGCCCATAAAGATGATGAACTTTGGAATTTATGCATTGAATTGAAGAGAAAAACTCAAATGAGTGTTTTCAAATAAGTGTTTAGTAGACATATCTGACATTAAAAAAATAAGATAGGGGAGAGATAATTGTGCCATTCAATAAATGTGACATCTGCCACCTCTCAAAATAATGGAAAGTTTCAGTAACAATCAATAACTGATCATCTGATTAAAAAAAACTTTTAAGTGAAAATGAAAACAAAAATGCATTTTTTTTTCATGTATATATTTTTGTTTTTTAATTCCAATAAGTCAAACCTTAGTTACATCACTTTTAATTAAACCGTTAGTATAATTGGGTAGATTTAAATTTACTCTCATATTTCACCAATGTTCTTACCCATTTACGAATTGTATTTTTGTAATTTAAAGTTTATTAAAATATGTATATATTTTATATTATATTATACTTTCATAATAGTTTGATATGTCTAGTGTTTGAGGATGTTTCATTTTTATTATATTATATTATATATATCCTGTCAATCGATTAAAAAATAACTGGATTAATAAAAAAATGTCTGTGATTGATCACGATTAAAAACACTTAAGTTTTTTTTTAAAATATATTCTATAATGTAATAATTTCACAGTTAATCTCCAAATGTATGTAGAAACAACATAAATACAGTATATTTAAATACTTGTTTAATGGGATCTTTTTATGAATTAAGGCCTTGTATCACTGACTCTAATTCAGCTACTGATGTCTCTGTCACGGTTTGGGGTTTGTTTCTTGTTCCTGTTCTTGTCTGTCATGTGATCCCGCCTTGTTTTCCCTTGTCTGTTGTGTCATGTTGTCATTGGTTGATTGTTTAAATATCCACAGGTTCCTTGTCTTGTTTATTAGTCTCCCCAGGTGTCTCGGATTAACCACGCCCTCTTGTTATCTTGTTTAGTTTGTCTGCTTGTGTATTTATACCTCTGTGTTTCAGTTGTGGTTTGTCGGTTGTTGTTGCTTGTAGCTTTTTTCTTGTTCCGTGTTCCGAGTTCATGTTCTGTTGGTTTGCCCTGGATTACCTGTTTATTAAATTAGTACTTGCATTTGGATTCTCTCCGCTTCATTCCTGCCTATCGTTACAGTCTCGATGAAAAAGATTACCCCAGTTTAAACATTAATTATAGCCATTCCAACATTACAGTGTAATTTAAAACGCTATACATTTTTAAACATTTATTAGGGTTAAAAAAAATAACAACTTTTTAAGTGAACTTAAAACAATCCTCACATAAACCCATAATAAATTTAATATTTACCTGTGCCCTTCCTACCTATAATAGGTAAGAAATATACAGAAATTGAATAAAATGATCAAACAGTCTGCACAGCATAAGTTATAAATTAAATATAGATTGATCCTTATTAAAGCTACAAAAGATCTTTAGTCAAGAGCAGTGAGTAATTTTCTCTGTTCCTTTTGTTCTTTGATTAACGTTAATGACGGACAGCAAAAGTGCTAGCCAAAATGCTAGCCAAAAGATGACAGAAAAAAACGGATGCTGCATAAGTTATATTATATTATTGACAGCAGTTATTATATTATATTATATTATATTAATAAAGATTTTCATTGATTGTTGCATTTATGGCACTGTCAGTTACAGCATGGCTGTTTTGAGTGTAACATCAGGCTTTGTGTAACCTACTTCTAGTTTAATCGTATCAGACATGATTAAATTATCAATTTAATTGACACTTGAAACTGCTGCTGACATTTTGAAGATGTTTGAGGTTAAATATCAGTGTGGTTTGGGCTAATTATTTTCTGAATAAATTAGCTACAAGTGTTACAATTATTCCCCAGTCTCCTCTACACAAACATAAATAATTTCTTTGGGGTTGTGATATATGAATAGAGTGACTCATTGCATCTCTCTGTTTTAAAGTGAATGAAACTATTGCAGTGCTTCTGCTCCATTTACTGACCTCAGGCCAAGTCGTGGACAGATTATTTAGCGCTTTGAAATAGAAAGACTGATTACGCACTTCCTGCCCCTTTTCCAGGGATCAAGATAATAATTGGTTGCCTGTAGGTGGCATCATGGGGTTATTTCCATGCTATTAGTCCATCAGTCCAACTGCTTGATTTTGCCTTGCTGTTTCTCTGAGCGATACAGTCTGCATGGCAATTAAAGATGCATTATGCAGTGAATATCAAATATCCGCTTGATGTCACTGGAGCAAATTGAAAAAATATTAATAGATTTGGCAAATTTATTTATGCTAATCCACATTCACTTGGTAAATACATATATCTCAGTTTGAAAACTCTGATTATACATAAAAAACACTTTTCAATGCAGACAGCACTGATATTGATTATAAGATTCTTAAATGGACAGGAAATTTTAGACAGATATCTGTTTAGCCTCTTCTGTATCCTACAACACCCAAACAACAAATCCTTAATGAGAAATATGGAAATAAAAAGATAGGAAGAAGACAAACAAGGCTACTCAAGTACAGTCAAATTTGAATGCAAAAATGAATTCAATAAGGCATTTATAGAGCTAACAGGACCATGCTTCAAAGATGCTGAATAATTTATTAATGCCAAGGTTAAAATGACAGCACTTCAAGTGCTTGAAGAAGCTTTTAGCTACTTTGCTCTGCTTGTCAAAACATTTCACAAATGCTAATGATAAGACATCTATTTCTGCTAAGGACAAACGTAATTAAGCAAGCTTTGCGATAGCATATGCTAGCAAACAAAATCCGGCTTAATTCCCCTTTGAATTCCTTTTTACTAAGCATGGTAAGTAAATCTACCCTGTAAATGTGTTGTATTTCCATTTGCACATGAATGAAACATTTTACCTCAATTAGTACATCAAAATGATGGTTACATTTAGAAACCCTTGGAGGATGCTATTTATTTAAATTCAGTACTCTGAAATGTTTGGGCCGCTTCACTCAGAATGCGTTTTTGTGTTCCACTGCTCTGCTTGTTAATCGTTTTTCATTGTAAGCATACAATGCAATGCATAAGCACCACTTTTTTAAGATACCCTCAAGGGTCAAGGTAATGGTTCTCACAGAACACGTTTTTGAATTCCACTGTGCTTCTTTTCCATTGGTTTTCTTTTCAAACATGCATTATATGGCCATGTTTTACCGTTGAGCTCATGTCTTCCATTTTGTAAAATCTTACACATGACAGCCTTCTAAAAACATGGCACTCAAGTTCAACTCTCAAAAAATCTTGTTTCGGGACTAAGGTTTCGAAACCTTGTGAATGGCTTCCTACAAGAACATCTTTGACCATTGCGTCCTCTTTGCTTTTTCACGTTTTTAAGATGCTGTGTGAAGATATAGCCTATAGATAACTTATGGCCCACATATAGGCCTACTTCATTTTCTGCGTTCCTCTCCATCTCACGCACAGTTCAATGAACTAGCCTTTCAAAGTATACTCCTTTGGCCGTGAGTGCAGTAAGAAGCGTTCCGTAGACATTGTTTTCAAGCTGTTGTATACACACCATCCGCGCTGACACAAATCTTTTGGCTTCATGCGGACAGTGCGCCAACTGCCGCGCATGGGCGGACAGCCGAAGTATAGTTTAGGCTATAGAGGCTGTTCACAAAGAAAGCATTTCTTTTCCATTGTTTTCTTAGTAGACATGCACAAGATGGATGTGTTTGAATGCTGCGCTTGCAACTAGTGTCTTGCGCATGACACAGCATTCTATAAACGCTGCTTTCAAGTTAAAAGATGTTCAACTTTTAAAAAACATTTGAAAAAAAATCTAGACCTTGCACATTTTTTTTCTTTCCACTGCCCTCGTTCTTGCTTTTTTAAGTGCAAAAATGCATTCTGTGGGAATTGGCTTTTGCTGCGTGACGTCTCGTGTTTTTAAACGCAAGTTGTGTGTGAACGGCCCTTTAGTTTTAAATAAAAAAATTTACATTTATTATCACATTAATGATATCATTCTGTCATTCTAAATTCTGTTCACACTGTTTGCCAATCCCCAGTGTCTATCACATGATAATCTCAATGGCCTTGGTGGCAGGTGCAGCATATTATGTTATTCTGTGCTGCGAACAGCATTCACTCAGTCTTGAGAAGTGGCGTGCTATGAGAGAGTCTATACCTTCTGGGTACACCTCTTCAGGCTGATCCATGCCTTAGAATGTTCAGAATATATAAATATAACCGATGAAGAGCAGTTTGAAGTGGATGTTTCGAGAGGAAGTGTGCACAGGGTGGTGTCGTGTATATGTCAAACACAATGGATGAGTCAACAGTTGCCATGTTTGATTTAGTCAACATCCTCTCAGGCAAGCTCCTACACATCTCCACTGGCAGAAGATCCGTTTGGCTCCTCATGCTCAAACTTAAGCACTGTAAAATGAGCTTTCCATCCACAAATTTTGAAAATGCAAGCTCTCTATACCACAGCAGGGCCACCAATAAGAGTTTAACCTTTTGGTTTGGATGTTGGTTGCACAAAGGATGTAAACATCATACTATTTAACTCCAGCTGTAATTATAACAGTAATAATTAATGTGCACTTTTGCAGTTCTTTGCTCTCTAAATGCCCTTTCGCACCACATTCAAATATTTTTTTCGCAGTTCAGTGAACTGAATATTACTCTTGTTAATGCAGAGGAAGCCTGAGCTTCAGCAACTAGTTGGCATGCGAAGTCATGGTTTAGATGTAATTTGCTCTCATTTCCTCTCAGTGTTGCTCTCCTCCGTTGCTACAAACTTTATTTCTGCATTGGCAGTGCGGGAGGCGACACTGCTGTCCCTCACTTTGTGTCTGAAGAGGAAGGGAAAGGTCTTCCTGAAAGACTTGCGGAAGCTAGCGCCCATAAAACCGTAGACAATAGGGTTGATAGAAGAGTTGGCATAGGACATGCAGTTTGCCCACGTCTTGATCTTATATGTTGCGTAGTTGGCCTTGAAGTTGGGGTAGAAAGACTGGAACAGGACAAAGATCTGAATGGGACCCCAGCAAATGGTGAAGAGGACAACAATGACCACTACCATTTTGGAAATCTTACTCCTAATGGAGATAGTTCTCTCTGAGAGCAGGTGGACCTGAAACAAACAATATTTTGACAAGATTATAGAAGGGAAATTAGTCTGATATGTGCTTTCACTTACAAAAAAGTAAAATAAAATAATGTATCAGTGACATTTTAATAATAATCTGCATATGTTTATACATAGTGACAATGCTCTGCAAAAGTACCTAGACTTCTAGTCATTCTAATGAAGGTCTACACTGAAATGCAATTCTTTGTAATTTAATTGAAACTTGACAAAACAAGAAACTTTTTTTTTTCTGCCTGAATGTTAAGAAATATATTAAAAATGCTATTATACTATACTACGCTCTCATACAGATAATGACTTGAATCACTTTCTGAATTAAAATTTACTTTTATATTTTTCATTGGGTTTAAAGTAAAAGAAAAATGTCGCAATTAAAGGTGTATCGCCATTAGAAGTTTCATTAAATGTCTGAAAAAATGTTGACATAAGTAGTTTTACATAATTTGTATTCATATTTTCTATATATATATTTAAAAATATAAGTAGTTTCCTATAAAATACTGTTACTATTTGAAAAACTGCCAAATCTATCTATTATTTGGGGAAAAAAAAAGATCAAAATGTGTATTTAAGGTGTAGTGACATTTTCTTTATTGCTTTTCACCTGATGGTTACACCATATTATTGATATCCTTATTTGTCACTGACCTTCCTATATTCTTGCAAAATATGAAACTGTTGCAGTTCTAATAAATACAACACAATTTCTGTTGTAAAAACAATTGAGTTTGACCTCTGAATTACTAAAATAGCTAGCACATTTTCTAGATAAAGGTTCCACAGTTTAATCCTTTATTTATTATTACATGATGTGAATTTGTCGGCTATGAAAATGGGCCGTACAGACCATTGCAAAGAATTTTAAACTGAAGATAAAGTGGCAAAGAAGATAGTATGACTCAAAATCATTAATTAGAAAAAGGTTATTCTACCGTGGCCACTGCTGGTTCAATTATATGGAGACGAATGCCACATCTAACCACACACCAATTACAGAGTTTCATTCCTCAAAACTCACTATTCAAGAAAAATAATGTTAAGACATGT
The DNA here is from genome assembly GCA_030578255.1 of Tiaroga cobitis. Taxonomy (NCBI): domain Eukaryota; kingdom Metazoa; phylum Chordata; class Actinopteri; order Cypriniformes; family Leuciscidae; genus Tiaroga; species Tiaroga cobitis. Next base: position 37,413,452 of record CM060592.1, on the reverse strand, counting down.
ACTGTAGGTTAAACATCTGCAGGCCAAAAAGCAGTATGGTGACTCAGGAACTTTGAGTGAGTGAGAGATCACTCAGCTGTAATGTGGGGAAAAGTCTTTTTTTCTCAGACAAGAGCTTTTAGGAGCTTTTAGTCTGAAATTCAAAGCGAATATGTGGCAAAGCTAACACTGCCTCCTTCTCAAAGAGTCACTATATCTACAGCGAAGTCTGGTGTTTGGCAGCATCATGCTGTGAGGTGTTTTTTCACTTTCAGTGACTGGGTTTCTTATCAAAGGGAAAAGGTGACTGCAAAATATGGGAAAATACAGCACATCTCAGTTCAATAAAGCATTTGTGGCATTACTTGAATATTGGAAGCACAGGTGCAAATCTAAACCCTGTCACAAATGTGTTTTTGAAGGCAGCATTTATCAATTGGCTCAGCAGTTGGTGAAAATAAAACAAAATGATAAAATCTATTTATAAATGTCATTTAATTATTTCAACATACGATTCTGTCAAAAAATAAGCTATTTAATATATATCTCATCTATCTTTAGACATGACGTTTATGGTGCTTTGGAAACCAATTTCTTTAATGGGAACCTTTAAATACAAAACATGTGAAGTCATGAGATTTTGGGCACTGCCTATGTGAAACTGAACCACACCTACATCAGATTACTTGTGAGAATGCTGTGTTTGCTGTGAAAATTCGGATTCGGAACCTTTGATGTTTTCTTTTCTTTCTGTCCTTGGACCCGGACCCTATCATGTTACCCTTGTTATACACTACATTCTACATTCTATGGCTGTGTGATTGGTTGTATGTATGTATAGACGGTGTACTGTAGAAACTGAATTGCCCTTCGGGGATTAATAAAGCTATCTGTGTCTGTATCTGTATCTGTAAATTAGCTTTACAAAATATTAAAAGAATATAACACAATAACACAATCTGAATCTGAGAATACGCCTAAAATGTATAAAGCAAAAATACACCGACCGATCAGAAGGATTATTAAAATATTAAAAGAATATTTTGTACTTTTATTTGTACATACTTTTATAAGAATATTTTATATTAATAACATTCATTGATTCTATCACTATATAGTTATGTAGTTCATTAAGAGTTAAAGGTGCAGTAAGTGATTTCTGAGAAACACTGTTGATATTTGAAATAAACCCAAACAAACACACCCCTCCCTTCATTTGCTATTAACATGTAACATTTCAATTATATTCTGCTAAAGTGAACAAAATGACTTAGAAAAAAGATTCATTAATTTTGCTGAATGAGACTCAAAGATCTGAGTCAGTAAAATGATCCTAACTTCCTATTGCTACAGAGAATATGTAAGAAAAGTGAAGATGACGAATTAACAACTAAGAAAAACAAATAAACATACAGTACACAAGAGTATATTCAAGCAAAAGTGTGTTAGTTGCCAGACTGTCCTGTTAGCTAAAAGCTAAAATTACAACAACAGCATATTGGTTCTGTGAAACATAGAAAAACCAATGTTACCAGGGTTTCCGTTGTCCGGTAATCACCGGACATTGGCCGGGAAAAAAATGAAATGTCCGACAAAATAAAATCTCTCTGGTCAAATTGTCCAATTAAAATGGCCTAATAATCCAGCCCCCCTAACACAATCTGAATCTGAGAATAAGCCTAAAATGTATACCGCAAAAATACACCGACCGATCAGAAGGATTATCTGCCATTTTACAAGCATTGAGTCTGCGGACACCACTCCTCTTATCGATGCCGTAAACCTGCGACGTGATGGCCTCGCTGTCATGACAGCGCTCTGTGGCTATGGAGGATTGCATTTCTCCACAGCCTGCGAAGTCCTCATATGTGATTTCAACGAAATGTATCCAGCAGGGATGCTCATTTCAGTTAATTTTACCGACCGACAACCGCCGCTCGTTAATCGATTATTAACCGTTAACTGATAAGATTATAATATTGAATTGCCATTAAAAATAAAATAAAAATAAAATTGACACGTATCTGTGACCCGTTAAAAATACAAACATTTTTATTTATTTATCAAAGGGTTTATTTTAACGTGCAAAGTGCAAACAGCGGCATACAGAACAGATCAACAACAGAACCTGGATTCAGATAAAATTTTCATGCACCTGCACAACATGAGACAACAGAGAAAAACAGAATAAAATAATACAAATAAAAAACATAAAATTGATTCACACTAAATATATTTTTTTAACTTAAATAATTAACAAATTAAGATGACAAAAAGAAAACACTGAATCCGTTTGAACGTAGCTTTAAAAAAACTGGCAATTTTTTTCCGTTAGACTAAGATTTTTCGTTAAATAAAAATAGCAGCCCGAGATGTTTTTATCTCGATGCGGCGCGGACGCGCCTGGAAAAAACGAGCGCGTTGCTTCCATTATGAGCGCGCATACCGTGTGCATACTTTTGAAATAACAAACTTGAGCGTGCAAAAGACGCGATATGTGAACAGGCCCTTACGCGGCTTATGCGTATTGCAAGTTGTGGAGACACTGGGAAGTTTTGATTTTAGGTCGGCAGCTGCACAATTCAGCACTGCAAAACAACGTAAAAAGTAGCCTAAAATGACGCGAGACAATGTTATAGACCTAGTCATTTGTTTGTTCCAGTTCATTTGACAAGGAGTCATTTCACTGTGGCCAACTTAAATGTTACCAGCTAAATGAGACATACTGCAAGTGTATAATTAAGTTCGCTTGAGTAAAAACAATAGGCTACTATTAAGATATTTTATGTGGGGAAGGGGGATTGGTTTGTTAAACTATGAATGTGAAACCGTAGTAAAAACAATTGGTGTTGATTGACGCCAATCGGACATTCATGTTTTTGTTCCTGTCTATTTGAAAGTTAGGCTAATAAACATGGTGCATTCTATACGGCCTTCCCGCTTCCTGTCTCTCCAGTGTTGAAAAGCTTGTAATTTTAACTCGAGTTCTAAAGCTCTTGCCTGATCCATAAACCTTCTTTTTCCAGTGATATTCCTCTGACCTTTTCTCTTTTGTAATGTCTCTCAGCCATCTCCCTTTCTACATTCTTTCTTCAAATTTCCCTTTTGCTCTCTCTCTCTCTCTACTCCCCCATCATCACTGTAAACGCCCCCTACTGCTGATTGGCTACAAGTTTGTTGTGGTGCTCGGTAAGATTCACTTGCAACAGCATTTCTCAGAAATCACTCACTGAACCTTTAAAAGTATTTCCAGTAATTTATTTATTTATTTATTTATGCAAGGCACTGTCTTTCATTTTGGCCTTAAATTACTTTTATTTTACCAAATAAAAGGTTACTACTACAACTACTTTGTCTTTACTGTTGAAGAGAAGGAAAGAAACAAAGATATTTCACAACCTCTCGTAGCACACCTGAATTATAGATTGAAGAGTGTATAGCCTTTTATATATATTCAGTGGAGTGTCATACCTGATGGCTGTTATCCACTGGTTCCACAGAGGCCTGTCCCACTCTCTTCAACATGAAGGAATAACAGAAGGAGATGGTAATGACAGGCAGTAGATAAACAGCTATGAACTGATAGAGGATGAAAGCCTTCTCAGTGGCCTTTGATGGAAACCTCTCCATGCAGTATTTTCTTGGTCCATACCAATAGCCGTCCTCAAGCCTCTGGTACAGGAAGATTGGTATGGAAAGAATGAAGGAACCTTGTTGCATAAGAGAGGGTAAGATGAGAATTTAAATGCTCATTAATTTTCAATATTTTACATAGTATTCTGGGTGATGAAATGCAGTTGAGTGCTGTCATGCACTTCAACGTGAAGCTTGAATTTTTGTTGAAGCTTTTAGCCTACATTAATTTTTCAGTAAAAATAAAGTTAGATATTTGAGCTGTCTCAACTGTTCTTTTGAAGTGGGGCTACTTTTAGGTGGATCGACGGTTACTTTATTGATGTAATTTGGTATCCTTGTGTGAACATGCAAAACTTAGCAGTTTTACATGTTAATGACGAGTTAAATACATTTGATAACCAATCCTTACACATTGTGGTTCTAGCATTTTTTCGTATGTTTACACTGAAAGTGAAACGCATTTTTTTTAACGTATTATTGACAGCAATTAATATCTACAAAACTACACTGCTACAAATAATAAAATACAAAAGTATATATAATACAAAGGACAGCTTTAAAAACTTAAACATATTTATGAATTATTTATATTTATACTGTATTGTAAATATACGTATTTGTATAGTTACATTTTGCTAATATACAGTATATACATTACTAGGGGTGTCACGATTCTCCAAATCCTCGATTCGATTAAATTTTCGATTCTAAGGTTACGGTTCGATTCGATTCTCGATTTTTACATTTATTTTTTTTAAAGCTGAAACCGGCCAATCAGGATGCTCTCTGTCTTACATGCGCTTCATGAGGCACACACGCAAGGTCTCTCGCTCTCTCCCGTGCGCGCGCTATACGGTTTGGAGCAGTTTTTTCTGTCTCGCATGCGCGCTCTTGCTCGCTCACTCTAGATTCCGGGAGATTTTAACTAATTTGCGGGCATCAGGGAGCCGCTATCAATATGTTCGAGGTTCGAGATTGTGAATTAATTTCTGTCAATTTCGATTTAAAATCGAAATCATGACACCCTTATACATTACGTCGAAAAAACTGACATTTTGGCATCTCACTTGGGAGCCCAATCATCTTTAAGTGGTAACAAAACAAGCCAATGGACATTGGCGAGTGAGATTTGCATGGCAAGCCACTCCCCTGGACATACAGGTATATAAGCTTGCTGGCAACTCACTCATTCAGCTTTTTGCTTCGGAGCCGAGCGGTTGTTTGTCTGCCTTCTGCCAATCTGCCTTCATTCACGAGAGGAGACGTTCTGTCACCTTCATTTATATAGCGCTTTTCTGTGTTAGAGAGACGTCAAACTCAGCCATGTGTTTCGACATAAAGAGCAAACGTGCTGTGTAGTGATCACAACCCTGGGCGCTCCTGGCCCAATCTTACAGCCACTGCCTCATGTCTGGGCCGTAAGATCACTGAAGCGGTGTTCGTTAATGATTAATGTTCTCACTGTGGGAACATGACCATTGTAATGTTAAGATCGAGGCTCCGATACCTTGAAAAAGGTGGATTCCCCTCTGCAATACCCCGTTCTAGTTTCTCTTCTCCACAGATGACCCCTTTGGTTAATACACAGGGAAATCTGTGGATTATAGTGGGAACGAACCCCATCTCAGCCATCGCTACACCCTCAAAAGTGTTCGGCGAAACAACATCCCTGAGACAGGTTACCCGGAGAATGAGGGATCTGCTCTTGTCCATGAGATGGTAAATGCACCACTCCTTCCCCTGGAGGAGGGCCAGGTGGAAAATCTTTTGTTCATCAAAAAATAATTTATTTTTGTTCCGCCGCTGATACGCAACTTTTTTTTTTTTTTAAATAGCAGTTTCCTCAATCTTATTCCCCTCTTCTCTCGCCACAGCGCAGGAGTTTGTTGTTCGAGGATGCAATGCCTCCTCACACGTCTCCAGCTACTCCCTTGTGGGAACCATGGAGCCAGATAAGTCACATCACACTCGCTTCCTCTACTTCGGGACGCTACGCCTCCCAGGTTGGGACCCACCGATCCACTTCGCTGCCGCTCCGCTGGTGCATCTGTAGTTCCACTGGTGCCTCTTGCATGGTGTCTGGGGGGCGGGCCAGTGTTTCCCAGCCCGTCTTGTTGGCTCATTAAGATGATCAGACTCGGCTAGGCGATTCAGGTTGCTTGGTGTCCCCCCAGGTTCAGCGGCGCCCTGTTTACCTTGGTGGCAGACAAGGATGCCCCTCTCCTGTGTGCAGAGATTGCGGTCAAGCTGGCGAAGGACGCAATAGAGCCAGCCCCTCCAACAGAGATGAAGTCGGGTTTTACACCACATCCTTCATCGTACCCAAGAAAGGCAGTGGGTTACAGCCAATATTGGATCTACATGTCTTGAATCAGGCAATTCATAAGCTTCTGTTCAAGATGTTGACGCAAAAACGCATCCTCACATGTGTTCGCCCTCGAGATTAGTTTGCAGCGATCGACCTGAAGGACTCATAAATGTCTCGATTTTGCCTCGACTCAGAGCATTCCTTTGGTTTGCTTTCAAGGGCATACCAGTACAAGGTCCTCCCCATCGGGCTGTCCCTGTCCCCCTGCGTCTTCACAAAAGTCGCAAAGCCTGTCCTTGCCCCGCTAAGGGAAGTGAGATTTCGCATTCTCAACTATCTTGATGGGTGGCTCATTTTAGCTCACTCTCGAGATTTGTTGTGCGAACACAGGGACCTGGTGTTTAGGCACCTCAATCATCTAGCGCTTAGGGTCAACTGTGAAAAGAGCAAACTCTCCCCTATGCAGATGATAGTTTTTCTCATTATGGAGTTGGACTCGCACAACATAACAGCTCGTCTCACGAACGAGCGTGCACGGTCAGTGCTAAACTGCCTGAATTTGATCAGGGGGACAACGGTGGTTCCACTGAAACTATTTGAGAGGCTCCTGGGGCACTCCTGGGGCATCCTCAGCCATGGTCACGCCACTTGGATTGATGCATATGAGATCGCTTCAGGACTGGTGGCACACATCGGCTGACCATCACACGATCTGTCGCCACACTTTCAGCCCGTGGTCGGACCTTGCCTTTCTATGGGCTGGCCCTTAGAACAAGTATCCAGGCACGTTGTTGTCTCAACAGATGCCTCCAGAACGGGCCTGGACGCTGTATGCAACGGACGCTCCTGGACAGAATCTCGACTGCAGTGGGAACATCAGCTGCCTCGAGTTGCTATCAGTACTCCTGGCCCTGCGCAGGTTTCGAACGTTGTTGCAGGGCAAGCACATGCTGGTCCGGACAGACAACACAAACATAGTGGCGTACGTCACCAATCAGGGTGGTCTATGTTCACGTCGCATGTCCCAACTTGTCCGCCATCTCCTCTGAAGTCAGTAGCGGCCCAGGTTGCTCCGTGCCATTTACATTCCGGGCGAGCTCAATCATGCAGCTGACCGGCTCTCACGCTCCCGGGAGAGTGGAAACTCCACCCCCAGTTGGTCCAGCTGAGATGGAGTAGGTACCCGGTTTGCCTCTCCAGAGTCCTCCCATTGCCAGCTGTTCTATTCCCTGACCCAGGGGACCCTCTGCACGGATGCACTGGCACACAGCTGGCCCTGGGGCCTACGCGAATATGCGTTTCCCTCAGTAAGCCTGCTCGCACAGACACTGTGCAAGGTCAGGGTGGAAGGGGAGTATGTCTTGGAGTAGGAGGGGTGGTTACAAGGGCCCTATTTGCTCTGGCACACCCCACCTGTCACCCCTGGATAGAGTTTCCGCCAAGCATCCTTCGGCAGTGGACGCAGCGGAGGAGTCCGACGCCAGGCTCAGTACACGAGATGCAAGCCTAGGTAGTCAGCCCCTGTACTGGGCTAGATTCCCCATATGTGTATTCTTCCAAGGCACGGTTTCCCTGCCGGTAAACCCGTGTCTTTCCCTGGGCAGATTCCACTTTGCCCCGTCTCTCTCTCGGTAATGGTTCTATCTCTGACTGTCTAGGCAGGACCTACCGCAGAGATCTTCCATATGTAGCACTGCCCCACGACGAGTCAGTCCATATATGTATTTCCACATGTTACCTTCCTATCAGCAGGATGTAGTCTCTGTAGCGGCCCTTTCCATCTGGACTCGGCACGTTTCCCCAGTATTGTCCAACCAGTCGTGGCTGAATTGGTGAAACAGATAAGAACAACCGCTATCGACCTTCCTCTTGGAAAGTTCTATCCTTCCGCCCCATCAGGTACGGAGGTCTGCTCGACTTACACTGGCGCTGGGTAGGATCAACGGTTTAGGCACTTTCCATAGGGACAAACGTGACTGACTGATAGGGAACATCTCGGTTACTGTTGTAACCTTCGTTCCCTGAAGGAGGGAAAGGATACGTTATGGCCCGCCTGCCACAAACCTGTATATATATACAATATAGCCAATTTTTAAAGATTTATTATACTGTAGGATGACTTGAAATGATTTATGTGATAATCAACAGCAGATACTGTGGAAGGAGATTAAGTTGTACATTTAAGTTGTTTACATTTAATAAAGTGGACTAATTATTGCAGTTATAGCGAGAATACTGTTACATAAATGTAGGGATGGTGTCACCTTTATTGATATTAATGACATTATAGCAACGTTATGTGTATAGTGTATAATTCTACTAAATGACTTACCGATCCAGATACAGATGCTAACAATCATTGCGACACGAGGGGTCCGATGGCGCAGGGATTTCAGAGGATACACAGTCACATAGCAACGGTCTCCACTCATCGCCGTAAGAGTGATGCACGTCGCCTGTACGGTCACCTACACATCGCCAAACCTTTTGTTATCATGTGTTCATATCATTATCAGTACATCCAAGACAGACATGCCCCAGAGCGCTGGAGTAAACATAAAAATTGGAAGTAATCTAAAATCTAGCACATCAAAAACGCATAATGCTTTCAATATAGGCCAGTCTTTAGCTCATCCCTTTCTGAATTCATTCTAGACCGAAAAAACAGCCCCATTCATTTGTGGTTTTCTCTGGTGAATAAATTGAACTGAAGGGCCTGATTGCTTATCTTAAATTAAAAGAATCAGGTAGGAGGAGAGGCAGGTAGGAGGAGAGGAGAGTCAACCATTGTGCCGAGTGTTTTATGCAAGCTTAACTATCCCTTAGCTCTTTGATGCAACAGGTGTGAACAAAGAGCTGTTCCATCCCATCATCTTTTGTATGAGGTATCTGATTAAACAAAAAAAGGTGCGCGTAGCCTCAATCTGAGGAAGCCTGTGTTTATGACACGAAAAGCTTTACGTCTAGGAAAGACCAAAACCACAGCTGGATGTAAAAACAACTAAGAATGAAGACTTGTAAATTAAACATAGACTTTCAGTAGATTTTCATGTACAGACAGTCAAATTTATTTTACTTTCAATTGCACTGCAACATTGCTTATGTAACTGAATTTAATTCAAAGTATAGACGAAACAAGTAACTATTCATATGTTTAATGGGATGACATCCCCTTTGTTGCATATTCCTTTTTCTTTACTTATGTTTTTAATGGTTAATATTGTCCTTTTTAATATTGTCCTACTCTTTTCTCTTTGGCCAATGCAGTCTCTCACGAAGCAGTGAATAAAGATTGACTCACATCTTCTATTATCTACATGAAATGAGGGATGAATCATAATGTTGAAATGCCATACAAAAATAAATTCTTCCTCCATGTGTACCCAAATGTAAAACACACACAAACACCTTGATATTTCTCGGAGCATTTCTATTCAATGATGATTTTCTTGTATGATATATTCTGTATGGCTGTTATAAATGGAACTGTTTGGGTTCACAGAGGATTACTCTTTTATGTATTGCTGCTGAGAGAGACCAAGCTAATCTACAGTTGCTAAAACACTCCAAAACACTAGGGGTACCAGCACTTTTAGCCCACATCCCCATTGCCTATTAAAATATTTAGCTCACCCATTGTTGTCGACTTGCATTAAAAGCACATCTGTTACATAGTTCACAATAGTTTTAGCGCTGAATAATTTTATAAAAAGTATAGATGCCTTTTTGTCGTTTCCTTTTACCTATTTTTTTTTCTTCCCAACCTCACTGAGAAACGTGCACGTGGTGACGACATTTCTGCAAAATTATGTCATGCTGCTTCTTCCACATTTTGCAACACTTTCAAAGTCAGGCTAAATGTCCAGTTATTGGCACCAAAAGGGCAAACAGATGAACATAAGTCTGGCAAAGTATTATTATGTTGGTTGTTGTATGCATCGCAGCAGTTCGGAAATGAAATGTCCAGTGAGTGGTACTAAAAGGATAATGTTTGTTTAAAAATACATGCTGCCTAATCTAAAACACTTCCGTACGCCTAACAGATACCGGTAGTATGAACAAAAGAAAATATAACATTAAAAAACCATTTGGAGAATCCACCATTAAATTTTAGCTTGGTTCTTCAAGCTCTTTTATTGTGACTGCCGAGGAAGTTTATGATGTCAGAAAAGCCTTATGCTGCTTATGGAGCTGGTTAAGTGATGCAAACGACAAAATGTTTTCATTTTGTTTTCAAATCATGCATTATGGTAAATTATGGGTTATTGTGCCAATTATTTAATTATTAATAAATTATTAAATGTAAATTATTGTGCGAGGAACCACTCGAGAATAAGTCTTTATTAATCAATAATCTGCCCCTAATCATAATTTTTGTGAAAAGAAATCAAAGTTGTTGGTCTTTTAATGCCACTAGTAGACATTTTAGCTGGACCTGCATTGAATTGTATGTAAAGGTTAAAAAAAAATGTAGGTAGGGACACATTTTTTAAATTAGTCTAGGTTGTTTTTTTTTTATACTTTTTTTTAAAATCAGAGTTCCTGGAGTGGCATTCTCTCTGCCAGACAGTCAGAATGTGCTTGTCCAGAGAGGTACATTGATTGTGAAAAAGGTGAGGAAATCAGAAAATGTGCGATGGTTAATCTCTACACACCCCACATACCAAAGCAACTACTGTACGTTTGTTTCGAAATGTATCTTGAATTTTTGACATTTCAGTTTTGACATCTCTCTATACAGAGTCAATCAATCTAATGGCGCTTTTCCACTGCTGGTACGGCTCAGTACGGTTCGGCTCAGCGCGGTACGGTTCGGCGCGGCGCGGCACGGTTCGGCTCGCTTCGCTTTTCCACTGCGTGGTACGACTCGGCTCAGCACGGCTCGGTTCGCCTTAGCTCGGTTTGCTTTTCCACTGCAGTTAGTACCGCTTCAAAGTGGGTGGGATTATAGCAGTGCCCTCAGATTTAATGGCGCTTTTCCACTGCTGGTACGGCTCAGTACGGTTCGGCTCGGCGCGGCACAGTTCGGCTCGCTTCGCTTTTCCACTGCGTGGTACGACTTGGCTCAGCACGGCACGGCTCGGTTCGCCTTAGCTCGGTTTGCTTTTCCACTGCAGTTAGTACCGCTTCAAAGTGGGTGGGATTATAGCAGTGCCCTCAGATTTCTGATTGCTTAAAAAAAAAACTTGGAGGCAAAATATTTTTTAGTGATTATGTGAATTACACTGCGCAAACCTACCCACCGGATGAAGAAGGGTTGGCTCTCAGTCTCCACAGTACATAAAATATTCATTTTATTTTATTTTATTTTTCGTGTTCGCATTTATGAGGAAAAAACAATGTTACGGACGTGTTCTCCGTTACGGACGTGAGCGCTCTGAAAGGGGCACTAAAAGATGCTTTAAAACTTTCACAAAGACATCAAACAGAAAGCACAAAACCTTTCTTTAACCTGAATTTCGTTTTGTATTAATTGTATCTTAATTTGAATAAATTTTTCATTAACCAATTGCCTGGATTTAATAAATAAGAAGCAAATATAGCAGACGATGGATAGGAAACGGAGGAGCCGGCGCGTGAACTGGAGCTCGTCTCATAAATGAACCGAAACTCAGCATATAAGGTAGCCTACTTGCCTGCCTCACATGTCTACTTTTAAACAGAACAATTCAAAACGAAAGAAAACAGACTACAGACTGCTCTCTGCTTATGTAATCCTTATGAAATGTGCATGTCTCTCTGGCGCGTTCACTAGGCCTACTGAAGATCGCGAGTCAGCATCAACTTCATCTTAGCCGACAAAGAAAACACTTGTTTATTAATAAAGAATTAAAATACCTCATTGCTATATTTTACATATTCATAATCATTACTGTAAGGTATCTGGCTTAGTTTTGGGGAATATGTATTCAATAATTAATAATTAATTATTCATACGGGTTTGAACCAGATACTTATACATGTTAAATCGCCCAACGAGGGGGATGATCTGTTACCTGCATCTGCATTCATATCTATACATCAGATTTTAACCACAAGGGATTATGGTCCACTGCTGAGGTACAGATATTTTACAGACAGGTTAAAATTAGCTCAATTGTCAGAATGATATTTGTGGTTGATCCACAATATCATCCTACTTTATAGGATTTCAGGAAACGCAATTCTGTGGCCACAAGAATGGGGTTTCCTGCCCTATAAGCAAATACTCTGTAAAGTATCTTTAATTTGTGAGCCTGTAGCTATAAGACCTTTGACACTTAAAGGGACTGGAAAATGAGCATACAATCAGAATCAATGAATGAATATAACGAATTTAATAAGGAAAACTACGTATACGGTTGCTAAGCGTTACAAGGAATACATGTATTTACAAACACAATACAACGACAATGAACAAAACACTAAAAGGATCTGAGAGTGAAAGAAACAGGGAGAGAGAGATGGAGAGAGACTGGAGGTATCAGTGGCAAATTACAGACTTTAAGACCATTGAGAGACACCCGGAAAAACACAATCTTACTGCTCTGAATACTCGTAAACGAATACCTGCATTTGGTTCTTATGTGGCTGACCACGGCTGCGTGAATGAGCTGCGTGTCTTGTGTGTTCCATTGGGGCGTCACGTGGTTGCGGCTCGTCGGAGGAGCGCGCACGTGTGGCATTGGAGCGTCACGTGGTGTGCGGGTGCGTCCGGAGAGCGCGCAATTTTAAAGCTTAAAAGGTCTTTGACGTAAAGTTACCAAAAGAATAATTCAGACTAAGTTCATTTCCCTTCGTGGAAGTAAACAGAGTCGAACACAGAAAACAAAACTCAACGAAACAAAACAAAGAACAGAAAAGATCCCCGGGGCGGGGATCACGAGAGAGGATTACATGGTGGATCCACGAGGTGAGGTACGAGAGAGAGAGAGTGTGTGTGGGGCGCCAATATTTATCACCTCGGAGAAATCCAGCCTCTTCCTGTCGGCTTGGCCAATCGGAGGGTTGGAAGTCACAGGCGGGAATTTAGTTTTTATTACTCTTTGTCTAAGAGCAATAACTTATAACAATAACAATAAGGTGTGTGTGTGGGGGGGGGGGGAGGGGTTACAGTCCAAAGACATTTCAATCTTCGATGATAGTAAAACTTATCAAAAATACACTTTCTTTTTATGCATATTTGCGTTGTTCACACCACGAGTGTTCTCCTGAACGCTATGTAAAAGTTAAAGGAATATACAGTTATATTTAAAATGCATAATGAAGGCATTTACAATTCACTTTAGGCTATGACAAAATCATAGCCATTCTAATGTGACATGGACAAACAGACACACATAAAAACACATCGAATATATCTGGTTAAATGTCTTTTTTTTTTTTTAAAGAGAAGTTTCTTTTCTCTTTAGAATCCACTTCCTGTGGGACATTCCGATCAGTCATAAAATGTCTTAATGTCCTGTAAGCGGACACCATGCTCTGTCCTGAGTGTGGGTGTCAGCTGTGGGGGGAGGTGTGCGTTTGTGTGTGTTGGAATGTCTTCCGGGGTGAATCTGCATGCGTGGGGCACGCAAAGTTGTCAGTGCTATGCGTTGCTTGGCCATATTTATGGACCAGAGTTAGAGAGGTTAGGAGCATTTTGACATCAACAATTTAATGGGTCATCCGGACAACGCCGATACCCTACATTACTTTTGCCGGTTCTTTGTGAAGAACAGCGGTGGCTGTTACTGGCTATTTAAATCTAGCGGGTTTGATGTCTCGCAAATACAATGACGCTGGTAGTGACAATTCTGTCTGACCAATCAGTGATCTGGAGTGTGTTCACGTCACATTTTAGTATCGGTTCGGTACGGTACGCTTGGAACCTCGACAGAGTTGGTACCATTTAAAGCGAGCCGAAGCGAGCCGTACCATGCAGTGGAAAAGCGCCACAAGTGAGCCGTACCGAGCCGAGCCATACCATACCATACCATGCAGTGGAAAAGCGCCAAAGCGTGCCGTACAGAACCGTGCCATACCGTACCATGCAGTGGAAAAGCGCCAGAAGAATACATTTTTATTAGTATTAAAAGATATGCAAGATACTTTTGCAGTATACAACTAAAGCATTTCTATACAAGACAAGACAATTTGGTCATGAACATTTGGTCATGCGACTTGAACTAATTAATTTCATTGCCAAATAATTACATCACGATGTGCCCATCTTCGGTAATCCCCAACTCTACAACACGTTGTGGCTTCACTACCCAACACTAATTTTCTATTAAAAATAGGGACAATTGTCTTAATCAGTGTATTAATTCATTTATTGCTGGTTGACACTGCCGGTGTCATGTATTTGTCTCTTGTTTTGTGTGCTAACACATGGCTGGTTGTTTTGGGCTATGTGCTTGCATTGTCTTAGGTGATGATACACCAGGCAACTTTTTGAGCAATGTTGATGGGCAATGTTGCCGTCAACGGGCAACCAGATGAGACACAGGGCCCACGACCGATCTAAAGTATCCAGCTAGAAATTTATTGCCCATTTTCAATGGGAAAGTCTTCAAGCAACAATCGCTCGGCAAGATTGCCCAGCAACATTGCTCAAAAAGTTGCCCTGTGTATCATCACCTTATGTTTTACCTCGTTTCCTTGTTAGTTAATGTTGTATTAGCGTCACCTGTGATCATGTGTCCTTACCACGCCCCTTGTTCCCTCGTTAGTATTGATGTTCATCAGTGTCACCTGTACCTTTGTAATTATGTGTTCTATGTAAGCTCCCGGTGTTTATTCCTCAGTGCTTGTTTGTCTTGTTAACATTCGGTTCTTTGAGTATTGTGATCTGTCTGTGAATGTTCCAGTTCCGTTTTATTGTCAAGTTAGTTATTGTTTGTTTGCCCCATCGTGGGTCTTTGTTTCTGGTTGTAAATAAACCGTGTTTTGTAAAAGTTACTGTCTGCGCTTGGGTTCTATTTAGCGTAACGTAACAGCCGGCTACCGTATTGAAATGCAGAATCCTATCAGCATTGATCTTACACATTTATTCCTCCTACTTTGTACTTCACAGTGGCTTTGTCTGTGTGGCCATTGTCCTCAAAAACATTCTGAGATCATGCAGCAGGAAAAACATTTGCACTACACAAAAGAAAAAAAATCTTGTTTTTGAACACTATTCTGTTTTTCCTTAGGTGTTCTTCTTACCTGTTGGAGAAAAGCAACAAATTTGCACATGAAGTCCCCAAATATCCAGCCAGGCAGGGGGTAGAGAGTAGCAGTGAACGGCACGCAGCATACCAGAAAAATGATGTCAGTGGCAGCCAAGTTTGCTGAGGAATTAAATATACGTGTAATGAACGGTCTGTCTCATCTGAATAGGTATGCAAAATTGAATGAGCAGTGTGAGGTGGCACTGTTCGTATTATTGTTATCTCCAAGGGGTTCAGGGATGCCAATTCTTCAAATATTGTGAAGTTAAAACAATCTTAAGATTAATTGGAGACAGAAATGGTGGAACATGCAAGGATATGTGCAGTGAATGAAATACAAAGTTCTCTCAGCAACACTGAAAATGGATATTAATCTGACTGCCTGTCGTGCTATGATTGATAAAAACTTCACTGCAAAAAAAGTACAAATACAGTAAAATTACAAATTACTAAAATAATAACATGTATAGGCTTTGAGCGTTTGTGACTTTTTATTTATTTAAATCATTCAAGTTACATTTCCTAACCTCGCAATCTTGCTCAAGAAGTCCTTCTGCAGTGTTCCTTGAGATAATGCAATAATTCTTTGTTACATGACAGCACATCATCCTGTGATTAATCAGCCTGGTCTCATTGTTAATACGCAGGTATTAGCCTAATACGTTATTTTCAAAGATAGAAAACGTACTTTTTTGTACATTTGGATAGATGCTGAAACGTATAATATGGATGTATCTGCAACATTTAAACGTAACATTATTACGATTTTACAGCTACAAAACGTTAACTATTTACATAACTGTTATATTCCATATCATAAAGATATCGGTATAATTTCCCTTTTACCATTTTATAGATAAATGTAAGATCCCTTAACCCTATTCCCAAACCTTAACATACCCATTTTATACAGAATATAAAAAGGATAAAACGTAATGGACAGAGATGTGTAGGGAAATGGCAGTTTTATTAACAATATAGCACTAAAAAATATATTTTGAGCCACTAATCCTATTCCTACCCCTAAACCTACCCATAACCATTCGTTAAAACTACGTAGATTACAATTATGAAGAAAAACATAACAGACAGACAAGTAGGCTATAATGTCAAAACCGGTGTTGTGCCGAACTTCGACCCCCCTAGCATTGGTAGGTTTAGGATTAGTTGTGGGGGAGGGGTTAGGATTAGGGGCGGGGTTGGGATAATAATTTGGCAGGGGGTCGAAATTAGGCACAACACCGGTACCAAAAGTCGTTCACATGATGATCTGTTGCAGTCGCAGTCCTCTCTGGCAGTATTATAATAGTTTTGTTTGAGGTACAGAGCAGAATTTAAATTAATAATCCATGAAAATGTTAATCCGGCTTCGGTTTGCTCTGTGAAGGCGCGCGCGCTTTTCCATTTCAAATGTACTACACCGTCACCGATTGAAACACGGCATGTCGCAATCTGTGACGAATCAGGGAAGAGCCAATGAGCGTTTGATATCACTGCCGTAAAACATGACGTGACGCTTCTTGAGGGCGCAATTTTTGAAATTGAATTCATCACCATCGCGGGATTTGACGTGTGTTCGGTCGCTGCTGAGAAATGGAGATGAAGATCACTGGATAAAGGCTGAATTTGGATCTGTTTCTTGCAAACAACGTATGGATTCTAAAGATTTGAATTACATCAAACGAATAAAATGTATGTCTTTTGTGAATTTATGTTGTGTTTTATAGGAGAAAACGCTTTTTGTGCCTCGCGGTAAATAAATTATATTACAAAATGGTTAACGAGTATTTTTAAGGTTTTAAAGTGTATTCTTGTTTAACACCATGCAGGAGAAACGAGCAAAATGTTAATATTTATATTAATAAATGTGACTGAAAACTTAATTGATAAGACAGTTGAATGCAATAGAGTCAAAACATCAATGCCACGGTTTTAATATGCATAAATATTAATACGTAAAATTTGTACGTCGGTAGATTTGTTAATACGTAAATAAATTACTTTTTTGTGCTGTCAATACGTACATTTTTTACGTTTTAGTGCTGTAAATACGTCAGTATTATACGTTTCTGCGTGTATAAAACGTAAATAAATGTACTTATGATAGAACTACACTTTACTTAAAAATACACACGTATTCTCATGAGATCACGGGCTAATGAATCATTTACCACAAATATAATGTCAATAAGAGTTTGAACTTCAATTTGTTTCCTGTCACAGCAATTCCTGTGCAAAATTAGATTCATTTCACTGTGCTTGTATAGAGTACTAAATAATCTTATTAATTACTTAATAATTTTTGATAATATGTGTAGCTTCTTATATATAAAATTAAGTTCAAAGTACATTAGGTATGAGCATCATTTTTTACAAGAAATAAAGCATAAAAACAACAAGAATGATAAAATAATGTGAAAATTTATACAGAAAGGAACAAAAATAATACACTACACTTACAATTGCTTATATTATTCCAAAGCAAAGAAATGTCTTTAGAAGCTTTTTTAAAAGTGTGAATGCTTATAGACCTGGTCTAAGCTGGTGAAAGGTTGTACAGAAAAAAAGGGAATTGGCTGAAACTCACCAATGTAAAAGTTAGTGGCCGTCCTCATCTGTCTGTGCTTGGAGACGACATATATCACCAGTGAGTTCCCGATCAGCCCCACCAGCATGATGAGGGAGAAGAAGAGGGGCACCAGCCAAGCATCCGTCAGGAAGGGATGCTCCTCGTCCTCAGTATCCTCCATAGAGGAGTTTCCAATGGAGCTGTTCAACAGCTCACTTGAGTTCCAGTCTTCACTAGGAAACATGATTTTAGACTTAAAGACCTTACAACAAGATGAAAAAAGTAAAGTTTCTTCTTTTCAGCGGTGACAAAATCATCTCCACTAAAATTTCTCTCCAAGAAATATTAAGAAAAAGCCGTCTGAATCTGGCGTTGTACTTTCATAAACCTCATACTAGTCACTGAGGGAGTTTTGTAAGTTTACGGGTATTTGAGGGAGATGATCACCGCAATTTGTCTGACTTCTCTTCAGCTCTTTAAAAAAGGAGCCTTGCGAGCAGTATCCACTCAAAGACAGAGTGGTTTCGCTCCCATTGGCTTTATACACAGCCTGAACACACGTGGGCAACAGAGTGATTGTAGAATGAAGAACTGATGTCAGGTTGCCTAGCAACAATTTTAGGTCTCTCTCTCTCTCTCTCTCTCTCTCTCTCTCTCTCTCTCTCTCTCTCTCTCTCTCATTCCACTGCTCTCTGTGCAGAGAGAGTAAAATATAAATGGTATTTACCCTGCAATATACACATAGCCTAAAGATACGCAACCCTGTGCAATCAAAGAGATCAATGTGGTACAATTTGTTCTACTATGACAACACATAATTCTACCCTAGAAATTATTGGCCACATTATGGAAACACGCAATTACCGCTTTTTGGGACTGTGCACTCCGCATCATGGCAAATTGCCATGTAGGATCTCCTTTGTTGAGCTTGTTGTGGCTTTTTTTTCTCATTAACAAACATCATCACTGAGTAAGAGACACTCTGAGTCCAATTTAATAGTTTAAAAAGTATTTATTCTCTTGCAAGAGAGATCTTCGTCACCAATACACATTCGTGAGTCAGTGAGGAGAGATAAGGAGAAGCAGTGTCTGTCTTTTTTATATCTTGTGTCCTCCAAGGCCTTATTTCTGCCCTCCCCTCACAGGAGAGATATACTTTGTTTTTTTCCTATTTCCCCCTGGCCCTGAGGTGTAAATGCCCCCTTAACCCTTTAGGCTATAACATACAAATGCACTCAAGATGACCCCTTGACCACCTGCTTTTCCTTACCTCCACTGACTCCCAACCACAGTAAATTATCAATCAAAGGCCCCCTCTCACTACATTCGTGAGAACAGATGAGGCCATCATTAGGAATCACTGAAATCAGAGCAATAAAGGAAAAATTCCATAACAATTCCTCTCTGTTTATCATACTCTGATAACTGATTAATCAAACATTGTAATAATAGTAATAATAAATGCAAGTTCAAGTCATTACATACAAATCACTCTCCTTGAACCTGTGAAGAAAAAGTTAAGAATGAAGAAGCATAAGGCTGTTTTTTTTTTTTTTTTGTGGGGGAAAGCCCCATAATTATTTAGCAAGCAAGTAAACATTTTTACTGGGTCGGGCTAAACGAGAAATCACTGTTTCTGCGCTCCTGCAAGCAGACCCTCAGTCACACCAGTAAGGAATAAATAGTTATAACACAGTAAGAAAACAAACAGAATAAAAATCCCTCAGTTTCAAACCCTGTCCTTGTACGCCACCTCGTAACACGGATGACCGCTGCTTGTAACCTTCTTTAAATCTTTTGCCCTTAATCTTTCTCAGAAAATAAACAAATAGAAGAAAAACAAACAGAACATACATTTAACACATATCTCACTGTAGCTCCTGCTAACTGTATCGTCGCATCATTTTGTTCATCCTTGGGATAGACTGTCATTTTCACCAATTGAACAGACAGCAGGTTTTCACCTGTCTCTGTAATCATATTCATCCATGAATAACAAAATTATCAGAATAACACACACAATCCTAACTCCTATCATTAAGCCTTTTCCATTAATCTACGCCCATCTCCATATTTCATTCACTTCTAATTCAATTTAGTAAGCTCTATTGAACGCACTGTTTAACAAATCTAACCAGAGAAGTCTTATAATTTTTCCCCATTCCTCTAACCAAATTAGTTGTTCAAAATTAACTCTAGTATCTCCATTACGGTCCGTCTTTTTGCTTGTTACACATAAATTAATAGATTTTCTACATTTGCACCAATCAAATCAATACCTAGTTTGATTCAATCAAACAAAATCATCAAAATCATCACAAAGCAGATTCTTCTGTTAAACTTAAACCATCAGTTGGCAGTTGGTGCCTCCAGGTGTGTTGATCATCTCGTTCGCCCCACGGACGTTCCGTGTTCACCAGGGTGACACTTTGCATGCCGTTGCAATGGTTTTTCCCTCGTAGGTTCGGGAGGCACGTTACTAGCACGTCCTTGAATCCCTCACTTTGTGCTCTATTGGATGGTTGAGGCTTGTTGGTGTTGTTTAAGGTGAGAGGCTTGGACCCAGGTGTCACATTCTCCAACCATTTTCTGATCCTTATAAGGTTTTCCCTTAAATCACGACCGCACCCCCACTGGAGTGAACCATTTCTTGCCTGCTGTCACCTGTGAATGGAGACCTTAAGTATTTTGTTAGTGTCTAGCCGCTCGTCCCTTTTGGTGTGACCTGTGGATTCAACAACCTGAAACATTATCACCGGATAATTTCTTGCTCACTTAATAGCACTCGGGGTCCTTTTCCCCTGAAAAACAATAATAATAAATTTGGAACAGAATCAGTTCTGTTTGATCCAATCCATCCTGACATTCTGTAAAAGGAAAATTTAAGTTATGCGCTGCGCAGGTGTGGCCTTGTTTCTTTCTGCTACAATAACAATCCAGGCAAGGATAGTTAGCCAAATTCATCCGTAACCATTATTTTATAGGGGACATTCATGCTCTGTAAAGAAAAACAAATGTCGAGGTTATTTTCAGATAGTAAAATACGTAGTTTCTTTTGTCTGCTGTGCTGCCACAGCCTTCCCTGGCGTTTCCTGTTGAAACAGTCCTGCAAATACATGTACAGACAGCAAATTTTGTTTGGGACCCAAGTAAACCATATTTGGCAATTGTTACCATCCCCCTTTTGATGCATGACCCCGCTCATTCATCAATTTAAACTAATTTGATTTGCCATCAACACCAACCCAAACGGCGTCCTTCAGCCAAATTTTGCCCAGACATCCTTCTCTGCCTCTGAAACAAAATATTACATTCTTCACTTAAAGCCCAATCTCATCTTCTTATCGAAGTATTTGAAGGGCAACGGCCCTGAGTCTCACAGCGAATCCTGCTTTTCAGGCCTGTTGTTTGGTCTCTCAAGTCAGCCATCACAAACATTTCTAAAGTCATCAATTTTCCCTATCAGGTCAGGTCGTGCTGTACAGACTTGGTCAATGTCAGTCAATCATTTCTCCCCCTTTGTTCACCATAATCTCAGAGTTATCGACTTCTTTAAAATTTGTCATTTGCCTTAACCCATCTGTAATGATAAAACTGTTCTGTTCTAATTTCAATACTGTTCTAATATTAGTACCCCAAACTAATACATACAAGACATAAAGTGCTGTCACCATCACACACACTCACACTAGACACACATATGTTAACTGCTCATTCTCAATGTTCACTTTTCTTTATATTATTGCTAAAAGATTTAAATTTTAAATAAGATTTTAACCTTTCCATTTTCCTGTAGCTTCTATCTAATTTTACATGGTCTCTTAACCACTTTCAAAGCATGTCTTGTTCATTATTCATTAGATTTTTAGACAAGTCAGCTGGGTTGTTTTGTTTCATTATCATTATTTTTCTTCAGCTTGCTCTAGCAGGCCGATAACAGAAAGACAGACACAGTTACCATTCCTTCCTCCCCTCAAGCAGTCTCTCTCACTATAAATACATTTCTAAGACTGTAACGTATACAAAATGTAATATTAAATTCATTACAATAACCTTTGACCATCCACCTTTGTTATCCAGACTTAAATCTACAAAAGCTGTCTTTATCTTTAGTCACCACCATGTCTAACGACCTTCAGGAGTTAGAACTATGTTATAAACTTCTATACATTTTCCTTGCCCATAAGGCAACCGACATCAAAAGTTTTATTACTGTCTCCACAACAACTAATAATGGCAATCCCCTCACGGTCTCAGCTGGCTCTTGAAAGCCCATTGCCATTAGCTCCTTTTCTATAATTTTCTTCTCCTCAGGGTGTTGTCCCCCCTGGTATAGTTGCAGACACTTGTCACAATGAAAAACAAGCCATACAACTAATGCGGTTTCTTCTGGCGAGTGGTATGGAGGAAACTCACACTTTCTGGGTCAGACTACAGTAACTTCTTACCGCGCATCTCACCTCTCAATGCTCTGCTGACCCCGGTGGCCTCCAGTAATCAGCGCTCAACTCTCATACCTTTCTCGCATATAACACCTCCATCTGGAGATGCCCAGTGTTCGTGACCCCCTGGGTAGGGCTGTCCCCTGGCCAGGAAGATCATCCCGTCATTGAGTAGCCACGTACACACTGGTGACCGCTCTCTCCCATCACACAATCGGTTTTCTTCAACAGAACTCAGCTGCTTTCTGGAGCTTAGGAAAGGCACGTTCAAGAGTCACCAGAGCCATTCCCATTGCCTAATAGTGTTCACACAGGGAGACAGGTTAATAACAGCTGTATTTAATCACTTAAATCCATTAACCATCTTAAAATCAGAAACCTTGCTGCTTAGACTATACTCAGCGAATTTGGATCATCCGTACGTTCAGTGAACTTTACCTGTAGACGGAGCCATCAGCCCTGAATGGTGGAGACTAAATGAGACAAAGTTGTTACTGATCCTAAAATGAGCTAATCAAAATGTCACCTCTATCATTTAAGGCCTGTATTATTATTTTAAAGACTTCTTTAAAGTCATTCAGTTTTACAAATAATCTTTTCTTTTAACATCTCTGTGTCTATTATTCTTCAACTGAAACTGTGCTTTACTACAAATAGCTTATCACAGATAACAGCTTTTAGCTGACATTGAATGAGAGAGACTCTGAGGCATTCAGGACTGGCACACTGCACTCTCATAAACTTCTAACATCAAACTTTTATCTACCATCCTATAGCTCTATCCCAGCTTAAGGCATATTTGCCAGAAATTACATGTGTTTCCAAATAAACATAATTTTTATAGTTGTCTTTATGTAGACATTACAAATTTCCACTCAGATTGAGTCTCTGTTGCACTGGCAGTTTCAGCCACAGTACACATCAGATCCAGATAAGCAAACTGTTTCATTACAGCCAATAACAAACTTATCCTTTGAAAGCAAAACATCAGCTTCTAGTTCTTTCATGGTCAACTTTTCAAGCTGTTCGTTTAATCAGCATTTAGCAACTGTTAATCCAGTATTGCTTCTGCTTACTTGATCTTAAATAAAAATAATTATTCCAGTTCTCAATAACTTTTCATATTTCCTCTCAATTTTAGTTGTCAAGTTCTCAATTACGTTAACTTTGACAAGGCTAGCACTCTCTGCTTGATACATCTTTTGCAATTATTCTAAATCATTCGTGAGATTAGTCTCTCTCCTTAATCTAAACCCTTTCTAAAATGTTTAATTAAAACACAATCATCCTGTTAGTTACTTTGATATATTTTGCAACTCACATTTGTTGGAGTCATTAATTCACTTTTAAAAATTACTATTATAGATCTTTTCTTTCTTATAGGATTCACTTTAAGACTTCAATCTTTTGACCTTGTTTTTATCTCTTATTTCTCAGACGAAAAATGTTACTGTCGTCATTTAAACACTGATCTACTTTCAAACCCACATTATTATCAGAAATGTGTCACTATCACATTTTCTAAACACCTTCTCGGTGGGCATTTAGTTACGTATTAAATGGTCCTGATGACCACCATTAAAAACACTCTCTGTCATCTGGTGGGTTCATGTGTCAGCCTCAATTACAGCATCAGACACCTTGACTATAGTTTGATCACTGTGAGCTTGCAAACGGCTCCAACTCACTGCACACTCTTGAAGCAGTGTGTGTCCCATTTCAGGAATGTAAACAGAGCCACTGATAAGCAGTTCTCTGTATTCTTTTACAGTCCACCAGTCGCGGATTTAATCACAATAGCCAAATCATAATCTTCATCATTTTACTAATTTGGTATTGTCATCAACAACACTAATTCCAGAAAGTACTCTTCATAAAGTGTAACAATTTGTACATCATTATTTTCATTACAACTGGTTTGAAGCCTTTTTCTTCCATTACATGGTTAGTCTGCAGATTCAACTTAATATTATCATTATTGTCTCAGTCTTATCTCTACTGTTTCTCCAAAGCAGATTATATTACTCAGTCCGTAAATTACACAGACAACCATTATAGCTATTTGCTTCAATACCCATATTTTCTTAACATTAATAAAATAAAGCAGATATATGTCTGTTAATCATACAATGCCTTATTTTATTCTAAAACTGACTTTTCATACCATTTAAACAGTTAATTTGACTTCCATAAATTCTGTCAGACATTTTATTTTCATCACATATAGTTTTCTACTATATTTCTTCTCAATCTTTCCCTTCATGCCAGTTCCTTCTGTATCCTCTCCTTTATTTTCCCTACATGCCAGTTCCTTCATTATCTAACCAGTACATGATTGTTTGCACAATCCTCACACACACGTGTCTCAACCTTTTGTTTTTCACTTCCCTCTTCCATCAAGTCCCTCACTTACAGTTCCCTCTATTTCACACAGACAGCCTTATTGTTGCTTGCTACTTCAATCCTTATCATATAAATCTGAGTTCTATAGACATCTAATGTCATGCATCCATTTACTGGATGAAGAAGTAAAAACATTATTTCTCCTGGCAGTTCGACATTTTATCTTCAAGCCAACAGTCCATTATCTGTTCACATTTTTTACACACATGTTGAACGCAGCCACAACAACCTTTTGTCCCGCTGCTCTGTTCCACTGATTCTCGCAAACTCTTAGTCTATTTGTGCTCAGTGTTCCCTCCCTGGGGAAATCATGGTATTTTCTCAGTTTTTCAATATCTAAAACATAAATTTTCCCTCATAATTTTCCCATTTGATAGAAAACCGGTGTATCAAATTTTGCATGCTTACCTTGAGACTTCCCCATATTGGCTGCTTCTCTGTTCTCTGTGGATTTCTCTTCAACGCGCGTTTTCCTGATCTGTTAGGCGTCCCCAACAGACCCGATTTTTTCTTTTAACCCAAATCGGTCGGGCTGCACTATGAGTGCCCTCCTAATTAAGGTTTACCAAAAAAAAATCTTTTCTGGCTCCCCCTAATTAGCCTCAGCACCTAAAAACAATTTGCTCCGTGGTGGAACAACTGATTTTCAGGTTACCTATCTGTTTGAAATCTCTTGATCTGTTACAGACCTCAATTAATCTCAGATAATTTTCTCTCGTATCTGTTTGAAACCTCTTGATCTATATATAGATCTCAATTAATCTCAGATTACGTACCACAGAAACAGCCCTCAGCCGATATGGTTCACTCACATTTCTTACCCGAAACAAAATACTTTTCCCCAAAAGAAAATATTTTAGACGTCTCTTACCAGCGATATGTTGGTTGCCACGGGTTCGCTTTCTTTTGATTCCAGTGGAGCCCCTCCCGGACCCGACAGCGGTCGGCCCCTCTCTCTCAAGCTTACGAGGTAGAGCTGGAACTGCTCAGTCCAGCTGGCCAAACACCGTCCGCTCTCAGGTCCAGAAAGGCACTTACCAAGGAACCCCACTCTGACACCAAAACTGGTGTGGCTTTTTTTCTCATTAACAAACATCATCACTGAGTAAGAGACACTCTGAGTCCAATTTAATAGTTTAAAAAGTATTTATTCTCTTGCAAGAGAGATCTTCGTCACCAATACACATTCGTGAGTCAGTGAGGAGAGATAAGGAGAAGCAGTGTCTGTCTTTTTTATATCTTGTGTCCTCCAAGGCCTTATTTCTGCCCTCCCCTCACAGGAGAGATATACTTTGTTTTTTTCCTATTTCCCCCTGGCCCTGAGGTGTAAATGCCCCCTTAACCCTTTAGGCTATAACGTACAAATGCACTCAAGATGACCCCTTGACCACCTGCTTTTCCTTACCTCCACTGACTCCCAACCACAGTAAATTATCAATCAAAGGCCCCCTCTCACTACATTCGTGAGAACAGATGAGGCCATCATTAGGAATCACTGAAATCAGAGCAATAAAGGAAAAATTCCATAACAAGCTCATGAAAGTTTTTCCTCCTTACAAATTGGTATACATGCACTTTTGGTGCAAATCGAACCAAATTCAGACTATGAATGAGCATTTCAATCAGACCTAAGTTCTGTGAGAATAAGCCCACAATCATGGTCTGACTGCTCAGATAAGAGCACAGTGGTCCCTCTGAACACTGATGAAGAACGCTCCTGCAATATATATTCAGTCAAATTCAACAAGCTTTCTTTGACCCCCCTTACTGTGCCTATAATTGCACCCATTTAATACATGAAATAAAGTGCTTATTATAATCAGAATTGTTTTTGTTTGGAAAAAAGTTCATCATTTGTTTTTGTTTTTAATTTAATTAAAATATTAAACCAATATTACACAAGCAAGTGCTGTTTGACATATTAGTATGTAAATGTGTAATATAAAAAAAGATAAATAATACAATAAAAAAAATTTAAAGGTTTTCTTGGAATTCTCAAATCTAATTAGTCCATTGCATCATTTAGATGGCTGATATTTCCTATAACATTCACCCTTATCTATGGCAATGCAGTTAATCATACCATTAGACTGTCTTTTAAATGTAAGAATTATTGAAGGAAAACTGCATAGAACCTCTTGAGTGAGACTGCAAGGTTAAATTGCTGGAACTTGAATACTTACTAATCAAAAAAATCATAATCCCAAAGTCATAAAATATTGTAGCTCAATATATTGAAGTGAAAGTGACATATGAAGGCCATGGTAACCCATACTCGGAATTTGTCCTCTGCATTTAACCCATCTAAGTTAGTGCACACACATGAGGAGTAGTGAACACACACTGCAAACTGTGGACGCACACACCCGGAGCAGTGGGCAACCATTTTTGCTGTGGTGCCTGGGGAGTGATCGGGGGTTAGATGCTTTGCTCTGTCACAGTCACCAGCTCAGTCACCAGTCACCAACTCAGTAACCTGTCAGCATTACATTTCCCAGCATCCCTCCTGGTCCCCTCCTGCACTCAGTCAGCCATCACCACACCTGCTGCTGATCATCACCAGATACTGATTCCCTGCACCTGTACTCCCTCATCAACACAGCCTATATCATCCTGAATCACCCTCACATCAGTGTCTGGTTTCGTCAACGTTACTACGAACGTATCTGCTACGTAAACAGTCAGACTTCTTACCAGTCTAATGTAACACCCAGGTCTTTTACTGTAGCGGATAAAGTAACAGGGCATCCTACTATGTTAAAGTCGTGCTGTGAAAGGTTTTGTGGACGGTTTTTACAACCGATAAGTATTACCTCTGTCTTGTCTGGATTTAATAAAAGAAAATTACGCGTCATCCAATCTTTTATATCTTTAACACAATCTGTCAATTTGGATAATTTAGCGTATTCATCTGGCCGTGATGAAATATATTTTTGAGTGTCATCAGCATAACAATGGAAACTAATTCCATGTTTCCTTAGAATATTACCAAGTGGCAGCATATATATTGAGAATAATAAAGGGCCTAACACAGATCCCTGCGGCACTCCATAGTTTGCCGAAGTTATGATCGATTTTTCTCCATTTAAATAGACGAAATGGTAGCGGTCAGATAAGTATGACCTGAACCAGCTTAATGCTTGTCCTTGAACACCAGTGTAATTTTGTAGTCGATCTAAGAGTATTTTGTGATCTATAGTGTCGAACGCAGCACTAAGATCAAGTAAAACTAGTACTGAGATATTTAAGCAGATTGAACACAATCAAATTAAGTTCGGGCAAAATGGCAGTTGACTCACACTATACTGCCACCCTCTGGATGTAAGAATTTTTTACTTAACATAAATGGTTTGTGTTTAGACAACACGTTAGGATTTTGTACTGTTAAGTTGAGACATAATAGAGTGCCGAAGTTACGACGTCACTCTGTAGGCCAAAACGCGGAAGTGAGTTAGCATTTTAGCACTCCCGGTTCCCTCGTTTTAAAGTCTATGGGATTTTTGAATGGGTTTTTGCTAAATCGCCTGAAATAAGGTCTGTGGTGAACAAAGCCTCTAAATATTTTCACGTTTTGATCTATGACATAGAACACACAGTTATAACCTGCTTGTGGTTTTTTAAACTTTATTGTGTCTGCTTGTGTTTTTAAAAAACTTTATATAGGCTTCAAAATGTATAAATTTTGGATTAACTTGTAAAGATTATCTTGATAGACAAAACGTGTAAGGGTCACAACTCTTTGTTAAACACAGATCTTATTTTTTGCGATTTTCCAAAAGTCTATGGGGAAAATGCATAGCTTTTCGATCGAGGGAACCCATGCGCCGCTAGTTGTCCTACAAAGTGACGTCATCGCTTCGGCACTCTATTACATACACCTAAATAGAAAAAAAACATTTCAAGTAAAAAAACACAATTATTATAAGTAAGCTAAATATAAATATATTATGTAAAGAGCACAACCTTCCTAGTTCATTTTTTTAGTGTAATTAGTGGCAATCTCCATAGAAACAGTTATATTTAACAAATTAAAAACATGTATAAAACAATTTAAAATTGAATTTAGAGCACAAACCCATATGGAAAATTCAGACAACTTAGTAACAACAATTTTAACAACTCAACAATTTTAAGTTTAAACTGTTCTTTAGAAACCTCAATAAGTGATGTGGGGAGACTGTTCCATACCTTTGACCCTCTGTACAATACACTAAACTGTGTTTGAGTCGTACGAGAGTGAGGAGGCCTAATAAGACAAACTACTACGAGTTGGATACTGGTGAAATTCATTATTAAAAATAAAAATATTAAAAGTGCTGGGGAAATAACTTTTTTATAGAGCTATAAACAAATGAAGCAATTTGAAGTTCACTTGGTAAACACTAAGAATACTTGCCTGAGCAAACAGTGATTGGGAGGGGTGTCTACGATTTACCCAAAATATTATTCTTAAAGCTCGCTTCTGAAGTTGAAAAATAGATTCCAGTTTAGTTGGGTGGGTGCTAGCCCAAGCAACATTACAGTAATTGATATAAGGGTACAACATTGAAAACGTGTTGTAGCAGTTATGTTGTGAAAAATACAACATAACTGCTACTTTTCTATGAATCAAATTAGTTTTTCCTAGTATACCGACCACTTTGGCTATTTTTCAAAGTTAATCACTCTAAAATTACCTCTGAGTACTTCAGTTTTAGTATTACTGGAACAGTGTTCATCTTGTAAGCCAATAGTTTTGTACGTTGTACGGTAGTTTTTTCTTAAATGGTGAGTGATTAACTTTGCATTAATTGTCTACATCAGCTGGTTAGTACACACTGTGGTGCCTTAATATTTCTGAAATAAAGCAAAAGTCTCCATAAAAGTCTCCTTGGAATGGAATATTGCAGTATTATGAATGATTTATCAACCCACACCATTTTAAAAATGCATGTGCCCTCATAATCTTTAATCAAAATGACTTGCCCTCTGTCTTCTCTAATGATGTGTTTACTGGCACGAGGGCAGGACAACCTGTGAAACACATGAGATCACAGCAATGGACCCTTTTCACATTTCTGGGGTTCTTAGAAGCAGAAGTTGTCATAGTTCGGTAAATGGCTATAGCAGTGAATGAGAGATGACTGCAAATATAATTTTGTATTTGCATTTGCTCTAATTGCAAAAGAAAAAAATCCATGATAGCATTTCCAGGACTTGCAAGTTTATATCTGGCAATTCAGACTTTTCTCAGAATTGTGAAATATAAACTCGCAACTGCTGATCACATCAATTATTCATTTATTTTTCATTGTTTGCCTTTGCATGTTACAATTTTCAGATAGTATTTGCTGTTAATCACTATGAACAACATCTAATCTGATTGAATATTTTCATTTTCAGTAAATGTCAAGTTTTGATGTTGTGAAACAAAACTGTTGGGAGAGGTATGAACAATTTTGCAAGGCTTTTAAAAATAGTCATGAAACGGAAGTTGATAGTCTCCCCGAAAAAATGTAGGACAGGACTTTATTTTTGTCAATTGGGGACTGATTGGATTGTTGTGGTTTAGTATGGATTCTGTTCCCAGACTGTGATGATGCGTCATCAACATCACAAATCTAGTAAAGTTTTTGATATTTTAACACATTTATAGTGCTATTCTTTGTGTGTTACCTTGGCAGGAAATTACAAAAAAAATGTCTGTGGGAGTGACCGCAAATTTGAAATCTTTCTCTCTTCTGACTGCCATGGAAGCTTGTTTCTGCCACTGAAAAAAAAGAAACAAAAAGTTAATTGCGACTTTTTATCTCACAATTGACTTTTTTCCTTGCAATTCAGAATTTTTCCAACAGAACTACATGATATAAAAATCGCAACTGCCAGTTATAAAGTTGCATGTTATAAAGTCAGAATTGTTGGAATTCTGAGAAAAAAAGTCAGTCTTTTTTCCTCTAAGCATTGGACTTTATGACTGGCAGTTGCGAGTTTATATCATGCAATTCTGTCAGAAAAATTCAGAATTGCAAGAAAAAAACTGTAGCTGTAGCAATGTCAGTTTCATGACAACTTTAAAAGCCTTGCAAAATTATTCACACAGTTTTGTTTCACAACATCCAAACTTGACGTACTGAAAATTAAAATATTCAACCAGATTAGATGTTGTTCATTGTGATTCACCGCATACTATCTGAAACTTGTAACATATAAAGCCATCCAATGAATCATTGATGTGATCAGTTATTATACTTTGATCACTCTTGCACTGAACATGGCAGCATGGTACACCTTACAGCACAAAAAGGTTTAGTTGCACTTGCACATTCAGGCTTTAGAACTTAGTATGCCTGTCTGGTTGTTTTGAAGGTCATAGGAAACCATGCATTTGTATTCTGCCTCTGGCATTATCTGAGTCTCTGGGGACTGGGGCCTGCTTCAGCTCAGCCTTCATATGTGCTGAAGGGCTCAGCTTCAAAAGTGTCATGTCCACGAGCCTTGTTCACAAAGCTCCTGTCTTCCAAAAGGCATTGTGGGCACCTTATTTGTTTCACTGCAGCGGTGGTGTATTATTTGTAAATGCTTTACCATGGAAATAATTGCCAAAGGCTTGACTGCATCAATAAAGTAAAGTTTTTAGAAATCCTCCCATGAAATATGTATGCCCTGCAGCAAACAAGACAATCAAAAATATCAAAAATGATAAATACATACAGAGCAGAACCTGAGGCTAGAAATTTGCCCCAAGCACTCTTCAAAATCGAATTACTGTGAACATGGGCATTATATTTTTCTAAATGATTTGTTTTTTTGTTATTATTTTTAACCTTTGTGGGAAAGACCATTGCTCTGACCTTTTTCTCAGTTACCTGGCAGCTGAATCGAATCTAGTATGTGCCAGGGGATATAACAGCTGTGGAAATACAGAAACGTAGTGCTTAGTGCAATTGCATAAACATTATATTTCATTTCTCCATCCTGCAGTTCGCCTGGAATGGCAGAGATGTTAGAAGGAAGTCACTTAGCTAAAACTTTACATAGGATTGGTTTGCTTTTCAATTTGTCATTCATAGAAGCCTGTGGTCATGGTTCATAGGACAAAACAATTAAGAAAACTGAGGGGGAAAGTAATTGATGCTCCACAACTTTTTCGTTTGATAATAACCTTATGTGTTGGCATTGATAGGATGACACAT
The DNA here is from genome assembly GCA_030578255.1 of Tiaroga cobitis. Lineage (NCBI taxonomy): Eukaryota > Metazoa > Chordata > Actinopteri > Cypriniformes > Leuciscidae > Tiaroga > Tiaroga cobitis. The sequence continues at coordinate 37,381,767 of CM060592.1, read as the reverse complement.
ATAATTTGCATAGTAGTAACTGAAGCTAACAAACCAAGTCCAAGGCTGTTTAAAATGCAAATTTTAAAAGCGTATATATATGCTAAAAAGTTTTGTCAATATTTTGGAGTATACTATATATATATATATATATATATATATATATATATATATATATATATATATATATATATATATATATATATATATATATATATATACAAAAGCACATAATCTAGACAAAATAAGCCAGAGGAAGGTCGATTGACTGAAACTGCTACATCAAGTTTGAATAGTGTGCAGGATTTATTTATTTTTTGAAAAATGCATTTTACTTTTATTTATGAAGAATGTTTGATGTTTATGAAAGAAGTCTCATGCTCACCCAAGGCTGAATTTATTTGGTCAAAATACAGCAAAAACAGTAATTTTGTAAAATACTAAAATAACTGTTTTCATTTCATAATTTAAAATGTTATTATTCCTGGGATGACAGCTGAATTGTCAGCATCATTACTCCAGTCTTCAGTGTCACATGATCCTTCTGAAATCATTCTATGCTGATCATCAATGTTGAAAACAGTTGCGCTGTCACAGTGTCTGGTTTGTGTTTCCCCGGTTATCGACTAGAGGTTCTCTTCCCCACGGTGTCATCCTTTCATGAACTGCATTCCCCACAATCCTTGTCTGTACCAATCACTATTCATTGCACTCAGCTGTTCCCCGTAATCATTATACCCAGCTGTTCCTTGTTAGATCTGTGTGTGTATATATTCCCTGTCTGTGTCAGTATGTGTTACGGAGTCGTTGTATATTGTCCCCACACTTCTGATGTCTGTTCTGCCTGGTTCTTGTTCTTGTTCTTGTTTTTGTTTTGTTCTTGTGTTTGGATTGATTATTTGGATTTGGACCCCTGCCTGGCTGACTACGAGTTTGGATTGCCCTTTTAATTAAACTACTGCAACTGGATTTTCTGTTTCCTGTGTGTTTCGTGACAGAATGACTGTCCAGCGGTATGTTTTGCAACATCTCTTCCCCAGCCACCGAGCGGGAGAGAAGGGAGTTGTTTAAGGGGACCCGGTTGGTAAAGTTACGCGGGACCCGTGGAGGTCACCGTAGAGGAGGTGATAGAGACATGTTTCACGTCCTGTCTGCCCAGCCAGAGACTGTTCACGTCCCGCCTGTCCAGCGAGAGACTGTTCACGTCCCGTCTCCCCAGCCAGAGACTGTTCACGTCCCGTCTGTCCAGCCAGAGACTGTTCACGTCCCGTCTGTCCAGCCAGAGACTGTTCACGTCCCGTCTGCCCAGCCAGAGACTGTTCACGTCCCGTCTGCCCGGCCAGAGACTGTTCACGTCCCGTCTGCCCGGCCAGAGACTGTTCACGTCCCGTCTGCCCGGCCAGAGACTGTTCACGTCCCGTCTGCCCGGCCAGAGACTGTTCACGTCCCGTCTGCCCGGCCAGAGACTGTTCACGTCCCGTCTGCCCAGCCAGAGACTGTTCACGTCCCGTCTGCCCAGCCAGAGACTGTTCACGTCCCGTCTGCCCACCCAGAGACTGTTCACGTCCCGTCTGCCCAGCCAGAGACTGTTCACGTCCCGTCTGCCCAGCCAGAGACTGTTCACGTCCCGTCTGCCCAGCCAGAGACTGTTCACGTCCCGTCTGCCCAGCCAGAGACTGTTCACGTCCCGTCTGCCCAGTCAGAGACGGATCAGGAGATATCCATTCTCGCAGCCGGGGGTATACTGAGCGACTATTTGGAGCGTTTGGCTCGGATCCTGGACATGCCTGTGTTCGCTACTCCAGAGTCTGTGCCAGTGTCTGTTCCAGAGCCGGAACCAGTATCGTCTTTGCCAGAGCCGGAGCCTGTTCCAAAGCCAGAGCCGGAGCCAGTGTCGGAGCCAGTGTCTGTTCCAGAGCCGGAGCCGGTGTCTGTTCCAGAGCCGGAGCCGGTGTCTGTTCCAGAGCCGGAGCCGGTGTCTGTTCCAGAGCCGGAGCCGGTGTCTGTTCCAGAGCCGGAGCCGGAGCCGTGGCCAGGGCGGTGGCTCTGGAACGGCAGGCACTGGCTCCGGCTCTGGAACGGCAGGCACTGAGTGCCTGCCGTTCCAGAGCCACCGCCCTGGCCGCCCGAAGAACTGTTGTCTGCTTCGTCCCGGCCGCCCGATGGACTCTGTGTTTCGCCCTGGTCCCCGGCTAAACCATCCCCCCCCTGTTCCTGTTTCCCTTCATGGACCTGGCCCAACATCCCTCCCCATGATCCTCCACCATTGCACCTCCCTCCTGAACTCTTGTGTTGTAGTTGTTGTCGTGGAGTGTCTGGTAGCCGCTCCGTAGAGGGGGGGTTATGTCACAGTATCTGGTTTGTGTTTCCCCGGTTATCCACTAGAGGTCCTTTTCCCCACGGTGCCATCCTTTCATGAACTGCATTCCCCACAATCCTTGTCTGTACCAATCACTATTCATTGCACTCTACTGTTCCCCGTAATCATTATACCCAGCTGTTCCTTGTTAGATCTGTGTGTGTATATATTCCCTGTCTGTGTCAGTATGTGTTACGGAGTCGTTGTATATTGTCCCCACACTTCTGATGTCTGTTCTGCCTGGTTCTTGTTCTTGTTTTTGTTTTGTTCTTGTGTTTGGATTGATTATTTGGATTTGGACCCCTGCCTGGCTGACTACGAGTTTGGATTGCCCTTTTAATTAAACTACTGCAACTGGATTTTCTGTTTCCTGTGTGTTTCGTGACAGAATGACTGTCCAGCGGTATGTTTTGCAACATCTCTTCCCCAGCCACCGAGCGGGAGAGAAGGGAGTTGTTTAAGGGGACCCGGTTGGTAAAGTTACGCGGGACCCGTGGAGGTCACCGTAGAGGAGGTGATAGAGACATGTTTCACGTCCTGTCTGCCCAGCCAGAGACTGTTCACGTCCCGCCTGTCCAGCGAGAGACTGTTCACGTCCCGTCTCCCCAGCCAGAGACTGTTCACGTCCCGTCTGTCCAGCCAGAGACTGTTCACGTCCCGTCTGTCCAGCCAGAGACTGTTCACGTCCCGTCTGCCCGGCCAGAGACTGTTCACGTCCCGTCTGCCCGGCCAGAGACTGTTCACGTCCCGTCTGCCCGGCCAGAGACTGTTCACGTCCCGTCTGCCCGGCCAGAGACTGTTCACGTCCCGTCTGCCCGGCCAGAGACTGTTCACGTCCCGTCTGCCCGGCCAGAGACTGTTCACGTCCCGTCTGCCCAGCCAGAGACTGTTCACGTCCCGTCTGCCCAGCCAGAGACTGTTCACGTCCCGTCTGCCCAGCCAGAGACTGTTCACGTCCCGTCTGCCCAGCCAGAGACTGTTCACGTCCCGTCTGCCCAGCCAGAGACTGTTCACGTCCCGTCTGCCCAGTCAGAGACGGATCAGGAGATATCCATTCTCGCAGCCGGGGGTATACTGAGCGACTATTTGGAGCGTTTGGCTCGGATCCTGGACATGCCTGTGTTCGCTACTCCAGAGTCTGTGCCAGTGTCTGTTCCAGAGCCGGAACCAGTATCGTCTTTGCCAGAGCCGGAGCCTGTTCCAGAGCCAGAGCCGGAGCCAGTGTCGGAGCCAGTGTCTGTTCCAGAGCCGGAGCCGGTGTCTGTTCCAGAGCCGGAGCCGGTGTCTGTTCCAGAGCCGGAGCCGGTGTCTGTTCCAGAGCCGGAGCCGGAGCCGGAGCCGTGGCCAGGGCGGTGGCTCTGGAACGGCAGGCACTGGCTCCGGCTCTGGAACGGCAGGCACTGAGTGCCTGCCGTTCCAGAGCCACCGCCCTGGCCGCCCGAAGAACTGTTGTCTGCTTCGTCCCGGCCGCCCGATGGACTCTGTGTTTCGCCCTGGTCCCCGGCTAAACCATCCCCCCCCTGTTCCTGTTTCCCTTCATGGACCTGGCCCAACATCCCTCCCCATGATCCTCCACCATTGCACCTCCCTCCTGAACTCTTGTGTTGTAGTTGTTGTCGTGGAGTGTCTGGTAGCCGCTCCGTAGAGGGGGGGTTATGTCACAGTATCTGGTTTGTGTTTCCCCGGTTATCCACTAGAGGTCCTTTTCCCCACGGTGTCATCCTTTCATGAACTGCATTCCCCACAATCCTTGTCTGTACCAATCACTATTCATTGCACTCAGCTGTTCCCCGTAATCATTATACCCAGCTGTTCCTTGTTAGATCTGTGTGTGTATATATTCCCTGTCTGTGTCAGTATGTGTTACGGAGTCGTTGTATATTGTCCCCACACTTCTGATGTCTGTTCTGCCTGGTTCTTGTTTTGGTTTTGTTCTTGTTTGGATTGATTATTTGGATTTGGACCCCTGCCTGGCTGACTACGAGTTTGGATTGCCCTTTTAATTAAACTACTGCAACTGGATTTTCTGTTCCCTGTGTGTTTCGTGACATGCGCTGCTTAATATTTTTGTGGAAACTGATATTTTTTTCTTTTAGGGTTTTTTATTTTTTTTTATTTAACAGTCATACATACATACAAACCAACATAGTGCAGTAGTGAGCAATCTTGTAAATCCATAATTCCAGAAGTGACAAAAGTGATTTGAGTGTTTGATCTAAGTGTGTATGTGAGCGGGTACGAGTGTGGGTATGTGTGTGTGTATGTGTGTGTATGCGTAAACAAAGTAACCATTTATTATCGATTACCATTGTCACTACCATCACCACCCCACTCCCCACTACCACCATACTGCCAATATTGTGTTGGTCGATTTTTATTTCCATCCTTCCTCCTATGTAACAATTGCCATTGTCAACCCTGTACAAAATAAAAGATAATATAATAAGATAATATAATAAGATAATATAAGATAACCTTCCCCCACATCTCAACAGTCCCTATCTTTTCCTAATTTTTTTCTTTTTTCTTTTTTCTTTTTTGTGTTATGTGCAATGTCTAAGGTGCATTAAAAGAGGGAGTACAGTGCAAGAGTGTCTCAAATTGGGACAGAGATGCTGTCCCGTTGAAACCACTTCTTGCCTGTCTTGCCTGCCTTGGTGTTTGTTAGGTTTTCCATACATATTCCTTTTTTTTTCTTTTTTTTTTTTCCTATTCTATGTTGTGGTGCATTAAAAGCCCATGAAGAGATAAGGGGGGAGTTATTGCAGTAGTGATGACAATGACACTCTTTTAGGGTTCTTTGATGAAAGTTCAAAACAACAGCATTTATTTGAAATAGAAATCTTTAACATAACTTGATAATGTACTTACTCTCACTACCCTTGCCTTTGAACTTACATTTGTATAGGCTTAATATCTGAGATGAAAAGCTGCACTGAAGGACAAAAAAAATAAAATAAATCAACTTATAAATTATGGGCATTTTGTCACTTAGCAACCATTCGCATCAAGGATACAAACCATCTGGGTCAGTCTTTATTAACAAAGCTCGGCAAAAGTGCACGTCCCTCATAATGTTTATCTCTGTGTTGTGTTTTTCCTCTCAATAGGTGAGATGGCAGCTGCCAGAGTGCTCCAATTTGCAGAACCATACATTCTGTCTCTTTTAAAAATCTGTGGATTTTTTTTTTCTGTAACGATTGTTTGGAGAAGGCCAAAACATCAGTACCCCAGGCAACAGCAATACCGCCGGCTACAATTCCTCAGTGAATCTCACTTCAATCTCAAAGCCAATGCCAAAGGAAAATCTATCCACCCCTTTAAGGCTAAACCCTTTCTTCCAGCCTTTCCTAAACTTATTCATCAGCATCTCTACATGTTCCCCACTGAATTCAATCAAGCTGTTCATGATGAGGCTACCAGACTGTTGGAATATCTGTGGGCCAGAACCATGCGTGCAATGTCTTGATTGATGAGGTGATTCAGTGCTTTTTACATTTTTTTCTGAAGATTGTGACATAATGATTGGTGGGAAAATATGCAAGGAGGACGGGTGATTTCACCCGAGTGTCATAATGATGCACGCATCATCAACATATGTGCACAAGGTCTCACATATTCTGCAATTCACATGCTAATCTTTTGTCCTAATAAATTACACTTTTCAGGAGTAATGTACACATTCCTAGAGTATCAAATTGAATATTTTTGACATCAATTATTGCTTTGATATCCAGTAAATAGCAAATGCACATCAGAAGGCATTTGTGATATTAGCTGAATAATTTAAATCAATACTTTTTTGAAGTTGTCTTTTGACAAATGTATTGGTTTGAAATGTACAGACAGCATCATATGGCAAACACAAAAAAGCACATCTACACAGAAACATTTTCTTTATGTCAATGCATCTTACAAGTATTTGATGTCTATGAAATATTTTACAGAACTGGCTCTTTCAGGTGACTGTTGTTGTGACAGTTGTAAACAGACTGTAGGGAAAAGAGCATAGCCACTTCTACATAATTATTACCAAAAATTCTTTTCAAATGGAAATGCTTTGATGATCTCACCAAGCACTTACCTGCGTGAATAAGACCTTCAGAAAAGGTGTGCGGTAAATTTAGTAGAGATTCTTTTGGGAATGTTGATGATTACAGAGCTCGCTAATTGACGATGAAGTGGCTCTAAATTGCAATTCACACAATGAGCTTCTCTGTTGTATGAAATGACATTACTTAAAATTTCTTGTGTCTCTTGATGGTATGGGGCTTGAAGAGGCCATGAAACCTGGTGTGTAAGTACCTGAAACATGGTTTCAACAGCAGCATCCATTTGATAGCAGTGGCTCAGTGGTTTGTTTCAGTTGAAGAGATGCTGATTATAGAAACTAGAGAGACTTTTAGACCCTGAAGTGGAAAAACCCTGCTTGTTTAAAAATCTAAAACCAAGATGATTCTTTTTTTTGGTTTACTTTTCATGCTGGTAACCAAGGGAGATGATGTTCACCTATACGGCAGGCTGAATTAGGCTTCTTTCGGATTCGTCAAGAGTTTTAAATGGTTGATGGTAATGTGAAGAAAGCATTGGTGAAATATGGGGTGAAATAAGGGAAATGTTGTCTCTGAAGCCACAAAATTCAATCTACCCAGAGCTCTTTTCTGTCTGAAATGACAGGCTTTGGTCCACTCAGTCAATGTTCCAGTAAAATCAGGGATGGGCTTGTAAAATTGGCATAAAAACGGTAAAAGTAGACATCCAGAAGCCTCCTTGAGAAGTGATGAGACTGACACTGGGATGTACGTAAAGTCTATTATATTGTCACCTTCTATAGGGATGGTATTGAAACATTGTCAAAAGAATTTTAGACTTTTTTTGTTGCATTTCTTAAGAAAATCTTAGTGGTGCTACAGGATGGTTGCTAAACTCCTTGTTCATCCAAAAAATAAAAAAAATAATTTACTCATGTCATTATAATGACTGACTTTCTTTTAGGGAATGCAAAATAATTTTATTTTTAAATAATGTGGATATGGTGTGTTTTGTCCATACAATGAAAATGAATGGGGTCCAAAACAATGTTGTTATTCTTAAAGGGTTAGTTCACCCCCCAAACAAGTTATCAATTACCCTCATGTCATTCCAAACCCGTTAGACTTTCGATCATCTTCGAAACACAAATAAAGATATTTTAAATGAAATCTGAGAGATTTCTGTCCCTCCATCAATAGTCCACGCAACTACTTCGTCGAAGCCTAAATCAAATCTTTTCATCATATAAAGCGATCAAGTCTCTTCAGCAAATTTGAACTAAACTGCTCAATTCATACGGATTAGTCTTACGATCTCTTTATGAACTTTTTGAAGCGTCAAAATGGTTGTTGCGTAGACTGTCAATGGAAGGATAAAAATTACAGACAATCAGCAGAACAACATAGGGGAGCGCAGGGCACAACCTAACACATTTTGGTTTTGGCTCAATTATTTAAAAAGAATTCAAGTTAGGTTAATTTTTTTTTTTTTTACACAAGCAACATACACATCTCTGCTACAAATGAACACTTAAAGTTTTCTAGTTTTCTAGGACCTACCATTTTTGTACAGTTGCACTGAAAGTGACAGAAGTGCAAATGTTACAACTTACCCCATATGCGGGGTTAATTGTAACAGACAGAGGGGTTAGTTGTAACACTTGTGTGTGACACACATAATTCAGTACTATTGTATCTGTATAGTTTGATATTGTTTGTACATCTGTATAGATAGATATCCATATATCCATCCCTCATCCAAACATCCTTCTATTATGGATCAGTATCATGGATAGAGAAGGGGCTAATAAATAAATAAAATCATCAAATATTGTCATTTCTATTGAATTGTATTTGTGTGTGGCAGCTGCATGCAACATTATTATTATTAATAATAACAGTAATAATAATAAAAACGAGCTCTAAATCACATTTTAACGGATTTATTGCATGAAAAACAGGCTTATTAATAAAAAAACAAGAGATAAATGCATAGTTAACAAATGTGAAAAAAATCATACTTTGACATTTAAATTCCAACATTGTTTGTGAAAGTCCAACAAAGTTAAATATGGCAAAATAAATATATAAATAAATAAATACTCAAACCTGAAAAGTTGTGTGGCTCCCTGTTTTCCTTTCATTATCGTTGTAGCCTACAACTAACCCCACTGTGTAAAACATTTTAAGCCTAGCTAACAGTTGCTAGTTGCTGGTAGGTTTCAAAATGGTGCTATGTTTTAGCCAACAAGACAGTGATTTAGGTAATATTAAGTTAGATTTGGTGACGTACACACCCAACTCAGAAACCGAAAAAACGTATGATGAAAAAATGGACTAGCATGGTGTCAAAACACTCTTTGTCCAGTATCTTCACAAAATCTTATCAAAACTTTCCACAAATTAGCAGGAGACCGTCTTCTGGCAGCGAGAGAAAATAAGCGGAAACACAACCTGCTTGACCCTGACTAACTATGTAAACGGTCTTTGTTACATTTAACCCCTCATTAGGTTGTGCCCCACCCACGCTCCTCTAAATACGCAGAGAACTAAACTAGACACAGGTATGGGACTAATCAGTGACCAGGGTAATAAACAGGGAGGAATTAGTAACTAAGGAACTAAACTGAAAGGAAACAGAGTGCCTGTCCAAATATCCACACTTGGCCATTTGAGAGCACGCACACAACAGGAAGTGAGTGTGCAAGACCCTGGTCTGAAAAATGTCAAACCGCAGTACACTTAACGCACACTAAAGCCACACTATCCCTAATACCGCGTCGGAGTGGTCTTTGAGGCTAAGTGTATCCTGTCATTAATCACGTTCAGGAATTTACGTGCCCAGATTTCGCGTCTAGAAATCTTTCCAGTGTAAGTTAAAGGGTTAGTTCACCCAAAAATGAAAATTAAGTCATTAATTACTCACCCCCATGCTGTACCAACCCCGTAAGACCTTCGTTCGTCTTCGGAACACAAATGAAGATATTTTTGATTAAATGTGACAGCTGGATCACTCCTCCATAGGCTCCCTAAGGGATTGAAACCTGACGGCCCAGAAAGTCAATGAAGAAAATGTTTAAATATTCCATGTCGCAACAGTGGCTCAACTATAAGTTTATCAAGCGACGAGAATACTTTTTGTTCGAAAAAACAAACAAAAATAACGACTTTATTCGACTATTCCTTTTCTTCCTTGTAGGCCTGAAACGAGACTTCAAGAGATTTCCACGACGCATGCGCGAGAATTGCGATCTCCTTCAACTACTTCAGTTAAGTTCTCGCGCGTGCGCGTCGTGGAAATCTCTTGAAGTCTCGTTTCAGGCCTACAAGGAAGAAAAGGAATAGTCGAATAAAGTCGTTATTTTTGTTTGTTTTTTTCGCACAAAAAGTATTCTCGTGACCAACCCAAATAGTTGTACAGCAAACAATGATGAGTACGTGAACAAGAATTTGTTGTAAACCGCAGTGCAGCATGATAAACACCATCCAGCCTTTTAGATATGTAGAAGCATGCATGTAAACAACATCAGATTAATGTCTGTTTTTTTAGTTAGTTAGACAAATCGGATTTTTTAAAAATCTCCAATCTGTTATTTAACAGTCATTAAATAACAAGATGTTATTTAATCTAAACAGCAGAAGACACTGGGCTTAAATCCCAGTTGTGCAGGTGGGGAACTATTAGAACTATGCTATTACTGTATATTCAATACTTGTATGAATTCTAATGAGAAACCATGAGAAAAGGTGAATAAAGACTGAGAGTCAATGTTCAGAAATTGTGGTGTGTTCGTTGTCAAACTCAAAAATGTGTTTATTTTCATTATTAAAAAATGCCATTATTTTATATGAAAAAGTTCCCTAATTGTATTTTATTGACAAAATATTTTAGTTTGTCTTATTTAGTTTGTCTGTTTGATTAGGTCAGATAACATTTTAAGCTGTCTATGGTCATGTTACAATGTGCCCCTCACATTACAGGTGGGGCATGCTTTTCACTTCCATTCTTTCGGGGTAAATCAAGAAAAAAAGTATACACCGTATTAATGAAACAAAACCACATAATTGTATTAGACGTGTGAAATGATTGTGGGGGAAAATAAATACTTTGAACCCCAAGTTGATTTACACAAACTGAGAAAGTCAAAAAGTGTTAGGTTGTGCCACGTTCTCCTCTAATTTGTTTGTAAAACATAAAATGTTGCACATTTCAGTTATGCAGAGACTGCAGAGATTATATGCACTTTGTAAAACATTTGCAAATGAAGCTTTGGCACCAGGCAAAAATCATACATTTTGAAAAGTAATCAAATCCCTACTGTAATTATGAGCTATGTTTGCTGTAGTGAGCACCATGAATAATACATCAGACTTTGGCGCCTATTATTTTCCCTGTTAAATGATTAATTTGTATATCATTATTCATAAAAGTAATATGCATATTTAATGAACGTCCTAATGAAATAGCTTCTTATAGTAATTGCAATAAAGTGACAGCCTGTGTGGAATGTTCCTCGTCCATATTTAAATGGTAACACAGACAGAACAACTATTAAGTTAAGCATTTTTGTATTTCTGAGTCAAGATCAAATCTTACCACATCTTTGCTTTCTGCATGACTTCCTTTTGAGCACTCAACAGGTCTTGTTATGTGCTTCTCTATTAACAACATCAAAAACTGTGTAATAATGCATGAACATTAAATTTACCTCTTAAAGTGTGCTTCTCTGCGGGAGATTATGTTACTCCTGAGCAGATCCTTTGCTAGCTTTTATATATTAAAACCATCACAGTAGGGTATCTTTTAATATAAATATCTCATTTCATTTGACTACAGTTCAGTGAGCTCAAAATGGACATTGTGGTTGAGAAAGATGTATAAGCTGCAGACCTGAAGTTGGTAACCATGCCAACGTTTTCTTTTTCATAATCACTACGGGTAAACCAACCAAAGTAATTTTAAAATAATATAATAAAGTATTAATAACACAGTGTCTGTTATGGAATGGTTCAGCATGTTTTCTCTCAACTACAGAACATTTAGAGAGTAACGCAATGTGTCCTTTGAGAATTTGCTTTTGCATTTAAGTTTGGATGTAGCAGGCTCAGCTATATTGTTTGCATAAATACACTTTTAATCAATTTTCAGGTAGGCCTATATGGATTGCTAAGCAGGTTTTATTACATGGAATACTTTGTGTATACTAGTTGTGTACTGTACCTGCGTCCCAATTCGAAGGCTCCTTCAGATGCGTCCTCCTTTTCCCGTGAAATAAAGGATACAACAGATGGATCCTTCGCTGCCTTGCCTAACCCAGAACTCATTGCGTACTAGCGACAAAGGGATATTTTTGAGAGAAATTGGAGAATTAAACTTTTAAACGTAACTTTTAAAGTATTGGGTTCTACTTATTCAAATAATCAAATGTATCTAATTATACTAAAATAAAAATACACAGTACTGTGCAAAAGTGATAGGCACGTTAGTATTTTCACACACACAAAATGGGTTTAAGTCATTTATTTAAATCGTTTGCTGTTACAGTGTCAGTAGGAAATATCAGTTTACATTTCCAAATATTCCTTTTGCCATTAATTGTAATAATCCAAGGAGTCTGACAACAGCAGGTATGATCTGATCTCACCATCATCGAGTCCATCTGTGATTACATGAAGAAACCGAAAAAACTAGACAGCTATTTTGCTAGGTCGTTTTTTTTGTACATTGGAATGAAATATTTTTCCTTAGTTAATAGAGGGAAAATAATTTCAACTCAAATAATGTCTACGAATGAGCTGCTGATACGAGCATGTGAACTAAGCAGTTGACTTGAACAAGGGAGCAAAATAAATGTTTTTTTTTAATGGTTTTTCATGTTTTATGTAAAAAAGGTGAGTTGATTAGACAATTTATTCACTTTTTTATGCTTTAGACATGTAAAACATCCGTGTTTCACTTCATTGGGTGCTTTAATAATAGAATTGTGTATACGTGACATCATTTGTGATTTCCTGAATGAACAAGTGATTTTTTTTAAACAGTTAATTGAAACGAACTGTCTGAAAGAACCAGTTCACAGAAAACAATCAGACTTCCCATCACTCGTCATGGGCTCTATTAATTTATTCTGGAGTAGCCTGCAAGAAGGTCTTGGCTTTATTTTTACAGTAATAACCCGTTCAAGTAGTTTATAGCTAAGTGCTCTTATAATCGCAGAATACATTATCCTTCAGGATTTGGTGCACAGATACTAAGGTCACTAGAGACATAGTTTGTCATATCTGCCAGTTAAACTTAGCTATTCCACATTTATTTGACAATTGCAAACAAAATTACCTCTTAATCTAATGACTATTCAATACTACAAAACACTCTTGTTGTTGCATAAATGGTTCGCCTGTGAACTTCCATTCATATGCATACTCAGACATCACTTTTGTTGAGGTATGTTGATGTGGACTCTGTAAACACAATACAATTGCAAAGTATTGTTTCTTTCCAAGGTCTTTCTTTTCTCCAAAGGGCACCTGATTAACAGGAGCTCTTACTGATTCTGAGCTATTATGCAATCCCACTTTCAATTTCTGTTCAGAGACTGGCAGTTGTTTGTATGGGATTTGAATTTGGGATTTTTTTTCTCTCTATGCCATTCACGTGTATAATAATAGCACATGCATATTGTTATGGACCATGGTTCATGCATTCTGAGAAATGTGCAGCACATAGTCATCTGTTTACTTTTGGCTGATCAGGATCAGTAATGAACCCTTGTAGTTGTTCCTCTAACTCTCTCTGTCCACAACAAAGCTGATTTGTTTCAGGCATCGCTTCTCTTTGCTTGTTATTTTTCCTTTATTTTACTGCAGGAGTGTTTCTTGAAATTTAACATAAAAGGACAGCTCAGAATCTAAGAATGGAAATCGAGTATCTGGTCATCCACAGATGCCTTTGATATTATTGTTTTCTGTACAAAAATAGCAAAGATTGAAACAGATCTTAATATTCTGCATGGTTCCATCTAAAATAGCACTGCAGTATTAAGCAATTCAAATCTAATGGTGTAGACCGTTGCATGTCTTTTTTTTTAAAACAGAAAATAGCCTAAAAAAAAAAAACTCATTGTTTTTTAAAGGTGGATTTGAACAGCAGGCGATATGCACTCTAATGTGAGACAGACACATGATCTGTTTTGGAAAAGCAATCTGTGACAAATAGTGCAGTTGAGATGTTCAATCTGCACTCTCTCATTATAGGTTTTTTCTCAACTGTTTAATACTACACTGTGAACCACAGCTTTGCTGGCTGTCTTGCAGCTGATTTTCCCCCTAAAGCGACAGAGAAATAATTGCAAGGAGCTTCTTGCAGCAGCTCAGGGTTTTTCTAAAGACTGTGATCTCTACGACTGTGTTCTCCAGATGGGTCACTCACATACTTGGGACTGAATCCACAGGCTTTCAGTTAGCAGCCCAGATCCTTAATCATCGTGAACACCACACCCCATTTAAAAACAAGAGGCAGCTCTACTGGCTCCGTTTACCTGTAACGCTGCAAGAAAAATGTCTATCTGCTATAATGAGGTGGTTAAGCTGGTTTTGTTTGTCATAAAACTATTACTGGAAAGAGCTGGCAGGCCATCCGAGTATTCAAGGACATGTCAAAATGCAAATCATGTTCCCAACTGAAATTCTTTTCTCATTATTCCATGAAAGAGTTTCACAGTTTGTGATAAAAAAAAGTCTATTTTCATATGTCCTTCATTTTAATGTGCAATCAAAATCCTATTCTCCTCCAACCTCATGATGTCTTATCTGTACTAATTTTTTCAAAGAAACTATCCAAAATACATTAGAAGCGTTCAAGTGTTGGGATTTAGGATCAATGCGAAAAAAGACTTGTGAGCCCGGTTTAATTAAAACATGACGTTTTCTTAATTAACGTTAACGTTTTCTGCAGGAAAAGCTGCAGAATTGCATCTCTTGAGAGCGTTGTGCCCTGACACTGAGAACACATGGGGCTGTACGCTCCATCCAGAATGCTGACATGTGACACACAACAACACGTCCGGGTGAGATGGAATAGAACATCAGGTTTGCATCATTCAACCTTTTATTAATCTGCCGCTTCGGGCCTGCTGATATTGGACATATGTTCCTTTCAGCCGAGCGACGTTAAAATTATCATACATCATGTGCTCTCAGATGCACCCTTGTGCTGTGACTTTCGCTCACATATGCTTCATAGGCTTTGACATTCATTAAGTCCCATTGACTAAAGCTGAAAAGCTTTTTGCTCTCTGAGTTTTAGCTGTGGAGATGTGCCTAGAATGAATAAATCACACTTAGGACATTGATTTGGTTACACTGTTGTTTGCACTTCAATTTCCCTCACTTAACCCAGGGAGCTATTTCGTTTAAATTGTCTCTTGTCCCCCTTACAGCTGTGTAATGTCTTAAACGGATGAGATGACTCAGTGGCTGTCTTTAGGACAAATGCAATCTTTTGGTTGGATGGAATTCAATGTGAACTTGCATAATCGCACAGAAAAGAACAGAATAATATAGCAGTAATAGAAAATGAATCATAAATCTTTTATCATGCCCTTCAAATTTGTAAAATTACCATAGATTCAATAACAGGAGAATCACTGTCTATTTGGCTTTATTTATTTATTTTAAGTTTTAGCACTTTAATTTAAGTCTTTGTCTCATTAACCTAAAATTATTTGTAATACTTTAAAAAAAAATGTACACGAAAAATGAAAAACATTTATATTGATTTTCATCAGTTATTAATAACAATATCTTAACATCACATCTGTCACGGATGGAACAGGAGTCAGAGAGGTGGTAAGTGAAATAGTGTTTATTTACAGGTTGCAGATCCAGACAGAGATATGGTGAGTATGCAAGCAGACGATATTCAGGATGGAACTTCGCTGAAGGATAACCAGAGTCTTTGTTTACAGATGCAGATGGAGAGACACTGGGAACAGGCTGATGACCAGAGACTGGAGACTGAACTTCCGTGTGAAGGTTAGCAGGTGATCGATGGATGGAACTCAGGTAGCGTGATACTCTGTAGTGTCATGTAGAGACGAGACCAGACAATGAGTGTGTGAAGAGGAGTTGAATATATAGGGAGGTGAACTGATGAGGTGCTGGTGATGGTGATTAAAACTCAGGGGACTGTGAACGAGTGGGAGGAATGAGTGAAGCTAGTGGAATCCTGACAACATCTTTCTCTGTGACAGGCTAGGCTTTTTTTTTAGCCAATCACAAAACGTTCTGCTTCGCTGCCTTTGACGTATTCAAGTTTGCTGATCTGTCTTTGGAGGGTTGGGTTTGAGAGAGGAAGTCTTATTGAGGACGAGGATCTGCAAAAATTAGCAAAGCAGCTGTGATCTTTTACATCACCTTTAATAGCTCTAATTAAAAAAAAAAACATTCACTCTTAATTAGAAATTGATGACTTCGGCTCAGTGATTTGTAAAAAAAAAAAATCATTGCAAAATTGTGAATTGCATTAATGGAACTTGCCTCAAACTGCTTCACAAGTCTCTTATCAAAACTGTGTGAAATAGGAGTCATATTTAAGCATATGAAATGTTTATTACAATATCGAGTTTCTTGGCCCACCAACGTAGGCTGATGGATGGATTTCAGGAAGTCAACGTGAATCTGGTACAGGGCCGTGCACAGACATTTTGGGGGGTAGGTGTCAGATCAGTTACTGTAGAACTAAAATACTTTATTTAAATAAATAAATATGTCCTTATTCTGGAATTGGAAATTGGTACACAGGCATTATGCTGGAATTGGTAAATGAGCAAAATCAATGTTGTGCATTATTGACAGAAATTACTATTTCTTATATTATTTATTTAGATGCATATACTGCAATAACAGTTGCAGTAATAATGTTATTAAATAAGTGTACAAATTTGAATTGCTAGAAATATGAAAATATACTTTTCTATATGATTCTTTTATATGAAACTGAAACAGCCAGTAGCCTAAGTGGCGTCAAGTCTTAAAGCAACACTAAGATTTTTTACCTTAAAATAATGTTTCCAAAATCGTTTCAGTGGTTCATCAAGTCGTAACAGGGTGAAAGGCACTTCTGGATTCGCTTTGCGGACCTATATCTGCTATAACCACGCTACGTAAGATTGCCAGATCGGGTCGAGTTTCTGTAGTTCTAATGAGACATAAGAAAACTACAAATTTGACTTGCTTTACGTCAAGCGTTGCAATAGTCATTATTTTGTTTTTCTTCGTTTCTGATGTCGCAATACATCATACTTTCATGAAATCATGCAACATACTCTACCTTGTCTGTGGACATCGTTCATTCCAAAGCCAGTGCTGGAAAAACAACGAGCGTGCATGCGACAGTAGGCTGCGGTAGGCTAAATTATTTACGACAGCGGTAATGGACAATTCCGCTTCCAACCTGTAGGGCGACCACAGAGGAAAAGTTACTTGGTGTTGCTTTAATATGCAAGGCAAAGAATCATTCATTCACTGATTCACTCAAACCGCCTGATTCATTCATGAACGATTCATTTTTGAATTTCGTTCATAAAATGAGCAAAAACAGTCAAAATGTACATCACTGTTAAAACTAATATAAACTTATTGTTTATTCAACTGTTGTATTAAACTGAAAATATACAAATTACATTTGCAGTCGTGCTGCTATTTGGGAAAACAGCACTTTTGCTTGTGTGATATTGATTAACTATATATTATATAAACATAAAAGACAAAACCGCAAACATGGAAAATTCATATCTTGAGTTTTCAGGGTATTTTTATTAATTTGGGTGGCGTTTGCAACCCCGCGTGCTATTTTACCCCAACCTTTTGTTGTTGTTTAACTTAACGTTTGGCCATTGTCTAAGTGTAGAAATACTAATAGTGGTAGTGACAGGGGTTTAATTTGACAGCAGTGACACAATGCAAAGCTTAGGGTAAACACTATGGTTAATTGGTTGTCACCAATGCTGCCCCGGTCGATTTTTGTGGCTATGAAGAGGGGGAAGAACATGGCAGGGGCTTGTGCGGTCTCGCAGAAGCCAAATTTAAATAAAACCTAAAATATAAAATAAAATTAAAAAAAGGAACTTATGACTTGAAAAAAGGGCACTCATCTAGTCAGAGACCAAAAAGCTACTTGAGCACCACTTGGGCTCTATCTGCGCACATATGCTATCAAAAGTAGATGAACAAACCTGACTTTGCCACAAGGAAAGAAAGCAAATAAAGCCTGTCCATAGAATTGACTGTTTGCTAGCGATGAATTTCTCAGGTAGCCTACAGACAGGTGAAGATAGGAAATTGGTGTGAAGCTCACTCACTAGCTCTTCTACTAGCACTGGAAACTGGACTCCTGTGATGATGTAGCAGAACCCAGAAACTTATATCAACGTGTGACTGACAAATGGGCTACATACATCACTATCTAACATATTTGTTTACCTGTTTACCCACCATCTTCCAGGAATTCACAGTTCAGATGGCAGAGAATAGGCCTATCAGTAGTAATGTCTATTTGAAAAACACACTGTCCTTTCTGTCAGAAATGACACGGTATTTGCACCACCAGTTAAGTAACATTAAGCAGATGGAGTGTTTCAATTGAGTGTTTCTGCTGAGGTTTGGAATGATGATACAAGTCAGCAGTGGATTTTCTTCTGACAAACGCCTGAATGTAAATTTTCCTCATTATTAGGAATTTACTGCCATCGTCTGGGTAAAGGATGAACTGCACTAAATTTAAATTAAAAACTATTTTTTTTTATTGTTATTTTTCAGGTGTTTATTATAGTCCACCTTATTCTGACTGTTTTACAATCAGTTTTTCCTAAACCTTTTTTTTATTTTTTAAAAAGCCATAAAAATTGCCTGAACATGTACTTTTATCAATAGAATCTTTTATGAATATTATAATGTTCATATTTTCTCTTCTTCTCACTATTTACAATCAGTTTCTCTTTCTCCTATTTTTTATTTGATAGATAGATAGATAAATAGATAGATAGATAGATAGATAGATAGATAGATAGATAGATAGATAGATAGATAGATAGATAGATAGATAGATAGATAGATAGATAGATAGATAGATAGATAGATCTAATTAAAAAATATACCTTTTCCTTAGAAAATTTTATATTTATGAATCTTATGAAAATGAACATGGCAAAGTTGCCGATGTCTTTTTTAATAGACAACAGACAATATATGTTATGAAACAAAATGTATATGTAAGTATGGCAGACAAACGGGCAGTAGGCCTAGCAAAACAAATGAACATCTATATTTTCTTCGTAAAATGTCGCTTAGCAAAGTAGCTAAATTTAAAGAATATGTTTAAATTATACTTGCTTATGTTTGTTATTTGATATATCGACAAAGGGAAACCAATATGAGCTGACCGGAGATCAGCGTTTAAGATCACTGAAAGGAAGAGTGACGTTTTGCGTCACGTGCACAGCTCGAGCTCGTCACATGATCAGCTGGTGACTCCTTCCCCTCTGATGGATGCAGGATTTACAGCCTTCGCCACTTCGAAGGGCCCACAGGAATCCATTTCTCTTCAAAATACAATTATCCAACAGAAAATAATATCACAGTAGCTTTAGGTTTATTCGTGGGAGAACCTTTAGAGAGCAAAACTGGCGCTGTTGTTGGAGTGGATGATGAACGGGCACGCAATTTTATACACCGGGGTCACTTTGGCCTTCTGGACGACCATCCTGATTGTCGGTAAGCGCTAATGAGACCTGCTGACATAAGCACACAAATAACACACGCATCTTAATACAATTATCTTTATCTGCTTTATTCGTACGCAGATATCTTTATAATCTTTCTCTGTTTCTCATGTTTCTTTAGCTGGAAAGACATTTTTTGGCTAGCATCAACTGACGTTAGCTGTCATACACTAACTAGCACGATTACGTCAAATAATAATTTAAATATAATTTTAATGGTATTAAAGGCTGTTGTCATAAAACATTGGTGTACACATTTTAAATTCGAGATCTAGTGATAGTACCAACAATTTTAAAGGCTGTCATTGAGAATTAGACATACACCTGCTCTGATGAGAACGTAAATTATTTTAGCTATAGTTAAAATGTTTGTCTAGTATTTATATTCTGTTCTTTTCCACACATGGGCTGGAATCGCACAGGAACAAAATTCAACATGTAATATGGATTTTAAAAAAAAGTAGGTCTAAGGCAGTTAAACAGGGTTTTATGACCAAATGAGGAAGATGGCTCTCACATGACTGTGAGCTTTCACACATACCGTCTATGATTCTGAATGGAAAAAGGCTATCCATATTTTGCCTTTTATTCAGATTATTCCACTGATTTTAGTTTTCTTTTTGGTTTAGATGAAACCTATATCACTTTCTTACATACTCTGCTTATTTACACGTAATTTAAACACTACTAATCATCTTTTTTTTTTCTCCCCAAAGGTACTTGCTATACGATATTTGATCTTGGATTTCGATTTGATATAGCATGGTTTGTGTTTATTAATCCTTGAAACATTAAAGCATGTCATTGATAAGCAGGCTTTTCTTGTTCACTACAGTAACATTTGTTATATAACTGATATCCACAAAACTTAATGTAAGATTTGAAGTAAATGAATAAAATGCTTCTTATGATGTCTTGATAACATAACCTTTTCTGTCACAGGTTTTTAACGGAGACTTCTCCATTTATGTGGGCTAATCTTGGAATTGGCCTGGCCATCTCTCTGTCTGTTGTTGGAGCTGCATGGTGAGACTGTCCATTTCCTATTTTTAGTCTGTCACCAAAGCAACAATGGGAAATTTTGACATGTAGTACAGTTTTTCCGTATCCTCTTTGCAGTGCTTAGTTGAAAGAGGTCCATAAAAAAAGAAGCATTCGACTCTTTTTATCAGTAGCTCACTCACCAAAATATGATCTAATGCAAAACCTTATAGCATTCTTCTTTTGTGGTATATACATATTTAGATATTTGAATTGTGGTAAACAAACAGTCAGTGACATACTTGTATGTGGAAAATGATGTATTTTGTCTTGTGACTCTGCAGGGGGATTTACATCACTGGGTCCAGCATTATTGGTGGCGGAGTCAAAGCCCCTAGAATCAAGACCAAAAATCTTGTCAGGTATATGCAGTGTGCTTAATGTTTTGAAGTTTTATGTGAAAAGATTCTCCTTTTTTTGCCTAATATCCTGATTTAGACACTTCTGGGTACATTAGTTGTATGGGGGGGCTAAACTTAAATGAAGTCCAATTTTTTTGGCTCATGCCGATATTTTCAGATGAGCCTTTTGTTCTTATGATTCCTTCTGTCTTGTAACTCGGGTTTATTTGCTTGCCTAAGGCTTTTTTGGCTCACATTTGCACTTAGTGACAGTTATTTTTTTTCTTTCTAGCATTATCTTTTGTGAAGCTGTTGCCATTTATGGGATCATCATGGCAATTGTCATTAGCAATTTGGCAGAGGTAAGTTAAAACTTATTTAATTTATTTAATTCTTTGAACACATTGGCTTTAGAGTAAATCTTAAGTTCTAGGTTTAGAAAAGAGAGCAGTTGTTTTCCCTGAGCTTTTTACATCATTTAAATTAGCTGTATTACATGTCCAGTACGATAGTTGTTCTCAACAATGTTTTTTTAATTTTTTTATGTCATTTAGAACTTCAGTGGCACGACTCCAGAAACTATTGGGGCAAGGAACTACCAAGCAGGTGCATTTTACTTCTAAATCACTTCTCATCTCGAGTGAAATGTTTTTCTTTGCTTCTTCTGAGCAACCAAATGAATTTGGATGACACAGTGGTGCTGTTTTTTCAGGCTACTCCATGTTTGGTGCTGGACTCACTGTTGGCTTTTCAAACCTCTTCTGTGGCATCTGTGTTGGCATCGTGGGCAGTGGAGCTGCCCTGGCTGATGCTCAGAATGCCAGCCTCTTTGTCAAGATCCTCATTGTTGAAATTTTCGGCAGTGCCATTGGACTGTTTGGCGTGATCGTAGCCATCTTGCAGGCAAGTTATTTTTCTGAAATTACCATGTATGTTTCTTCTCCTGCAATATTTTAATATATGCTGTTGTGTTCATTGGTCACTAAATAAAGCATAGCTTTAGTTTTTAATGTTCAAACTAAACTTTTTGGTAACCCTTTACAATAAGCTCTGATTTGTTAACATTAGTAAATGTATTAACCAACATGAACTAACAATGAGCAATACATTTATCACTGTATTTTTTAATCTTTCTTAATGTTGGTTAATAAAAATACAGTTGTTCATTGTTTGTTCATGTTATTTCAGAGTGCATTAATATGGAGCTTATAATATGACAATATGTGTATATTTGAATTATTGACAAGTGTAATCTAACAAAATGTAATATTATGTGGAATTTTTAATAATTCTGAATTTGATTTCTTTAAACGAATATTGAATATTTGAAATGAACAAATTGAAATGTTTTTATGGCTGAATTTTATAGATGGGTATTTTTCAAACAGCTATTTTTTTTGTTCTGAATTCTTAGACTGCAAATATCCAGTTTTAAAAAAGACAGATTCAAGTTTTCAAGAAGAATAAGAAATTCGCAACTTCAAATTCAGTTTTCTACAATTCAAAACGTTGAAAATTCAGATGCAGAAAGTAGGTCACAGGTCATCCACAGGGAAGAGTAGAGGATTTCAGAAAAGTCGAACGGAGCATTTTGGCTGCACTGCAGATGTTTTCTGCGACAAACGTGGTGGTGGTTCAAGAGAATCCGTGTATCATTCGTTCAGTCGTTTTTTGATTTAGTATTAAGGGTAGAAAAATGAGAAAACGGCTTGATTATTAGATTTGTAATATTATAATAATAGTCCTCTGCTGCTGCAGTTGCATGGAGTCTTAACACTTTTATTGCAACTACATAGTAAAAATGTATAGGCTACATTTCATCTTTTTCTCATCAAACAAACAGACTAACCAATGGCTCGACACAACCTGTACCGGGGAAGAGCCTAGACAGGGCTTTCTTCTGTGTAGATATAATTTCACCTACGCTTTGCATCAGCTGGGTATGGCAGGGTAGGCTAAATGACAGCTGTCATAGTAAAAAAAAAAATTTAAAAAAAAAAAATTAAGATATAAATCAATATAATTAGTAGTAAATTCAATATTTTAAACACTAATACAAAAAGGAAAGAATAATGCATTGACTTGGGTATATAATAGGCCTAACGCATGAACTGTCAGAGTGACTATCAGAGATATTAAAGGTGCCCTAGAGTGGTTTTTTATATTATTTTATAATGTTTCCTGGGTTGCCCTTATAATGTTAGTATGTTTTTTAGATCAAAAATAGTCATAATTTAGAAATAAAAGGCATTTTTCCCACCCGGATTTTAGCCTCTGATTTGAACGCTCTGTTTGAAGGGGCGTGTCTGCTGTGTGGAACCGGCCTCTGCTGTGATTGGCTGACATGCTTGCATATGAAATAGCTATGTATTACATGTGAAACTCTCTCGAATACTTTTACTACAGCTATTATACGTTTTTACTATTACAGCTATCGAAATTAACGAATCGTGAGATGTTTTTAAAGTATTTAGATCTATTCCCATCACATACAATGTTGCTGTGATGACTGAGCATTGAGCAAGCAGAGGACAGTCTGTTGGTCGCGAGAATGAAGATCTTATCATTGCAACGCAGTTTCTGTTCTCTAATGCTTTCCCCAATGCAAACACGATCATGTAAATACAGTAAGAGCTTCGCTGTGCAGTGTAACGTGCGTCATTGAATTCATAACGAGTTTGGCAAGTGTCCAGATAAACTCGCGCTGTGGAAAGATTGTTCTTTGATCGCTTTCTGTATATAATTTATTCACAATTTAAATACGTTTTTTTTTTCATCCTACTAAAAGAAACGATGTGAAGTTGATATTTTAGTCACTGGCTTGACTTACTGATGCATAAACAGTATTGAACGATTTTGAGAGAAAGGTTACCTGTCTGAACTTGAACAATTACACATCAGAAAGTGTTGCTTGGTAGCTGATCCGAGGCCAGCTCTGTATTGGCCCAAGTTGAGGAAACAGTCGTCGGTGAAATGTTTGGAAATTTCCAGAGAAAATAAAAGTAAGCCATTGTTTCTTCAGAGGCTCGGAGGAAGGAACTAAAAAATACTTTTGTGTTCATGTGTACATCCAAACACTGAGCAACTGCTATGCTTCGGCTGCGCAGTTTCGCCTGTCATTGAACATGGGCTGGCATATGCAAATTTGTGGAGGCATACATATTAATGATCCCGACTATTGCGTCACAGTCGGTATTGTGTGGAGAACCGACCGTTTTTCAGGGGTGTTTTTCATAAACGTGAATTAAATGAGAACGCGAAAACAGTCCAGTTTGAGATTCACTCTATGTCATGTCCATGCACTGAACTCTTGTTATTTGACTATACCAAGGTAAATTCAATTTTGAATTATAGGTCACCTTTAAAATACATAATCTTCTGAGTTTTATGATGTAGGCCTTGTTTTATTTTTTTTAATTTATATCTCAAAAGCATGCGCTTTTTGCATTCTCTGACATTACACTTATTTATTTCATTTATATTGAGTATCAATTGATGTCAAACAAAATGGTGGGTGTTATTTTCTCTGCCAACTAAACTTCCAAAGTTAAGTCATTGTGCTTTTTCTCCGCGTTTTCTCTTGTCTACACCAAAATAAATTTCCAAGGACCCCCTAATAATAACAGTGATTAAGGACAAAATTAATGTGGGTGGGGGTAATGAACACAATGTTTTTTTTTGCCCAAATGGTCTCCACTCTGCATTTTGTAATAATGCAGCAACATTTTTAAACTGACCGTATTTGCCAGAAAATAAGCCGCATGCACCTGAGTGTAAGTCACAACGGGTCATGAGTAGAGAGAAACATGCGCGCGCGTCACATCGTCGTAAAAACTGCATTTTATTATTAGTCTATTCAGCAATAGTGTAAAAGACCACTAAATAAAATACAATATTAACATTATAAACACTATTAACATGTAGGCTATGTGTATTTTACTTTCCCTTACTGTATGACAAATCCTTTAATGAATGCAGAAAACAACAACAATGAAAAAAATAAGTAGCCATGTATAATAATAAAAAAATATATACATAGTAGCCTAGCCTATAAAAATAGCATATATTGTGCCCTTTATTACAAACAACATTTAGCCTATTTTAAACACCAAGCCTAAACGAATCTATTTGAATCGAAACTGAAACTGTACCGACGTTGAGTTCGCGCATCGGTCCAAAGTTTCTATATTTGCAATGTAACATTTGGATGTTAACTATTAATATAAAGAAGGCTTCATACTTCAGTCGAGTTCCAATATATGTTAAATCAGCATCTTCACAGCAAGGTACATGTTCCGTTGTGTCGAGCAATTCGTTAGTCTAGTTGTTTGATGAGAAAATGAAATGTAACCTTGTTGCAATAAACGCGTTAAGTTTCGTAAAGCCGGTTTCTCATTTTTCTGAAAATTTAGAAAACTGATTTTGAAGTTTTGAATTTCTTCTTCTTCTTGAAAACTTGAATCTGTATTTTTTTTTAAACTGGATATTTGCAGTCTAAGAATTCAGAACAAAAAAATAGCTGTTTGAAAATACATGTCTATAAAATTCAGCCATAAAAACATTTCAATTCGTTACATTTCAAATGGTCAATATTCGTTTAAAGAAATCAAATTCAGAACTATTTAAAATTCCACATATTACATTTTGTTAGATTACACTTGTCAATAATTCAAATATACACAATTCAAATTCAAATCATTTTGTCATATTATAAACTCCATACATTACCTAATATTAACACATGACTTTTGATTTTAATAATGTATTAGTACATGTTAAGAATTAACATTAAAATAAATGCTGTAGAAGTATTCTTCAGTCTTGTTAAGTAATATAACTTTAGTGTCAAAGTTTTATTTGTAGAGCACAAGTTTAACACAACCATAGTTGATCCTAAGTGCTTTACAATACAATAAAAATAAATCCGAATTTGAAAGAAGAGGTGTAGAAAAAAATATAGAAATTGAGATTAAAATCAAGGATCAAAATCAACCAAAATGTATATACATACAAGCATAACGTAGAACACCAGCTTTTTAAAATACATACACAGCATTACTCGAACGCTAGAGAGTAAAAATAAGTCTTTAAACTGGATTTAAAAGCATCCAGTCATTGAGAGGCCCTGATGTTCAACGGTAGACATAGGTCCAAAGCTTTGGGGAGACTACAGAGAAAGCTCTATCACCTTTTGATTTACAACGAGAATGAGAGTCAGAATAAAGAACCTTTTCACAAGATCCCAGTGACCTAAAGGCTGTGTATGGCCTAATAAGATCGCAAATATAATCCGGGGCGAATTGTGCAGTGCCTGGTATGTGAAAAGAAGGATCTTAAATTCAAATCTGCGTTCGCGCGTTGGCTGGCGCTGAGCCAGAGAGACAGACGCTCTCAGCGCTGTCATCTATCACAACTATTCAGTGTTTTCAACCACACAAGCTTTTTTAATTTAAATACACATAAGTAGGCTTCTAGCAAAACAACATTTATAGTTTGTAAAACCAAAAGCCTTTGGTTTACCTAACAGATAAAGTACTGTCATGAAGCATATTCTTCCCCATCTGGCTTCCAGCAGGATCGTCTTTTGAATTATTTCTCATTAATATTAATATCCAGGCCAGCAGCCATACCACCCTGTAGCCCAAGACTGGTTGCCCACTGAAGCTAAGCAGGGCTGAGCCTGGTTAGTACCTGGATGGGAGACCTTCTGCGAAAACCAGGTTGCTGCTGGAAGAGGTGTTAGTGAGGCCAGCAGGGGGTGCTCACCCTGTAGTCTGTGTGGGTCCTAACTAGGGCTGGGTTTCGATTCAAATGTCAAGAATCGATTCGATTCCGATTCTCAAGATCTTGAATCGATTATCATCATTCGATTCGATCCGATCTGATCTTCGAGATTTAGATCAGTGTTTTTGAAAAAAGCATTTTTTTTCAGCTGTTACCTGAATTACAGGACTGTATGCAACATATTGATACTATTATTATAGACATTCAACTGAGTATGGATGGCTGTAAAGAACAATCCCCCTTGCAGAGTGTTGATACAACTGCTTTCACAAACTTGCACTGGTGTAGACGACAGAGGACGCAGAGGTATATCAGCAGCAGTAGTAGGGCTGACGCGATATCCGCAATCTTGTAGTACCACACACACTAACAAGTCAACCGCAGAGGATTGCAAGTAACCGCAGCAATATTCACGTTTTTTTTATAAGGCTATACCCTTCTTGTTTTGAACTTCATGCTTGTGTATTGAATGTTGAACAAGTTCATAATGATAACAAGACTGTTTATCATGGTGATTTGTAGCCTACGGCTTCCCACAGACAATGAATGAGAGAGATCGGCAGAGCGCGTGCGTCTGTCTTTGAAGTCATATTCGTGGAAAGGTTGCCGTGTAAAAGGAAAGCGAAATATTTGTCGTATAGTCCTTTTAACGTTCACGTCACAGAAATGCGCGTCAGCAGCAGCGCTGGTCAGCTTCCCACAGCGCGAGGAAGCCGCAGGGAAATAAAATCAGCGAGTCGCGCACTGAATCAATGCCATATTGGTCTTTAATAAATGAAGCATTTTCAGCGTTACCCATGCGAAGCATTGCTGCTTAGCTGAGTCTTGAAAAGTGGAACTCAAAGTTAAAAATAATTAACACCTTGTTTCATTATCTTTTAATGAATCAGCTTTTCTGAACGTGTTCGTTGAATGAACGGTTTAGTGACTCACTCAAAGTCCGTTGTCGTAACAATGTGCGCGCTGAGTGAAAGCCTTTCAATGCGCATAGGGATCTCCCAGTCGCAGCAAGTTAAAGTTCACAGGGAAAATGTAAGCCTATTATTAAATCGATCCTCTGAGTTACGGATCGATCTTTAGAAATGTATATGAAAATTGATTCAGAATTGGTGAATCGATTTTTTCAACACAGCTCTAGTCCTAACGCCCCAGTATAGTAATGGGGACACTATACTGTCAAAGAGCACCGTCCTTTAGATGAGACGTTAAACCGAGGCCCTGACTCTCTGTGGTCACAAAAAAATCCCAGGATGTCTTTCGAAAGAGTAGGGGTGTAACCCCGGCATCCTGGCCAAATTTATATATATATATATATATATATATATATATATATATATATATATATATATATATATATATATATATATATATATATATATATATATATACCAATTGGCTTCATCACTATGTCTCCTCTCCACCAGTAAGCTGGTGTGTGGTGGACGTTCTGGCGCAATATGGCTGCCGTCGCATCATCCAGGTGGATGCTGCACATTGGTGGTGGTTGAGGAGATTTCCCCTTCTATGTAAAGCGCTTTGAGTGCAGAGAAAAGCGCTATATAAATGTAATGAATTATTATTATCTAGCTACTTATGACCACCCTCTGGAAAATTAATATTTTATCACCATTTCCAGTCACACACTGTAAATTGATCTGACATGCATACTTTAATTCAGATTGAGATTATTCAGCCACACAAGAGCAACTCCTATTAAAACTGTCATAACATATGGCTTTTGCAGTTGCATTATGGCCTCTAACGTTTTTTTTATATCATTTTGGTCCATCACAGTCTGTTCAGGAGAATATGTTTTGTGGCCATACGATATCAAAATCTGTCTGTTAACCTAGTTTTTTTTTTTTTTTTACCTGTAAAAAATCATTAACATTGTTTCTCTCTCTGTTTAGACATCGAAAGTAAAAATGGGAGATTAGAAGACTACACGACCTACAGATCAAAGATGCTGTGTTGCTGGTGCAAGCAGGAGGTGTAAATACATAGTAAATTATTTAAATGTATTTTCCTTTGTCTGTTTTTAACCATCATTTTTTGAAGATTGAATTATTGTATGTGCACCAATTTGTCTTAAAAGAGTGCATGATGATGTCAAAGGCAGATCTTTGACGACTCACTTAGTTTGACATCTCATAATACTGAAAATGAAAATATCACTTAATGTTTTTGGCCATACCTCCATGATGTCATAATATCAAATTTGAACATTAGAATTTTTTTTTTAATTAAGAGGTATTTTATTTATTAAAATAGCCTAATAATATAAACAATGACCCTGGAGATGGAAAAGACTGTCAATAGACCCAATGTTCTGGTCTGTTTTGACACACAGGGTGTTATGTTTGTAATCATCTCAAATTTCAATATATAATTCGTTGTGATTGTTCTGTACAGTACAAGAAAAGTGATCAATTGCATTAGTGTGGTTCTTTGCGTTGGATGGCTGTAAATCGTAAAGTATTCTTTTGATCGCTGTTTGCAAGAATATTCTTGTATTCGCGTGATGACACCTGGTGTATCCAGTGTGCTTGAACTGATCTCACTCTCATGTGTTGTGTTTTCATGTTGCTACTATGTTGAATTCAAGTAAACAATATCTTTGAGAAAACAGTTATACCAAAACTATGATAAAAAAAGAAAAGAAAAAAGAATACCAGTCTCCAATTGTATTTCTACCGGTGTGGTCCCTCACTTTGTAGGGCTATCTTCAGTTCAAAATAAGAGGATATAATAATAATCTGATGTGTGTACATATTAAATGCAGCTGTTTATTTTTGTGTGTGAAGCATGAGGGTGTTTGCCATTCTGTATTTCCCTAGTTGTCTTGTGATTTTTGTTTACTTTTTGTATTTTATGATTTTTTGGAAGCAAGAAGTGGTCTTTATCTCCTAGGCCCCTGTCGTTACTGTATAATGTCTACAATCAAAGCAGGATGAACGATATGTAACATCAACTATCATTTTCAGAATTACCTGAACAACAAAGAAGTTCATAGCAGAAAAGCAAAGCAAACAGCTGTTGAAGGTTGAGTTTAATTGGTTACAGACATTAGATTCCATATTTATTTTAACGCAAATAAAAACCAGGTTTTAGGGTTGACCGTATTTTAAGAATATTTTGGTTCATTTTCACAACCAAATTTTTTGTCCACTTTAAATGTTTTGAAAAGACGTACTTTCAGTTTTGCATCAGCTGAAAAACTTAGCAGTACAACAACCCATTTATTCATCACAGCCTCGCTTTCACTCACGTAAAATGAAATATGGTGTTTTCATTTTGCTAGGTCCATAGGTTATTGAATTCTAACAGTATACCACTGGTTATAACAATGATCAAACTTGTAAGTTCAGTGGACCTTCTTTTAGCTATACTTGGATGCTTTTCTGTCAATGATGTGTTTGTGAATTGGAGGTACATACTAAACATGATTTTACTAACCGCTGAATGTCCAAAATCAACTTCTGTTAATTGTCTGTTGTTTAAGTTATAATGATCAATCAAACTGCATACCACATCTGTAAAGCACTATAGACTTTTGAATCACTTCAAGTCTATTGAACAAGTTGATCTGTGTAAAAACTGGATTTGTGGAGTGATGCATTATTTGTATTGTTTTTTTCACCCTCATTCTTTACCTGCAAGTGTTTATTTTAAAACATTCCAACTTAGACCTGGTTGTAATGACTCGGTGGTTAACCCACTCCTGGAGGATCACACTGCGAGGCTGCTTTAGGTCTCATTATAGTGGGGTTTTCCAGGACCTGGACTGGCTGTTCAGGAGTTTACTTTTTTTTCCTTTTCTCCTGTTTCAGCGATTGTTAAATATGTTAATGTGGTGATTCCATTGTTTTGATGTGTACAAGTGGATCCTCTAGGCTTCATAATTGTCCTCTAAGAAATAAAAAAGAAATGCGGAAAAGTTCAGTGCCATGTTTTCTGTTTATTGTACAGTATCAGCAGTAGCGTTGTATAGCATAACTCAAACACTAGGTTAATAGATGACTGATAATTAATTTATATTTTAGTGCTTTACACTATAGACATGGAACTGCACCCTCCATGATCGATCAGCCAATAGAAGTAAACTGACTACCCCCTAATTACCATATTGCAGGAGGAAATACACTACTATTCAAATGTTTGGGGTTGGTTTTTTTTTTTGTTAAAAGGAAGTCTCTTGCTCAACAGGGCTGCATTTATTTGATCATAATACAGCAAAAACAGTAATATTATGTAATATTGTTACAATTTAAAAAATAACTTCTATTTTAATACAGTTTAAAATGTAAGTTATTCCTCTGATTGCAAAGCTGAATTTTAAGCACCATTTCTAGTCTTCAGTGTCACATGATCTTTCAGAAATCTGTCTGATATGCTGATTTGGTGCTCAAGAAACATTATTATCAAGATATTATTGATCAATTAAATTATCAATTATTTTATATTATTATTACATTATCAATTATTTTATATTAATATTGAATCAAAATCCCACATATTTTATAAAACATATTTTGTCAATTCTGTGCTCCAAACTAAAATATTAATATAGTTGAGGTATAGCTGTTGCGGAAACCAGTAAACACAAAACCACACTGACATACAGTACATGATGATGTATCTTGCCTAAAGTCATCTTGCCTGTAGAATTATGTGTGTGTGTATATATATATATATATATATATATATATATATATATATATATATATATATATATATATATATATATATATATATATATATATATATATCCCACATGTGTTTTATATGTTGTAATTTTACAGAATTTATTAAGAATGGTTTGATATTTTAATAAGGTTATCTTTTAAATTGTTTGCTGTTTCTTGAAAATCTGCCAACTAGCCCTGGTCTTCCCTAAATTAAAGCAAAATTATCCCGATTTAAAAATGTAAATACAAATTAAAATACAATATCAAAATGTCATGCTTTGGAAATTGCCAATGTAGACAACTAAACATTATTTGGCTATGCATGATGATTTATTAAATGCTGCACTGTCCAAGCATTAGCGATCAGGTGACTGCTTTAAACATCCACCAGATGGCGGCAAAGGACGCAACACTGTTTCATGGCTTCGTTTATTTAGCAGGTCCATCGCTTGTCACAGTTGCTGCTTATATATATATATATATATATATATATATATATATATATATATATATATATATATATATATATATATATATATATATATATATATATATATATATATATATATATATATATATATATATATATATATAGGACCCTTTAAGAAACACAAAAAAGTAGAGCGAGCTTCACCTGTCAACCGTGATTGTAGTAAGAGAGATACATTTCATTCTTGACTGAACTGCAATGAACACGTTTGGCTAAAGAATGGACCACGAATCGATGGATGTTTTATTCTCGCTTTCAATCATGCTCGTGTGAAACTGCTTAAAATTGGAAAAAGAGCTGCTTATAAGGAAAGATATGTTTCCAAATAAAAACTAAATAGTACATGTGTGTTTCAACCACTGATCTATATATAATATACATAATGTCATTATATAGATCAGTGGTTTCAGCCCAGGCACAAAAAAAAAGAAAAAAGAATTCCAAAACAAAACATTACATGCATGGCTCGACACCTATCGAGGAGATTAACTGCGCCCTCTTGCGGTGAATAAGCAGACCTCCGATTGAGCCTTCCGAGTCTCCGTACTAAAGAAAACCTGCCTCCCTATTCCTTTATTCGCACACCCATCATCTCTCCTCACAAAAACACAGATCGGGCAAATGAAAATACAGGGCAAAATATTCAGTCGCATCATTGGAGTGTACGCTGTCGTTAAGGGTTTTGAACAACATGGAGAAATATAATGTTCCTGCAATATGGCATAATCCTTTCATCAGTGTGCATTTCTTTCCGAAAAATGAATTAATCGGCGTTATCTGCAGAAAGAAATAACGGTATCCGGCAAGTAACTTCCTCCTTTTTATATGGATATTATGATCAAACTAACTGTATTTCACACAGATGACACATTTATGGCTGAAACTGACAGTTCTTCCGAAATAGACAGTCAGCTGAAGTGAATACAACAAAGATGAATCCCTTTTAGAGGAGCCCCCTGGCTTGCAAAGGAACAAGGTAAGAAATTGCATGTTTGTGTTTATGTTGTGCAAATATGAAACATTTTAATCTCTGCACGACTTCCTTTGAACGATGCTCTTTGTTTTCCCTTAATATCACATGCTATCTTTATTGCCTGCCATCTTGATCAAGGCGTACAAATATTCAACATAGAGATGCTGCCTATACAATCTTAAATCTTGGCCAGATGACTCTACCACAAAATAGTATTTTTCATCGAAATGCACATTTCAGCTCCTCCCAGCAGCAGAGTCGAGTATAAGCAGAGGGATGATGCTGTGTAATGGTACCCACAGCATCCATGGACAGCATCTTGCCCAGTGTCTCAGGATAGGAAGCTGGCAGGATATGTGTGGCTTTGTGGCCGAAGATCTGAGAGCATGGAGAAAAATTTAGAGTAAACACTCTGTATGAAGCTTGGATGTTTAATGCATTATAATGATATTTGTAATGCCTTACAATGCATCTTTAAATCACTGTAGCTTCTCATTAATAACAAACAAAATTATAAGACTTACATATACATGGTTATACTTTCAAAGAGTGATTTAAAATATGGTTAAAGCCACATTTCATGTCTATGCTCATTCTTAAGCATGAATAGGTACATTTTAATGTCTATAATAACTGGAAACCATCTTTTAGGAACAATAACGGATCACATTTTTTATCATAATGCATGATGTTTACAGACTTCACAGAAAGTGTTTCAGAATATTGTGTAGTAAGCTTTCTAGAATCTTTACAAAAGTATGGCATATATGAAACATTTTCCTATTAACCTTTTGATTAGTAAATTATTAATGAGAGCACATCATGGCACTTAAGTCTCAGGGCAACCGCTGTTTATGGGGTGCAATTAACATGCTGCTGTCTTCCCTTTTTATTTAATCGGAGATTGCAGTATATCTCGTTAATTTCATAAATTGTGATACAGTCTTAAACAGTTCCATTCTTAAAAACATTGGGTTTGCTCAATGTCAGCTCATGCAGTACGGCATTGAGACAGTTTTGTTTTGATGTTGTGTTGTGTAGTATTAAGTTAAGGGGTTTTAGGGCTGTTTGTTTCACTTGCAAACAATCTGTTTCTCTTTCTTTAACCTTTTTTTCCTCTTTATCAAGACTATTTTCTGGGGAATATCTCCTATCCTGTATGTTAGTCAATCCGTAACAATATCACATATTAGTCAGTAAGGACTGAAGTTTTAGCACACTAAAAGGTTTTGCTCACATGCTTGTGTATAAAAACATTATCTAGTCCTTATTTAGATCCTGCTCTGAATGAATATATATATATATATATATATATATATATATATATATATATATATATATATATATATATATATATATACAGTATATATATATATATATATATATATATATATATTAGTGCTGTCAAATCGATTAATCACGATTATTCGCATCTAACATAAGTGTTTGTTTATATAATTTAAATGTGTGTGTGTGTGTGTATTAATTTATATATATATATGCATACATAAATGGGTATGTGTGTATACACAGACATTATATAAACAAAAACATTTATTATACATGTAAGATGCGATTAATCATTCACCCACACAGTCTGCTTTTTAAGCTCTTTCTACAGCACTATGTCTGAGAGGTCCAAGGGCAGATTGTCCATTGGTCCATTTTACAGTTTGTTTTAAACAGGAGCTGCTCTGTTTGGCTAATCTGCCTGCATCCACCAGAGATAAATGGCCTTTCAAGTCTGCTGCCGCCCATGAGTTCCTTTCCTTATATGATGGGAATGGTTTTGATGGGAAATTAGGGATCAATGTGTATGCTGAACAGATACACGAGGCATGTCAATAGAGCCAAACCGTTGGGTGTTGGGATTTGTTGTCATAGGAACAGTAAGACCCGTAACACAAAGGTAGCATGAAGTGGACAGCTTTGTTTTGTTCACTGTCTTTTGTCTCTTCCTCAGCAACAGTTTAAAGTTAATTTTTCTGAACTCATGAGCGTGAAAATAACAAATTATTTATGATATCAGTCAAGTCTGGTTGTGCCCTGGAGTACAGAATGTGTTTGTCGGTTGCTGTTTATTTCTTGGGGAGTTGCAAGGGTATTTAGGTGAATGGGGATAATCATGTCTAAGTCTATCCAGATGCCAACTTGGAGGTCCGTCCAAACGAAGGCTTCAGCTGCGGCGGTTTAATTTGTCTCTTGGCTCTGAGTAGAGTGAGCAGCTGGACTTGAGGCAGGCAAAAGCTGGGGCCGCAGTGTGTGGAGCTCACACGCTAACAGAGCTGGAGCGCAGCCACCAAAGCCTTTCTTCAGCTTGTTTGTGTGCTGTGGTATGAACTGTGTATTGAGACAATGCTGTGTAATTAGCCGTACGGGTTCACATTTTTCTCAGGGAATGTCTCTGCAATGGCTTACCTTTGTCATGTTCAGAATTAGATACATTTCAAACTCTGAAAGAGAGAAAAGGACTCGATTACATAACTGCCATGGTGTTCAAAAAAGGCTGCTGAAATGTTGTCTTGCTTGAGTTAGCCTTAAAGGAATAGTCCGGGTTATTCAATATAAGTTAAGCTCAAACTACTGCATGTGTTTGTGCCATAATGAAAAAAAATCATTCTGACTCATCTCTAGATTTCTCGAGGATACACATTTTGGAGGAATGGAAGCAGTTTTGTTATTGTTAACTAAATTAAAATTTTCAATTAGTCGAAATAAAGCTGACATAAATAAATAAATATAAATATTAGATGAAAATTAAAATAAGTACTACTAAGTAAAAGCACGTTACACTTACGGTTACACTTTACAAAAAGGTTTCATTAGTTAAAGGGTTAGTTCACCCAAAAATGAAAATGAAGTCATTAATTACTCACCCCCATGCTGTACCAATTGATATTTATTATTAAATCTGAGAGGTTGATCACTCCTCCATAGGCTGCCTAAGGGAATGAAACTTGACGGCCCAGAGAGTCATTAAAGAAAATGTTTAAATATTCCATGTCGCAACAGTGGCTCAACTATAAGTTTATCAAGCGACGAGAATACTTTTTGTGCGGAAAAACAAACAAAAATAACGACTTTATTCAACTATTCCTTTTCTTCCTTGTAGGCCTGAAGCCGAGACTCCAAGAGATTTCCACGACGCATGCGCGAGAATTACGATCTCCTTCAACTACTTCAGTTAAGTTCTCGTGCGTGCGCGTCGTGGAAATCTCTTGAAGTCTCGTTTCAGGCCTATAAGGAAGAAAAGGAATAGTCGAATAAAGTCGTTATTTTTGTTTGTTTTTTCGCACAAAAAGTATTCTCGTCGCTTGATAAACTTATAGTTGAGCCACTGTTGCGACATGGAATATTTAAACATTTTCTTTAATGACTTTCTGGGCCGTCAAGTTTCATTCCCTTAGGCAGCCTATGGAGGAGTGATCAACCTCTCAGATTTAATAATAAATATCTTCATTTGTGTTCCGAAGACGAACGAAGGCCTTACGGGGTTGGTACAGCATGGGGGTGAGTAATTAATGACTTAATTTTCATTTTTGGGTGAACTAACCCTTTAAAGGTCCCTTATTATGCCCCTTTTCACAAGATGTAAAATAAGTCTCTGATGTCCCCAGAATGTGTATGTGAAGTTTCCGCTCAATATACCCAACAGATCATTTTTTACAGCATGTTTAAATTGTAATTTTTTGGGGCTCAGAAAAACGAGCTGTTTTAGTGTGTGCCCTTTAAATGCAAATAAGCTACTGCTGCTGGCACAGGGGGCGGAGCTACATGAGCTCGCGCTCAGTCTCTCAGGACAATTTCATCTCACGGAATGATGATAATATCAGAAACTCTCAGTAACGGTGTTCATTTCGAGTCGGACAATAATGCCTACAGAGTCAGAGTGCTGTATAGAGATGGAACAGGTATAGTTTAGTAGTTTAATTACGGTTATTATAACCAGGGCCGGCGCTCCGCACACGCACATCACGCGCTGCGCGTAGGGCACCAAGTGCTTGGGGGGGCACCAAAAAATCTGGGTCGTGAAAAATCATCACAATAGGCTACTAGTATAAATAACAAATAAAATATGTCTAAAGCATGTTAATATACAAAAGCAATACAAAAGTAATATAGGCCTAGACCAAATTAGTCGAGAAAAAGGTGAATCTCCTTTTTCGTCTCCCTCTGGTGCCCCCCCTTCCCCACCTCCCAGTGGTCTGTTCGATTATGCCTCAATCAATGTCAAATTTGGCAGACACCGACCTCAGACATGGCCTCGAAAAGGGACCAAGAGTCGGGGGCGAAAAAAGGAAAAAGAATAGACAGCGGGATGATACTCGCGCGTCGCTTTGCAGGTAAGACAATGTTTTAAATAAAAATGTTAGTTTTGTAGCGCGGGCGCCCTTGCGTCGTGTATGCATGTCCAGGGTGGGCGTCGCTAGTAGTGCAAATGAAATGATCCGGGGCTTTTTTAGCCCTGCATGTTGAATCTTTTATTTTAACGGGGGTCCGGGGCTTTCTCCCCCGGAAAATTTTGAAACTTGGCCTGTTTAAGATGCAGTTAGTTTGTTTGGGGAGAAAAGGAAGACCGCTTAGATACGTTTTTTCGTTGTTGTTTTATGCGGATAATGCGGTCATTTTCAAGAGGTTCATAGGCCAAGGCCCAAGGGCGGCATCTGTTGGTGAAACTGCAATTAGAAAAAAAAAAAAAAACCCACAATCTCAGTGTTTGTATATTTTCATATTCACAGAGTTGTCAAATTATTAGGGCTGGGAAAAGATTAATCGCATCCAAAATAAAAGTTTGTGTCTACATGATATATGTGTGTGTACTGTGTATAATTATTTTGTATATATAAATACACACACATATGCACGTATATATTTAAGAAATATTTGCATGTATATACTGTATATATTTATATATAATTTATATTATATATAAATTTAAATATTTTATATATAAATAACAAATATCTCTTAAATACATAAATGCAAATGTGTATTTATATATATACAAAATAATTATACACAGTACACACACATATATCAATTATGTACAGAATTATTATATTGTGCTTCATCAGACTAAGAAATTCTGAATGGTTGTTATTCCTTGGGTGAGTGGGTGGGTGAGGGGGTGAGTGGGTGGGGGGGTGGGTGGTGGGCACCACCAAGCATTTGTGCTTAGGGCACCCAAATGGCTAGCGCCGGCCCTGATTATAACGTATTTGTCATCTGCTTGTATGTATCCATTATTTATTAATATCCTACAAGTCTGCTGTATCGGACCAGGTCCGAATGATAATCAAACATATACTGATGAGTTTAATAAAGTTTATTTTACATCACACAAAAGATGAAGCGTCAGTTTTACTTCAGAAAATCACTGTAAGAGCTGCGTAAACACTAAGTTATAAGTGCGCGAGTTGAGGGAGCATTCCTGTGGGCGGACGTTAGTCAAAAAACTGTTCTATTGACGTCATTAAAGAAGGAAGTAGAGGGATGTAGTCCAAACGGGCTGTTCGATGTAGGCTACTTCTGTTAAATAAAATATCTCGCTTGGCATTGAACTTTGAGCTTTATAATTTTACAGATATTATTTATACTCTAACAACAACATTACACACTAACTAAAGTTTAAAACATGGGATCACGAAGAACGGGACCTTTAACATTTGTTAAAGGTGTTCTAAGCGATGTCACACGTTTTTTAGGCCAAAACATTTTTTGTCACATACAGCAAACATCTCCTCACTATCCGCTAGCTGCCTGTCCCCTGAACACACTGTAAAAAAATGCGGTCTCTGTAGACAGCCCAGGCTCCACAAACAGCAACAAAAACAAACTGCGGCAACCCGCTCCACGAAACAAAACAAACAGTGTTCCAGCCTGGGGGTGGGGTTAGTGAGCGTACATGGGGGTGTGGAGGAGAGAAGCATAAAGAGGGAAGTTATAATTTTAACTCTTTAAGTTTGATATGGCCGACACGCGACCAAAGAGGCGACGTTCTGATGAACAGATTGCAAAAATACAAAGAAGAGGGAAAAGGAGAAGGAACGCATGCCCGAATTTACACTGGAAAAGCCTTTGAAAGGTGGTGAGAACTCCGCCGGCAGAAGGGCTTCCAATCCGACATTCAGATAACGTTAGCTCTGTTTTAGCTGGACAGGTGGGTGAATCAAGTTTGGTTTTTCTAAATGGACTTTCATGTTCGCCTAACAAACACAAGGATATAATTAGCTAGAACAATGCAGTCAGCGCTAACTTTGGTGAATACATATAGGTTTCTAGCAGCTAGCTATCGATCTCTATTGTAAATAATCAAGCAAACTCACAGTAGGGCGACAGCTTGTGTGAATTATTGTTTTCACCAACTATTTATTATGAAATTGAATGTTCATTCATAGCCTATTGACAACTTTGACTAAATTTGAAGCTAACGTTATCTTGCTATTATTGCGTCCTGGTATGGGAGCTAAAGTTATAACCTCAGGTGGCGAAACGTTTTATCGTGTTTTTCTGGTAATTTTTATATTTTTTTGCATTATATGAAAGTATTTATCTAACATGGCAACATTACAGCTTGAAAGAAGTATCAGTAAAACTACAGGGGAAGGGGACGGGATGAGGAGGAGGGAAGGTCTAGCTAGCCTCCGTTTTGTTTGACAATACTTTGAACGTCAACAAGAAGTGACGTCACCCAGCATCGCTTTGAGCACCTTTAACTACTTTAGTTAATATGAACATTACTTCTACAGCATTTATTAATCTTAGTTGATGTTCATTTCAAAATTTATTAATACTTTATTTAAATCAAAAGTTGTATTTGTTAACATTAGTTAATGCACTGTGAACTAACATGAACAACATCTGTACTTTTATTAACTAACATTAATAAAGATGAATAAATATAGTAACAAAAGTATTGCTCATTGTTAGTTCATGTTAATTAATACATTAACTAATGTTAACAAATGAGACCTTATTTACCTTAAGTGTTAGCAAAATTACTGAGAAAAAAAAAGATAATAAAAAATATGAATAAATACTAAATTAATAGTATATAAATAATAAAAAAAAAAAACGGATGTAAAGCTTACAATTTTATAAAAGCTTGTTTAGTATTTGAGCTGTAAAGTTGTTATAATTTTTCTGGTTATTTTAGGTTTTTAGGCATTGTGTTGAGGCAAAAAGATGTTAAATTTAATATATCTTTATCCCTATCCCTTATTAGTAAGATTCTTTTTTTTTTACACTAAAATTTTTAGCTACTTCTTGTGGCTATATTATTGGCACAGGGAATATTTTAAAATAACATTTATGGATTGCCTCCATTTACTTCCAGTGTCTCACTGTTACCAAACTCAATAGTTCATCCAAACATTAAAATTACCCCATGATTTACTCACCCTCAATTCATCCTAGGTGTATATGACATTCTTCTTTCAGACGAATACAATCAGAGTTATATTAAAAAATGGCTCTTCCAAGCTTTATAATGGCAGTGAATGGCTGTTTCTGTTTGAAGTCCATAAAAGTGCATCTATCCATCATAAGCGAACGCCACACAGCTAAGGGGGGTTAATAAAGGCCTTCTGAAGCGAAGTGATGCGTTTGTGTAATAAAAATTTCCATATTTAAAACTAAAGTAAAAATAACTAGCTTCCGGCCAAACGAACATACGGATTCCACTTAAAGGGTTAGTTCACCCAAAAATGAAAATTAAGTCATTAATTACTCACCCCCATGCTGTACCAACCCCGTAAGACCTTCGTTCGTCTTCGGAACACAAATGAAGATATTTATGATTAAATCTGAGAGGTGCATGACTGCTACATAGGCTTCCTAAGGGAATGACACGACTTGACGGCCCAGAGAGTCATTACAGAAAATGTTTAAATATTCCATGTCGCAACAGTGGCTCAACTATAAGTTTATCAAGCGACGAGAATACTTTTTGTGCGAAAAAACAAACAAAAATAACGACTTTATTCGACTATTCCTTTTCTTCCTTGTAGGCCTGAAACGAGACTTCAAGAGATTTCCACGACGTATGCGCGAGAATTGCGATCTCCTTCAACTACTTCAGTTAAGTTCTCGCGCTTGCGCGTCGTGGAAATCTCTTGAAGTCTCGTTTAAAGTTGTTATTTTTGTTTGTTTTTTCGCACAAAAAGTATTCTCGTCGCTTGATAAACTTATAGTTGAGCCACTGTTGCGACATGGAATATTTATATATTGTTCCGAAGACGAACGAAGGTCTTACGGGGTTGGTACAGCATGGGGGTGAGTAATTAATGACTTAATTTTCATTTTTGGGTGAACTAACCCTTTAAGTCTAAAGCGCAACTTATGCGAGTAATGCGGCGTCCTGCTGATATTTACGCTACGCCATGATGACGCACTACGCTACTTCTGACGTCACAAGTTGCATAAGTTGCGCTTTAGGCGTAAGTAGACTGGGTTTTTGCTGGAAGCTAGAATTTTACTTTGTAATGTGTTAATATGGATATTTTTCTTACAAAAACTCATCACTTCGCTTCAGAAGGCCTTTATTAACCCCCCTGAGCTGTGTGGAGTTTGCTTATGATGGATGGATGCACTTTTAAACAGCCATTCACTGCCATTATAAAGCTTGGAAGAGCCAGGACATTTTTTAATGTAACTCTGATTGTAACTCTGAAAGAAGAATGTCATATACACCTAGGATATCTTGAGGGTGAGTAAATCATGGGCTAATTTTCCTTTTTGGCTGAACTAACCCTTTGAGACTATATAAGTCTTTGCTGTAACCATAGTCAGTATAAGAAGTGGACAGAGCCATCTCATTGAACTCAGTTGAGACAGTTGAAGCCCATTTTTTGCGATTTTTGAGCACTTCCGTGTTCCTGACGCGCAGACTCAAACCGACTCAAACTAAGCTTGATGACGTGAGCAACCTGTCTGACAGACGTTAATCTTCTAGTAGCTGTGCGTGAAAATTGCCAATGTTAATCTTGCAGAGACGGGGAACTTGAGCAAAGAGTTCTTTGGCGTGAGTGAGCA
The DNA here is from genome assembly GCA_030578255.1 of Tiaroga cobitis. Taxonomy (NCBI): domain Eukaryota; kingdom Metazoa; phylum Chordata; class Actinopteri; order Cypriniformes; family Leuciscidae; genus Tiaroga; species Tiaroga cobitis. Next base: position 37,340,269 of record CM060592.1, on the reverse strand, counting down.
GGAGTAAGTATTCTGATTAATTATTAATTTGTATAGTATAACTTTTATGGACTCATTATCTATGGGCTTCTCCCTTGACGGGACGTCCCCCCGATTGCCTGCGAGCTTCTCCTCCTGTCTGTATGGTAATTTCTGTACAGCGCGATAGAGAGTCGAGTGGTTATGACGCAATCGTTAGCCTATTTTTACAAAAACTGTTTCTACGGGGCCATAATGTAACATAGAAAGTAATGGAGCCCTTTATACATTGTCGTGTTTCTTTAGAAATAAATAATGAACAAATGGAGTCTTTAAACGCCTCAGATGTAAAGTTATTCACTGTCAAAGTGACGCCATAATGAATGGAAGTCAATGGAAATGCTAACGCAAGTGAAGTTCTGCTACAAGATGGCGGCACCCGGCCAGCTTCAACTTCCGGTCGATGGATTACCCCCTTGGCTGTAACCCAGATACAAGTTGAAATAAAATGTTGTGGTAATTAACATTATGCTATAAGTTCTGTCAATTGAACTTAACTTGCATTGAGCATGGAATATTCCTTTAATTTGGTTCACCTGCAAAGATTACATACTACATTGTTTTATTTACTGTAGCCTACAACTGACATTTTAAAATCTTTCCTTTTTTACACCTCCATATTTTCAGACCTCGCATTTTTCTCTTCGCTTATTCAAGCTATTGTAGAGAAGGTAACATAACACAGCACAGGATCTCGAAAGTGACGTTTACATCAAAGGAGTGAGTTGAATGTGTTTTGAAAAGTATAGGCTGCTGTATACTCGTCGTAAGATTGAAAGAGTAGCTGAGTGGGTCTTCAAGCAGAGTACCATTGAATCTGAAATTGATGTCACGTTCGCATCCCACTGAACAGGTGCTGGCCGCAGATTTACAGCCAGAGGAGGACGGACGCCTGCACGCAGAAAAGCACACTTTTAATGTGGGAAAATCATCTTAGGTCAAGGAATTTTTAGGCATATATTTTCAATATGTGGGCCTTAGCCTCCTACCTCTCAATATGAAGCATTTAATTAGGCTTATTTTAATCTTTAGTGATTAGTGGGTGGGGTTTTCTTCTGGGATGTTTTGCTGAGTCTGACTTTGTAACCCAATTTGAGCTTGACTGGTGTATAGCTAAAGCTGCTTGAAGCTTATCCAAAACAACTTAAAATTATGTTTTTCTTTTCTTAATTGATTTAGGTTTTTTCACTAAAGCAGTAATTTAGTTTAGCTTTTCTCTGTCTTTTAGTTCTCCGTGAATGATGTATTGTGAAAGACGTTGTTTTTCCCCCCAATTATTATAATGAGGCTATTTATGTGAAGCAAGCAGCGTTTCGTTTGGACTCTGAACCCATTTTTCACAGTGTTATACTTTAGATAGAAGAAAAACATTTTTACATAAAAAATACATAATCTTAAATTAATCTCAAAATATTGGCAGGATGGAGAACACTTTAGGCTATTAGACATTTTACTTGTCAATACGGTGCTGTTTTCAAGTAACTTGTAGGAGTGGAAACATGCCAGTAACCTTGATTATCGGAGGTCTTTATGTCCCAGATCCATATATTCCTGTACAGAATATCAATATCTTTGTCTGATTCGTTCAGTTTTTATCAAGAGTCAAAGTAAGAGTTGTAAAAAATGCCCTCCAGATTTTAAGAGGATAAAAAGCTCTTTACATTAATAGAAGTGTGAGTGTTTTATGAAGTGGCATGCAGAGTATGTTGTTCGCAGAGCTCTAGATCACAGGTTTAGGGATGTGTGCCAGCGTGAGGTGAATGGTGTCATGTCCATAGGGAGGCTGGTATTCAGAGTAATGAAATGGTATCCAGAGGCCAGTGACTCTCAGCTCGACTCTCTTCACCTGCTGCCATGAGTGTTTATCAACTCTTTGGTCCTGCACGGGTATGACATGTCATGCCACTGACCCCTCTACGTCACATTCATGTGGCAGTGCTGGTAATTGAGTGGATGCAATCCCCTTCTCTTTTTGTCGCTGGTTTTGTCACTGGTTTGTCACTGGTTTGCAAGTCGCTAGTCTCTGTACTGTGAAGTCGCTTGGGTGTTCCTAGACTGCACGTCTGGCCATATCTTTAGGAAATGCAATCACGATATATAAAACTAAGATATCATTCTAATTTCACGAATTAGACTTAAAAGTAGCATTCTGCTGTTGGAGAGTGTTGTGATATAAACTACAGCAGTGCTCAGTGCATTAATCCATTAACCAGATTAACGATCGATCAATCAACAAATTAAACTCCCTTATACTGTTCAAAATTACTAAAACGTCATTCGAATATAACAAATAATCAATTTTCTTGTCTCTAATAATCAACATAATGCAGAGGAAACTGTAAAATGAATTGGAGCAGTGCTAAACTGTTCACTGCATCATAATTAACAATACGAACTATCAATTTATGAATCAAACTCACTAAGACTGCCAACAGTTTCCCACGCATCAATCACTCAATCATTTTATTTCTAAAGCACGTTTAAAAACAACACAAGTTGACCAAAGTGCTTTACAGACCCATCCTTACAAAACATATAGACAAACACACCATACAACTAAACAAAACACTAAATAAACCACATGTAGCTAAGAACAGTTAAAAGCAGCAGAGAAGAGATGGGTATTCAATGGAAATGGCCTGTATAAAAAACGGGGTCTGGTAAATATCTGAATCTTAATAGAATTAATAATAATAAGTTTTTAAAATAGTACAATAGTTTTGTGTGTACTGTGGTTATTTATTTTAAATGGTTTATAATTAAATATAAGACTATAGTGTGACTAATTTTTTTTTTTGTAATTGGTTTATGGTGTGACATGCAAAATACTGTATCACATTATACTCCAAATATAATGTCACACCATATTAAGTTGCCCGCTGTTCGAGAAGTCTGTTGTCTAATTGAAATCAGCTAACATACTTGTAGCATGTCCACTCTCATAGAGCAACAATGCTTTTAATGAACCGATTTCAACAAAGAGAGGGGAGAAACATGTTTTGATGTTAATTTCAAAATTCTTAATAGAAATGTTGGAGCACTTAGGGCAATATTAGTGTAGTCTAATAATGCAATTTGAAAAATGATTATGATTTTAATTAAAATCTGTTTGAATTGGAATGGTATTTTGTGGTATTATCAAAATGTTCATTATGCAGGCAAAACCATTTTTTAATCAATGGATTATTTGTTTATTTATTTTAAAAAGGATCTTTTATCAAGTTATCTGTCAATACCTTTCAGGCCTTTTGGTCAGTAACACGTCTACAATGTTCCCTCTGTAGGCAATTCATTAGGTTTTGAAACAGAGTATTAGTGATTTTCAGCAGAAAGATTAGTTATATCCACACCTCACTAGTGCATACTGTACGTGCCTTCATGTGTGATAAGTTTCACACTTCTTTGGTGTGAGATATTGCTTGGCTTGTTTATTGGCCACAGAGAGTAAGATACTAAAAGCATGCATTGCAATGTTGAGATATGGTAACACTTTACAATAAACTTTCATTTATTAATACTAGTTAACTAATATTAGTTAACTACATTAGTTAACATGAACTAACAATGAGCAATACTTCTACACCATTTATTAATATTAGTTCATGTTAATCTCGGTATTTACTGTATTTGTAAGCTCCAAAGTTGCATCTGTTAACATTAGTTAATGCACTGTGAACATTAACATTTTTATTAACTAACATTAACAAAGATTAATAAATAAATGCTGTAAAATATTTTGTTCATTGGTTCATGTTAGTTAGTGCATTAACTAATGTTAACAAATGAGACCTTATTCCAAATTGTTACATGAGTGATTGATTGCCATTCCATACAAATATGTATAGTGTGAATATTCAGACATTTGTGGTGTCTATGACAATTAATTTGTACAAATTTGAGCTGATAAGCAATTACATGAAATGTTCCAGTAAATACTGTTTTGAATGTGGCTGGTTTCATTTTGCTTGTCGGGAATTTTCTACACAGTAGAAAAAAAGTGTTTTTAGTGACACCATTTCTCACATACATATTTTCAGTTATTAAGTCAATGGGGTTTGGAGCTGAAATTTCAAAGAAATGACCTTGAGTCATCTGCTCAAGTCTAAATCAATTTACAAGTAATTGCTCTTAATTTAAAGTTAAGCCCCAGTTCTCATGTTGACATCTCCAATATATATAATTTTCTGTGGTGTCAGTCCTCTTAATGGATGGAAGACGATTTCTGATTTGTAAAAGCCTAAACGCGCATGATTGTAGTCCTCGATTTTTCGGATATAATTTGCTTATCTCTGGACATACATTTTTTCTTTGGTTTTATAATTTGGGGTAGTTTTCCTGAAAATGAAGCATTGGAGAAAAGCTTTCTCAGTCGTTTTGCCCTTAATAACTGAGCAGATGATTAGTACCAAGTACTGATCATAGCGCTGCTGACAGACAGCCGCAGTCCCTCACACATGTATGCTGAAGATGCCTGTCTGTAGAGTGGTTCACTTGGTGCTGCCACCCTATTAAACATGCTCTTGCTATTAAACATCAAAGTCAGGACCTGATTGGTTTCTCTAGGCCCAATTAATTTCCCTGGATGGGTTGAAACCCCTCATGTCAGGTCTAAGCATGTTGTTTGAAAATGACTCGAGCCTGATAAGAGTTTTTCCATCATGAGGATGAGAGGAGCTCTGAGGTGAATTGTGTTTTCATCTACTGCATTTTGAATGAGAGCAGGAGGGTGGCTATAGGGCTTTTTGATCTTGGAGGACGACCAAATTGGAAAATGCTTCCAGTTAAGAAAGGCACAGCATGTCAAACGTCTATGACGTTTTTTTTTTTTGCATTGTTGTAAATGCTAAAAAAGATAGGAAAGAACATGTCGTTTGAAGGTTTTTGCTTACAAATAGGTTAGAGTTAAATTAGGGGAACTTTTCTTTCAGTGGATTTAAAAAGAAAGAAAGAAAGAAAAAAATACTGTGGCCAACATTGTTTTTTTTTGTTTTTGTCTCTTTAATTACATTTTTCTAAATTGTTAGTGTAAAAATGTCTGCAAGCAGTAGGTTAAATTTGTCAGATATTTTTGGGCTTGTCCCCTAACTATACTTTTGAACTTTTCTTCCATAGTTTATTTATTTTTTTAAAAAGCATTAAAATTGGGAGACTAGTTTGTACTTTTCCCTAAGAAAATAAAAGGATTTCTTTTAAATGGCCATTTATGGGTACATTTATACATCATAAACACTATCTCTAATGCTGTTTCAGAAAATGATTATGTTTTAACATGAACATATATTTGACATGATAAATGTTTTAACATAGATGAAACAGTAGTTTGGAGAGGTTTAATTAGTCAAGATTTCAAAAAGGTTCCTAATTGAAGAATCACCCAAATGCATTATGGCATTAGTGTTTATCAATTATAGCTCTCAATACAATCTGTCGTCTGACCAGAACCAGGATATGTGGTTCCTGAGCCATTAAATCTCACATTTATGCCTCCATCTAGCTATGCAGTTTGTAAATAGATGACTGATGAGTCTTTTGTGAAGCGTAGCCATTAACGTCATTTTGAATGATGGAGAAACTGGAGAGGCTGCCCACCTAAATCTCCCAGAACTCTGCGGTCTGTCCATTTTAATGTCACAGTCCCATACAGACGTGTGCAAAAGAGAGCACAAGAAAGTGATTAATAGATTGCTGGAAACTGCTTTAGGCAGTGGAATATGGCTGAATCTGTCATTTCCGGATACAGATGTGGCTTCTGAAGCTCTACACTACTCTCTCACTCTGCCAGATGTTTCTTTATTGAGTTACTCATGCTGTGCTTCACCTGTTTCTTTTTCCATTCTAGCTGTTTCCCTGTCTTTGGGAAGGACATAGTACAATTCCCACAGTTATTTTTCTTCATGTCATAAATAACATCCTTGACTAACTATTCAGAGTTCAATTCAAGGCCTACAAGTTGTCCTATTTGGTTCCCATAGAACTGTCAACTAGACTAATGTGTAAAATTACTCTACCATTCAAGTTTGCGGTCACTTTTCTATTATAATTTATATTAAAATGTAATTTATTTCTGTGATGGTAAAGGTGAATTTTCAGCATCATTACTCCAGTCTTCAGTGTCACATGATCCTTCAGAAATCATTCTAATATGCTGATTTGGTGCTCAAGAAATGTTTCTTATTATTATCAATGTTGAAACCATGATGGTATTGTATTTGTGCCCTTATGTGTATGTTCATAACATTCTAATTGTGACTATATTTTGTATAAAACAATTATACAAATAGGCTGCTTAATACATTTTGACTCTTATTTAAGTCTAGATCATTATAATAAAGCTCAATAAGCTGGCTAAATAACTCAGTTAATGCAATTTAAAAATAGAATTTATACAGGCATTTGCTGCAAACACACTTTGATTTCTTCTTTTTAATGTTTAGTTAATGTAATTGTTTAGTAAATGTTGGGTTGAAGGCCAACATGAATAATACAATGAATAATAATGCCACAGTTTGGCCTGTTGGTTATAAAAAATTAAGCATATAGATGCTATACACATTTTGTGGCCAGTTTATTTAATGGATTCCCTTGCGTCAATGTAAAAACCTTGCTTTTTTTCACCCATTAGTTTATAACATAGGTGTAATATAAAATATTCATTAGCCTCTATTTCTGGCTTATTCTGGTCAGCCTGCATTGCTTGAGTTTGTGCTAGTAGTGTCAATCTTTTTTCTTTCTTTTCTTTTTTAGTTTTATTAAGATAGTCTAATGTGGGATACTATTTGATTCAGGGTGTTGGCTTATTAATGATCCTGACTTTATTGAGACCAAATTGCTAACTTCTGGATTGTTCAAAATGTAACCTCATTAACATTGGCATTTTCAAAAGAGGCGTAAGTCCCTCTTTGAGAGTAATATTACAGTTAAGTGGATATACTAAATTAATGAGCACAATGTGGAATTTATTCTAGAGAGCATCTGGAAGTGTTCCATTTATTGAATAATTGATTGGATGGCATTTGAAAGAGTAGCTGGTTGATATTATCTTACTAATTCATTTTATTGTCGTTCTGTATTGCCCCCCCCCCCCCCCCCCCCCCCCCCCAAAATGACAGTTGAAATTTCGCTAGAAAGTGCTTTGTACTCTCTGATGGGTAAGAAGTGAAGCTAAAGGAATGATGTGTGGTAAGGTAAAAAAGTATTTTTTCTCAGAAATTTGCCAATGGGCGCCTCCTTTTTCTACAAGGCCATTGGAGCTGTGATGAATATTTCAGTAGCTTTGGTTTTGGGACTTCAGCACCACTATATTCTTTGAGACAAAGTTGCAAGTATGCATCCCATTCTAGTTAGAAGAGAGTAAAGTTTGAGAAGGATCTGATGACAGCAAAAGGAGTTTGTAAATGTGATTTTGAGAGAAGACCATATATCAATGGAGTAGCAACTTGGAGTGACCTCAGCCTTATGTGTTATATTGATGTCCTATTATTAAGGACCATTACTGTGCTGAAACATCCACCCACAGCTCCAGCTCCAGAGAAAGATGCACACTGCAGAATCTGCGGCCTCCGTTGGCTTTCCTTGGCCGTTAACCTGAATGATCACAAGAAATGCGATAATTTGAGGGAACCGTGAGTCAGTCTGAGTCTGATTCCAGGTCTGTTATAGTAGGCGACTGATAACTGAATGATATACTGCATCTGCAGGGGCTGAAGTGTGTAACCACTGGACATTTCATTGTCCCATAAGGTAATGGGAGATGAATAGACAAAAATTGTGAGCTGGGTGTCTCCTTTTAAGTGTAAGTGCTATATATATTTTGTCATGGTTAAATTGTATTCATTAACTGATTTGACATTTGTTTTTATAGTCCAGGAACACTGCAATTAATACTTGTACTCAGCAAAGACGCATTAGATTGATCAACATGTTTACAATGTTACAAAAAATTATATTTAAAATGAATGCTGTTCCTTTGAACTTTCTATTCATCAAATAATCCTGAAAAAAGGAAACAGTTCCCACAAAATATTTAGCAGCACAACTGTTTTGAACATTGATAATCATAAAAAAATGTTTCTTGAGTAATGTGACACTGAAGACTGTCTGGAGCAATGACTGCTGAAAATGCAGCTTTGATCACAGGAATAAATTGCATTTTAAAATATATTAAACAGTTATTTTAAATCGCAATAAAATTACACAATATTAGTGTTCTTACTGTATTTTTGTTAAAAAATGCTGTCAAAAACAAAACAAAAAATCTTACTGACCCCACATCTTTGAACAGTAATGGATGTCCAGTATTTATACTATACACCTCCCATAAATGGTCATGCATCTCTGCGACTTGCACTCAAGTCACACTTAGGTCACTAAAAAGAGTTGTGTTTGTGCAAGGCACATGTGTGTAAAAAATCCTCTTATTGGTCAGATTTCACCTGTTAACGTTCCTCTGCGTCATCCATCAAGATGGATAGACATTTTTCGCTCCACGGGCGAATGTGACACGCAAACATATACTTGATTCCTGCTCTGACTGATACATTTTATATATTTAATTATATATAAAATTATATACAGTGTGTATATATATATATAAATTCAGTTAGAGCGGGAATTAAAGTCTTTGTCAGGACAGCATCACCGTCCTCTCTGTAACTCTGTATTTTTGTCTTGTTCCTGTGTCTGTGACTGGCGCCGGTGTGATTCATTAGGGGGGTTGGTGAGTGTTGATAGATTCCCCAAAGAATCTCAAACCAGGCTGAGCCGTGTGAATTGTGTCAAACAGTGTTTTTTTCTCCTAGTGCTGATGATGGTTATTGCAGAGGAGTCACACATGCTACACGGGGTGGTGGTGCAGGTGAGGTGTACGGGGCCAGTCGTGGCATGTGTTGAGAGATCAGTACATCCTTTACTTCCTCCCCTATGGCCAGCCTGTGAGTTAGCACTTGCAAGCTGCTGATGTGAGCGCCCCCATCCGAACTGCCGCAGGGGAGCTTTCAACAGCTGGCCATGTGTGAAATCAAGAGGCTTTCCCATCCGGTTTCATCCAGCAATCACGTCAGGAGGGAGTGAAAGGGAGAAATTAGCCGCAGGTCTCGACTTTAGGCTGTAGTCTGTTGCTGCGTAAACTTTCTTGCCTTTGGCTTCTTAGTGTTGATTGGAAAAAAACCCATCAACATTGAAATTGCTCACAGCAAGATTTGGATAGCCAATAAGTGATTTCTAGTTTATCCCAATTAAACCTGAAGAAAGCTGCAGTTTCACTGTTGCTGTGCAAATTACATCGTCTCGAATAGATTTTTCTTACATTTATTTTTGCTTCACATGGTTAATGGGGTTTGAAAGTGACTTTGGACTTTATTTATCAATATTATACTGAAAAATAATGCTGTGAGTAAGGGATTTTATGTTTAAGATAATTCAGTGGCAGGGTATAGTATTCTGTTTTAACTGCATATGAATAATAAATGCCATGGAGAATTTGAATGAGAATTTAGCTTATGTGAAAAATTGGAATATCGCAAAAAATATTTTGCGAATAAAGCAGGGTTTCCATCCCATTTGTTCAAGAGAACAAAATCGTCACTTCCTGAGAAACTGGCACAAAATTTTTGTAACAAAAATGGAAGTTCCTGCAATCGGGGAAGCCACTTTGGATTTTTTTCCCTTCATCTTAAATGACTTGCACCTCAGAGCGTGTAGACGAAACACGATAAATGACAGACTCAGGCATTTCAGAATGACCGAACCAACATTTGATATGCTGTGATTAGTTCACACTGGTTAGTCGAGTTATCCAATCACTCCGTCTGTTGAGGCAAAGTCACGTGAGTTTGTTGTTGCACATCGAAGGATTTATTCGGTAAATGTGTTTCCATCGTAGTTAATGCGCATGTCTTCTTATTGGATGAAAAATGAAAATCAGTGTTTCACCATTTGTGGGTCTGTTCGACAAAAAGGAAAAAAAAAACATTTAATAAAATGTAACTAACTATATAGGCATGCATAGTTAAGATAGCTAAATCAATTGATTTTAAAAGGGAGGAGAAACACTTCCTTTTGTCAAACTTTTTGATAAATTCATATGTCAGCAAACTAGGCATATGGCAACATAGAGTGGTTAAAAATTCCAAAACAATAATGGACAAAATATTACAACAAAGCTTGCACAAATTATTAGCACATCTACTACTGCAGCATTGGCACAGCTATAGGAAAGCTACTCCGACATAGTATCAGCATAATTAATGTTTGGTTAAAGAGTAATTTACTGCTGCAATAGAGATTATCTAAATATAACAAGACAGTTCAGCTACATGATGCTTCAGTTTGAAGCTATTTCTGCATTTGGATTTAGGCTGATGGGGATCGAAGCTTGTTCTCACCCAACAGTTAAATCATAAATGCACAGGAGTGTGATGTAACTCCCCTCTCTTTTGTTTTGTAGGTGATTTTTGTAAATTGAAATCCAGGAGGGTTCAGTGGCGCGGAGAGGTGACGTTGACCGGATGCGTGTAGCGGAGCGTGCCGTGTGGCTTTGACCATGAGCCGGCTGATGTTGGGCCGGACCCTGGAGCGGATCTGCAAGGCTGTACTGTTGCTCTGCCTGGTGCACTTCATCATCATGATGATCCTCTACTTCGATGTCTACAGCCAGCGTTTCGACATTTTCAGCCGCTTTAACAATGGCCGTGGAGTGAACAGCTCACGAGGACCCCACCACTACTACTATAACTTCTCCAGTGGAAGGCCCAACACTACCTTTGCAAGTTACCTGGCCACAGCTGACCATCTTCTGCCCAGCACCAAGCCAGAGGCAAACCACACTCCACCAACCCCTAAGCCATTACCACCATGTCCGGAGGTACCTCCTGGTCTGGGTAAGTTCTTATAGGTACTTACTCAGCACATATAGACAAGTATGAATGCTAGGGCTGTACGCTAAATCAAAATGCAATCAAAATTGTGACATAGCATAGAGCTGGCGCTCTTATTAAACTTATGGTCAACTACACGATACAACTGAAAATTTGCCTTGTCTTTTTCACCCCCCCAAAAAAAGGCATGAGGGTTTAATTGGACCACCTACCTTTACTGTGTGAAAGTGACGAAATCATGACAAAATATAATAATAAAAAAGTAATAGAATTGGAATATCTGAGTGTAATAATAATAATAATATAATTGAATAAAATAATAATCTCTCTCTTTCTCTCTCTCTCTCTCTCTCTCTATGTTTATATATATATCTATATATATACAGTATATAACAAAATTATTATACTGTAATTTTCTGACTTACAATGCATTGAAAAATATTGATATTCAATACCATTTTCACTACCACAGGGAAAACTTGCCACAACATTGAGGGCATAAAATTGGAACAGTAAGTTAATTTACTTTTGACCATGGTCAAAGTTTTATCAACCGAAACTCTGCTTTCTGATTATTAATTAATAAGAATAAGAATAATAAGAAAAATATTATTAATAATAATAACAATCACAATAATCAATATTTATAATGATTATTATTATTATTAAGATTATTATTATTAAGTCAAAGCCATAAATATATTATCATTGTTATACACTGTACGCTGTAAAATAAATACTTCAGTAATCCCCCATTTTAATTTCTTAAAATGTTTTCTCTTTCAGTAGTTAAACCCTTGAGCTTTTATTGTGGTGGAAAACTGAAACTACACACTGAGGTGGATGCTGAGGTGGGTTATAATTGTTGGCCAGGCGACTCCTTGTCTTCTGTGACAGGACGCTCTTGGCAAGGAACTAGATCAGGCCTCTATGTTGCAACTTCGTAAAAGTAAGAACAAAATCCCTTACATTACAACAGTGATCAAACAGTCAGTTGTGCGAGAGAAAAGAATAATATGATTAATACGAGAGACAGTAATGCATGGAAGGCTCTCAAGGCTCAAAACTCTCAATTAGTGGCCTGAATAGTTGAAAGCAGATGATGACTGGTGTGATATAAGGGACATGTGGGCAGGATCCCAGTCACTGTTCCCCATCTCAGAGCCATAATGGATTCTCTGCAGACTCCAATTACTGTAAAAGCCGTCATCTCGCTCTGTTTTCCGAGCTGACTAGAGAGTTAAAATGGATTTAACATCAGCATGCTCTTCAGCGCACTTATATTTCATCCGCCGAACCGCTTTATTACCGGTGTCTTACGCAGTGCGTGACGTGTTCAGAGAAGTGTTCAGAGAAAATGAGCTGAAGACTAACAGGACTGTACCAATTTACTATCTTATACTACTATGTCAGTCTGTTCCTGTTCACCGTAGGATAAAATATAGGGGAAAAAGAACAGAACTGCTTTATGGGATGTCTTCCTAGGTGAAGTAATTATTGTGCAACAGGAAGTCAAATCTCTGCTGTACATTATAAGGCAAAATACCTCTTCCAGAGTAGTATAATCCATCTGCATAAAGAAAAAAAAAATCTAATTAATTACGATGTCATTGCACTGCATTTTCTAGCTCATAATAGGGCAAACCTTCAAAATGAATGTGCAGCAGCTATTTGATATGCCTGCAAGCAGCGGGCCTTTGCCACCCATATCCTTCTAATGAGTTTAAAGCAGAGCTCTGGAGGGAGTTGAGCTGTGTCATATGAATCGTTTGCTGTCTAGCCTGCTCAGGGGTCTCTCTCTTCCTCCGTTTTCATACTTTTCTATTTCTACCCTCTTGAGTAATGGCAGAAACCCAAGATGGCCATCTCAACACTTGTTACTCTCACACTCACGGCCCAAAATGCTAAGAGAATTTGATAGATGTCTTTAGGGGCTCTTCATGAAATCAGATTTTGCCTCATCTGTAAGGCAGAGTGGAATCTGTCATTCACTGGAACTTTGACAGGAAGTGTTCAAATGAAAATGCTCTACTGTATTCCCACTTTTACCCGCTTTTTTTGTGTCCCCCTTCCTGTCTTCTAGCTGCAGGAAGTACAAAGAACCCTGTGTCGACCACTGTTTTCAAAGAAATCCTGTGTTTCCGGCTGTTAAAGTGTGGAACAGGCCGTTTATGAGACCATCCCAGCCTCTCGAGTTCAAAGCCACATTTCAGTTTGTCATTGGCAGCGCTGCTTAGTCTTCAAAATGCCACCGTAATGCGTATTTGATGTTTGCTGTCAAGCCAAAACAAGTGTGTCTGCAGTAAACACTTGCACTTTGGCGATTAGAAAACTGTAAACATTTTGAAAAATCGTCTTGATTGAGATGCCATTGAGCGGTTATTAGCCTAAAGAGATTTCGCGAATGAACATTGATTGCATTTGGCGCACCCTTTCCATCATTCGGTTTACAAGAACTGACCTGTTGATGTTGGTTTAGAGAGACTCTGATGTAATTGAGGCGTGTAAGAAGCAGACGTTTCTAGCAAGATTTCCATGCCGGTCCCAGGTGCGTGTAGAACATGTATCTTTTTGCAGCAGAGGGCTGTGGGGAAAACCCAGTGTCTGTGGTAGATAGCTTTCCATCTGGCAGGTGTGGCTTGTGGATGATGATGACTCACTGGTGCCGTCTTCCTGGAGGGAAGCTGTGTCACACTGTCAGCCACCACACAAGCGGCAGGAGGCCTTCCGTGTTATAATCACTCACAAGCAATTAATGCATTAGAAATAGCCAACAACCTGGTGTCACAAACAGAATGTTTTTATATTAGAGCTTAAGATTTTTTACAATATTGATGACTGATCGCTTGGATACACTGGGGTTCAAATGTGAACACATATAAAATCTGGAATTCAGAATATTTTCTTTGTATTTTTAAATCACTATATAGTACAAGAATATCCTATTCGAATCTATGTGATAAACAAGTTAAGGCTAAAAGTAAGGTCAAAAGTAATCAAAAAGTAATCCGATTATATTACCTAAAAGGTGTAATGTAATTGATTATACAGTTTTTGTCATGTAATTTGTATTCAGTAATGGACAATTTGTAAGTAATCTACCCAGCACTGTATATGTAAGGAATAATTGACAAAGGGCCGATGAATTATTAGAAAAATAATGCACACCTGAGGTGGTAATGCGGGCGCAAAGCAGAGTTTATTTTTCAATTCATTTCATTATTTTTCAATGATTCAATGACCCAGAGTCAATTATCCTGCTTATACTACAGTTACCACACCTCAAAACATTGTTTAGATGATGTATTTCAAGACATTTGTCAGGTTGTTTTTCCCTTAAAACGCTCTTGTGTGTAGGACTAATTTCCCAAGCCTCTGTTGCTAATTCCAAAACGTTATTTTAGAGCTAGTAACGGAGGCTTGAGCCATTGATAGCAGACTAATGCAGTTATTAATGCAGTAATGAGAGAGAGAGATTAAGCGTATGTGAATTACCTGAGTCTGTCTCTCAACAGTGTTCGGCAGCAGCGTCTCTACTAATAGCGAAACTGTAAGTTTATCTGCTCCAAGAACAGGGCCATTATTACCTCACGAGTGAGAAATGTCATGTAGCTTTTAAGTTGTTGAACTATTTTACTGATAAAATCGCCAGAGCAGCGCTGACAACACGTTTCTGTGCCAGGAGTGTGTGTCCGTACTGTATGTATGCGCGCTTGAGTGGAGAGAGAGCGGGAGAAAGAGTATGTGCTGTCCGTACATAAACATATTTTTTTGTGCAAAAACATGGATAAAATGTGTCGTTTTAATTTGCCTATTGTTAATTTGACTTTTTATTTGCTTAGTCAGTGTCTTTTGGGGTTTTGGTTCTTTTGCTGTTGTAGGCTGTAAGGACCTTTGAAATAACTGAAATCGTTTGGCGAAATTATATAGATCTGTTATGCGGTCAAGACCTGCCTGGAACTACTTTAGCCGTGCGTTTCCCTGAAAATTATTGCACACCTTAGAACATTTATCAACCAATCAGAATCAAGCATTCAACAGCCCCGTAGTATAAATATATATATATATATATATATATATATATATATATATATTACACTGTAATATATATATATATATATATTATCAGACAGAATTGTAATATTGTGGCATTACTAAATTAAATGTGAGCAAATTTGTAACACTTAAGCACAAGATGCTGTTTGGATAATTCTCAGAAATACTGGATGACATTATCAACAATTATTATTTTTTTTTAATTAGAAAAATCCAAAATAGAAGCATTTTGACTAGTGCCCTCTTACTGTTGATTCCTCAATACGACAAATGCACCTGCCAAAGTGAATAGTTCAGCTTCAGTAGTAACTCATTTAAGCGTCTCATAGAGCTGATGTGTTGGGATGCTGTAGCCTGCGGCGTTCTGTCTGTGACTGTTCTCGAATAAAACTCGGCCGGCTGACCAGCTGGCCCAAATGTCTTTGACTAATAGGAAACTAACAACCGACTCCATGAGGAGGGAAAGACTTCCTCTCGGGCCCACTGACATCCTTCTCTCCCTTGAGTTTCCATCAAGCAAGAGGGGAAAACTCATCCCAGAGATAGCACTTTTCAGCAAAAAGATTTTGTGAGAGGTGAGATACAAACAAATGGGAGAGATCAGAAAAGGCAAATATTAAAGGGATAGTTCACTCCAAAATGATAATTCTGTCTGTATTTACTCACCCTCGTGCTGTTCCTCCAACTTCTTTTCATTTTGACTTTCCATTTTTCGATGAACTATTCCTTTAAGATGGTGCTTTTTAATTGCCATTTAAGAGGGTGTTGTTTGCAGCACTTAAACCATCACTTTTCTTGATGAATTGTATATTGCAGCTTAAAAAGTTCTAAAACTTATTCAAATTGAAGTCAGATAATTTTGTAGTGTAGATGTGATAATTGCCAGTATTCATGGACAGTATAATATGGACACAGTATATTGTGCACATGCCTTAAACACGGTTTCTCTTCTTCTATTGGTTGAGTCACTAGCTTGCTAGTTGGGTTGTCAGGCTGCCACAAAGTGTTAATAGTACTGTAAGACCAGAGATCTGTATGTTGTAAAAGAGCTTAGAAAGCAAACTGGGTTTGGCACCAAGACAGAGTAAAGTCTACTATTTTGTGCAGTTGGGGAATAGTATTAAGGAGACATGTTTTCTTTTTCCTTTTTTTAAATAAGAAAATGTTTTTTGGCAATCAGACAGTTTTCTTTCACTATAGGGCAAGCAGTATTTTCTCTTGGTGTTTCAAGCTGCACTGCTTCTGCACATAAATTTTACAGTAAGGGCAATTTCAGTCAACAATCAGTGATGTGTGTAAGATGTGTATGTAGACATAAATCCATAAAATGGTCCCTTTGCAGATACTTTCAAACAGTATTTGAATTGATGTTCCACAGTCTCTCCTCAAGAACTTCAAAAACTCTTCCTTATGCATAATGTAACTTATGCAGCATGTTCTTATTCTTCATTAGAAACATGAATGTATTAACAAGGGCGTTATGATCTCATTTGGTTCCGGTTTAGTTAGTGATTTTTTTATTAACTATTAAACTGAAATCAGTTTTTTCGAATCATTAATGAAAAATTGAATGGAGGATTTAAATTAAAAAAAAAAAAATGTATTTCATTTTTAAATTCATAATGGGACTCTCTGGTTTTTTTTTTCTTTCTTCTTCTTTAAGTGGTGGTCTTGGAACTTTTTTTGGCAGTCTCAAGCCCCCCTCAATTCTTTTCAATCCTTAACACTGTTACACCTTCTCTTGGTTCAGTCTCTTATGGTTAGTCCTGCAGGCACAGGCACCTCCTGGCATTAATCTCTCTCTTTTTAATTAAAACTTCATATTTAGATCTTCTTAATGAAGAAAGGTCTAGAAAAAGTCTAGCCAAGTAGTTAAACATCAGCATTTTCCTCTCTAACTTTGCAGCAGTTATATAACCGTACAGAAAACTGAATATATAACGATGACTGAGAAGCAAAATTGTAATAATCTCAGTTCAAGTTTCAATCCTCTCTCCATTAAAGCCTTAGCAAAGATGCACTTTTGTTCATCCATTTCAGCCTTGTTTTAAGATCCTTCTTGGGATCTCTCTCATGAATTATTCATGATCCTTCTTTGGTTTTTACTTCGGTACATGGAATTTCCTGTGGCCTAGTAATAGCTAATCCGCTTTTTAGTGTTTTTCTAATATTTCTGTGTTTTTTATATAGGCACACCAGGGTCTGTAGGGTTCTCTTCTTGAGCTGAAGGTATAAATAGCTCTTTGGCATCACCCAGACCGGTCCATGCTCTGCCCCTCACCTTCCCTGGAGCGCCTGCTTGCTTCCTCCAACACACTCGCTGAATATTTAGTTCAAGTGTAAGGAAACTTAATGTATGTTCCTTGTTTTACAAGAAGAATACCTTCACACATATTACTTTATAATGGAACATTTTCATCCGCTGAGCAATGCGCAGTTGTGCAGCGGCCTTTATGTATTTAAACAGGTCAAATTGTAAGGTGCCATTTTTTGCAAGAGTGAAATATTCAGTGGTTTTTGTCCACTAATTTCATCTCTCATCACTGTTGACTGCACATTCATCACAGAATAGGATGTTTGGCTTTGCTCATATGATCACATCTTGTTTTCCTCATCAGAAACGAATTGCTTTCAGCGGGATTACAGTTTCTCAGACATTTAAGCAAGCATGTTTTATTTGCGCATTTGAAGTGGATGAAATTGAAATGGAAAAGCATTGATAAATCAGCAACATTTAACATGATCAACCTGATTGTATTTTAGAGTATATGCTCTAAGAGTAACAGAATAATTCTGTAAAAAATACAGTAAAAATGTAAACATATGTACAGAACAACCTGTAAACGTGGTGTTCCTGGTGGTTGAGGAGATTCCCCCTTCCATGTAAAGCGCTTTGAGTACCCAGAAAAAAACGCTATATAAATGTAACAAATTATTATTATTATTATTATTAAACTGTAATTTACAAACAAGAAAATTGCAATTTAAACCGGTAAATCCTATAACGCACACTGCTACTAAAAGCTATTTTGTACCTTTAACATATACTGAAAAGCACCATAATAATGCAGGTGGTAAAAGAGGAAGCCACATGAAGAATCATGAAGAAGTTCGTCCTTTCCACAAGCCAAGCTGAATTATACAAAAGGTGCACAGAGTCATTCACATAAACACAAAACACCATCATGGTAACACACAACACTAAAATAATGCAATAAACATTAATTGATTAAACAACAGAAGATGTCACATAAACCCAAATGTGTATAACTGATAACAAATACTATTAAGAAACATTTAACATTTGATTTGCCTTTTTTACTTCTAAAAGCTGTACATTTAACAATATTTTACCGGAAAAATTACATGACCCTTGATCACTAAGATGGCGAAGTGCTTTGGAAAGGGAAAAATACATTTAAATGAGGCTGTTTTCTGTGCTCAGTGTTATTTTAGTATTATTTATATACTATTATAGTATTCATATTTTAAATTATTTTTATATTTATATTTTCAGGTTTTATTTTAATTTTAGTTTAAGTTAGTAAAGTAATTTTGTTATGTGCTTTTGTTATTCTTTTAGTTTGCCTTTAAAGGGGTCATGACATGGTTTATTGTTTTGTTTTATTATGTTCCCTTATGTGCAATTATAGTATTACTATAGTTTTTTGTACAAAAAAACTTTAAAAATGTAGTGATTTATGACCTTTTCCCACCCTGTTTCTCCCCCTCTGATTCAAACAGTCTGTTTTGGAGGTGTTTCCCCTTTAAGAGTTCAGTGTTAACGCCCATTGTTATGATTGGCTAACGTCAGTGTGCTTATGCATAAATTATTAACGTTAATCATTTTGTATCACATGTAGGCTACACAATGCTCCGCCACGTGAAACTTCGGTCCTCCGATCATTTACCATCGTGTCAATTCTCAATTGATTTTGATTCATATGCGCGAGGGAGAGAGAGAGGCAAAGCAAGACAGTTTGAAGGCGCGCACGCGGCCGGGGCTCTCTCTCTCTCTCTCTCTCTCTCTCTCTCTCTCTCTCTCTCTCTTGTCGTTCTTTCAGTAACATGCGCCCTGTCACACTCATCTACATCACTCACCGAACAATTAAGGCTTTGGCGGGCTGCATATTCTGCAAATAAACTGCATCCAACTGCTTTCCCTGACGTCTGGATCGTTCGGCAGCATTCAAACATGTTGTTTGTCCACAGCAGGAACAGCACATCTGCGTGGCATCGCAGTCATCTTGTAAACAGACCCCCTCGCTGCACGTCAACGCACGCGATGATGTCACATGAGGCGTAGTTGTCTTGCGCTGGAGGCGGTCATATGCAAACGACTGGTACGTCACTTCGTACCGTGACGTCACTAAGTTCAAAGGATCTAGAACGAGCTGTATTTAGAGCTTGATTAAATAAACGGTTTGTTTATAATGGGGAGGACGTCTTAAGCTATGAAACTTGCAGGAGGTTTTAATGGTACAAAGACCTCTTAAATACCAAAAGATCAAGGCAAATTTGGTTTCTCATGTCATGACCCCTTTAATATTTCTATTTAGATGTAATTTATTTTTTATTTCATCTTTAGTCATTTTAGTACTTCAACTTCAACTTATTTCACTTAGTTATATTAATTTTTTTTATAAAATGATTAATGACATTTTTTTTATTAGTTTTAGTTTTGGTTTACATTAATAACCTTGCCTGTGCTGTGGCGTGTGTTTCAGACACAGTTTTGTTTTGATTAACTGCTGGCCTGTTTGGACACTCAGCGGATCCTCGAAATATGATAGTTAATGGGGCGGCAGTATTAAGATTGTCACATCGGTTCAGTGTCTGAGAGAAGATTGTAGACACAGAATCAATGAATGCCAAATGTGAACGCAAGGAGCTAAGGAGGCAAGCACTATGGCAGGCAGAGAAAATTGCATTCATCCCGCCATAACACCCAGGAAGCCATTAAGACATTGGTGCCTCCTTAACTAGATGAGCAGTGAGCTTTTCCAAATGATAAATGACAAAACAGGGGACTGTTATTGTCATCTGGAAGGGGATTACAAAATTGTTGTTGTTTTTTTCTGTGATCGCTGTGATGGAAGTCTTTGAGCAGAGAGTGTGAATGTCTGGAGCATATATATTTTTTATAGGATGGATACGTGGCTACATTTAAAATGCAGATGTGGGCGCAGCCATTTCATTTCACATAAACCACTCATTATAACACTGTTTATAATACGAAACACCAGAAATGGAGAACAGAATGTCATTGTTTATTTATTTATTTATTTCCAGCTGGTTTAATTTGACAAAAAAAATTCAGTCAGTGTCAGTGTCTGTTGATTTATTCAGAGGCATTTGCTTATTTATTAGAACTGTTTATTCATGCATTGTGTTTCCCTGGATTATGTAAGGAAAGCCAGCTCTGGGAGATCAGGGGTATGTCCTAAAAGAGATCAAAGGATTTGATGTGCACATATTGGATTAGGCCATGGCCTGTTAATACAATAAGCTTAAACTGATGGCTATTATTGCACTAACAGGATAAGTGACCTCTCATCCCGTCTGGTTTAACCAGTAGACACAGGTAAGATCAATACGAGGTCTCGCAGCAGCCTGTCGCTAATGTCATGTTCATGCCAGTTGGAAAGACTCCCATTCTCATTTCTAAATGTTTGAAGCTCTGAGAATATGATGATGAATCTCACTGGCATCATGCTCTTGGCAAAAGTACCTTATACAGAATGTTTTTTTGTTTTTGTTTTTTTTAAACACATCAGGTTAAATTTGACAGAATTCATAGATTTGGGGGTATCCACATCAAAAAATATTCCAAAAATCTATTCAGCGTTTTCCTGGAGGCACTAGAGCAAACATCCGTGGTAAAAACTTTTGGGACCCAGCTATTTATTTCTGAATTTTTGTGAGTTTTAAAGGCAGATTATTATTATTTTTTGCTATGTCCTCTATAAGGGACATCAGGGCCCATTGTATGCAAACTCAGGCACTACAGCTGCAAAAAATAATAACCTTCCTATGAAATATGAGGTATTATTTCAATGAAACATTTAGCATTTTTCGTTGCAAATTACTTGTTGCTAATATAACAAGTTGTCTCTAAAAAATATCTAAAAAATAGACATAATAATATAAAAATATTCTGTTAGAAATTAGGACATAAATAAAACATCTGTCATAAAAAAATAAAATGATCTGTAGTTGAGAATGTATGGTTAGCATGAAATTAACCTGAAATCTAAAAATTGTGAATGAAACTAGTTTTTGTTTGTAAATACATCCTGTACAAAATAAAATATGAATAACATTTATTTTAAAAAGATGTTTTAATGCTCAAAAAAATTGTAATGACATATAAAGTGTAAAAAAAATATGCTTGCTCTCATTGTTTAAAAAAACCCAACCTATTATATCCTCATTTGATTTGTTACCTCCTTTACAGTGATAAGAATTGCTTAAAGTCCCCCTGTAGTAAATTATTGTATCCCTCAAAACTCATCTTTGATCACCAAAATGACATTTTAAACGTTATTTCATGTGAAAAAAAGTTCTTCATGCCTTAAAGGGATACTTCAGGATTTAGCATTAAGCTTTGTATTTGTAGAAAACCTGTAGTATTTTCGAATTACCATGCTTTCCACCCTCATATCCCCCTGAGACGAGAGATTTATGTATTTTTTTGTCTGTAAAAAATCCTCTGATGACGCAAAAATCGTCATTTTGCATCATCGGAGGATTTTTTTGGCCAGAGGCTAAAGACTACAGCCAGTAGTAGGGGCTGTCCCGCATGTTCTCAACCCGGCCATAGAGGGTGGGATCTCACTCACAGAATGTACACATAGTGTCAGCCATCTTTTTTTGGAAGATAAGCTAGCAGGCTCTTGTTCTGTGGAGAAAGCTGAGTAATAGGGGTTACCCTCCTCTTTTTCCCGGACATGTCCGGCCGTCGATGTCCGGGATTCAGCTTTTGCTTTCTGCAGTCACCATTCATTGTTTACATGCACACCTTTTGTTTAACTGAATTCATTCCGATTCGTGAATCTGAATGTAGTGTTTACATGAACGCTAAACAAGTGATCGGTTGATGTGCGCTAAGAAAATTCCCGCTCCTCCGTGAGAGATACGAGACCGGTGCGTCTCACTGGTGTCGCTCATCGGTAATCACACCACCGGCCTCGCGAGGTTCTCCCGCGGCCCTAGCCTCGTCCTGCTCGCCACAGTAAACATAATGAATGGCGATTGTAGAACACAAAAGCGGTATTTTAGGCGATCTCAAAACACATTTTCGGGCAGACTCATCACAGAGACTCACTAGTAGCCTAGACTTGTTGTTTAACTACTGCGCTCTGTTATCGGTAGGCGTGGCCTCCTAGGGCAGCGAAGCAAGTGCATTATGGGAGTTGTTGTCTTTCATCCACATAAGCCAAAAATACATTTTCTAGCTTTTCTCAGTCTAGAAAGCTCCAAATTCAAAAATAATTCCACATTTCTTCTACATAAATGACCCATTTTAAATACACATTCATCTTTCCAGAGGTGAAGTATCCCTTTAAAAGCTTGCATGCAACTCTACACCCTTGCTTCATTTAGTATACGTAGATCCATGAATATGCTAAATAGCCCCGTCTCCACACACGCCAGCTCAGAGATTCACTCGGCCAACTTACAGAGGTAAACGCTGCACAATGGCTCTTTACAACGTCGGACACATAACGTAATTAATATTATTATTATATATATATTAGCCTTTTGCTTGACTATGTCAAACAGCTAATAATGTGTTGCTAATGTTACACAAACAATGTTCCTGTTCGCCATCTCTGTCTGCCTTCTAACAAGCATCAGAAACACTTTTAACAACTCAGAACGTTAGTGGAGAAAGGCATATAGTTAATCATAACATTGTAATATACTGTACAGCATACACCCGCTATATTGCTAAATCACCCGATTTTTCATATCAACAAAAAAGTATACCAGGATAACCTGGCTTCTCTCGAGACTCACCTGCTAGTTCGCTGTCAATTATATGCTAAAGCCCGCCGGCACGTTGACGTGATTGGTAGAAGGTGAAGGTAGTTTGTGACGTAAGAATCACCAGCGATTTCAAACTGCGGTTTTGAGACTGTCTTTAGATCACTGCAGGTTTAAGGAGAAAATACTAAATATGAATTTGCACGTGGTTTGTCTAAAAGCACATTAAAAACACCACATAGACATATAAACAACATTAAACCCTTGATTTTCACCACAGGGGGACTTAATATAATGGCTCACCGTGCCTGCAATTGAAACATGGGCACCAAAATGTGATAAGAGCCATGAGAATGTCT
Organism: Tiaroga cobitis; assembly: GCA_030578255.1. Classification (NCBI taxonomy): domain Eukaryota; kingdom Metazoa; phylum Chordata; class Actinopteri; order Cypriniformes; family Leuciscidae; genus Tiaroga; species Tiaroga cobitis. The sequence continues at coordinate 37,316,973 of CM060592.1, read as the reverse complement.
CTGATGATGATGAGTCACTCCCCCACAGTGACATTAAGCTGGTCAGATGATTTTTTTAGGAAGGTGCAGTGTTGAGGGGGCCGGAGTGGTAAGAAGTTGACGCTGTCTCAGAGAATACCTGCCAGTGGCATCACATGTCACATCTGATTCGTGACAAATGGATTTTGTGCTTTGTGTAATTAGGAAATAATGCTGCTCGACCACTTTTGGCACTTGTAACAAAATACGTTTCTACAGATTTGTGTTTCTACTGCGATCACAAGGTCGTCCGGTTACTGCCGCAATATTGAGAGTTTCCGTTACACTTTTTGAAGAATTAAGGACAATGTAATGAACGAGAGAGAGAGAGCTCTACCAGAGAACAACTGCATGCCACAGTAATTGATTTTTTTAAAAAGAGGAATGTAATCCTTAAGCTCTGGCAAATTCCTCTCTGGCAGAAGGTCTTTTCTTTTCAAGTTTTCTCTGCTACATTCAAACTGTTTTTAGTAACAGAAAAAGAGAGCGAGAGGAAGCGGGATGCTTTTAAATTCGGCCTGTTGAAATGGCTAGTATCCAATGGAAACTTTCCTTTGTTCTTGTACATTGTGCACTGTAAAACATAAAAAGAGAATATCACTTTTAAAACAAGCAAAGAATGCTGAAAAAAAAAAAAAATTTACTTTCGTGAATTTGGTTTATGTATACTACAATTCTTGAAAGGAAAAAAAAAGCATAGCAGGTGGCTGGATTCCTGTTTTTTTTTTTTTGAAATATGTTTTGTGATTCAGTCCCATTTGTGTTCCCAGCATGAATTCATATGGCTGCATTTTTTTACTTTACTTGTGATGCTTTCCTGAACCCCAGAGGTCTTGACCCCTGCTCCTGGGGACCCGTCGTGCTGCAGAGTATAGCTCCAACTCTACTCAAACACACCTGAACCAGCTAATCAAGCTCTTCAGGATCACTTCAAATCGGTGCGTCTCAATCAGCTCCCTATAGCTCCCAAACTCGTGAATCAGTATATCGTGTTCACGAATTCGGGCACTGGTAGGGGGAAAGGAAAAGACGCTGGCTCACTACACATTGGGACACTGATGAATCTATTTCCGGCGAGGTGACAACGTCCTCTTTGTACAGCATCACTACTGGTATTTATGAATAACAGCAGAGCTGATATCTTTCTGACATTACATGCAATGTTACATTATAATAAATATTTAGCTTGTTACATAGACGTGCAACATTTCAGCCTTAAATAAATGATAAATGTTTGCTAGATTATGTTTATTACCTGTCTAATGATGTATGTTAATGCTGAAATATAATTGTAAAATGGTTTGTATTTTTAAAAACATCTACAGTATCGCGTTTCGTTATATGTAGTAAGCCTGGATACACCCTGGTTTTCACAGTGCATTGTGGGACTTTTTAAGGAGCGAACTGAAAGGATTCTGCGATTGAGACAGCCCTTAAAATGGCATACTCCCTGATCAGTGCCCTAACTACTGAACTAGGGAGCTGATTGAGACATGGACTTTAAGCAACAGCTGCTGATGGAATGACAACGGCGTTCTGGCGTTCTACACTGATAAAAATCATTCAATGGTGAAGTAAATGCTACAGAAAAAACAAATGTAATTTCTAAATTAAAGGGGCCCTATTATGCAAAATTCACTTTTGCATGTTTTTTGGACATAAATGTGTGTTGGCAGTGTGTGTACACAACCATCCTAAAGTGATAAAAATCCACCCACTCCTTTTTTTTTAAATCCCCATAAATCATAAGCAGTGTCTCCCAACGACCTGTTTTCAGAATGTGGCAGTGACGTCACTAAAGCCACAGGCCCCGTTCACGAGTGTTGACAAACACTGCCGTTTTAATATAGAACCGCCCTGATCGAGTTCACAGCGAGTTGAGAGTTGTACACATCCGCCGTTGCTGCACTGACGAGAATATCTCCAAGCGTTGTCGGTGTTGTGTAGCTGGATGTATTAATCCACATAGCTCTATCTATTTACTAAAAAGTTGCTCCTGAAGGATGTAGCAGTGCCAACTGTTCGTGATCCAGCTGCACATCTAGAAGTACGTGTAACGCGTTTGTTTTCCAAATTTTCTTTGAATTTGTCAAGCTAATAATAACATGTCAGACTTATAAAGTTTGTGATAGCATGCGATAGCACCATGAGTCCGTCCAGCTATGTTGTTATTTTTTTATCGCGCTGATAGTGGAAACTTTATTTGTAAAGGACAGCACATCAGAACAGAGCAGCCAAACAAGAGATATTGCTTGCCAGACAGACTCAAAACCGCTGACCAAGTCTGTTGGTACTCAGTTATCATTCAATGAAGACGTTTCGTGTTCGCTACAGGAGTTCAGGTATGTTTATGTATTACATGATACTGCTTATTATACAGAGGACCTCTCTCATTGGAAAAGTGGGGCGGGAGCAGCAGCTCATTAGCATTTAAAGGGAAACGGTGCGTTTTTGCACAAGCCCAAATTTGGCATTTTTAAAATGCTATAAAAAATTATCTGTGGGATATTATTTTGAGCTAAGACTTCACATACACACTCTGGGGACATCAAATAGTTGTTTTACATCTTGTGAAAAGGGGCATAATAGGTCCCCTTTAAATTAGTATTAGTACTCAATTCAAGCTATGAAAACCCCTTTAAATGCAAAGATCGACGACGGCCCCAGATTATTGTTTTTCAACATTCACGGTACTTTAAAACATCACACTTGTATTTGGTCTGGAAGAGTATCATTAGAAATATTTAAGACTCCAGCTTCGATATTTGACCACTGTTTATGATAAAACTAGGTTACAGTGACAATAATTTCTTAACTTATGTCTGGAGTGAAAAATAATCAATCTGTAATTTTTGTATACTTTGAATAGAATAACAACTTGCATTCATTTTTAGTCACATGTGCTGCGGTTTATTTGTGTTCACACACAATAGATGCACTAGACAGCGTCCGTTAGGGCTTTTAGTCCAAAAGTGTGCATATTTGGAGAAATATTGATTGATTCTCACATGTTTGCAAAATATTTCATCATACAGAATATCATTTCTATTCATTTCCAACTGAATTATGCAACCTGAAGATCTGAAAGAGCATTCAGAGGGAGCTCTGCCTCTCCTGTTCTGGGTTTTGCGTGACTTATGATTTAGTGAGCGCCCATTCGATCTAGAACTGTCAATCATCTTACGTGACCGTAATTCTTGCCCTTCTGCATGACACTGTCATGTACACTTGATAAAGCTTGATTTTACTTAATTCTATACATGTGAAATTTGGAGCAGAAGTTTATATGCCTTGTATATATAACATTTATAGAGAACAGAAAGCTCTCAGATCTCATTAAAAATATCTTTATTTATGTTCTGAAGATTTATGAATGTCTTTACAGTGCAGTGGTGTATGAATAAAAGTAAGTTCAAGTCTCCTGAGTGAATCCAAACTGAAAAGCAGCACTCAGTTTTGTTAAAATCTAGTGAAAAGACAGCAGCATTATCAACATGATACTGCTGATAGTTTGACAGTTGTTTATGACAATATGCAAATAGTTGTTTGAATACTTTAGCAATTGGACTGTAACATGTTTCACAGACTGTGTTGGGATTCTTTTCTAAAGACAGAAGAGGCGATGTAAAACCAAACTCCCAAACAAATTTGATTGAATTGGTATTAAAAAATAGCCTCTGTTACATTTCATGTGAGTTTGTTCAGTTATTTGATGCATATTGATTGTTGCAGTAAAAATTATTGTTGCAGAGAAAATAGCAGTTGTTTTTTTTTTTTTTTTTTTACAGAATTGACATTTTGTTACATTTAAACAGTTTAGAATAGAACAATTTGTCCTTGTTTACCCCTGGAAGGTTTTTTGTCACTGTTATTGTCCTGATCTTCAACCAAATCCCAAAGCAGAGGGAAAAGTGTTCTGTAGTCATTGTCAGTGGTAGTTAATGTCAGCCACAGATGAACGACTTCTATTAATTAGATTTAAAGACAATGCGCAGCGACATCCACTAGTAAGCGGGCTGCTCATAAATCATGAGGACTTTAGGTGCTGCAATGAAACTGTTGAAAAGTTAGGCTGCAGAATAGTTTTAATGGCTCAGCAAGTACATTGTAGATGGTTAACAAGTTGTAAATGCTGCTGTTCAGATTTGCTGTCGCCTAATTGAAGCCCTTTTTTTTTTTTTGAGCATATGGTGTATTGTTTCACAGTAGCCATAAAAGCTAATGTTATTGAGCTTGTCAAATAAATATCGGGATGGAATTAACTTTATTTAGACTGGCTTATCATAAATGGTGTGTATTGCCGATACACCCTGATAAATATTTGATATACAAGGCATATACACTTCTCTAAGTCAATATATCTCTCTATGAATTTGCCACACAACCACTTTAAGGTGTTTTGGTCCGCTTGCCTGGTGAAAAGGCTGAAGCAGTAAATCGCTTGTACCTTGAGGAAGTAGGTCACCACTGTAAATATCCCAGCAGTAACGGTTCTAGCCGTTGTAGCTGTATTGATCATGCAGCCGCTGGAGATCTGGCTCAAAGGTTTTGTTTTCCCACACTAATAAAGAGAAGGGAATTGTTGCCGCACTGATGCACTAGTTACATCTACTTGTAGGTCTAGTCTGAAAAATCTGAGGACTGGAAGAAAATTGTCTCTAAATTGCAGATTTACTCTCGTCGTTATTGGATGGGCACATTTAATAGCACAATGTCCTGGGATTTCTGTCAATGCAAGAAGGACTGGATGAACAATGATTGACTAGTATTCTTGGTGTATTCTGGGACGTTCCTTTCAGAAGCACAGATATCACAGTAGAATGCTAGTGTAACCTTTCAGGCTTTTGTCTTATGTGAAGAGACTTTCAACCAGCATAACAAAAAATGTTTCTGCAACAAATCACCTACCTTGCCTTTAAGGGTCTACATTCTCCGTATATATTCTATGTTCTGTATATAAATATTGAAGCCAGTTTCCACCTTACAAGGTACTTGTGAGAAAGTTTAAAATAAGAAATCAACCCACACTGCAATATGAAGTTGTAATTACGAGAAACAAAGTAATTTATTTGATATATTTACATTACATTTACATTTATTCATTTAGCAGACGCTTTTATCCAAAGCGACTTACAAATGAGAACAATAGAAGCTGTTAAACTAACAGTAGGACAACAATACGTAAGTGCTATAACCCCTCTCAGTTTAATTTTAGTGCAGTTTTTTTTTTTTTTATAGAATAGAAGAGAAGAGAAAGTGTTAATTCTACTGAATCAAGTGCTGCCGAAAAAGATATGTCTTCAGCAGTTTCTTGAAAGTGGCTACTGACTCAGAAGCTCTGGTTGAGTTAGGCAGATCATTCCACCAACAGGGAACAGCCATTGTAAAGGTCCGAGAAAGAGATTTTGTGCCTCTTTGAGATGGTACCACAAGACGACATTCGCTAGCAGAGCGCAGGTTTCTGGATGGCACATAAGTCTGAAGTAATGAGTTTAGGTAAGAGGGAGCAGTGCCAGTGGTTGTTCTGTAGGCAAACGTCAGTGCCTTGAATTTAATGCGAGCGGCAACTGGCAACCAGTGCAATTGTTTGAGGAGAGGAGTGACGTGTGCTCTCTTCGGCTCATTGAAGACTACTCTGGCTGCAGCATTCTGGATCAATTGTAGAGGTTTGACAGAGCAAGCTGGAAGACCAGCCAGGAGAGCATTGCAATAGTCCAGTCTGGATAAAACAAGTGCTTGGACAAGGAGTTGTGTGGCATGCTCTGTAAGGAAGGGCCTGATCCTCCTAATGTTGTGCAAAGCAAATCTGCAGGACCGGGCAGTTCTAGCAATGTGGTCTGTGAATTTCAACTGATCATCAATTACAACCCCAAGGTTCTTAGCTGACCTTGATGGAGTTATGGATGACGAGCCTAGCTGAATGGAGAAGTTGTGATGAAGTGTTGGGTTGGCCGGGACCACAAGTAGCTCTGTCTTCGCAAGGTTTAGTTGAAGGTGGTGGTCCTTCATCCAGCCAGAGATGTCTGTCAGGCAGGCTGAGATACGAGCAGCTACCGTCGGATCGTCAGGCTGGAATGAGAGGTAGAGTTGCGTGTCATCAGCGTAGCAATGATAGGAAAAGCCATGTTTCTGAATCACAGATCCTAGTGATGTCATGTAGATGGAGAAGAGGAGTGATTGTCGTCCAAGAGGTTGTTCTGTGTAAGAAAGGAGGAGATCTGGTTGAAAACAACTCGTTCAAGTGTTTTCGCGACAAATGGAAGAAGAGATACCGGTCTGTAACTTGTTAGATGTGCTGGATTTAGATTGGGTTTCTTAAGCAGTGGGGTTACTCGAGCCTGCTTAAAAGCTGTGGGAAAGGTACCAGTGTGAAGAGAGTTGTTTATGATGTGCGTGAGTGTGGGTACAACTGAGGAAGAAATGGCTTGAAGTAGATTAGTGGGGATAGGATCAAGCGGACAGGTAGTAGGGCGATTGGAAAGGAGGAGTTTAGAGACTTCCGCCTCTGAAAGTAGAGAGAAGGAGGGTAGAATGTGTGCGTTTGTTGGTAAAATGTGTGTGTCAGTTTGTGGATTGGTAAATTGGCCGCTGATGGTGGTTGTTTTTTCTATGAAGAATGTGGCAAAATCATCAGCTGTTAGGGTTGATGAAGGAGGAGGAGGAGGAGGAGGGTTAAGAAGAGAGGAGAAGGTTTTGAAAAGCATGCGAGAGTCAGAAGAATTGATCATTTTGTTGTGATAGTAAGCCATTTTAGCAGTAGAGATATTAGCAGAGAAGGAAGAGAGAAGGGATTGATAAAGACCCAGGTCTGTCGAATCTTTCGATTTGCGCCACTTCCTCTCTGCACCCCTGAGTTTAGTACGATGTTCGCGAAGAATATCAAATGATATATGCAGTCATATTGCAAAATATAAAGCAATTACCTTTTTTGTTTACTGTGATACGGAAATGCGGCTTCCATACACAGCACTGTTCAAAAGTTTGGCATCTGTAAGGTTTTTTTTTTTTAAAGAAAATAATATTTTAAAGCATCCCTGGCGAATAAATAAAAAGTAACAGTAAAGTAAATTTAAAGTAAATGTTTTATTTTTTATTCTATTCATCAGAGAATCCTGAATGTGTCTGTGTAGAGAATTCTGAATGTTTCCATTGAAATATAACACAGCACAGCTGTTTTCATCTTGCATAATAATAAGAAATGTTTATTTAGCACCAAATCAGCATATATTATAATGATTAATGCAGAGTAATGGCCTACATGGATTAATGCCTACAATTCAGCTTTGCCATTACAGGATTTAACTACATCTACATTTTAAAAGAACAAACAGAAAAGGTTATTTTAAATTGTAATAATATTTCATAATAGTAGTTTTTACTGTATTGTTTTTTAGTCTTGTTTAGAATAAGACTTCTTTGAAAAAAAATCTTACCAACCCAAAGCTATTGAATAGTAGTGTATAATAAAGCAATAAGCCCCTTGAAGCCGTGATTTACAGGGAATTTAGAACAGCTAAGGGGGTCCGATCCACGTCGTGCCTAATAACGCCCCTTAGCTGTTCTAAATTCACTGTAAAACACGGTTTCAAGGGGCTTTGCTTTTATAAAACGGTTACTCCATAAAAATATTCATTTTAATATTTATTTTATTCATAAAATAAACACCAGCAACAAAAAATATAACGTTATAACACATTTAATCCTCCGCCAAGCAATGTAGTTCCCAAGAGGTTGCCAAGCAACACATGCAGCAACAAAGAATCATAAACGGCAGTTGCGCAGCAATTCTAATGTAATGCGGCCACAGGTGTATGTTTGTTGAGTAATTTACAACCAATCAGAATCAAGGACTGGAACTATCCGTTTCATAAATGTTAGAAATAAACACAGTAAATAAATTACTGCCAGAAATCACTTATGATCAGCAATTTGAACAAAATGTGTTTTGAATGTACTACCTGTCCAAACCTGTATTTCTGTAGATTTCACTGCAGAGCCGACTTCATCAAAAGTTCACCTTAATATAAGCTACATAAGAGACACAACAAATATTAGCATGCTCAGTTGTAAAATACAAAACAAATAGTTCACAATATTTTTCTGTGCTACTTTTTGGCTGATTCGGTTTGACTGAATCAGCTGAAAATAATTTTTATTTTCTCTCTTGTCTCTTTCAGCTTATATAAAACTTGTCTTTTGGACTTAATTCAGAACTGATGGTCAGTACCAAAAGTCTGCTTTAGAGCTTTCAATCAAGATCATTTTCTGCTATAGGCCCTCTGCTCAGATATCTCTCCAGCTGGCAGTGGAGAGGGGTGCATGTGGCCCAGTTAAACCCCAGGCTTTGGTCCGGCCACAGAATGATAAGGCTGAGCCAGTAACAAGCCCTCAAACCGCTTGGCCCAAGCTCCAATTACAGTGGAACCCTGCTCTGAGTTCTCAGCATGGACATGAAAGCCAGTTTAGTGGGGTATAATTTCACTGCGGCCATCAAAACTGCCCAAGGCTTCTGTTGGGTCATATTTATGGCTCTTTCAAAGAAAAGGGACCAACACAATATATAGCAGCTTCATGGATTCCTCCTTTGACCATTGGCACATTCATGTACAGTATTTTTCTATTGATGTGGGTTTTGAGAATTTCTTTCTCATTTGAGACACAACTAAACTGTCTGTTTCTTAAGTCTTGCAATCAATTGCTAAATTCCTGAACAAAGACAGGGCCCGTTTTCCATAGAAAGGACGTGCAGTGTTTAATGACAAAACTGGAGGAAGTGATCACAGTACCTTCTGGGATAGGATTATAGCTGTTCAGAAAAGGCTTGCCAAGCTGAAATCTCGCTAATTATTAATTACATACCCAAGCACTTGGCTCAGGGGCATGGCATATTTTCTGGAAATATGTTGTTCTCAGAAGGCAAAAACAGCATTTTACTGTACTAAGTACTGACGGCCTCTATGCCATCTTATGTTCAGCAAACAGCCTGATAAGGGCTTTTGGTTGTAAATGACTGTCAAGCAGATAAAATGAAAATGCACAATGGAAATGTGCTCTGGAGTGTATTTGCTGTCTCATAGTCTCAGCCTCTGTTAAGAGGTTATTAACTCCAGATAATCAGCTGAAGCCATTGACCTCAAACATTAGCACTTTGTAGTAGGGGTGTAACGGTACACAAAAATCACGGTTCGGTACGTACCTCGGTTTTAAAGTCACGGTTCGGTACGTTTTCGATACAGCAAAAAGAAAAAATGCCAGAGAAATGTCCTATTTGTTAAAAGAAAAAATATTTGTAAATAACTTGAAACTTTCAGGTTTATAAATGGGGGTCATCTTTGAAGGATGAACAAATAATGTTTTGGTCATCACATTAAAAATAACATTTAAATATATACATTTATTTATATATTATTTGAGTTTTGAAGTGCTGGAAAAAGATGTGTGAAGTACTTGAAAGCATTTCACTATTCCAGCCAAACTGGTTACAGTTAGTGTTACTATATTAAATCCATGGTGAATGTTGCTGGTCTGTGGACGTAAAGTATTAGTTCATTCACGGCACAAAGTTTCTCCTGGTTTCCACGTCAGCGCTGTTTGATCTAATAGGCAGTTCCTATTTCTACGGTTAATAACGGAGAAATTTGAATGCTTCTCACTAGATCTCACAGCGATGTTATTACTTCAGTGGCGAATTCAAATGTTTTCTTTACTGGATATCTTAGCGCTGTGTTGTAACAGTGTCGCTTGATCGAGATCGGCTCGCGCTGCACAGATGTTGCTGGCCCGAACTGATAAACGATCCGTGAAGCACATAATGAGTAGCGCAGTTTCGTTCCGCTTTCATTACGCTTGCCATTTGATGTTGCGCAACGTTGTGGTGGTCGCGCCAGCGTGAATTTTGTCGGCAGGAAAAATGGTCCAAGGAATCGTTCGGTTTGTATGCGTACCGAACCGGAAGCCTCGAACCGAAACGAATACGAATACATGTACCGTTACACCCCTACTTTGTAGTCATTAGTAGACTTATCTAACAGCTAATTTAGAAATATTTAAAGTCTAAATGTAATTTCAGGTGTTGCATGAGGGCTGTAAACTGCAAACAACTATTTATGCTTGTGCTTTTGTTTGCTATAGGTTTTCAACCATGTGGGTCATGACCTCTTGCGGGGTTGCTACAGATGAACATGTTTTAGTTCTACGAATTGTATCCTGTTTATGGTACATTTTTCGAGCATTATTTTTATAGTTGTTGGCTAGACTTATGAAATATGCAGGTGAAATATAGAATAGGTAAAGCATCAGTTCTGTTTACAAAGCAAAGGAAATCTCAAAATCTATCACAATCACTGCATTTAAAAACAAGACATGTTTAGTTTTAGAGTGAAGCAGGTGTTATATTCTGTTCTGCTTCATTAAATGTTTTAAAAAGTAATATACTGTATATCTATATAACCCTTATGTTTGGGTGAATTG